>OY728123.1:960557448-961182448 GCA_963277665.1 Viscum album
AAATATTTGATATGATAAATAAAAAAAATAAAGTACATTTTATCAATTTAATACTCTAAAATTATGAAATTATACTTTTAATTAAAACCATATTATTCATTGAAAAACAATTTAGTTAAATATAACTATTCCTTTTTTGAGTGAAAAAATATATAAAATAATTTATAAAACAATTATGTATATGAAATAGGGAAATTAATATTTATAAATCATAAGACTATTTTATTTCTAGTATTACCTAGGTTTCAAAAACCTTCCTCGTTATATGAAATTACATCCTCACTATTTTATTTATTACTTCAACATGTGATGATATTTTTCTATTAAAACATTTTCTCATTCTCCTGTTGTTTCTATAATCTTGTGATTCTTCAATAAATTATTTACCTATAGATCCAATTTATTTAATATTAACATCTCAGTAAAATAAAAAAATTTACTATCATTTAATGATATGCAAGATTCTCTTCTAACTATGCCACCCCTTGCCTCTAAACATTAGTTACATTAGGTGTATTATTCATTATCAAAGAAAATTTAAAAACATATTTTAACTCAAATGAAAGGGATTTTCTCCTATTATATTAATAACTATTTTTTATACCTTGATCCTCCCTCACATGTTGTTGAATAATATTTACCTTCTCAACCATCTCTTTAACCCATTTTAGTTCTAGTAAACTCCTTTCACCGTATTCATCTAGACATGATGGTGTCCAACCCCACTTTTTATATAATTTCTTAATGAATTTTTTTATTTTAAAATACATTAAACCTGTTAAAAATTTGTATACCAACTTCCTTGATAATCCAAAAATAAATAAAAAATAATATCTTCTGATGTCCAAAATTGTTCATTCTGACTATTTATAAGATTGAGAGTGAAATGTTATATTGGAATTTAATTCAACACCCATCAAATATTGAGTGACTTTCCAAGAATTTGAGATATATTTTGGATCAAAATTAAATAATATATAGAGAGGCATTCCATGAAATATTAAATTATCTTTAAAAAAATCTAGAATGATGATCCCAAGCCATAGTATTAGGAATTGCATGAAAATGTAAGGCCCGGATATTTTAAAAGAGGAAGATCGTATTTGAAAGAATATATGATGTGAAACACCAATAATAGAAGATAATTCATCACATTGAGTCTTTGGGATTTATTTATTTTTAAATAAATTCAATCTTTACGATACCTTTTAATTCAAACAATATCGGGTTCTAATGAAATTCCATACTCTTTTAAAATGATATTATTTAAACATGACAATTATAACCAAGTAGTTAAGTTAGTGATTAATAATAATACTAACTAAATTATTAAAATTATATCATTTAAACGTGTATAAAATAAATTAAATTGTTATATTTTTATTATAAATCAAATGAGAACCATTTAGATTAAAAATAAGTGTTCTCTGAAAAATTTTATTTTTCTAAAATGTTGTTTAGTTGAGCATGGCCTGAATAATTTAAAATTAATTGAAACATATTTTAGAAAACAAAATTAAAAATGAACTAAAATTTTTAATTCATAGTAACAAATTTTAATTATGGTGATATTGTTAGGTTTTTGAAAAAATATGGATTTTTCAATGAAAAGTGATAAATACTGATTTTTGTAAAACTGTCATTTCTTGGTAATAAATTAAGTAATTTAAAATAAACATTTTGATTTTATTTTTTAAAATTAATATAAGTATTATATAATTATGATTAATATAATTAATTACATTTGACTCACCTTTATATTATATTTTAATATAAGTCTATTTTTTGGTATAAAAACACATTTTTCGGAAAAATTGTATATAAGTGCGTAATATTTTCCCATTTTAATTCATAAAAATAACCCATACTAAATAATTATATAAGTTAAATGTATAGATAATAAATTTAAAATTTTCACATTAAATTCATATAATAATGTTTTTAATTCATGTAGTTATTATAATATCATCCTTTCCATAAAAATACATTCCTTGATAACTATTTTTTCGATGAATCTGTGTGTTTAATTTTAAATTAAAATTTTCAAATAATATGATTTTAATTTAATAAAATGGATTCTATATTTTTAATCATAATAATTAATGTTATTTAATATGGTAAACTGAATTTTTGGTCGAAATAATAGGAAAAAATAATAAATTAATTAACATGGTAATGGTTAAAATGAGGTTTTATGTGTTACATGTTCTTGGGTTAAAATTAATTTTCCACACAAATAGAATAGTTATTTGAGGAATTTTATTTATTATTTATAATAATATTTTCTTATTTATCTAATAATTGTTAGTTTATTTTAGTATTAATTGATGAGTTACCTTGGATAAAAAGACTAGTTACTGTAGTGAAAACAAAAATGGAAATATTAAGTAAACTAAAAGGCTAAGGAATAACAGGTTAAACACATGTTTCTTTTCTATTGGAGGTGTCTAAAGACCATATAATACTTAAAACCCATTAAATATCAATTTTTGGCACTTGTAATCTAGATGACTTCCAATTATTGAATATTTTTGGTTATTTACAAAAATATCAGTCCTCCCCAATTATAAATGGGATTTCACTACTGTCTCTTCTTCATACCTCTAATGACATTTAGATCGACCAAAACATTAATAAATACCTCCAAAAATAATTATACACATTCTATATCTACTCTTCTTCCCAAAATACACACCATAGGGTCCTTAAGAATATTTCTAAAGGAGTTTTCTCTAAAAGAAGGTAAATACTTCATTATGCTCTTTGGTTTTTATTTATTATTTTAAAACCATCAATTATAAATTAATATTTATAGTATTATAAAACCATTACCAATAATAAATTTATATTTTATTATTTTTATGGTAAAATATTTATACATATCCACTTCCATGAAATGGGAAACGAAATCATCAATCATGTGAACGGTGGACTATTGCCTTGTTTACTAATGTAACTCTTTTTCTGTAAAAACTTACCACATCTAGATATAATGATGGATTTACAATTTATATATAATATTTATGATATAAATATACTTATGGAAATATAAAATCAAATATACCTTATTATATTCCATTCATTTAAATATATGATAATGTAGCTCGTGTGTATGGAAGACTTCCGCCTATTGAAGCCATGTGATTCATTTTTCATTTATGATTTACATTAAATGTAATTGGGATAAATTTAATGATTATATTTGATATATTTTACATTATATAAATTTTATGAAATTAATATATCCCACACTTCCTTACCGTTTCATACTTTATGGCAATGATATTATCGATCATGTGTACGTACGACCTACCATCTCCTTGAATCATTATGATTCATTTTCTATGATCAATTTTAAAGAATGGTACTGACAATTTATATAATGAAAAAAATATTAATAAAATTTATATCATTCTTTATATTATGTAACTATATCCTAATTATAATAACAAGAACATTCATGAAAAAAACATGTATGAGAAAACAAGGAAATTAACACCAAAAACAATCAAAATAATGAAATATTATTGACAAAAAAAGTTGTAAAATGTAACAAAAAATATAATATATGGTATGATGTATATTATTATGTTTCATTAATAGATTTATAATAAACTGATATTTATAATATAGGAGGATCGTACACATACAAAGGAAGTCAAACCTAAGGTAAGGGATTTCTAATTTTTTGTATTAGGTCATCCACATTTTTTGACCATTATATAATAAACCAATTCAATTTCTATATAATTAAGTTATTAATGAATTTTTAAATTAATAGTAGAATATTAATTTATTTCTTACATAAAATAGTTGAAAAATGTTTTATAATAAAATCAAACATCATTTCTATCTTTAGTTAAAAAATATTTTTCATTAAAAACATTGTTTTATAAAAAAAATTATATTCTAAATATAATTTATTAATGGATTTTTTATCCATTTTTTACATTTTACAAAAATAAATAAAATAATATTCATGTAATTTTCCAAAAATGTACCATTAAGATTACTAAAAACGTAAAGGGAATCATTGTTTTAACTTGTACGACATGTACAAAATTTCCTGCCATCATGCCCTTTATATTTTTTAAAGCATACCTTGTTATATTCAAAGGATATTTTAAAAATATGTTTTATTTTTTACATTTAAAAAAAATCAAAATAAAAATGATGTTTTTATCAAGAAAATTTTTAAGGGAGTTTTTGTTGTATTTATATTCAACAATGATATCAAACCTTTATTGCACTTATTATCAATTGGGTTTATATTATATTGATATAATACATACTATTTTATGGGATGATTTATGATTTGTTTGACATGAATTTAATTTTTTGATATCATTCTTGAAATTACACTAAAAGGCTTATGATTTTATTTATTGATTGTAGAATGTATTAACATTTCATGTGATTGTTTTTCAATATAAATGTTTATGTTTATTATGTTTCATCGACATCAGATCTGGGAATCATTTGATTTATTAAGTGATTTTCATTGCCCTCTACATCCCCACAATGCATTAGTAGGTCTCATGAGATGAATCAGGTGGCCAAATTAAAAGGGTTTTTACTCATTGTTTTAAAAACTACTTTTGAAATTTCTTTAAAATATGTTTATGATGTTCGGTATTTTTAATTCCCACATTATGAGTTTAGTTATTGATTTTAAATATGATTATTTGATTACTTATAATATCCATGGAAAATATTCTAGATCATCTGATTATTTATAGGAAATTATTTTATCATCATTTATTCCTTTCATATTATTCTTAGTGTTAAAATTACTGATTAAATGGAATGTGTTTCAGTAATTTACCTTTCTATATTGATTATATCTTATTTATTCACGATAGCTTCTATAGTAGGCATACCCTTGACGACCATTGTATCTCACCGCATTATTATTTTTTCCTTCCTTGAGATTCTAGGAACTGTTTAATTATTGATATACAAGGATAAGATATACAGAATAATGATATTTTCAAAGGAAATACATTTTTAAATTTATGTATTACAATGTATTAGAAATTAATGTATGTATCTATTTTAATAATACTATATAATTGATCATTCCTTCAAGATGTGATTATTTGTGTCTTATTCTATTTTAATAAAGTTACCACCAATGTTGGGCTACTAGGTTTGAGGTCTTTATTGTTGGTATTAGAGGGTGTTTAACAAAATCATTCTGAACTAGTTTTCTGAAAACATAGATCAAGGAATATGACCCTTTGACTTACACTAATGATAATTATATATATTGGAAAACATATGAATGTTTAGGTAAGGTAAATATTATGTGGTTTTCTCAAAAATGAAACCATGTTAAGGAATTATAAGTGGATTTGGTTCTAGAACATATGTACCATTTGGTAATTACTCCAAAAAAGAATTTCAGGATTGAATTAATAATTCCCAATTACACAACAATGGTCCTTGTTGTGAACCTTTTTTAAAACTCCCAGGGGGATATTCTTGGGTTATATTACATTTTCTTTAGAAACCATTTTAAATTTTTTGAAAATATTTTTATGATTTGTAAATATTCCCAGAGAACCCATGTTTATGATTATGAGATGATCAATGATGAAAATTTTCAATTAATGTTAAGGGCTTCATTATAATAGATAATATATATTATTTTAAACAATTTCATGACCTAATATCGTGTATAAAATTATTTATAAATGTTACTTAGTTAACGGAATGGGAATCATATCAATACACACCATCTCAATAGTAATTATAATCATTTATTTCATGGTCTGGAGCCAATATTTTGAAGGGAATTATCCTCCCAATCATTCTCATCATATAAGTACATAGTATCATGTCTTATTTATAAAGAGAAGTAATTCTCTATGTATTATAGATTTGAAAGGAATAAAGATAAGAGGAGGTCATGAGATAAAAAATAGATAACTAGGGAATAGAAAGAAGGATTTCCTATAAGTAATAATTATGGAAAGAGTTGCCTTCGTACTTGGTTGAAGGGAAAGGGTGTTTTCTAAAAGTTTGGAGACAAAAGACACCGCTATACTGATTTATAGGATAATAAATCATCTTCAAATGTTAAATTATTCATCTTCAAGGATATGAGGTACTATATAAATGAATTCCCCAAACATCAAGGGAATATATCTTAAAATTATCGAATGATTCATATTCAACATTATGTTATTTATATAGAAAAAGTGGAATTATTAATTTTCATGTGTTTAGATTCAATAATTATTTTATAGAAGTATTTTAGAAATGATAATTTGGTTATAAACATTATTGAATGTTTACGTATATTAATGAAGTACTTTTTCTTTAAGAATTTTATAGCATATTTTGAATCATAACAATGACTAGGAAAAGTGATTCCATGGAATGTTTATCTTTTTTGTAAACACATTATTGTGAGATGATAACCATTAATATGTGATTTATGATGATCTAATAATGATAAGTGAATATTAATGGATCAGTATTGATGACATTCAAATTGGTTAATGATTTTATCATTTAAGTTATTTTAGATAGACTATAATACATGTTTGGATTTATAGAATATATTCAATAATTGGAGAATTTATTTTTGGAAGCATGCATGTCTTCTTTGAGTTTTTATATTGATAAAGGTTTTAAAATATTTTGAATGTGATGGTAAAAGACACTATATATTTATAGTGGAATATAATGATGAATTAATAAAATTCCTTTTGAATTTTGGAATATTGAGTTTTGTAAAACATACTATGGATGATTCTTAAGGTTAACTATTTATGAAATGTATTATGTTGAATTTAGAGAGATACTATTAAGGTACTATATATTAAACTATTAAATTGGATTAAATTTTCAAAACATTTTGGTTTTACTAAATAAGTTAGCAGTATCTTGTAACTATTTTATGTATTTTATGATCTGTTAAAAGTTAATTTTTGTAATTCAAGCATTAAAAAAAATTGAAATTTATTTCACGGAGTAAATGATAATGTGGAAATATATAAACTCAAAACCAAATGACTAATGTTTTCTTATGAAATAGAATTAAATCAAGTATGTATATATTGTTTTATTCTAAAATAGTAAAATAATTCCATAACTCTATGAAAAGAATCATGAAAAAAAATTCTATCCTAATACCCCCATTTTTTAGGAACTGATCGTATTTTAACGCTTTAATAATTTATAGTTTTTTTTTAATTTTCTCTATATCACCCACTTTCTTTTGACTAGTTATTTATCTCTATATATATAATTATTTATGCTTTTCTTCCATTTCCAAATTTTCATTTTCCATCAAATTTATCATACAAGGAAACCTATTTATTAGTTATTTCATATGAACATTGTATTTACATATATCTATTATAAAGATGATGTTTTATTCAGACTTTTATAATGTTTTTTTAACAACAGAATTTCAAAATTTCAAACAATTGATTATCAAGATCATGTTTACATTGCGAGGACGCAATTTATTGAATGTTGGGAGAATGTAACTACTTGATATTTTAAAAACGCAAAATCACATTTGATAGCATACATCGAACAAAAAACCATTATTCGAAGATAATTTAATTCACCATGAATTTGTGATATATTTATTTATAAATAAATTCAATCTCATTGGTAGCTTTTGATTCAAGCAGCGTCACATCTAAGCAAAACGTCATATGTTATTAAAATATTATTATTTAAAAATGTCCATTATAACAAAGTGATTAAGTTAGAGGGTATAAATAGGATTAACTAATTTATCAAAATTATATGGTTTACACATGTGTAAAATAAAATCAATGGTTATTTATTTATTATAAATAAAATAATAACCGTTAGAAAAAAAATATTTCTCAAAAATAATATATTTTCTAAAAGGTTATTTAGTCATGCTTTGAACACATAATTTAAAATTGATTTTTAAAAATTTTAGACACATTATTTCAAAAACAATAATTAAATTGTTGAAATAATCATATCAAAACATACATAGGGTGAATTTTTTGTATTTTTTCAGAAAATATTGTTTTCTCAGTGAATGGTGAAAAATGCCAATTTTTGTAAAACAATCATTTCTTTATAATAAATTAAGAAATTTCAGTGGCCCATTATGGTTTGAATTTTATTTAATGTAACTAAATTATTATATATTTATATTTAGTCTAATTAATAATATTTTAATCAACTTTATAGTATAATTTATTATAATACTTTTTTTAGATTTAAAAACACATTTTTTAAATAATTATTTTAATGTGAAAAATATTTCCCTATTTTAATTAATTAAAATAACTCTTCAATAAGATTTATTTAAATTGAATTTAGGGTAAATATATAAAATTTTTTATGTTTAAATTTATATAAAGATGAATTATATTTATATATATAATATTAGTTCATCTTTTTCCTGGATAATACTTTCATTGAAAACCATTTTTTGACACGTCTCAAATAATAATTTAAAATTAAATTTTTTTTACTTCTATGAGATGAATTTGATAAAAAAAATTACATAACTATATTAATAATAATTTATATTGGTTAATAAGTTAAAATTATTTATTTTCCAAAAATAATTAATAATAATAATTAATTAATTAATTTAGAAGTAAAATTGTGGTTTCGTACATTACATATGACTCTATTAAAATTTATTTTATGCACAAATAGATTTTTGTTTGATAAATTTGAGTTAATACTTACAATCATGGGATAAAAATTATTTAATAAATATACTTTTATTTTATGATTAATGAATAAATTGCAAAGTTTAAAATAATAGTTACCATAGTGAAAACAATAGTGGTGAAATTATGTAAACATAAAGTATAAGGAATACAATGACAAAAATATGTTTTTTTGTGTTTGAGGTATTTATCAACTATATAATTCCTAAAATAAATTATTTGTAAATATTTAGGAACTTTTTGTGACAGTGGCTACCCATTATTAAATAGTTTGTGGTATTTACAAAAATTTCACTCATCATCAATTATTAAAGGGAACTCGCTAACCTCACCGATTCACACCGCTCAATACTTTTGGATTAAAAACTCTAAATCAATTGATCCCCAAAAAACTTACACACATTTATGTACTGATTGTCTTACCAAAATACCAACCCTTGGGTCCTTTAGAAGTAATCTAAAGTAGGTTCTCTATGAAAAAGTAATTGTTTTCAATAAGATAATTCTTTTTCTTTATTATTTTACAACATTTAATTATTTAATTAAACATACATTAAAGTAACTATAATATATAACATATTATGTGATGTTATTATTTTTATGGAAAAAAGTTATCCCTAAAAACTTCCATCATATGGAAAATAAAATTTTCCATCGTGTGTATAACTGACTACCATCTCATGAACTGATGTAACTCGTTTTCCATCAACACTTATAATAGTTGGATATATTGATAGATTTATTATATATATATATATAATATGTTTCATATAATTATACTTATTTAAATATAATATCACATATACCTTCTTACATTCCATTCCATTTAAAATACGAAAATGTCACCCATCTGTACGATAGACTACCACCTAGTGAAGTAGTGTGATTTTTTTCACTTATGGTTTATAATGAAAATAATTATTATAAATTTAATGAATATAAGAGATATATTTGGAATTATATTAATTCTTTAAAATTAATATAACATACAATTTCTTACCCTTTCAACATTTAAGGGAAATATATTTTCTCTTATGCATAAATACGGCCTACCATCTCCACAATGAAATGCAATTAATTTTCAATATACCATTTTAAAAAATAGTTATAAGGATTTATATGTTGAAAATAATAATAATATCTCAAAAATAAATATCATTATATGTATAATGGAATTATATCTTATGTATAATAATTGTAACATTCATGATAAAATTTGAATGAAAAAACAAGATGAATTAACCCAAAACAATAAAAATAATTAAATATTATTAATAAAGGAGTGGTAGAATGTTTTAAGAGGATCATATATGGTATGATATAATTTTTTATAGTTAATTAATAGATTGATAATAAAACAAAATTCATTTCAAAATATCATTAGACACATATAAAGGTAGTTGAACCTGAAGTAAGGGTTTTTTCATCTCACTTTTACTTCATTGCGACATATGTATTATTCACCACTTATTCTATTGTGTGGTGTATATAATGAAACTTTTATATTTCATATCATGAATTTATTTATCTTCATGGTATTTATGGATTCACTATACGTTATTTCATTCATGGTTCATAAAATTCAAACGTTACAAAAGTGTTAAAATATTTATGTTTCAATATCATTTTAATCGGGATTTTATATACATGAATTTCCATTGAGGAAAATTATTTGATAGTTTTATAATAAAAAATTGTATCTTCCATATCTCTTAATTATTCATGATTTTTTCATGTAATGGTTCCATATTCCTATCTTTTTGATTTAAAATAAATGAGAAATATTTTTTTATAAAATATGACTTCACTTCTCTACTTGGTTGAAAATATTTTTTCTTTCAAAACATGTTTTCTAAGAAAAATAAAAATAAATTTAGCATTATAGAAATTATTAATTATAGGATTTTTTACCAATGTCTAAATGTTTATAAAATATTTTTAAATTAATCTTTATGTTTTTCCAAACAGGTCCCTTTGGTATTTTACCAACAATGAAAAAGGAAAATATATTTTAACATGCACAACATGTAAAAAATTTCCCTCTATAATGAAAACTCAATGTTTTAAATCATCCTTTATAATTTTTATTATTTATTTTAAAATAAAATATTTTGGAAAATATTTTGTTTTGTTTAGTTTTAAAAATATTTGGAAAGTGAAAATGATATTTTCCTCAGTAATGTTTTTAATGGTATTTTTATAGTATTTATATTTAAAAATGATACCAACCATTTACTATACATATGATCCATTGGTATTTTTTATATTGATATCATCCTTATTATATCATTGGATGGTTTCAGATCAGTTTACTAAAATTTACTACTTTAATACCATTATCTATATTTCTCTTATTTGTTTATGATTATATTTATTTATTATGGAAAGTGTGAAAATTTTATATCATAGTTTTCAATATTAATTTTTATATTGATTATGTTTCACCCATTTTATTTTAGGAATTAATTGGACATAGTATGTGATGGAAGGGGCCCACTGAATCCCCTTGATGTATCACTAGGTCTCATGATGCAAATCAATTATCCAAATTTTATTTGTTTTTACCCATAGTTTTAAAAACTTGTAAAAGATCATGATGATAGTTTTATGATGTGTGGTATTATGAATTCATTAATTATAATATTAGTCATTGATTCTCTATTTTATTATTTAATTAATTATAATATCCATGGTTATGTTTCAAGCTCATGTAATTATTTATATGGAATTATTTGATCATAATTTATTCATGTAATATTATTCTTCATATTCGGGTTAATGATTAAATAGAATGTGTTTTAGTTATTTACCTTCACATATTGATTATTGGTTACGTTCTCATTATAGATTCTCTTTACACATACACTTACTGAGCATTAGAGCTTACCAAATTTTTATATATCATTTTTCCAGTATGCTAATAAGTGTTTTATGATTGATATGATGGGATTTTTTAGAGGGAATAAAGGTGATATCAAATAAAATACGTTGTTGTATTTTATTTTTTCAAATGTATGTGAAATTTATATATGTATCTATTTTACCAAGACTACTAAACTATTTGGTATTTTGGGATAGGATTCCTTGTATATTATTCCAATGTAATAAAGTAACCATTGTCTCTAGGCTAATTGGATTGGGGTATTTATTTAAAAAGAATATATTTCGTTATCAGTCAATAATTACCCAAATATAATTATTATATTATGATTTAATTGGTAAATCCTCCAAAAAATCCATAGATATATTCTCCCTTTCATTTTAATCACTATAATAGTTCAAAGCATCCAGTTAAGTGGTTTTCACATAGATTAATCTTACAGACAAATAAAGCTATTTATATTAAAATTATTAATATAAAATATCAATTTAAATTTAAATCCATGAGCACTCATCCACCACTTTAATTTTACCATCATTAATAGGAATGAGATATTTAGATATAATATTCCCAATGAATGAAATCTTCCTTAATAAAAATTAACATTTACAAAATTTTCCAAAAAATATATTTTCTTTTAAAGTCAATAGAATAATACTAATGTGTGGCTCATGTTCCTAATATGTTTTGGAATGAACCAAAATTTCAACACTAAAATCCAATATAAATTTATCTAAATATTCCTAGGAAAATCTATTAATAAGATACATAAATTCAATGGGTTATTTCATCAACATTAAAGGAATAACCACAAACACCTAATTCCTATAACTATTATATAGTTTCAAACTTATAATTTATTAATACATTACCTACATTTGTTGACACACAAACCAAAAATCAATCATCAAAAAATACAAATCACCTTGGAATTGATAAAAAAAGTCATCGACATGAGGAAATGAATAATTTTTATTAAAATTAATATTATTGAGTGATCTATAATAAATTAAATGACTCATAGAACTATATTATTTTTTAAATAATGAATAAGATAACCTTAAGGTGAAGTGTTAAGGTAGATGAAACCCTCACCAACAAACTCCTGTAACAAATTTTTAAATTTCAAATTTCCTATTGGATCCATTCGATAAGGGGGATTCAAAATTAGAATAGCATCAAGAAATAAGTCAACATTAAATTAATCTTTGGATTAAGAATATAATGATGAAAACCATTAGGAATTACATTTATATATTCATCAAGAGCATGAACATCACTAATTTTAAAAAATATACTTTATATTAAATAATATGTGTACGATAACATTCACTTTCATATTTTATCAATTTATCACCTTATTGAAATGTTACAAAGTGTATGAATTAGTTCTTATATAAAAACTAAAATTCATTATTAATATTACCTTCTTTAGTATTTCAATATATATTATTATGATAAATTGAATGTTATTACATACCTATATGAACATCAAGGTCTATAATTTTAAAGGAAATAATATTCATAGGAAAATTCCTTCAATAGATGATATCTGAAATATTTCTATAAATTTTTTTTACCTTCATAATACCTATCATTTTTTTCCAAGATTTATGATTTCTTTTTTAAACATGGTATTTATATATTATTTGAAAATCTCAATGATATAAATAAATTAATGGATCCAAAATCAAACAAGATATTAGAACAATATGAATAAACATTTAATTTATCAATAAACACCTCATTTGAGGTTTTTTAATCTAATTTTGTACTAGAAAAAGACTCTTATACATCTTTATATTTTTTATCTTGAAAATTCACACCATGAGTAACTGGATTTTGATATGTTTTATCATAATTTACCAACTCATTGCAATTAAAAAATATCACTATTGTATGATTATCTATTTTCCCATTAATTTTCTTATAAAACATTTTGCATATTGTCACGAGTTAAATGACTGACCTTAAAGAATTGTTGAATCTTCCATAATCCAATTAAAAATACATTAAAATTAATTTTACCCAATTTAGAACATTTTTCAGGATTACCTATAGATTTTCTAGTTGATAGATTCTCGATTTCTTTCCAACTTTAATTAATCTTAAACTTATTCTAATAAATTACAAACATGTCTAAGAACTCCATAACAACATTATAAGTAAAGAAAACAACAACTTTATAACATTTAAATTTAGGAGTATCCAATTATCTTTATAAACATGGTTTTAGATATATAAAAATCTATATATTTCACTTTCATGATGCATAATGAATTTGGTGAATAACTGACCAATATAGAAAAATATTCTTCATAAGTAGCCACTGAGTCATCTTTATTTTGATTCAAAAATATAAATATCCATTCCACCCTATGTTAAATAAATTTTAACATATACATAATAAAAATATATTTATATACTATCCACCCCATGGATTTATTTTTTTATTAGTATTCTTAATAATAATCTACCATCGACTGAATTTACGATAAAAATGATAAATATATAGAGTTAAATCTATGTTCAATACATCCAAAAATAATAATATATACTCCCTAATGCATTTATCCATCCTTCATCTTTTATCGAGTCTATAGAACCACTGAAATAAATATCATTATATTGCATGGAATTATCTTCTATAGACATGTTCCTCTATATACAATTCTTCTTCTCTCTTTCATGGGTCCATAATAAATATCTTATATCATGTGATCTATAATATCCACAAACTTATTTGTTCTATCCATCCTCATATACTAATTCAAAAAAAATGTATCCTCTTGATACAATCCAACATCAGCTACAATATTTCCTATGTAGAAACCCATTCAGAATATACATGGATTAGATGAAGAACTAAGGAAATAATTAAAATATATCTCATATAATATTACCAAAAATTTGAGTCTCTTTAAATTAAAATTTTAAATTTTTATAACATCTAATGGTATCTAAACATTTCCTCTATTACCAATTCTAATGATCTATATCATAATCAACTAATAATTAAAAGATTTATAACAAGGGTTTCACTTTCTAAAATTTCCAATATCTTTTGAATTTATAGTTCTATAGGATTATGTAAAATAGTACATATGGTAGTGGAAACATTCACACCGTGTATATTTTTACACAAAAAAATGAGTTTTAAGTTTGAAACCATGTTTTATTCAAGACACAATTTCATAATTTAAGATGAGTGGTCACGGTAGAAATCCTTACCTTTCTATAATATATAATTATCCTTAAATTTTATGAAAAACATTTGAAAATATTAAATGAGAAAAAACCCATTTATAGATAACAAAAATTAAATAATCCAATTAGTTATGTGAAAAATATGAATACCCATAAGGACATTTACCTTTTTCATAATAAAACATTAATCAGGTAAATAAGAAATTTCTACAGGTGAAAATCAGTATTTACACAAAATAACATTGAAACCCAATATAAATCATTAAAAATCCAAGAAGTCATCTTGAGGATCATGATAAATCATAAAAACAATTCTTTAAAGAATATACCATTCACCATTAAATGTTCATAAACATTCCTTACCTAATGAAATCAATAGATTTCTATGAAATGCATTTTTTAAATCATGATATAGATCATATATATTATCAAATTTATATCTCTTGTTCACTTGTGTTTAATTTGTTATATAATCAATGAACCCCAATTAATTCTATCAGAGTAACCAACCTCGTTATATCCCTCATTATCACATTTAAAGACTAAATCATTACACTGTTCATTGGAAGGCTATATCAGGAACACTCATCATCATGATCTGTATTAGGCTTACCCATCATAATTTAGAAAGATCAACAATAATATCATGAACAAAAAAAATTGATCTTTCATTTATTCATTATAATATCCTTGAAAAATATTTTAACTCATCAGATAAACACATACCATTTGAAAATATTTAAATGGAGAAATATCCTATTTTTGGAAACTATTAAAAATAAAAAAATTAAGAAAACAGATGTAATATGACATTATTTTAAAATAAAATTCAAATTATAGAGGTAACTAGATAACAAATAATGTCTTTAAATATGAGAAAATGTGGTTAAACCGTATATGTTACAAAACTATTCTTTTTCACTTTGGTAAAAATTTCAAAATAACCTATATGGTAAATGATTAATTGATTCAAATTTTAATGCATTAAAAAGAAAGAAAATTATTTTAATATTTGATATATAAATAAAAACAATCATGGAAAATTTTAAAGAACATGGATATAGTGGAGAAAGAGTTTAAAATATTTAAAACTCTATTTTAATAGAAAATATATTATTATTAGAACAACTTGGTTAAATATCATAATTGGGGTGAATCTATGTAGGAAAAATTAAAACAACAACCCCTTAGGATATTGTTTCATCATTAAACAAAACACTCTTCTCTCATAACATTGAAATTTATGAATTGAAATGAAATCATGCTAGATAAAAGTCAATTTTACCTCATTCACCCTCACAGGGATACATACAAGGAGATTTCAATATGGATGTTCCAATTTACCAGATACACTCAGGATCTCTACCAAAATACAAGGTTCTTGATATATCAATTATATGCATAGGCTCACTACATTTAAAAAGTTTATGAATAGATCCCCACTTCCCATGGTTAACTCCCTAACTCTCATTCTGTAGCTCACATCTGGTGGAATTGATAAGCTTTTTCCTATACCTTTTCTCACATCACTGGAAAATGATTCACACTTAGTGTATGGACATGGGAGTCCCTTTTTTCTCAAAAATTATTACATTCTCAACTATATATATATTCTCATTTGAAGTTACAATTTCAATAATTTGATGAATAAAAATTTACCATAGATTCACAAGTAAATCCATTTTCAAAATGTTCATGATGCTCACTGCCTTCATGAAACACACCTCATTCACAAAGATCAAATAGCCATATTGAAGAAACCTTGTTTTGTGAAGCTCACTTCTTTCACAAATTTAAACTAGCCTTCTCAAAGCTCATGTATTTCAGTCAGCTTTTATAATAGTTGTGATCCTCAATTATTTCACGATGCTCACAATTTGTTTCAAAATTTATAGCCTTTTATAACATCATTTCACTGTGATCATTTTTGTAATAACTACCTTTGTGAAAAAGATTTGAGAATCTAGAGCCTTATAATCATTGTTAATCCTTGCGGCTTTTCTGAATGGGTAGAGGTCAATTTATAGTTACTTCCTCCAATTCTAGATGCTTATATCCACACTATCATAATTTCACAATGATCTTTAATTTTGATCACAAGTATCCCTACCTTCATGAATCACATTTTTAATTTCTAATTAATTATTCTTCTCATTATCATGAATAATATTGTCAAACTATTCATGATCGGTGACATTTTTTCACAATGTTCCATTCCATTAGAAATTGATCTTTTCAAAACCCACTCTTTACAAAACTAATACCTTTTAAATATTTTTACAAGTACATCAAGGGAATATATCTTTCATGATTTTATCCATCTTCCAAATTTTATATTTCAAAATTATGGAAAACACTGGGAAATAACATCCCCTTGTTTACATAGTTTTTAAACCACTTACATGACATCCATTTCGTTTTCTTGGAACTCTCTCAAAATATCATGTCAATTACATCTATATACCTCTATAACCATCCTTGGGTGACTTATTTAACAAAAAATACAATCAACCCAAAAACACTACAATGTTTCCTTGATAGATTTTTTCCCTGAAATCTCTCCATTTGGGTTTGTTGGCAACTCTTCAGATTTTGATACATCATTAAAGCTTCTTATATATTCTACCACCATTCACTTGTTGTCATTTTAATAGAAATAAAATATTTACTTAGCACATACTCTAATCCCACATGATCCATACTCTACATGATGAAAAAGAGTAGTATTAAAATTTCATTAATAAATCACTTCATTTAAAAACCACTCAACTGCATTCATTACCAAATCCATCTATCATGATATATATCATTTGATCGATCAATTTTAGCATCATCAGATTTAAAACTCCACCTACTACAACACTTAAAAGTATAAATTTACTTGGAATATATAAATATGTCTATGATAAGCTTTGATACCCAAAAACTATTTCCTTATAACACGTAATTATCATCTTTTCACAGAAGCATTGTAGGTTTGTTCAAAAAACTCCAACATATGAAATATTGGAACTACACTAAATAAATTATCCCTCTTTCATCTTATCCACCTCTCTTGATTAAGATATTTTCTCCCCATTATTAGCTAGAATTAATCCTTGTTTTCTAAAAATCATAAAGTTCAACTAATTTTTTTCTATAACAGGGTAAAGAATATAGATAATTACATTATAGAAAAACACATCATGTCTTAGGGAGAGTGAGTCCCACAAAAAATTATTTTAAAGTGTGTTAAGTCGACTAAACACCAAGATATAATTGTTTTCATTCAAATTCTTCTTTATGTAAGGAATTCTTCAAAATGACTACAACCTATAGTTCTGTAGGAACTTATGTCAATTTCTATAGCCATTCCTCCATCTTCTCCTTGGAAAAATGATACTTCATTTAAATTTTTTTCCCTTGAGTGATGTACTATAGCTTTACTGGGATTTATAGAACTTTAATTATCACAATGGATTTTGATCTAAGACTTCACTTCAACTAAAATATCATCAAGCCACTCCTCCATCCACAATATTTGTGTTAATTATTGAGTAGTTTCATTATTTCATCATCTATGGTGCTCAACGAAATGCAATCTTGTTTCTTGGTTAGCCAATAAATGCACAATCCAACAAGAAAGAATTCACCACCCGACATTGATTTCCAATCATCAGCTGATCTTGACCAATGTTCATATGTATAGTCCAATAACTCTTAGTGATATTTTTCATTGTAAAACAAACCAAAATCTATTGTTCCCTTGATATAAAAATGTATTATTTTTACTAAAAATGTGGTTTTATTAGGATTTCAATGATACCATTTTTCTTGGAATGTAGAAAAAATAATATCAGGTCTTATCGCTATCAAGTACAATAGACTACCAATGATTATCTGATATCCTATTATATTAAATTCATTTTATTCATCATCCCATGATAGTTTCATATGTTTTTCCACCATATTCATTATCTCTTACGATTTATGCACTCTGAAACTTCTCAAAACCTCCATGGAATATTTATATTGAGAGATGAATGTTTCATTATTTTCTTCTACCACCTATAAACTATTAAAAACATAAAATCACCAATCATTGAAGTTTAGAATTCACTTTTCATGAATTCTATGAACTAATTACACTATAGTTAAATGATCCACTATATATTATGTCATCAGAATATAACATCACCATCTTCCTTTTATTACTATCATTATTATCATAGATCTTATAATGAACTCCACAATGCAGAAAACTGGACTTATTCAAAAACTGATCAATCTTTGAATACCGTGCTCTTGGTTCTTGCTTCATCCTATATAGATCCTTATTCAGATTAAAAACTCTATTCTCATCTCCATGAATGAGAAAATTATCTGTATTATCAATATAAAATTCTTCTTCTAGAACCCTTTTAATAAATAATGACTTGTCATCCATCTATAAAACATTGAACTTTAATTACACTGCATTTCACAAGAATAATTTGATTGTATCTATCCCTGAAAAAGGTGAAAATGTTCCTTCAACATCGATACCCTCTATTTGGGAGAACCCTTTTCACAAAATTCATGTTTTTTATGATCCATTATGCCATCTTCAATCATATTATTGTGAAAAACCCATTTAGTATTAATGAAATTATTATCTATTGGTCTCAAAATAGTCTCCCAGGTCTAATTCTTATTAGTTTGGTTAATTTCTAAATTCAAAGAATGGGACCAGTTTTTATCTCTTGTTGCTTCATCAAAACATTTATGATCTACCTATAATAGGAATGATTATTTTTTAGTGTCTTAATCCTCCTTATCTACATTGACACTTTCTACTCACCGATTATGATTGGTTTGTAAATTACATCTTTTATCTTCAATCTTTGTGCATTTACTGGCTTATAATCATCATTTTCATTGTCAAAATATTCTTCTAAATAAGCCTCTGGAACTAGAACATCCCATGATATAAAAATATCTTTCTATATATACTCGTAAGACTAATCTTTTATTTGGTGATGATTCTTCTCATTCACTACTATAGATATATCATTACATTCAACTAACTTTACTAGCCACTTATTAAAGAATTTATATGATTTTATTTTATTTGAAAAGGTAATAAATATCCCTTCATCTCCATGATATTCAAACATCATTTGTTTATCCATATTGAGAATGAAACACTTATTTTGAAGACTAAAAAGTGCCTTAATGTTTACTTCTTTTCATACCATAGCTCATATGGAGTCTTATCACCAATCAGACATAATAAATATCTATTTTATGTGTAAACTAGTGTCATCAATTCTTATTTCCCAAACTTCTCTAGAAATTATTTATTAATGATCACTTTTCTATTCATGTTGTTGATAATTATGTTTCTTCTCTCAATCACTCCATTTTACTATGGACTTTTAACTGCTAAAACAGGCTGACTTATCCCATGTTTCTTGAGATAATCCTCCACATGGAAATTTAGAAACTACATTCATTAGTTTCCAGGAATTCTGAATTATTTGACCAATAATCATTTTAAATTACATTTGATAAGTTTTTTTCAACTAAACACCTCATATTTGTGAGTGATGATTGAAACCCATGTCATTCTACTAAAACCATCAATGGAGAGAACATAATTTCTCCTCCCATAAATATATTTTGGTGAAATGGGTCCTCACACATCAATATGCACCAACTCAATAATTTTTTTTTACCTTTTATATTTTTCCTTATCAGTCATTCAAATGACTTTTCCTTGATAAAAATCATCACACGTAGGAGTACGATAACATGATAACCTTAGGGGGTCTCAAGAAGCTTTAAATTTCACTATATTTTCCCAGGACGATTGGATCATGTGAACAAGGCGTTTATTTCCTATTTTATTTTTTCCATGGATAGAAAGAAAATATATTCTTCTACACATACAAGGTAAAAATTTCCCATTGTACACTTTCCCTGCAAAAAAATGCACCCTCTTTTTCAATAATGATACCAAATTTCGTTGAAACATTTATTGAATGTCCTGAGTCACATAGGTTACTTACACTTAGAAAATTGTGTATAATACCTTCAATAATCATGAAATTTGCATGTCTCATGTCTTTTTTCCCAAAACATGGATTTTTCTGCACCAATAATTATTAGGACTTCAAAATTACCAAATATGTGGATGCCTTCATTTTCGTATCTTGATTCTTGTCACTAGTTCAATTTTCTCGATCATATAGTAAGCTCATCCACTATAAATGAGACATATTATAGTTAAATAAAATTTGTCTTAAAGAAATTTCTACAACAACTTCATTTTTATCTCAATTCATTATCCATGTTTGTTAGTGTTTACATGGTATGAATTTATAATATTGATCTTCCTTGAAGTATGATGGACTGACTTCATCTTGAAATGATGGAAACCAATTTTTCATTTTTCATCTCATTTTATGATACATTGAATTTCTTCTTATGAACACGTGCATTTTTATTCACCACATATCACTACATTATCGATAAGTATTATCATTCCATGTGCATGAATCCTCCACACCTAAAATAGTGAACATCATATGATGTTATGGAATACTGAGTTTTTATGTATTCCTATATTACTATTGTTCCATACATTACCTCATGGATATGTAACATTCACATTATGAGTGTCCTATCATTCCAAAATAATAACATCTCATGTAGGGTGTATTCCTGTGTTCCAATAATATACAGTTGGTTCTCCCTTGGGTTCCCTGAATCTTCTTATTCAGATTCGAACCCAAATCAAACATCAATTTTGGAGTAGGTTTATTGGGTCTAACATCAACCATTTTTTATTTCAATCTTCAATAAACCCTCATACCATCCTTATCATTTTGAATTTACTTATATTTTTTATATTGGACCTCTATACAACACTTGCCTATTTTCCGTTGACTGAATGATATGATTTCGCAATGTTTTTATGAGAGTCAATATTTTTTCCTAATACTTAACACTTCACCACTAGATGAAAAATTTATCTTTATGTTCAACGATATGTTTGATTAATTCTTTTTCATTTTTATTCAAACATTTAATTTATTTTTCTATTATTAAATTTTGAGCATGCACTCAAAAGATTTTTCTGAGATATATTGAATTTAAGACATCATGATTTAAATTTCTACGTTTAGCTCAAGATTATATTCTTCTATATACTACATATAATGTTTTTCTTCATGAACCACATTGTTGGTTTCTTCATTTTTCCACTCAGAACATCAATATCCTCGATATTTTCTTATAATCTGGCCTAAAGTTCAAATCTTACATTGATTACACCTTTATTGTTTTTGATTTCTACCTGTACATTAGAATTTCTAACTACTTCTACTAGAACATTATTTCATGATCCTTATAGTCCTATAACTCTTCAGCCTCAAATTATTCTAAATTTACATCTTTATTTAAAACAAAAATCATATTTGCGAAGAATTTTTTCGAAAAAAATGTTTCTTCCCTTTCATATAGGCTAAAGATATCTTTGTCCAACATCATCCGCTTCATCTTCTTGAAACATAATGGAGCACCTTTATGCAATATGTCTAACCTATCCACATCAAAAAAAAATCAATAGGGATTTTCCCTTTGATATTTCCTTGTCCTTATTAAATATTTCAGGAAATAAATTACATCAACTCATCTATTTATTTGTCTTTTAGACCATCTTAAATGATTATTTTTTTCATTTACTTAAATAAAACTTCATTAGACTTCCCTTTTTCCACATACTAAATATAATAATTTCTTATCTTTTATGCAACAAGAGTACTATGCATGATATATAGTGTAAGATCCATGGGAAGCTTTTCTTTTGATATAAAAACATTCATATTGAATCGAGGTTTAAGTCTTCTCAATGTGTGATTGAAAATATTTAAAACTTTATTAATTTTTCCATGACCATGAATGACATTCATAATAACATTATTCTGATCCAAGAATTCATCAACAGAATCATTAGGGAGAATTATGAGATCCTCATAGTTCTTCCATAGAACTTGCATCTTTTCCTTTTTGACTTTTGTGTCACACTTATAAATATTCAGAAACATTTCCCATATAGAGTGTGATGAATTACACTACATTACCTTCATATATATTTTATTTTATAGGGATCCCTATTAGTCATGGATTATTTTAGTTTAGTATCCAATTCCCTTCGTTCAGCTTATGATAAATCACCACTATCGATATTGGCTATTATTTCATGCATAGATACTATAAAGGAATCTATTCCTAACGATCAGAAGTAGTGATTCATTGTATATTTCCAAAATTAATTTTTTTTCATTTAGGATCATAATCCCTTTGTTATTGATAACCTCGATTTCTTCTACTAAGAGAGAAACACCAACTTTCAACATTTACCTATAACACCAATTGTTTTCCCAACTAGGTTAAATACCATAAGAGGTGAGAGAACTGAGGTATGACATATTAAATAAACATCTCCTTTAGATATTGTTTCAACATTAAACAAAAACCTCTTCTCTCCTTCTTACATTGCAATGTATAAACCAAAATGAAATCATGCACGAGAAGAAACAATTTCAATTGGTTCACCCTCACTAGGCTACGTCCAAGGGGAATCCAATGGTGATTTTCTAATGTACCAAATCCACTAAGACTCTCTTTAAAAATACATGGTTTAGGATATATCACCTCTTTGCCTAGTCTCACTACCTTTATAATGTTTATAGATAGCTCACTACTTCACAAGGGTCACTACTAAACCCTCTTTCACTGGCTCACTACTAGTTGAAAGGATCACCTTTCCAATTTATTTACTCACTTACCTAGAATGTATTTACACTAATTTTAAGGATTTATATGTCCCTTAATTATCACTGATAAAAATTTCTCTATTGTATATAGATGCTATGTTGAAGTTACAATTTCATAAATTTGATGAATATCACATTACCACAGATTCACTAAGAAATCCCTTTTCAACACTTTCATGATTCATATTTCCTTTATCAATCACACCTCTTTAATAAAGATCAAATAACCATCATGAATAAACCTTTTTCAAAGCTCAATTCATTCAATAAGCACAACTACCCTTCGTGTATCTCAAAATTTCAGTTGGCTTTTATATCCTTCCCAAACTTAAATACTTTCAGAATTTTCACAGTTTTTAATTGGTGTTTATTTACTTCTAGAACATCATTTATTTATTATCCTTTTCTAAATAACTACCTTCACGAACAACCTTTTTGAATCTAGATCCTTAGAATCTTTATTAAGTCTCACTGCTTTTCTAAAGGGGTAGAGGCATATTATAAGAATTTCATCCAATTATAAAATCTTTCTTCTACTTCATTACCATTATTAATTTCTATCACATTTTATTCATGCATCTCTCTATCTTTTTGAATAACCATGTGAATTTCCCATTCAAGAAGCTTATAATTGTCTCAAATATTACTATCAAACCATTTACAATTCATGATTCATATTCAGGGTGATCCATTCCTTCATGAATCAATCATCATGAAACCTAGTCATCATAAATCTCAAAAATTTTCTATATTTTTATATTTCCTCAAAATAAATCCATCTATCATGATTCTTTCCATCAATATAATTTTGGACCCAAAAGTTTTTGAAAACATTGGTAAACTGCATAACCTTGCGTATGCAATTTTCTATATGACTTCAATGGAATCCATTATTTTTTCTAATATATTTGTCAACATAACATGTAAAAAATGAGTTTGTACCAACAAGATATTCCTTGTAAACCTACATTTTCAATAAAAAGAAATCATCTTAAAAAACTAAAATGCTACCTTGAGGGATTTATTCCCATCAATTATCTCATGTCTCGTCTAGCTTCAGACATTCTCTAACACAATAATAATAAAAGTAAATTACTATTTTTAATTGATTAATAAAAATTTCCAATTTAATTTCATTATTATTTCTTTTATTTATATTATTACTATGTATTATTTAGTTATAAAAATGAATAATTTCAAATGAGACATTTTTGGGTCATTCGATTGACAACCCCAAAACAATATCAGTGTGTTGGTCATGGTGAAATGGGTTATGGTTTCTATTAAATATAGAATCTTAAAAATGTTATAATTATTATAATTATACATCAAATACCAATTTAAAAACAAAGATATAAGGAATTATTGAAAAAATGAATCATTCCATTTAATGGAGATGGTAGTACATATGTACACATGGACAATGTTTTCATTTTTCAACTCAGTAGAAAATAAATAATTAGTTAATATTTTGCTTTTATAAAATCATAAATATGATATAAATGTTTTATTTATTCATTATTTACCTCAATATGAGAAACTTTTTATGGTGTAAATGAAACATGAATCACATATCTTCGTGGACGTAGTATTCTGATTATATGCACAAGGGACATTATCAATTTTGAATATGTGGAATGGATAAAAAGGTATGTAATATATTATAATTAAAGATTCATAATTATTTCATAAATAAAATATAAATTCATTAGATACATCATATTAAAAATTTATATAATATTGTGATGAATAAAAAACATATAATTTCATAGAGGTGGTAGTCATATAATTTGGTGACAAAATTCTCTATAATTATTATCCACTAATTAATGAATGTTCTAGTGTTCTTGGGTTAAATTATTATAATGTGGTTATTTAATATTCAAAAATGTTGTTTTCATACCCCATTGCATCTTGAAATGGTTTTAAATGGATGGATTTAGTATCTCCAAACCCGAGGTGGGGATCATGGCCTACAACACCGACCAAGCCAGCAGTCAAGGGTCAAAAATCCGATGTGGTGTTTCATTATACTAAGGATCTCTCACAAATTTTTGGTTCAGTTTCTGTTTTATGTCTTGGGACTAGTTCCCAAGCTATAAGCTAGAAAATCGAGTTCCTTGATACAACTCATTATGGGAAAAATAATCTTGGTGTTCCATCAAACAATTTAATATTGACAAGAACAATGAATCCCCCTATTTCTTTTGGTATGAAAAAATTGTTCTTTAGTCTACCGGTCAATAAAAAGTTCCTAATTTGAAAAGATTAGTTCAAGGGATGTTCTAAGGAGAAAGGGTGGAAAAATTAAATTAAAAATGGAATAAGAGATAATGGTCTATCAAGGGAACACAAGTTGAATTCCCAGGCTTGTTGCATGGTGTCCAAATAATTTCAAATGAACCTATTATATTTGAGGATCTTCAAGGGGTAGAGGACTCTAGTATGGTTTCTTATAAGTTTGAATATGTATCTCAAATTGAGTACCTAATTTCCAAATCCAAAAAAATATAGAGGTAGAATGGATTACACCTCCTTGGCCAAACCAATAGAAACTTGGTCAATGAAAAAACGTCAATGTGTAGAGTCCTATGAAGGGCCCCTCCACAATAAGGTGGATGGATTTTCAATGATAATTCATAGATTTTAATTTCCCAAAAAATATCAATGAGAGGATGAAACCAATATATGATAAACTTGGAAATACTAAAATGTAACAAAAGAGAGAGGAGGGGATCTTTTATCCAGATATTTCACCAGAAGATTTGGATAAATTAGATAATATAAGGGACCATCAATGTTTAAATATAGAACTAGTCAATTAGTATCATGAACAAATTGATTTTTAATTTAGAGACTTATTCCATTAGACTTTACTTGTGGATAAAAATTTGGAGGTCTGAAACTCCTTTATTTGTATTTATAATAAGAATTGGTAGTGGAATTCTCCCCTTTACATCTAATATATAGATTGAAAGTTCCGGTACCCTTCTGGAATAAATTCCTTGTGAATGTTTTTTGTATTTTAATAATGTTATTATTTTAATGTGATCATTTCCATGGGTACCCCCTGATCCCTTAAAATGATTTCTTCCAAAGAAAATAAAAAATTAAATTTGAGTATATGTGGTTGTCCAGACATACCTACAAGCGATGTTTTCATTTCCATGTGATGTAAAAGTGGTTAAAAAGGGTTTTACCATAATCATAATCACATTTTAGAATATTTCTAATGCTTTTGATTTTATTTAAACTTGTTTTAATAATATTCGAATGATGAAGATGAATAAATTTACATGAAACACTCAATTAAGAAATTTACCTCTTTGGAAAACTTCTCTTGGCTTACACCATATCCATTATATGGTCAGTATTTCTGTGTAATTATGGACTATAGGATGTAGTTAGGGATGATTGGAAGGGTATTTATTTATGTATTGATCAATATAAAATGATCATAGTTTTTGAATAAGTGGGGAGTTGATGGGCTCATTTATAAGTTAGGGGAGTAGCACACAAGTAATTATTCATTGATTTAAAATAATATATAAGCCTTCAAAACTAAAAATTGATCTGAAACAATCCATTATAAAATATATTCCAACAAGGTATGAAATAAATTAATTAATAATAATTAACATAATATTATGTGGCATTATCACTTATTTTTTAGCATCATTTAGTGGTTTTATGTACTGTGAAAACAAATTTTTACAATGGTCATGATTCATAATGAACAAAAAATTTGAACTCATTGGGAAATTTTAACATATTTATTCAAGATATAAAATCCATTTTACATGATTAATTTTTTAGAATTCTGTGAAATAATTTTTAATGAAAATACAAAAAATTGCAATGAAATTAGTTTTCATTAAAATGTTCTTCTTGACCATAAAACAATTTATAACAAAATCAAGTATAATGATGATTAATATGGATTTAATAAGATTACAATTTTAGAATATGAATAATATAACTTTAAACCCAATACATGAAATAATAGAATTTTTTAAATAAAACAAATGATGATTTTTTTAAAAAAATGTTTATTATTCTCTAAAAATAAATGTTTTTAGAAAAAATACAAAAATAATAATAACCCTATACAAAATTTTATATTATAAATAAAAAAATCAATTATATTTTATAATTTTTAAAATTTATAATAATGTAATTTAACTTTTAAAAATAATCATTTAATATGTGGAATATAATTTAGTTAAATAGAACTATTCATACACTAATTGAAAATTTAAATGAAGTAATTTATAAAACAATTATTCATATGAATTATTAATAATAATATGATTAATTTATTACTATGATTACTTGGTTTTTCAATGGGAGGTATGCGAATAATATTAAATAAACGAATAGAATTATCATTTCATTTAAATCTAATTATTTGGTAATGTTCTCAAGGAATGTTCCATTGAAGATGTGTATTTTTCTTAATCTCCCATACTTGGTTACAATAATATAACACAATATTTAAGGGTGACAAATTAAATTAGTCAATGAAAAATGGTATTAGTTAAAATAACTTCCACACCTATTGTAAATCCTATTGTTGATTGAATGTTCATATATATTTATTCATGTTGATATATGAAATTTAGTTTGAAATTATTTGATAATTTTTTTCTCAATTGGTATAAATCCCTTTTCATGACTTGAATATAGTTTGTAATCCATTAAATATAATTTTTTTGTTCTCATTTCATTTGGTATTATTTTATTTTATTAGTGAAAAAATAGTTTTATAAATCAAATACTCTTTTTTACACTAATCAAATACCAAATCAATATTGAGTGGAATGGTTAATAGCAATATTTTTACTCCTGAATTGATACCACATTCAATTTTATTTTCTATTTCTTTTCAACAAGGGAGTTATAGAGTGAAACAAATGATTAATATAATATGTGTAGAGAAAGAATAAATGGGAAGGAATTATATTGGCATACTATTTAGAAGGTATATCCAATTCATATAATGGGGTATCCCACTTTATGGTGAGTTGTATTATTTTACATGAAATGTAAATATTTTGGTGAATAATAAGTATCATTGATTCTATTTGATGAAGATGATAATTATGGACTACTGATTATGAATGTTGAGGGCCATTATTTTTTAAGAGAAGAATATATTTTAAAGAAAGTTTCTAATTTCTATTTGTTTTTTATTATTGTGTGAGGCAAATATTAGAATATTTATTTTGATGTTCGCTGTCATATATTATATGATAAAAGGAGTTATTTGTTTTGGAAGCATTTTATGATTTTTTTTCTTTAATGAAAAATTTCATAATGATTTTAAGATCCATGTAGAATTAAATATAAATGAAATATTTTTATACCTCTATAATGATGGACTTTTGAAGAAGTCTCATCCATGGTTTATGAGAATAATTTCAAAATGGTTTTTGTTTGAAGGTGTAATAAAAGAAAATATATATTTCAAGTCTAGTTTTTTAATCTTGAGGCATTTGTTTTTCTATGATATTTTTCAAATGTATTTAAAGTGATGTTTCCAAAAAATGGATAACATGATTCCTGTGAAGCCAATTGTTTCGTATTAACCATTCAATGGTCTAGTGATCTGTTAATGTGTATAGAGAAACCCATGTTGAATCCACAATGATGGTATAAATTTTAGAGTCAATTTTTTTATTTATGGTATTTTTATGGGGTTTTGGTTTCAGATCTTAAATGAAATGATTAATGGATAATATTTTATTTAAAAATTTAATAATTATTAGGGTGAGTTAATTATTGGGGATTTTAACCTTATGATATCCTTGTGCTTTGCATTATATTACATTAAATTAACCCCAACTTCACAAAATGATTTTGATCAGAATTCCCAAGTGTTGAGGCTTTAGACCAAGACATAATATAACGTAGGGTTCTAATATAAATCCAAAATATTAATGGTATTGTATTTATGGTTCTAATAATCCATAGGATCCACAATTTGAAAAAAAACATGTCATTTATCCATGTTATTTTATGTTAAACATACACAATGTTAACCTCAAGAATATTCATCGGGAAAAAGCTCTCAATCAATTAATATTGCCAAATTATAACTCACCACAATGGTATATTTACACATACATGGAGTGGGTTATTAATATTTTAAAATGTGTTTATGGTGATTAAATATTAATAGAACCAAAAAAATTTGATAAGAAAAGAGTTTCACTTCAAACGCACACATGAACGATGATGATAATTAAACACAGACTTTTGATTGAATGATAAAACCTAAGAAGGGAAAGGGATTTAACTTCATTTAAAATATTTTAATTCAATTAATATTTTAGATATTATATTGGATTATTCACATATAATATGAAGAATTTTTTTTAATAAAATTGAAACATAATTGATTATAGTGTACGCGATTACAAATGAAAGGAACACAAAATAACATGAAAAAATTGAGAGGATGACGTGTCTCTCAAATTAAAACATTAGTTTGGATGTTCTTCCCAAGAAATTGGAAAGTTTTAGGCCATTCTAATGTATCATACAATATTTTTGATGTCCAAATCCCTGCAAGGAGAGGAGGGGGATATATTTATAGCCCAAGGTGGAGGACTATTTTCTTTCTAAATCTTCCCATCTACCTAATTTTCCAATTTGATAACTCATACAGCTGAATCTAGATTAATATTACTCTTACAAGTTTTATATATTACTTTTGAAAGTCCAAACTCAATATTTTGTACCCATTGAACTTAAGTATCCAAAGATATTGTTGTTTAAATAAAAAATTTAATTCTGTGCATTTTTATCCAAGCTTTTTCAATGGGAAAAATGTTAATCAGTTTTTGAATAGGAATATACCCTCAAATCCAAAAAATTAATTCCAAAAATTTGGTCACCTAAATCTTGAATTTCATATTATAAAATCTCATCTCTATTTGATTTATAAATCATGAGAAATGTTAATTATTGTGTGCTTATTTTAGTTCCCCAGAGGAATGGTGGGACAGAATTCAAAGAATCATTTGGGCCACTTTTGGTGGAGTTGGGACTTCAAATATTTATTCATGATTCTTTTGGATATTCAAGAATATATTCAGGAGTTTCATCAAATTTTTGATTTTGTAGTGATCCTAGAAATTGTATCATCATGGATGGTCTAGTTTCATTAGATTTGATTTAGGCCTTGTTGTGTGGACCATATAACCCATCAAATTTCCAAATTGGCCCAAACAATAGTTTAAGGATTTTTATGAATTGGAATAAGGAACCCTAAAAAATAAGAATCATACTATTTGGAAATTTAGGGTGAGATTTATAATTAAAATATTTAACTGAATCGATTTTATTAATTCAAATAATTCTCAAAAATAATATTTAGTATTAAAACATGTCTATTTCCCACTAATTATACACTTTTACATTAAATTTACTAAATGGAGTAGATAAAAAGTTATTAATGAATGAATAACCTCAAATTTCTCACACCTAGTCTTGTTCACGTCCTCATGTTCCAAAAATATAAAACCTAACAAAATCATTCTCACTCACCAAAAATTATTCAAATTTCATTTTCCCTAATTAGGGGATGATTAGATAATTTCAATCATCCGTATTGATTTCTTCAACACATTGTTACCAAAAAAATGTTCCAAAAAGTCATTTTTCATTCTCAAATTTCTAAACGGAAAATGTGGGCACCCAATACTCCCTCATCTCAAGATGATAAAAATTTATTTATGTAGGTTCACTCATTCACCAAACAAAGTGATAATATTATATTTTGAATGATCTCTTGGTTTTAATTACCTATACTAAAGTGAAAAGGATTCAATAGGTACATTTTTGGGTCTTTTCTGTGTCTATGGAAAGGTAGGAATATAATGTTCAAGAGACAGGAAAAGTGGGGTAAAACATTAACATGTAAAAGGTAATGCACAATATGAAATAACATATGGAAGGTTATGGAAACACATATTTACAAGGAAATTGTTATTTTAAGTATGACACAAAATATATGGATATATTTTAAGGGGATAAAATGGTAAAATATGTACAAGACATAAAACCTCTCCCAATGACACCAGAATATATAATGTAAGTGTTCTTTATTTTTTTCCTTTTATTTTTTTAAGATAAGCTTAAAAAAATCCTACACTAATCTCCCAACCCATGATTGATCTCCTAATGACACTAATTATAATAGTTATTTCAATATCAAAGGATAAGGAACCGCGGTTTTTGACCTTCCCATAACATAAACATTTATTTTTATTTTTCAATTTTTTTAGAAACTTTTTGATTAAATTTACAATATTACATAAATAAAAATCTATTCCCCAAAATCACTAAATGAAAACCTCTCACCCTAAATTAAATAGATTATTATTCCCAATAATATGATAACACATTGAAAATCATAAAAGGGATACTCAAAATGAAATCCATTTCCCCAAAATTAAATTTAAATAAATCGTGAAATCTAATTACATGTAGATATTGGGTGGAACAATATAATGGGTCTAGAATGTGGCTACTAATGAAATGTTTTTCATATGATCTAAGGGGATTTCAAAAGTATGATTAATGTAAGATTAATGTCTTGTTACTTGGGTATTATTATTATCATGTGGTTCATAAAATGTCTCTATCATATTAATGGACACTAAAATAGTACATCTAGATACATGGTCCAAAAACTCAACAATCACAATTGGGGTTGAAAATATTCTTTTGGAAAATATGGTCATTGGTGAACATGGTATTAAAGTCAATGTTTTTCCCATGGTTTGGTAAGAATCAATTTCCAAATAAAAAATAGAAAAGGAAAATAAAAAAGATTGATGTGGAATGTGGTAAAAATGAAAATGAGAGACAAATTAAGAGGATAGAAATATAGTAAGAGAGGAATAGGGAGAGAGAGAGAGATAGAGAGAGTTAAAGGATAAAGGGAACCCCCTGGTTTGAATTTGGTGGGTCTCCATGTCCATCTATAGGTGTGTCAATAGTAGATGTTGGGTATTTTTGGATGTCAATGTGGTTCTTGGGATGTGTTTCCTCTCACGGTGATGCTTTAATTAATGTTTGTTAACCATGAATATATTTTTGGAAGAGCGGCCTTGTACTTTCACTACATCAAATAGGTAAGCATTGGAAAAATTAAAATGGCATTCCCAATGAGAATTAATCTTACTTGGGTGATGCCAAAATCAAGAGTTTAAGTGAATTATCATTTCACCTTCCTGAAATACCATTCACATGATGTGTTTTTTGTAGAGTGCATTTGATATCATTTTGTGGAGATTATAATTCTCATAATAATATATTCGATGCTCCTCCAGTTCGCTTAACTACAATAATCTCTCTTCACCAGAATTTTCACAGTCAAAATTACATGTTTTGACAACCCAAAATGTCTTATTTGGATTTAAATAGGCAAATAACATTTTTTTACTAAAATCTATCCAAAAGGGGTACATTCGAATGGGTTTTTTATAGGAATTTTTATATGCTCGATGTGATTCACCAAGTCTCTCTGGCCAGTCTTTTCTAGTGGGTTTTACAATATCTCAAACACTCTTTTCACTTCTCAATTAGAAAATTCACCATGCCATTTAATGGGGGTGATATATAGTTTATGGTTTTTGTACAACCTCATTATTTTTCAAAATATATTCCATGTTCCGATTATAGAAATGAGTTCCTATGTCACATATTAAGTCACACATTGTTCTAAGTCAATTGAAAATGTTGGTTTTTAAGAACTCGCTAACAGTATGTGAGTCATCCTTTCAAGTGGGTTTGGCCTCAACCCACCTAGAAATATAATCAAAATCACGAATAATATAAGAGAATACAAGGGATTTTGTAAATGGTCCCATTAAATTGAGGCCCGAAACATCAATGATCTCTTATAATATTAACGAATTTTTGGGAATTTCATTTATTTTAGAAATTGTGCCAAACTATTGGAAAGTGGGTATTGATTGGAAAAACTCATTTGAGTCCTTGAAGAGTTAAGGATAGAATAATACTAAGTGAAGGACCTTTAAGGAGACCGTTTATGGTCCAAATTGGCCACCACCAAGCATTGAGTGACAAAATTTCAATATTGAGGAATGTTCAACTTCATCGACACATCTCTTAATTATCATGTCATTTATAGTTTTCCATTATTTATTATCTTCCCAAAAATATAATTTTGAGTCACTTTTTAGCTACACTTTTGGTTATTTAGAAAAAAATTGAAAATATAAAAACAATGTAGGGGTATATCATGGTAACTTTGGAGTGATAGATGATAGGTGTTAAGTTAGAAATTTAGTATCAATTAATTTAGAATGAGAAGAATTATAAATTCTTCTCAATTGGACCGCTACAGGGTTTCATTTTCCTTTTATATCTTTGAATTCAAGGTCAAACTATTTGATAATTAGGATCCATAATATTATCCTCTTTTTAGAATACATTTTCTTGAGTTTGAATTTCAATCAGAATGGTCTTACAAAATGATGACTTTTCCACCTAAGAGATAGGACCAAAATATATCCCACGTAAATACCATATATAATGTTTTTTAGTCATACTATAGTGATATTGAGTTTTATCCAATGTTTTAGAGAAATAATTGATTAAATTAGTAATATTTCCCCTCTTTTTCAAAGAATGTACCCAATGGACCTAACAGAAGCATCATACATCAATTCAAAGGGTAATGACCATTTTAGGGGTTGGATTATCTTGGTAGATGTAAGAATAGATTTGATTTCTATGAATTCCCTCTTTTATGGATCATCAAAATGGAATGCAAAATCATTTTGGAGTAGCCTACTAAGTGGGAGGTATATCCAACAAATTTTATAGATGAATATCTGATATATACTAGCAGCACAAATGAATGAACTGATATCTCGAAGAGATGTGAGTTTAGGAAGTGATTGGATCACTTCAATTTTTTTAGGATTGAATGCAATAACCTAGTGTGAAACTATTTTCGTTATAATGATACAATTTTTAATAATGAAGTTACATTTTTTAAAAATTAAGAACAACATTACATTTGACGCACTTTTGAAGGACTAGAGAGACTACATGAAAGAACAGTTCAAATTACTCATCATTGATTTTAAATCCATCTATGAAAACCTCTATGAAATTCTCAATGAATTTAACTAATATACTCATCATACACCGTTGTAATGTTTTAGGATCACTGAAAAGGACAAATGGAATTATAATATAGGAAAATATTCTAAAGGGGAATTTGAATGTAGTATTTTCATGGTCCTGAGGTGTGGTTGGGATTTGAATGTAGCCGGAAAATGCATCAAGAAATGAGTAATGGGACTTTCTAGCTAATCTTTCTAGAATTTTATCAAGTAAATTACGAGGGTAACGATATTTTCATGTTTAAACATTAAATTTATAGTATTAAATACACACATTCCATTTTTTTACATGAGATATGACCACCTATCCATGTTCATTTGTGACAATAGGTATCCCACCCTTCTACAATATCACATGAATTAGACTGGCCCATTCACTATTAAAAATTGGGTAGATAATACTGGCTTGAAGAAGCCAAGTTATATATTCCCTAACTACCTTGAGGATGAGTGGATTGAGTCTTCATTATGGTTGTATGATTGGTTTTTATGAATCCTCAAGATGGATATGATGCATAAAAATAGTAGGGTTGATTCTTACTATCATCTAGGTTCCAACGTAAGGTCTTTTTGTTTTCCTCTAACACCTGAAAAAGTTTAGACTCCCCTATTTTAGTATGTACCGCAGAGAAAATGGCAGGATAATATTTTTCATGGAATAGGAATGAATATTTTAGGTGTGAAGGAAGACGTTTCAGAACATTCTCGTCTTCATTTTATGGGTCAGACAACTCATTAGTTGAATAAGTTCCATCAATTTATTCTGATTCATTTTCTTTAATATTGTCCATGGTGGATATGTAGAGATTAGTATTGATGCGAGATTCTATAGAGTTTTAATGATTGTTCAGATTGATTGAGTCTATGAATTAAAGGTCCTCATAAACATCCCCATTTATTACTTGGTTAATCAAAGTGAAAGTATTACAATATTCCCTCTTATTAGAACAAAAAGAACATGATTAAATGGGGAAGAATCCACTCTCAGAAGTGTCTTCAAAAGCATGGATTTATAATGAAGAGCAATTCTTATAGAAAAATATCACGGCTTGAAAAATGTATAACATGACAAGTTGGGCACCGAATTCCATGGATAAGATTCCTTCATGGACATCAATCTTATTTCTTGTCATGAGTAGGAATAGTCTTCCTAGAATTAGTGAAGATAGAGAAGTGGTCATATCACCTTCCATGTCAAGGACATAGAATTTATCTAGGAAGATAAGATCATTAACTTGGATGAGTAAATCCTAAATTATTCAACTCAGGACTAGTTGTACTTCGATTTATAAATTGTATGACAACATTTATTTGGTGAAAGGTATATATAACAAGGATGGAGAATATGGATTTAGGCATGATAATTATTGAGGCCCCTAGGTCTATGAGTGAATCATCGATGTTAGAAATTTCTATTTGGCATAGAATTTTAAAGTTCCAAGGATAATTGCACTTCATTGGTATGGACACTTTGGTTGATACATTTTAAAGGTTCTAAGTTTCCTCTTATGGGTTCAAAATTCCCTATGAAGCATGTCATACTTTGAATTTTTTTGATCTAATATTGGAGGGTAATTTTGAATTCAACACATCTAAACATATCGAGATTTTCACGATCGGGTTAATGTAATTCCTCGGATTATAGATATTTTGTGGAAAAAGAAATAGGTTTTATAGAGGAATGGAAGGAGGTGAGGAAGTGGATTTATGTTCCTTTTATGGTTTCTTTTTTGATTCATTTTTGAGATCAACATTTAAAGATGAGTTTAAGGACTCATCATGAGGCCAATAAATTTTCTTTTCCAATCTAAGTGAAATTTTACATACATTATCCATGGGGTTGGGTAATCGTTGAGATAGTAATTAGGATGAATTTAGTTTTTGTTACTAGCATAGGATCAATTCGAGATTACCCATTTGTTTTTCAATGTTTTTGAGGATAGGAAGGGTGAAGGGGGCACTATTCCACTTCACTTTTCCATTGCTTCTGGGAAGAAGAGGCTTTTCCCAGATTGGGATTGCCTTGATTTTGGTTCTTGGTAAAGTGCTTGTACTATGTTGGGAATTGGGAAGTCTCATTAGTATAGTGGAATCTAAGAGGATAAAGTGGAGGATTTATTCATTAAGGTTAAGGAACAAAAGGGTATGGTTTTTGGAATTTACAAACACCATGGAAATATTTTAAATGGTTTTGTTTTTATGTAGGGAATTGAGGGGGATGAGAGAAAAGATTACTATAACTCAAGCCTTGGTTAAAGGTAGAAGATAAGGGATTCGAGTTGGTTTGGATGATGTTTCTATTGAACTTACCTAATTTTTTAGGGTTGGTGTTCCTTTGAGAATATGCTGTATGGAAATCTATTGGACTAGATAAATCATATGCATCCTCTTGATGTTGTGGAAATGTGTCTATTGGATGAGCTAGTGAGTTGTAGATTCCACAGTTTTTGATAGGTCAAGGGAATAGATATTGTAGAGAAGATGATGTTAGGGATTTGTTATCTTCCACTAGTTGTCTCACAAGACCTATAAGTTCACTCATCCACATGGTCATCTTATTGGGATAAATGGATTGATTCTCTAGGTATTTTTTTACTAGATCATTTTCTTTAGTATGGAATTTTTGCATGTTTTCATCCATATTTATTATGAGATGTCATGAAACTATAGTATTTTTTCAACAAGATAACTTCCACTTGGGGAATCAATGAGAGTTCTATCCATAACTAATAACACCTCATTGAAGTATTGGATCAATAGTTGGTCAAAGATTTCGGGATGTGGAAGGATTCTACTAGATTTTAGAAACTCATTTAGTAATCTTGGATTTATTCATTAGGGAATTTATGGGTACCACTTATTTCATTTCAGATAGATGCAATATGAGAAGAAGGAAAGAATTTATCTATTAAGAGTCACTTCATGTCAATACATGTGGTTTTGGAACCAGGAGGGAGGTAGTAGATCCAAGACAAGGTAGAGTCGGAAAGGGAGATAGGGAATGCTTGATGCTTGATTTTCTCTTTATAAACCCCTTGAAGATGTATGGTAGATCCCAGCACTTGGAACTCTTTAAGATGATGATGTGGATCCTCACCAGTTTGCCCATTTAATGGAGGTAGAAGATAAGTCAAACCCGATTTGAGTTCGAAATCATATGTAATATTTTCATATTAAATACCAAGGTGTTGTTAATTCATATAAGGGTTTCTGGGTTCTTTTAAGGGGTTTTCACTAGTATTGGAAATGTATAGTTCAATTGGTTAGATAATCAATGGCCCGATAATGATTTAATTATCCTTAATCTCCCCCCTCTGTTGGAAAAGAGTTAACATGATTTCTGGGCCAAAACATCAGATGGATTGTTTGAGAGGATATGGGCATTATGAGGTGTTTGGAAATGAGGAGGAAGATAGGGTTTTCATTTTGGTTTTTTCCATTTATAGTTTTTATGAGAAGGCGGGTTTTTCTCCGTGTTTATATTTATTTTCTTTTTGTTTATTGTAGATTTTTTGTTTTTTTACAAAAACAAAAAACTACCAACTAATTAATGAAATATCCCTTTAAATAGTTCTAATTTATGTGCATCTAATTATCACATATTGACTATCCAAATGTTTGGTGCTCTGCTAATGTATGTAGAGGCACTCGGGTTGAATCCTCGGTGATGGTACAAATTTTAAATTCGACATTTTTTGAAAATGGAATTTTTAATTCGGGGGGGGGGGGGTTGTTTGTAAATATTAAATGAAATAATTGATGGATGATTTTTAATTTAACAATTTAATATATATTGGTGTGAGTCTATTATAAGGGATTTTAATTTTATGATATCCTTGAGCTTTTCGTTATATTGCATTAAATTAACACCAATATCACATGATGATTTTGATCAGAAATCCCAAGTTTCAAGGCTTTATTCCAAGCCTTAACAAAATATAGGGTTCTAATGTACATCAAAAATTATTAATGGTAGTTTATTCATGGTTGCAAAAATCCGTGGAATACTCATGTTAAAAAATCATGCCATTAATCCATGAAAATTTATGTTGAACATACACAATTTTACCTAAAGAATATTCATTGAGAAAAAGATGTCAATCACTTAATATTCAAAAATTATGGCTCACCCCAATGGTATATTTACACATCCATAGAGATGATTAGTAATCTAGTAAATTGATTTTATAGGGATTAATATAAATGGAATGAAAATATTGGGATAAGAAAATAGTTGTGCATCGAACACACACACAAAAGACGGAAAGAATTAAATATCGACATTTGATTGAATGATAATGTAGAAGAAGGTAGGGATATCAACTAGATTTATACTAGTTAAAATATATTTAATATTTGAGGAAAAACATTGTATGCATAAAATAGAATATGAAAATAAAACATGCATTAAAATTTAAATGAAATTGAAAATACCTTACTCTATTACAAATGATGGGAATACAAAAGAACATGAAAATAAATATTGGAGGAATGGTCTATCATGTGAAATTGTGAGATTAGAAGGTCCTTCCAATCCTTTGCAAATTATTTGGTCATGCCCATGTATCATTCTATATTATGAAATTCCAACTCATTTCACAGAAAGAAGGGGGATGTATTTATAACCAATAGTGGTGGACTATTTTCTTTCCCAATCTACCCCTCCACTGGGCTCATCAATTTTTTAATTTACAGAAACATATATAAATAAATATTCTTCTTAAAAAATTTTTATTTTAATTATTAATGTCTATTCTAAAAATTTGGTGTCCATTGGAATTATGGATCCAAATTTATGATGATTTGAATGAAAAAATTTAATCTGTCCATGTCTATTCAGGCTTTTTCAAATGTAGAAATATGAATGGGTTATTGAAAAGTAATATTCCCACAAATTTGAACCATTTATTATAAAAAGTAGGCCTAATATATCTTGTCATTTTCAGTGCATCATATCAGCTCCATTTTTTGTTTAAATCTAGAAAAATGTTTTTTATTGTGTGTTGATTTTAATTCCCATACATAATGTTGGGATAGACATAAAAGAATAATTGGGTCCCTTTTGGTGGATTTGGGCCGTAAAATTTTTACGGATGATTATTTTGGATATTTAAAAATATATTCAGTAGTTACATCAAATTTGTGATTTTGTAGGGAGCCAATAAATTGTATCATCATGGATGGTCCAGTTTCATTACATATTCATTAGGTCTTTTGTGGACAATATGGTTCTAAAAATGGCCGAATTCGAACACAATAAAGTTTATTTATTTGTAGTAAGTTGAATAAGTAACCCTAAAAACAATAATCATAGAATTTGGATAAGTAGGGTGAAACATATAATTACAATAGTAAACTGACTCGATTGGATTAATTCAAATGATGCTCAAAAATTATATTCTATATTAAAAAATGGGTATTGCATACAAATTATAAACTTTTACTTGGAAATTAAATAAGGGATTATACACAAAGTTATGAATTAATGATTAAAATTATTAGATTATCCATGGAAGCTAATTCAACCACATCTACTATAGGTAGATACATATTCTAAGTCAACCATACATATCCCACCCTACTGGCTTCTAATGAAAATTATGAGGGTAATGGTGAACACTGAGTAGACATAGTACATGAAGGGTGTAACATGGTATTTTATCCTCCAATATGTGGGGTAGAATGGGAGACTAAGGGTTAACTGTGGCATGCTTGTGGTCATGAATGTTAGGCATTGATAGGGAATTTTCATATATAGTAGTGGCCTATTGGATGAGGTTTTGATATGGGATGTTCTGTTAAATTACATTTTTCATCATTAAAAAGATGAGTTTCATCAGTCCCAACATGAGCTTTGTACAATGTTTTATTCCTCACCTAACTCTGATGCACACTAGGCCGACAACCCTCATTTCATATACCTTTATCAATGAAAAAAGGATATCAAATTATTATACTAGGGTGGATATGGAAGTATTAGAAGATATAAATAGGTTTACTATATGAAACAATATGATAATAAGAACTAAAACTGATCGGAGTTCATATATTCAATCCACTTACCATAATATTCACATTCTTTATATGGTGCATTTGATTCAAACCATGTCGTACAGTTGATCGAGTGATCTAGGGACGCATGTTTGATCATGTGACAAAATGAAACATGGTCAATCCAGTTGATGGGGTTTCTATAATTTAGTAGATGCAAAGTGATCTGTTCTAAAATTGTTTTTATAAAATATAATATAATTATCCTGATCCTTGAAAACATGACAAGTAAAATTAAAATGTAAAAGATTTGGTGTAATAATAGTTTATGTTTTGAGAAGAATATGTCGACTGAGTAGTTATTCATAAATGAAACATATATCATTATCAATGTGATTCTTTTAATTAGATCAGATAGAGAAATATATGAGGAATATATAATCTTTGAGTGAAAACAGTGACTCAAAATGTTCCCTATAATTTATGAATAATATCAGTTTAAAATTAGTAAAAGAGATATGGGTGAGTCATTTGGGTGATGCACATGTGGTGTAAATTTATCCTAATAGGAACATAAAGGTGATCATGAGTTTATGTTAGGTACATAAAGGTTCTTCATCCTACTTTATAAAGGTAAGTATGAAAACCAAAACTCTACATAACGGTAGTATCTCACTATGTATGAGTAATTTAAAATTTAAATATCCATTGTATGGGTAATTGGATACTTTGTACCAAGGTAATCCATGATCGAATATATATAAAAGGATAAATAAGAATACATTATAAATAAAGTTACATGATCTAGAATCTAGATGAGGATCTGTATGATGTTATCAAATTCAAATATATTTCATGGTACTCTTTTTTATCATCATTTATTATATATAATGATGAATGAAGAAGGAAAAACTCGGATGAATTGCTTTTCCATGAATGTGGTTTCCATGATAAAGATTGATGCTTGTTTATATTTATATGTTTTACTATGGAATGAAAATATCATTTATATAATACAAAATTATATATATTTTTAGAATTATTGTTTATAAAAATTGAATAAAAATAAGGGAATTCATTTCATGTATACATATATTGGTTTGTATTTTAAATGAATATGACTTGTCATGGTACGAGATGGAGAAGAATTCAAGAAGGAAGAAATCCTGATTTTGTCATTATATCATGAATGTATTCATGAATATGTGGGGAATTTAATGTAATTTAAAATTTATTTACGATGAATGAATACCCAATAATTTATACATATCTAAATGACGTATCCAGTTGGTTATCAAAATGGACCATAGAGAATTGAAGATCTAATTTTCCATGTTTTTTTAAATACTAAAACATATAGAGATTTTAATTAATATATTTTTGTATCATTTTGAATGAATAAATGATTGAAATGGTTGAATAAATATAACTCACACCAAAATATATTATTCTACCGATATGAATATGTATTATTGAGAGTTTTCAAAGAATGGTAAAGCTCGATACTATTATCATTGATAAGAATATCCAATGTTCCAAGAGATAAACAATATCTTTATCACTAAAATTATTATAAATAATTTTAGTCTATCTATGAAATTAGAGAATATAGAAGATCTAGTGTAGTTTTTTATAAACTAATGAAGGAGGAGGAGGAGATGAAGAAAGTTGAAGAATAGCTAGTTGATTTGTTCCAAAATTTCATCGAAATAAGAATACATTTATACACTCTTTTTCTCATAGAAAAACAAGAAAAATGAAAATAATAAGATGAATACTAAATTGGAATAAATGATAGTGTAATATCATGTTTTTTTAAAGAATAATAAGAGATTTTATAGAGTGTTGTATATACAAATAGAAGAAGTAACATGTTGTTGTGCAAGGGAAGAAGTAGAAGAAATCATAAGTATATCAGCAATAAGTAAGTATTCAAAATTGGTGTCCAAATATGTTATTATTATCTTAATAATTCATTTTAATTCTATAAGATTTTTTTGAGTATGGGATACACGAATCATTTTTGTGGGTAGAACACTCTACACAGTTTGTAGACTATAGTGCAAATCTCACAGTGTTTTACTAGTGGGTTGGGTAATCTTGGGGGAATCCAGTTCACACTACGTACTACCCATTAATTTTGAAAGTTGAGCACTGTAAATTAGTGTACCTATTGTATGTGTGTGTGTGTTTGTTTGTGTTGTAATAAATAATGAAGTTGAGGAGATATAACAAGAGTGATTCATTCACCTTATCATGTGACAGAGGTCAAAATAAAAGGGATAAAAATATATATAGTTACCAACATTGATTCACCCCCCACCCTGATGTGATTTATATCCCATTAAGACCCTTGAAATTACATAAGGCCCAAGAAAACAATGTTGTCGAACCTATCAATACCATTGTAACCCACAATTAATTTGGAAATTATGGTATTAACTTAGTATAAAATTCACCCAATAATTCTTTATCCAACTGGGGTTAATGTCTTAATAGGCCATTCTAGGGGGGTTATATTTCCATTAATGGAATTAAAAAGGGGTCCCACACTATGGTCATGAACAAGGTGGTTGTATAGAAGGAGAACTTATAGTGAGATAGTGAGATTAGGTAAATGTCACAATGTGACTTAGATGATATCATAGTACGAAGAAACACAACTTTCACCAGTTTGTTTGATCAAATGAGAAATGAATTCATTAAAACCAATAAATCATCACTATACCCCTTTGATTTTATTGTAGGTTATAGGGGTTCCCTATCAAAGCATAATGATGGAAATTACTATACAATTTTTTCTACAAGGGGAGTAGAGAAGCATGTTGACTGGTGACATAGACAACTCATGTGACCATATCAATATTGTAATATTGCTGGAAGGTGGTGCATCAGGGTGACACATAGGTATCATCTGGTGGGTGGTTCATAATATTGATTCTTTTACTAGGGTTGGTTTCCTAAGAACAAATTTTTGACTTTGATAATATGTATATTCAGTGTATTGAATATTAATATAACTTCTTATTACATATTGATCATTGTTCTCCATGAAACAAATGTAATGATGTCCAAGAGTATACATCGCATTGATAAGGTCATATCAATTCCCTACAATTATGAGAAAATTTATGTGATATAATGATATTATCAAATAAAGTTTTGTTGATGGATAATATACTATGATGAGACGCATAGAGTAACAACCTATAATTCTATAAAGTAAATTTTCCTTCTTATAATTATGTTATATAGTATAAATCACATAAACATCAGATAGAGACAATAATACAAACTTTATAAATGAATAATGAATGAAATAAGAGGTATTTATAGAAATTAAAAAACCTATACTAATGGAATAGTAACCAGACTATAGTAATAGTAATATGACCATTATGAATTGTTATCTGGTCAATAGAATAGTAACCTCACCTTTGAAATTATAAATAAAATTTTGGTATCTTATAAATTAAAACATAATATATTTTATCTTGGTATAAATAAATAGATGCTTAAAAACAATAAATTATGTGTTGATATTTTTTATGAAACTAACATGTTTATTTAACTTTTTTTAATTAATATAATTATTTAATTGAATATTTATTTTCATAATATAGATTCATAAATTAATATGTTATCTTATGGTTATAAGATAATGTTATGTGAACTTAATTACTTTTCCAAAGTGTTATAAAATCAATGATAATTTTAAAATTATTTTTTAAAAACAATTGTTTTAATTAAAACGTAAATATGAGTCTATTCTTGAAATCTACACATCGAAAAATGGTTGGGGTGAATTTTTTGTTTTTTCTGATAAAGTTTATTTTTTGTGAATCGTGAAATATTATAGTTTATGGTATAAGCTAAATAAATGAATTATTAACTCATGGATGATGTATAGTTGAGTAAATAACCAAATTTTTTGAACTCACATGCAAAATATACTATATTTAGTCACAAGAATCAACAATATTTAGAGTTTGGATACAAAATAATAAATTAATGAATAAAATATCAAAAAACACTCATCTCCTTCTCTATAAATACCACCCCTCACCACATCATCTCTTCACACCTTATAAGAATTTGATATTTCTTATATTCTACCTGATTCCAATACCAAACCTCTTTCCCACATTATGGTATTGTTGGCCTCACCAAAAGACCATTTACATGTCCCTTAAATATGTCCTCAAGGAGACAACACTCTAGATATAAAACCTTCCCTCTCTCTCCTTCAATTTATTTTATATTCTTATCCTTCACTAACCTACCCTATTCAAGTAACATGAAAAGAACAATTTCAAATATATATTTAAATTTTAATAAAATAATTTTATATCAACCAATAATTCTATTCTCTACCCCTTTTGTTCCAAAAATGAAAACATAGTCTATGAGGTGTTGATTCACCACCTTCATGGATGATTATTTTTCAATTTCTAATACCACCTTTAAAATTATTCATAAAAGAATTATAATGGATAAAAAATTTATAAAATTTATATGTCATCTTATTTAGTGTTCTTAAACTAGTTTATATATAATATTATTTAATAAAATAAAACTGGTTTTTAATGATCAAAAAAACACCCAGATAATCAAAACGATTATCATTAATTTTTGATCTAATGAATCATAATCATGTTTTAAAGAAAATGATATATATGACCATTAAATCTTCTATTAGTTTACTAATAACATATAATTTCAATTCTGGATAACTATTCCTATTTTACATGATCTTTCATACATGTATATTGGTGAACCAATCATGAAAACCAAGGAAATAACCACTCCTGAACAACAAAAGTCAAGTATATAACTCATAAAAGACCATAAATTAACATAATAAAATTATAATAAATACAATACATGTTTCATATGTCATAAATTTAATTTTAAATTCATATAATTTCATTATTCAAGACATTAATTACAAGTGAAAAACACTTTCTGACATAACGTTAGGGATTCTCTCTGAACATCCCAATTACTGTTGGTTTATACTTTATCTCCCATTACCCCAATGTAATTATTAATTTTTGTTATTTACAAATCATACATACTATTTTTATGCATGAAACGTATGTAACTTGATCAATTCATATTTTGTTTGTGAGGAAATAAATGTTTTTGTGACGTTCTATTTTCAATTCCTCCCGATAAGAAAGACCGGTTAAAGGGAACACCCCATTTTATTAACAACATTCATGTACACTCCATAATATTTTTTAAACAATAAATATTTTTATAAAAAAAATTCTTTTGTCACTAAAAACTATCTTAGATCTTTTTTGGTTTTATGAAATCATGTATTCTTTTTCCCACTTCAAAAACACTCTAATATTTTTCCATCAAACCAAAAAAAATATGCTCATTTATAAAGTTTATTGAACACTATTTTTACATAATTTCACTTCATTTGAATATAATTTATCATGATATATTTCAATATTTCATTATTATTGTCACTCTATGTTTTGAATGCATTTTTTCATGGATGATTCTATGATACTCTCATTTTTTATGCTCTATGACACGATTATGATGCCCATTTTTATGGTTAACCATTATAATTATTATTGTATATTCATGGGAAATATATATTCATGAAAATATTCTAATTAGTTTTCTCAAAGAGTTATATAATGCATTGGGTAATGTTTATTCTCATAAGATGTCATTATGGGGTAGGGATTGAACTATATTCCTTTATGTGACGTTGTCCTCCGTGTGCAATGGTCTTGGCAGTTATCCTTGAGAATTATTATGTCTTATTATGTCATTTTATAATTTATATGATTACATGATTACATGTTTCCCTGATCTACATGTTATGATTCCCTGAGATTATCTATGTTCCGTGAATTTTTATGTCATCAAGTCATGTATTCTTACCAAAGTGTTATTCTTTATTCCTCTGTTTATTTCGTTACAGGGGTTTGTAGCTCATTCGTATTATACATTTATTCCCCAGGTTATCCTATGTAGATTTATAATCTAAAAAAATGTAGGATCTCTTTATGGAGATTAAATAAAATATTTTTTATTTTCATTTAATGTTTTATAATTATGTCCATAATATTCCTAATACAATATAGTTTATGATACTTAGTTTGTATTTATTGGATAATTATGCTTAAAATCAAGTAATAACATGTCACAAAGCCTCGGGTCATTATAGTTGGTATCAGATCATGGTATTGTTATTTTTGGAGATTATGATTATAAAACATTAGTAAAACCCCTACGGACGATTATACCACCATATATAACCTATATTGAAACATAGGTAATCACATGTTAGGATATACTTTCCCATTATATTTTATCCATTTAATGTTATTTGTTTCCATTTTATGTGTTTAAATGTTTAAAAATTATCATCCCAAAGTCAATTTAGATAAATTCAATTATTAGAATAAGAATAAAATAGTTAATGGTTGAATTATCGGCTATGGTTTGATGCATTCTTCTATATCGTACAAGTTTAATAGGACTGTTAAACACCACCTAAAAATATATAGGTTTAGTTTTCTATGAAAACAATAAATGGGGAAATTAATGAATCTAAATTCAATAAGTCGACCCAAGTTAGTTTTTCTGGAATTAACCTCCCAGAAAATATTTTCATAGTTTCTTTGGTGGATTTCTTTGTTATATTAGGCAGGGATTGTATATCTTTATAAATGAAAACATTAACCACTACTACAAATTAAAGTTATTTCCACAGACCTATATCCACAGTTTTATTGTTCTGTGAATTTATCTTCCTAATTTCCACGGTTTAATTTCATAACCGTAACTATACATCGTGTTTTCCTATTTGGTATCGGGGTCCCCGATTTTCTACTCTCACACTCCTCCCAGATTCTTATCCTCCCAGCCTCTTCTCCTCCTGACGATTTCTCCTCCTCGAACTTGTCTGACCGTGTCTCCCACCTCCACGACCTCTCTTGACCGCGGCGCCCTACTCCCCCGATGACTTCTCCTCCCTGAAGTTTTCTCCTCACCACAGTTCCCTCCTCCCCAACGACTTCTACTTCCTGACCTCTCCTCCCAGTCCTCTCCTCACCATGGAGCCCTCCTCATGACGACCTCTCTCGTAGTGGGACCCTCCTCCCCAGAGACCTCTCTCACTGCGGCACCCTCCTCTTTGACGACCTGTCACCGTGGCGCCCTCCTACTGGCTTCCAATCTACACAGGTATTTTATACCATACTATTTTATCAATGTTCTTATTTTAAGGTTATACTGTGATTTTATTTTCATGTAATAGTTATTTATATCTCCCTTCCTCTTGTATTTATAGAAGACATGGGTAGAGTATGAGTAGAAATTGAGGTCATATTGGTTTGATGAAGTTGAACATATAAGGGAACCATACAGAGTGATGGTGATATAAGAATTGTTGATAATAAAATATATGTGTTTCTTGTGTTCATTTAGATGGATTCCATTTCATAGAAATCATCCAACGTTACCATACATAGTAATATGATTACTAGGAATCAAATTTCAACCCTCATTATGCTGTGTTCTCTGCCAACATGGATTTTAAAGGGATTATACCTCATGAACTTAAGAAATATCCCCTATTACACTGAATTTATTGGGATAGATTCGGTATACAATATGATGTTTAGACTCCTTCACATGGTTATAATCTTTCATCTTACTTACTATCATATCCCCTTGATTTTATTCAAACAGTGATTTCTAAAGACACTCAATTTTTTACCACTCCTCCATGTGGTATCCAACATGTTGGTTAACTCCCCTCGATATCTAGAGGGTTTAAATATTTTCCACCAACCAATTGATAAAATTTATTTGAGCACATTCATCTCCTCCTTGAATTCTCTTACAGGTGGTTGGATCTCTATGTTGGACTTATGACCTAGAGGTAACTTCTCTGATGAATGTGCATGGCATTTTTAGGTTAGGAAGAGATGATCATAATTCTCTGACTAGTTACTTGTTATCTAAGTTTATAAGGTAGTGTGGACTTCTCATTTCATCATGTATCATCAATAAAAACTTCAATAACTAAATTTATATTGGATTTCTAGAACTGATTCCTTCCTTTTATCCCATGGAAAAGTAGAGATTGATGTTTGGAATTTTTATTGATTGGGTGGAATACCTCCTCTTTGAGAAATGTATGAAGAAAATAATCTAGTTAAAGATGGTTGGGATGACACCTCACAAGATTTGATATTGGAAAGGGATGTTCTCACCATTGTTAAGGATAATTTAAGGAAGGATCTGAACCTACAGTCACTCGTTTCTTTTAAGGATTTGATTAATATATTTCTCTACCACAATAGGTCTCGACCAACTGCTATACACCCTCATCGATGATCTTCCTAATAGGTTCACGATAGAATACGATTTTATTAGTCCATCCTTGAATCTTGGGAGTATACCACATGGGGCTAATTACTGATACTAGAGGTATCCCAAAGCCTTCTTCTAGAGGGGTTTATAACCATGTTTTTGAATAGATGGATTTTCCTACAAGGGGAAACATTATTGGGAGTTCCAATAATCATATTGGTGATGGTAGTCCGATTGGGATAGTGGTGCCTTATTAATCTAGTAATTATGACTCCTGGAAATCTTTATCAACTCCACATTCATATTAGGTAAGGCAGCATCCTTTACTGGATTGGAGGACCCTTCAAGTTCTTATTTGGATAGATAAGAGAGCTTTTTCGGTGTTACGAATATCATAACACTTAAGTAATCATTGATGATTTGATCAATTCTTGAATTTTGAATGTTTCAAGGGTCGGAGTGATGCCACTAGGTCCTTATGAGGTTATTGGCATATTGATATAACATTATCATTTCAACTTCATGCCCTATCCTGCACCGTCTGGAATAATTTTCGATAATGGAAGGGGATCTCTGGATGAGAGGTCACACAATATTTATCTATATAATGGGGTTCTTATGGATCCTTAGAAGAGATAACTATATACAAATCATATTCCCGAAAATAGTTTTTTCTCCAGTTTATTTGCATTAAAAGAGTTTCTCCTCTCCCTTAAGATACCATGATAGTCGAACAACATCCTGGACTTATCCACCAAATTCGTCTTATATTGGCATGTGAAGACAAAAATGTTGAGATTATTCTTCCACTGGTCGATTCACCTATCTTCATGTCCTATTACTATGCCCAGGTTTGGGTGGAAGATTATATGGGTGGTTTATCGAATCAATCGATCCATTAGGTAGACAAGACATGTGCCTCACTAAACCATTTATTTTTAGTAGAAATAGAGTTTACTTAGGACTTAGGTGTGCCACCAAGGAATTGTTATCATCATATTGATGAACAACCCATTAGCGGGAATCATTTTTTAAGGGAGATGGTCCTTTAATATCAGTGATGGAAGATGTGTCAATTGCGAGGAGAGAACATAAAACATATTCTTTTTCTTCTTCATCTTCTCAGATAATCATTCCAACTTTTGGAATACCCACCCAAGTGGTTACACAAACCCATGTATCATGACGGAATATCTGGTATAAAATCTATGCCCTGATTACTGAGACTCCCTTGGAGGAGTTATTTGGCCAATAGGAACACCTACACCAGCTTTTTCACGATATAGGGGCAGGTGGATTTGATTACCAACCTTTGAATGATATCAAGAGAAAACATTTCCCAACCCTACAAAAATTGGTTAGCAATGATGGGGACTTTCATAGTTTTGATGACGTGACTCCCCTGGCCGAATTAATAAGGGAATACTCAATGATTCTTGAATAGATACATTAGATAATCTATCAGATGCATGCCCATATAGATGATTTGACCACTCATATAACAAAATAGGAGGACATTATATCCCAATTAAATTATAATATTTTGACTTCATTATCATTATTATAGACTAATATAAATAAATATTAAGATATTTCATCTTTTATCAAGACTCTTCATTTATATGATTGTTTTGATTCCATACCTATTTTTAGTAAATCATACTATATTTGTTATAATAGGACAAGAGGATCTCAAATTTTTAATAGTAGAATTGATAATTAATTCCCATATTTATATCATTGGTTTTATTATCAATAAGGGTTATATGGAAACATTGAAATTTGAAATGAAATAAGTATTGACAACAAATACAAAGTGGGAGATTGAAGAACCCAATTGATATATTGAATTTTATTTTTATATTAATAATTTTATTCAATGAGAATTTCGGTATTTTTAATTATGATTATTTTTGAACTATTTATTATGTCAATGTCATTATCTAATTACATTAGGAGAAGTTCACATTGTTTACAACATTTTAAAATGGAATATTAATATTATAGATGATCATATTTAGGTTGTTTTGTTTTTATTGGTGAGAAATTGATTGAGATTGTATTCAATATTTTGAATATGATTTAAAACAAAAGAGTGATCCTTTATTAGAAAATGGGGCCAACCTTAGTTTAACCAAGGATGATAACTTCTTATAAATGATATAATGTTTAATCACCCAGCCCATTGTAGCTAGTGAGAGTGCATCACACTAACATGGAGTGCCTAAAGATTGTGGGATTCATTGTTCCGGAATGGATGTGCTTTGGTTTGATCACATATGATGAGTGGTTATGTGGTATAATATAGTGATGAATGGCCATATAAAGCCCATAGTGTGTGAAAGTGTATCAATGTGTCAACCCCAATGCCAGCTTGAATGAAGGGAGATGCACCTATGTTTTACTAAGGAGTAGTAGTCAGAGCATATTATTGATTTTGGAAACGTTCTATGTGTAACACTTTTCATCCACTTAAAATGATGAATATATAACTTTATCTATTTGATATGTTTTATTTGAGCTATCTGGTCAAGATAAAAAGTTTTATTCTTCCTTAAGATTCGTCGGTGAAGCTTCAATACACAGTTCATCATGTCATAATGATTAGTGATCAAATTTATCTCGTCAAATCCTAAGAGGGGTTGAATATGGTTGTAAGATTCCACGAATTAATAATCTAATGTTAGTGGTGTATTTTATTATTAGAAATAGAGAAAAGAAAATGGTGACAGTGAGATTTATTTTACAAAGATGGTGTCTTTCGTAATTGAAAATATTTAATTGGAGTGGTTCATATATATTATAGGTGGTGCACATATTCATTGGGGATAATTCAGTCGAGTATTCTCCATTAATACCCCAACATGCTCATTTCTTGAGGAAAAAAATAAGACTATGCAAGAGATAATTTGGGAGAGTTGAGAGTGAAATAGGGAAAACAAGAAAGGTCATTATATTTGTATGGTTTCTATGAATTCGTACAGATTATTTCTATACATTCATGTTTTCATTATCATGGTTTGATTACACAATTCGGTGTATTACCTGATCTATATTTCAGGAGGGACATGAAGTTGTATCCACGTATACATCTATTACGTGAAGTATATAAGTGCGATCTTAGTTGGGTGAGAGGGGGAAGGAAGATACATCATGTATTCTATTATTCCATACATGACTGTTAAAATAAATTGATCTGATTAAATGTAATAGTATAAATTCTTGAGTTTTCATGATAGAGAAAAATAGTGACGTTATGGTTAAGTAGTGAGTTAGGTGAAGAGTACAAGAAATAAAATACATAAAATAATATGCATGAATGAGTTTGTTTTCGTGGAAATGAAAGTAATTCATTCATTATAAGTGATTATATTGTTAATTTTTGTATCTAAATATATTAAATTGAAGGGGGTTCATTGTTTCTTACATTAGTGAGGTTTGAGAAAAGACCATGTGATATATTTTTCATAAATATTGTGTAGTATTTTGAGACTAATCTGGGTGTAGTATCAGAAAATTTCAAATATGATAATTTAGTGATTAAGTGAGGGTAAAACATTAGGTGAAGAAGTAATATTTTTCTTGATAATGGTTTCCCTTACCCAATTGATAATACACAAGTGATTAAAATTATTAATAAAAATCTACATAAAAGGTTTTTTTTTCTATTGAATGTATTTGAAGTTGTACATTAGCAAGTCAAATATATAAATCCCATTGAGTAAGATCATTAAATAATCATATAATTAATCAAGATAAGAAGAATGACCTTGTGAATAGGGGGACCAGTTATTGAAGAGGTTAAATACTGGGGGTTATAACAATTGTAATGTTTTGTGTCTAACTAAAGGAGGAAAAAGAGATGAATCACTGGGGGTATAATTAGGATCAAATGGAGTATTAACTAGTGTGGGTATAACCTCTTGATTCATAAAACATTATAATTAATAATAATATTATAATGGATAATCTATAATCGGAGTATGTATAACTAGTTTTAGAAACTTCTAAGTGTTAGTATTGAATAATATAAAAAAATTATATTTCATTTAATATTGGGTCCACTCATCTTAATAGGTGATAGAGGACCAAAATCAGAAGGGTGCAGGGTGGCAGGGGGCAGGGGGCAGGGGGTAGGGGGTAGGTTTGCCGGGCAGGGGGTAGGGGTAGGGGGGGAGGGCAGGGGGGAGGGTGGACGGGGGCAGGGGGCAGGGGCAGGGGGAGGTCTGCATACCAGGGGGCAGCGGGGCAGGGGCAGGGGGTGGGTGCAGGGGGTCTGGGGCTGGGGGATGGGGGTAGGGTGGAGGGGGGCAGGGGAAGGGGGAGTTGGCAAGGTGGGGGGGCAGGGGGCAGGGGCAGTGGGCAGGGTGGAGTGGGGAGGTCTGCAGGGCAGGGGTGGACTATAGGATGGTCTGCAGGACACCTATGTTTCCACTACTAATAGTGAAAAACAACATCAACTCTCCTCTCCTTCACATAGTGATGTGATTCTGGACAAAGAAGCAGTTCAGAATCTAGTTTGAAATATGTATATGGGTTATATTATCAAAACACAACACATGCAAGATGATGACGAAGGTCTGGAACTACAATACACATATAAAACTAGCAACCCCTGCTATGGAAGAATTCACCACTCAGAAACTGGGTGACAAATCTGGGGAATCTGATCACATAAAACTAGAAATAGAATGGATAGTGGTATAGAAGGAAACTGAGAACTAATAAATGCACCAATAATATGTTTCAACAGGTACGAAAAATAATCATAGCTCTCTTAACTCTTCAAGGAATTTGCAGGGAAAAAATACAATGAAACCTAAAGATCATTCTACAAAGAAATTAAGAAAATTCAAGTGAGGACAGAATTCCAGAGGTAACAAAAACAAGGGGTCAAGACCCAAATGTAAGTATAAATGAATATATTATATTGGAACTGTCAGGGTATTGCTAACCCTGACACCATCACAACTTTAAAAAATTCTCATTTTACTCATAAACCGATGCTTTTTTCTGTCTCTGAACCTAATGTCACTTTTACTTCCAGATTTATTATTCTTGAAAAATATAGTTATACTTTTATAGGAGAAGATTCCAATAAAAACAATTGTTATTCTTTGTGGGTCTTTTCACATATCTCTATAGATAAAATTCATATTGTTAATGATGATTCTCTGTATTTGACATGTGAAATAAAATTGAAAGATAATACTTTCTACAGTACTTTTATGTATTCTTTCAATAAATATCAAGACAGAAGAACCTTTTGGCACAGTAAATCCTCCCTTAAAAACAATATTCAAGTGCCCTGGGTCATTATTGGTGATTTTAATGTTATCCTTTGAACTAGTGAAAATCTAGGGCCCTTGCACTCAAACACTTCCATTAAAGATTTTAATCACTTTATTGATGATAATAACCTTGTTGAGATTAATCTAGTTGGGGCTAAGTATACCTGGAATAGAAGGCAACACAATATAATTTTAGCAAGTAAACCTGACAGAGCTTTCACAAACATTAATGCTCTCGATAATAGGAATACCATCTCTAGTTTTACTATACCTAGGATTAATTCTGATCATCATCCAATTTTGGTGAGCCTCAATACTAGAGACAACATACCTATTCTTCATTTTAGATTCAATAATTCCTGGAACACTGTAGAGGATTGTAATAAAATTGTAAAAGAAACATGGAATTAAATCCATTCGAGTGATGACTTTGTCTCTCTTGGGGGTGTCCAGGAGGGATGGGGGGGCTGTCTAGGGGGTCTATCAGGGAGGGGTCTATCCAGGAAGGAGAGGGGGGTTTCCAGGAGGGGGGTATGTCCAGACAGGATATGGGGGATTTTCCAGGGTGGATGGGGCTGTCTAGAGGGGATGGGGGGCTGTCCATGGGGTGTCTAGGAGGGATGGGGGGTTTTCCGGTGGGGGAGGGGAAGGGGGGTCTGTCAGGATGGGGGGTCTATCTAGGGTGGTGGGTTCTGTCCGAGGGAGTGTGCAAGGGGGTCTATCCAGGGAGGGGCTGGGTGGGTGGGGGGTCTTTCCAGGAAGGAGGGGGTGTTTTCTTGAATATGTCCTTTGAAACACAATAATTTACATTGTCGTTTCTGATTATTTATTATTATATAAGGAATAGAGTTATGGGAAGCTGATGTTGATTTTGTTTCATTTTAGGTACTTCAATGAAAATATCCAGCTTGAGTGACAAAATATAAGAGGGTGGTTGGCTCATTAAAAAGAAGAAAACTGAATCGTATCAATACAGGGGAGTACATAATTTGTTTATTACATGTTTAGAACAATTAATTCATGCTTCCACTTATTGGAACTCTTGCATGTATGTGAAGGTGCGTATACCCAGTGGGGGAGAAAAAACTTTTAGTTCGAATGCTCTAGGAGGTGAAGTGGACGGTTTGGTTCCACCTTGAGGTAGGATCTCTCTTCTATCCTCTTTAATTCAATAATTCTTAAAATTGAATTTAACTTATTTCTAAATTCTGCTTAATTATATTGAATTACATACCTTTAATAAGTGTTATTTTATTTAATTGTATCATTAGATAAATAAAGTCATGTTTTTATAATAAAACCCCTCCAACGGAGGAACTATGTCTGTGAAAACTCACAGTTATAGTTTTGTTGATCTAGATGCTTAAATTATTGCATTTGATTTGTGCTGAATTAGTTTTAGAATAAATGTTAAATATAATTAAAGTAATTGTGTGATAACGAAATACCAGGATTTTATAATAAAACCCCTCCAATCGAGGTGCACTGTATTCTAAACCAAAGAGTACTGATAGATATTTGTATCATGTTTATATTTGTTTTGAGTCTTTTATATACCTCTTGTTGGTGTTTGTTTTATGGCTAGTTAGTTTCTGTTTTCATTGAATAATATTAATTAGCTTATCATACTCATTTAACTCAAATGACATTGCCTGGGTATGCATATTCCTTGAACATGACACTCCTTTTCATGCTTTGAATATTATAAATAAAATTTCCATGATTCTTGTGATCAATGTTGAGACTTACCAATCACAATTTCTGCTGGCGGGGCGACGACCTGAATGTTGCCCTGCCTCCTCCTGCTCCCTTCACTCTTTGCCGGAAGATGATGCCCCGCGAATTTCGTTGGACCGGGCCAACATGTCGCGGTCACGCTGCAGTCATGTCGCGGTCACGCCGTAGTCATGTCGCGGTCACGCCATGGTAATGACGTAATTTGGCCCTGCTCCCAGACGACACCCCACGGAGGTCCATAGTGATAGTATTACATGAGTCTTGTGATCAATGTTGAGACTGAAAAATCACAATTTCTACCGGTGGGGTGATGATCAGAATGTTGCCCCACCTCCTCCTGCTTCCTTCGCTCCTAGCCGGAAGATGCTGCCCTGCGGATGTCACTGGACTGGGCCAACAAGCCACAGTCACGCCGTGGTCACACTGCGGTCACACCTCGGTCACATTGCGGTCACGCCACAGTCACCACACGATCACGTTGCGGTCATGATGAGGTCAGGCCGTGGTCACACCACGGTCACACCGCAGTCACGCCGCGGTCATGACGCGGTCATGATGTGGTCACGCCTCAGTAATTTCCTGATTTGACCATGCTTTAGGATGACACCCCACGGCGGTTCGCATTGACAGTATTCCATTAGTCTTGTGATCAATGTTGAGATAGAATAATCACAATTTCTGCTGGCGGGGCAATGACCGGAATGTTTCCCCACTTCCTCCCGCTCCCTTCGCTCCTGGCCAGAAGATTCTTCCCTGCGGATGTCGCTGGACCAGGCCAACACGCCTCGGTCAGGCTGCGGTCATGTCGTGGTCACACCGCGGTCACGCCGTTGTCACACCACGGTCATGTCGCGGCATGCTGCAATAATGTTGTGATTTGGCCCTACTCCAGGACGACACCCCATGGCAGTTCGCAGAAATAGTATTCCATGAGTCTTGTGATCAACGTTGAGACTGACTAATCACAATTTCTACCAGCGAGGTGATGAACATAATGTTTCCATGCCTCCTCTTGCTTCCTTCAATCCTGGATAGAAGATGCTTCCCTACAGATGTCACTGGATTGGGACAACATGCCGCTGTCACGCCATGGTCAAGCTGCAGTCATGCCTCGGTCACACTGTGGTCATGTCGCGGTCACGCCGCGATCATGCCGCGGTCACGCCACAGTCACGCTACAGTCACACCTAGGTAACGTCGTGATTTTTCCTTACTGTAGGAAGACACCCCATGGAGGTTCGTAGTGATAGTATTCCATGAGTATTTTGATCAATGTGGATATTGAATAATCATAATTTCTGTCGGCGGGGTGACGACAGAAATGTTTCCCCACCTCCTCCTACTCCCTTCGCTCCTGGTTAGAAGATGCTACCCCACATATGTTGCTGGACTAGGCCAACACACCACGTTCATGCCGTGGTAATTCCGTGATTTGGCACTGCTCCAGGATGACACCCCATAGTAGTTCGCAGTGATTGTATTCCATGAGTCTTGTGATCAATGTTGAGACTGATAAATCACAATTTTCTTCGGCGAGGCGACGATCGGAATGTTGCCCCGCCTCCTCTTGCTCCCTTTGCTCTTGGACAGAAGATGATGCCCTTTGGAATTCGCTTGATCGGGCCAACGTGCCGTAGTCACGCCACGGTAATTCCTAGATGGAAGGTGGACATAATTTATTATCATCAAAATGGGACCCTCCTGATATAGCGAGTTGTAAGGGAATAAATTTGGAATCAGTCATAGATCATTACTCTTCTCGATGGCCCAAAGGAAAAAAATCCTTCTAAAATATGGAAAATGAGACCAAATTCTTCTATAGATAGTTAAAGAAAGTGTACCAGGAGTATACCATTGATTATAAGCACTCATACAGCTATCATGTAGAAACAAATGGATAGATTCAGGCCTCCAATAATCCTCTATTGAATAAGTAGTAGAAGATGGTTGAAAAATAGAATAAGTCCTAGACAAACAAAACTGAGCTAGTTTTTCCCATTGAAGTCCAGTTTCCATTTCTACAAACAGCTATATGTGGAAAAATCTCAGACGATGATCAATCGAAAAAGAAATTGTTTAAGAATTAATTTCTCGATGAGAATAGGTTGTGTACAGTACACAACCTTCATGTCCATCATAATTGGGTCACACAATACTTTAATAAAAATATTCTTCTACGTTGTTTCTTTCAAGGAGAACTGGTATTGGATCATAGAACCCCCATGATACTAGGAATGCAACCTATACCATGTTGGAACCCAAATGTGAATGGAATTGTACCATACATAATGTTCATTATAATAAATATTACTCACTAGCCACAATTGATGGGAACATGTATCACCCTCCCCCCCCCCACCAATGGGGGGTTCTTCAAGATATAATTTTCATAACCATCATCACAACATCCCACGTCTGGACCAAATGATGTTAAAATATGAGGAAACCATCATCGTTTCATGGAATTAAAACATCCTAAGACATCCTAACCACATGTCTATAAACATTATGGAATCTGTTCTAGTAGAAAAACATTAAATTTCACAATTTCTTTTGTCCTAGTTGTATGATGTTAAATTGAAAGATATCACCTTACCACATGACATTAAACTACACTAATGACATCATAACCACATTAAATTAAACTTCTTGGGAAATATAGTATCACCAATGAATCAATACACATGATCAAAATCCATAAAGAGGGAATTAATTGATCTCTCCCATATGTGAGAGTTAGATCCACATAGGGCATTCTACTATTCAAGGCATTGTTCATTAATTTAAATAGTTGAAATTCAGTATAAATGATCAAGAAGACCCCCTTTGTAGTTGGTTCGTTTCTTTAAAACAGAAAAGTAAGAAACCCTCCTGAAATATTCTCTACTTGGCCTATCCATTAAGAAGGGTGAAAAAGATTACCATTTAATCCTACCAATGAATGTCAAAAAAATAAAGCCATGTTAAAAGGTGAGAAGATATAGAAATAAATCCAAGTCCTTAATGAAATAAATGGGAGAGCAGGGATAGAAGGTCAATAAAATAGGGAGGTATTTTTACTTGAAAGAAAAGAAACAAACAAAATAATAATAATAAACTATGAGTTTACTCTCATGTAATGATAGGTTTAAGGTCCCCAACTGGACACCACTAAAAAGCTATCCATATTCACTTGGGGTGTAGTGTTTTATATATAAACCACCATGTATTTTTGGTACATTACTTTTGAGGTGAAAATTTATTTATTTCTTCTTCATGCCATTTAGGGATAAATCTAAATCCCTTAACAGCTGCAAAATACCCATGAATGTACCCTTTAACAATACTGGAAAGCATGCTGTCTAGTTCTGGAATTTTTCAATAACTGATTACTTCGATACCCTCTTGATGCTTCTAAATTTTTCACCTCTGAGTTTACAATAACAAATGTGAAAGTGGCTGAGTTTTGAAAAAACAATCAAGGAAGAGGTTTTTCAAATTGATTTTGAAAAGATGTATGGGCATTGAAAATGAATTTAAAATCCTTTTCCACTTTTATCTCATCTTAAAAAAGAAATTCAGCTAAACTGGTTCCAAAATTAGTAGAAAATATAAATATTTTTATTGAGAAATGACATAAGAGTTCCATTTAATCTACCAATTAAGACAAACTCCACAAACATTTTATTATCTACCACATTTTCAAATTTTGGATGTGGGTTTGTGTTCCAAAGAAAGATCACTTATCCAAACCTCTTCAAATTCTAGATTTTGATCAATTTTACCTAATTGATTTTATAAATCTTGAATTTTAGTTTGATTTTCTTGAAATATTTTATCTCTAAAACTCCTAAAAGTGTTGGACATTTGATCTTTTTTTTTAAAATATACTTCAAGGTCATAATTATTTCTTCAAATTCAGATATTTCGGCTTTGATAAGTTCAAAGAATGTGTTCTTTTCACTAATGACCACCTCTAACAATTTCTCATTCGAAGAACCCAAAATGAGATATTTTCATTAAAAATTTGGGAGTTATTCCTATCTTTTCTAGCTAGATCAACATAAAATTTCCATAACTTCTCATCACTGTGATACGCATGAAACCCTTAAGTGAATTTTTTCAAATTGTGTTTCTCGTCATCATTTAATCCATCAAAAAGGAATGTAATAAGACTCTCAAGGAAAAACTGTGGTTTGGAAATTAAATAATAAATTCATTAAATCTATCTCATGCATCATTAATGCTCTCCTTGCTACCCTTTAATGAAATTGGTGATCAAGATCCTATAGTGACTATGTCTATGACTAGTTATTCTATTCATTTTTGAAAGGTTTAAAAGTTGTGATTAAAAGGAAAATAGATTCTACAACAAAAACTTCACACATAAAAACATATGTAAATGCAACTCCACCAGATAGAAACAATTTCTAAAGGTAGTTTTAAGAATTTCAGGCCAAAAAACAGGTGCGATTTTTTTTTTGTTTTTTTACCCTAGACACTCATCACCAAACCTACCTCGAAAATATTCCATATTTTTGATAGCTTGTCATTTTTACTATAAAATACAATTTATATCACATGATCTTACTAGATAGTGGAAAGTAGGGTTGAACCACAAGGAATATAGATAAGAGTCGAAAGGGATTATTTAAAACCAAAACTACTAAAACAGGGAAAGAAAATACTGAAGTAAAAGTGAAAGAGTGTGATAAGAGAAGAATAATTCTTGTATATATATATATATGTGTGTGAATAGAATCAGATAACTACAGTGGAGTGGAAAAAGAATGAAGATGACACATCGAGAGGGCAAGTGCTCCTCGCCCCAGCCAGAAAGTCGATCCAAGCCGAAGCTGATTCCTTGTTAATTCTCCCTGCCTCCTCTCCCCCCTTGCTAATTATTTATAATATTTCCCCTTACCTTCACGTGGTCCCATCCAAGAAAAATACTAACAACATTCTAAAAAATAATATTCCCCAACTATAATGATGTTTTACCCTCTCTCTCCTATAGTCAAGTGTTTATCACTCGCACCACCTTGAAAAGAAGTCATGTCCTCAAGTCTGTGGAAAGGTGTCCTGTATGGAAACGAGTTAGGAAATCTTCCAAATTATTCTCCATATGCATATGTGTCGAGTAGTACCAAACATCATCTAGACTCCTAGCACTGCTAATGGAGGACTCAATAGTTGAAGTCCTTGAAAAAACATCTTGCACGCACTTGGTGCCAAGAAATCTCCCATATTCGTCGTCCTTCATGCATGAAAATACAATGTGGTCCTTCTTTATATAGATAGAACCAAAATCCATCCTCCATCACAAAATTCCTAAATTTCTAAGTGGTGCATCTTAGTCATCAACCCCAGACTGAACTGTCGTATCTAGCGTAATTGAATCCACCATTGTAAAAAAATAAGACAGTTTTAGTGCAACACGCTTCTGCACATCTAAATCACTAGACATCCCGAGATGTACTATAGGCAGTGTGAAAAAGTGAGGCAGTGGAGGTGGCTCTAGGGGATCTTCGGGTTACACCTGTGGCCCAGATGAAAAATGATGGTCCAAGAACTTTTCCCAGAGATTTTCCTCGAGCTGCCGCATCAGCTCCCGATGAAGTCCTACTGCTTCGAAGAATTATTAAACTATCATTCAGGAAGTCATCACCAGTTTATGTTCTAGCTGGCATTGTTGGATCGATATGAGAGTCACTTGAAGCTTCTTGAGTTGTTGGAGCACCTCATCTCTCGATATCGTCATCATCCCATGAGAGCAATACTCTCCTCCAAAACAAAAACTCGGAACACCCTATTTATCTCCCCTTGTTTTTTCAATGGAAATATCATGCTCCGTACTCACTCTTTTTTTTGTCCTTCCAGAAAAACAATTCGGGTAGCCACCTGGGGGTGTGTACCCCATCTAACGAGTTTTGGTCGAGTGTGTTGTTTCGGAAAACGAGGTGTCTGATGAAAATAAACCTCGGTAGCATGATTTTCCGATGAAGGGAACCAGCAGCGAGTCGATGGTGGAAGGCAACTCAAGCAGCTTCAAGTGGTATATATGCTTGGAACCACTTGTGTTTCCACATTTCATCTAATGAGTACCCCATATATATATTGTATCATATCAATAGTGTTGGAACCATGGTCATCTATGCATGAATTGGAGTATAGTTTGTGTTTGTTGTCAATCCTCAGAGGAAGTTCAGAATGTGTGCCAGTAATGTACTCATACAGGTCAAGCAGATAATAGTATTGAAGGTGGAACCGTTTTCTAGTGTTTGCCAAATTTATGAACCTCAAAATTGAAAACGGGGGGAAATTGTTTTTTTTGGGAAAGGGACTTGCGCGCCGGAAATGTGTCGTGCAAGTGACTTGCGCGCTGAGAAAGTACTTGCGTGTCGGTGCCTAGGAGGATTGGAATGTTTCACGCCATTTGTTTTTAAAGATCAGAACATCAAAATAAGGCAATGGAAAGAGGGTCGTTCAAGTATTGGTTTAGTCATGCAAGTGAGTAGTGTGACAGAGGCTAGGGCGGTTGGAGTTGCATGTCGGAACTCGCATGCTGGAAGGAGGCATGCGCGCCACCACGCAGGGTGTCCAGTTTGCCTATAAATAGAAGACCACCCCTCCTCATTTGGATAAAAGTTCAGACTTAGAGAATTTTCGTGCTCCCATTGAGTAGGTGTAGTGGTCTCACAAGTGGTTGTGGGTTGCACAAGTATAGGTTGTGCGGCAGTTGTTTGCTACGTGTCCAAGGTGGTTTGGGTGAGAAAGGGGTTGAGTCCCGCAAGTTTGAAGATGCAGCAGTGAGTGTCGCGCAAGTGGTTGAGGTGAACTTGAGCACCAGTTTGGACATGCACGCTATGACTTGAGTGCCATCTTGAAACTTGTGTGCCGGGCTTGGAGAATCACACCATTTATTTTTGAAGTACGCCAGTATTTCTAGGGCTACGCAAAAGCTGAAAGTTTTCCTGATACCGTTGGTGCAAAGTGAGATTTGTCTTCGGGTGGAAGTTGGACTTCAACAGAGCATCTACATAAAATAGAGGATGCATTCATTAGTGATGATAAAGAGACCTTCACGTCAACAAACTGAGTGGGACTTCACCAAAGGCAGTGAGCTAGGAGGAGTCAACTGGAGTGATCTAAGGGATGTAGTGAGCTATACCTGAATATTTTTAATGGCAGTGATCCTGGGACATAGTGACTATGCCCGAACCTTTGTAATACACATCTAGTGATGTTTAGTGGAATTTGGTAGGACCTACATCCTGTCGGTGTATGCTCCTTGGACGTAGCCCTTAGTAGTGAACCAAGTAAAAAGTGTTGTGTCATCTCTCTGCATGTGAATGTTTTCTTTCTGATCATTTTCATTGTACAGGTTTAAAAAGTTCTTACCAAAATGGGAACAAGATCTATCACATTAAATGAAAAAGTTGTCACCTTGATTCACCCCTCCCCTCTCAGGGTGTCTCGGGGTCCTGCAAATAGAACACCAGAAACCCACCAAATAGCATAAGATCCCTGCATATGCACCACTTACAAACCAGCAGATGGAATCGCAGAAGCTCCCAAGCACAAAACCAAGAAGCACTCATTGGGGAAGTATAACCAAGGAAACAATGCAGCTAAAGGAGAAATATAAAAACCCAAAATTAATTAGTCACAAATGATAAAAATCAACAACACACACACATTCATGAAATCACTCAAAACCACCCACACACACACACAGCCACCCACCCACCCACAAGTTTCCAAAATCCATCACCCATCCAAAATTATAGCTTTATCCAAAGAAATAGAATCACTAAACCCCCAGCAATGCAGCCAACATCAACCAACCAGTCCAACATCCCTATCCAAACAGAGCCTAGTGTGAAAGATCTCTAGACAACAATGCCATCTAATGGCCACTACACCAACACCTACTTTCAAAAGAATCCTAAACCACACCAGATCCAACCACAATAAGCAACTATAGTAGACATAACACCCAAAATACTAGCTAGAAACCAAATCATCCCCAGACCACCATATGACCCCATCCATCACCATCTGAACACCATGCATCAAAATTGACCACCCCACCATAAGAAAGTATTAAAAATCGGCAGTGAACTATTACAATCCATCTAAATTGCCGCACATCACCCACTTATAACCCATCATACAACCTAAAGAATCCCCAATCAGTCCCTGATCCAAATGTGAGATAATACCCAACCTGAATCCAACACCTCTAGACCCACCAAGTAGTCAACATGCACCCACACTAGAAAGAGAGCCACCAATCTACCAGAAAAATTCCTCCCAACCTGCAGCATCCAGCATCTCAAGGGAATTTTAGAACATCCACCATAGAAATACCTAAACCATCAACAACCAGAATACACAACATGGGGAAACTAAGCACAAGTCAACTGAAATTACTCCTAACCACCACATGAAGACCCACCCCAAACAATATCCAACACACTAGACAATTGAGAGAACTAGAAGCCTACAATAGTAATCCAAAACAAAGAAGAAACACCAGAAAGTCGACCCCGATGCACCCAAAACATGTAACCATCCATAGTAAAAATCACAAACCAACCAGAACCATGCACAATGTATGTTTATCATGTACTACACCATGTAGAAAAATCCAAACAGCAACACCCCCACCTGAAACCTATCTTCAAAGGTCCTATAATTACAAACAGCAACACGAAACTCACAACCTCAGCTCATAAATCCTCCACAAGAAACCTATAACCCCACTATGAGAATCTATGTAAGTCTATATTGGATAAACCCAGAATCTCCCAGCCTCAACCTTAAGATGCATCCAAAGTAGGGGGGCTGCGGTCCAGGGGTTCCAGCAGGGGGAAGCTGTTCATGGGGGTCCAGTAGGGGGGTTTCTGTCCAGGGGGCTGCTCTCTATGGGGTCCAGCAGGGGGATTTCTATCTGGGGACTGTTGTCTAGAGGTTCTAGGGGGCTGCGGGTTTCTGTCAAGGGGGGTTGATTTCCAAGGGGGTCTAGGGGAGGGGGGCTATTGTCCAGGGGGTCCAGCAGGGGTGGCTGATGTCCAGGGGGTCCAGTAGGGGGGTTTCTATCCGGGGAGGGGGGGGGGCTATCCAAGGGTGGTCCAGAAAGGGGGGGTTGCTATCTAGGGGGGTCCAGTATGGGGGATGCACTATTCTTTTTTATTGAGTTAAATTCGTTGAGAATATTCTAAGATGTTTTGTTTTACCATAATTTTAGGGGAAGAGCACTACTATGTTCTACCTTGGGTTGTAGGTACTTTTGAGTTTGTTCCAAACTTCTTTGATAGTTTGTCTTATAGGGAGACTCATGTAAGTGCAGTTATGTGTTTTTTTATATTTGGATTTGTTTAATTCTTATTATGTAAGTAGATTTCATGTATGATTATATTTGGAGGGTACTGGAAGAGGGTAGGGGGAAACTGGAAGGGGGAGGGGACTGGAAGGGGGTGCAAGTGGGGGCTGGCAGGGGCAGGGGGGAGGGGAAACGGGCAGGGGGGCAGGACTGGGGGGTCTAGGGGTATGGGGGTGTTCAGGTTCTAGGGGGGTTCCGGGGTCTTTCCAGGAGGGTGAGGGTGGCTGTCCATGGGAGTGGTGGTCTGGGCTGTTCAGGGGGATCTATCCAAGGTCTAGGGGGTATCCAGGGTCTGGGTGGGGGGTGTCAAGGGTCTATCTGGGGGGTGTCCAAGGTCTGTCTAGGGGGCTGTCCAGGGTCTGGGGGGTGTCCAGGTTCTTTTCGGGGGGTGTCTAGGGTCTGTCCGGGGGGTGTCCAGGGTCTGTTTGGGGGGGGGTGTCCAGGGTCTGGGGGTGTCCAGGGTTTATCCAGGAGGGGGGATTTACAGGGGTTGTCTAGGGAGATGGGGCTGTCCAGGGGAGGGGGATTGTGTAGGGTGGGGGTGTCCAGTGTCCAGGAGGGAGGGTCTGCAGGGGGGTCTATCCTCGGGGGTGTCCAACAGGGGGGTGCAAGGGATGTCCAGCAGGGGGCCTGCTGTTTGGGTGGGGTTGTCCTGGGGGTGTCTAGGAGGGGGGGTTGTCTAGGGGGGGTCTGTCCAGGGGGTGAATGGCGTCTGTCCAGGTGGGCTGCAGAGAGAGGGGTGCATGGAGGGATTTAATGTGCAGATGGGGCGGAAGGGGGGGAGTGGGGGGGGATTTGCAGGGGCGTGGTGGGGAGGATGCAAGGGGCCATAACTGGTTGAATGGTGTTGTTTTTTTTACGAAATGTGTAGACCTATAGCCATGGTTTTAATCTGTATCTATAGGTCTACAGCCACGGTTCATAACGGTGGCTATATGTCTATAGCCACGGTTGCAACTGTGGCTATAGGAGTTGAGTGATTTTAGCCTATTCAATAGGTTGAAAACCTTGGCTTTAGTTTTGTTTCCACAGTTGGAACCATGTATATAAGTTTTACCCTATAGCCACAGCAATACTAGCCACAGTTTTGGGAACCGTGGTTATAACCTATAGCCACGGTTTTTGGGCCAATATCCACAGTTTAAAACCGTGGTTATAGCCTGATTTTGTAGCAGTGAACTATCAAGAAAGGGAGATCAATATTCACTACCGATGGCATCCTCTAATTTTTTACAAGATTAAGGTGGAAGATGAATCTCGTTCATAATTTTCATCTCAATTGTGGATATTGTTTCCTTATAGTAAAGAATATCTAGCTCAAATGATTGATACAAAGGAGAGGATCATGCTCGAAGACAGGCCCATTTTTAGGGACTATACTAATGTGTTCCCCCAAAGAGTTGGCTTGCCTTCCTAATGATCTAGAGTTTTTATTCTCAGTAGAACTTATTTTATTACAACTTTCTATATCAAAGAAAACATATAGCATGGCCACCATTGAGTTGGATGAACTTAATAAGAAGTTACAATATTATATTAACTAGGGTCTTATACACCTGAGTGCTTCACCATCGGTTTTGCATGTCCTCTTTGTCAATAAAAAGGATGGATTGATGAGTCTTTTCAATTATTATCATGAGATCCAAAAAATCATCATAAATAAAAAGTATCTCATTGTTTAGACCAAAGGTTGTGTAGGTTCATGTTTTGGGGAAAATAGAAAATGGTTTGATAGGTGAAAATCATTTGTCTGTTATTATAGAAACTTTTCCGTCAGGATATTTTTTCCTACCTAATTTGCATCATTATCCTTTATGGGGGATTGGATTAAACCTATGTGGACTAGGAGATTTATCCTTTTCATATTTCGTAAGAGTTTCCATGGTCAAATGGTCCTAGCAGGCAATTCCATGGCATTAAGTACTTGTACAATCAGTTCTTTTAGGATATAAGTTCCTCGGATTGTCTCCATTGAGTTTATTAGAAGAGATATAAACACCCAACGACCCTTTTATCCATGATTCATTGACCTTCTTCCAAACGCAGGCGCTTGTTGGATGATGACTCGGCCAATGACACTTAAGGACTATATTGGGTGAGAGGATGGTAGGTCGAACTCATCTAACCCTTTTGGGAGAAATTATTTCCTATTCTAGAAGACTCTTATAGATTTAATTCACGTTCATATGTTTACGATTCCATGGTTCATTCGTGTAGAGTGTGACCATTGAAAACCCCTAGTATAAGGGATCATCAGAGGCATACGTATATTTGTTGCTATAGAGGAAATGCTTACTTAACCCATGAAATAAGGTTCTCTATAATTTATCTTCATCCAGGGGGGACAGAAGGTGAATTTATGTTGGGATCGTACACAAAATATGGGCTTCCTACTTATCCTCAGCAGAGGAATCAGATCCCATATAGCTTGGGAATCTTGGGGCTTACCCATGGACAATTCTCATTTGAGGGGACATGATTGGGTGAACCCTTTTGGGAAGGGCATTCCTTTTGATCTTGGGCCATCCAGAAGGCATCGTATGTGTCATGGATTGACCAGAAATCAGAGTTCTTGTAGTTTTTATGGGTTGTTTGTGTGTAATTTATGATAATCGAAAATATCTAAGCCCACATGAGTCATACTAGGTGTGAGAAACAAGAGTTTGTGAGATATCCAACCAACCACACACCTCCTCTCCCGCTGATGGGAGAGGGTTGGCCTACAATAGTAGAGGATGAAGAGAAGGTGGTTGAGGGTGTAAAGTGATGAAGCTTCCAATGTGGGATAACATAGGAGGTCATGCGGCTCGACCATAAGAATATTAGGGACTTACCTCAGTGAGAGTTTCCAATGATGGGTTTTGGGAAAGGGGAGGTATGTCACCTCTTGTAAAAAGGAGAAGAAAACATAATTCCTTCAAATAATCACTATTCCTAATTTAATGGAATATCATGGGATCACCCTTAATCCCTAGAATGGGGAGGTTCACATCAGCATCCCATTGTTAGACACTGGGTTACCATTGGATTGTAGACTTTCAGTCATCCCTGGAGTCCAAACTATTGTGGGGTGATCCTTAGTGACTCCACTTACTATGGGAATGTGGAATCAATTGGGGGATCTAATGCGCCTAATTATCTAATCATATGGGTTCAGTGGTTTTGTAAGAGGCTTTTTCCTGATGATCGGGACTAGTTCTTAGAGAAGCTATGGAGGACTGGACGGTGAGAGAAGGGAAAGATTAGAGCTAGAGGGAAGGACACCCAAAGATGACCCATTTTACGTAATTTTCTCTTTTTCAGGATGGGGGAGTTCCACGTACCATAGTGGTATGCAGGTAGGGGGTCATCTACGTGCCGAAGTAGTATGTGGTCTTGGGAATGGACCAAAGTGTACCATAATTCTACATGGTCCTTGATGTTGTCTGACATGCCCCTTGGGGGTCCGTCCACATATTAACGTAGTACACGGTGTCAGGTTCAATTCGCCAAGTGATATGATTTGCGAAAAAACCATTTTAAAGGAGGGTCCCGGGACCTCTCGTCCACAGGCAGTTCATCTGCGAGAAAAGTGTGGTTCGTGATTAAACCAATTTGGTTCAAGATTTTACCATTATTATTAATTTAATTATTTTTATGATTCAAAGCTATTTATACATGTGGAAACATGGTCTGGGATTTTTACTTTTCCAATGATTCGAGACCGAATCTGGAATCCTTTATTAATTCATTCTCCCAACATCTAGGGTATCTTTCGTGATTTCTTCATATGTACTTTCTCAATTCCTTAAATTTTCCTTTTATAGAGAATTGGGGAATTCATATCTATGGGAATGTGGCATTGCCTACAGAAGCCTATGAATAGTTATCTTGATCTGTGAATGAATCGATCAACTAGGTTTTGCGGAGGCTGTGGTTCACGAGTCATGGTTCACATAACCCTGTCAATTTTCTTTTTCTGAGAACTGATATGTTCCTGAGACAGTATATAGATGACCTCCACAAACTTGATTCCTCCATCAACCTGCTTTGTGGGCTCCTAGGTTCACCGTCCATCGTATTCTCTCTAGTGCCTCATGGGTCTCTGCAAACTGGTGGTTCGTGGTTCAAGCGGTCCACAAACCTTTTCCATTGATGGTACACATGTCGCATAAAACACTTTGATAAATTAAATTCCTTTATGTTTCATCCGAAGTTTGCAACTCAATTTCAGTCCATTCATGTTTTTAGACTTTTGGGTTTGATTTATTTCTTCTAAAATGTAATTTTGGGAGTATTTTATTCCTTTTACGAATTTTTTAGGACACTACACTCATTCCACAGATAGAGGACTTGTTCGATCACCTACATGGGGCCTAGTATTTCTCAAAGGTGGACCTTTAGTCATGATATCACCAATTAAAGGTGCAGAATGAAAATATTCCCAAGAAATCATTTTGACCAAGATATGGAAAATTTAGTTAATAGTGATGCCCTTTAGACTCATTAATTCTCTATAAATTTTCATGGACATAATGAATAGAGTGTTTTGATATTACTTCAAAATTTTTCAAGTAGTAATTATTGATGATATTATAATATACTTCAAGAGAAGGGAGAAAGATGAGGGGAATTGGAATATGGTGCTAAATACATTGTTAAGGGAGAAACATGAAACAATATATAGTAAATGTGAGTTAGGGATGGGGAAATTATCATTCCTAGACATGTAATCACCCATAAAGGGATATATGTAGACCCTTCTAAAATAATGGGAAATAAAAAATGGACTAGAAAAATATCTATAATGAATATCCATAGTTTCCTTCATATAGTTGGGTATTACTGATGGTTTTTATGAACTTATAATGATTATCAAACCCACTAATCGGGATGACTTATAAGGGAGAAAATATTTTCTTTACTAGTGACTCTAAAAACCAATTTAAAGAGTTAAAAAATAGTTTTATCACTACACTACTGATCACACTCCTAAAAATTGAGAAAAAATTTGTGGTATACAAAAATGCATCAAAAAAGGGATTATACAGTGTGCTAATTAAAAATGATTAAGTGATAGCCTATGCATAAAGATAGTTTAAAATTCATGGGAAAAACTATCCAACAATGATATGAAGTTGGTGGTTGTTATATTCATGTTGAAGATCTAGTGGAATTATCTATAGGGGGAGAAGTGTGAGATATATACTAGTCAAAATATCCTCAAATATATATTTACATGGAAGTATCTTAATATGCACCCACGGAGATTTTTAGATATCTTCAAATATTATTACTACTTAATACACTACCATCATGGTAAAGTAAATAAAGATAAATATGATCTAAGTAGAAAGGATCCTCTAATCGTATCAATGATGGGAATTGAGAATGATCCAATGATCATAGAATTACAAAGTACGGTCATGGGAGTAACTAGGTAGGGAAAACCATCAATACTTTCTCAAATTATTACTCAACTATACCTCATATAGGAAATAATTAATGAATAATTAAATGATTACAAAATTATGAATAAGGTTGAATATATCGAAAAAGGTAAATCCTCCATGTTTAAAATTGATGATGAAGGATTCATAAAATTTGGTTCATGAAAATTTATACCATCCAAAAAAGTGATAAAGAGAGTTCTTATGAATGACACACATAGATCAACATTATCTATTCACCTAGGTAGCACAAAGATGTTTCATGATTTCTAAGAGCACTATTGGTGGGACAATATGCATAAGAAGATCACTAAATATACATAAAAATTACTTGTATGTTATCATGTGATGTATAAAAGTTCTGAGTATAAGGGGATGATGAAACCATTACCCACATAAGCATGGAAATGAGAAAAAATAATCAAAGACATTCTTAATAGGCTTCCAAAGACATCTAGATGAAATAATGTTATTTGTGTCATTTTGGATTATCTTAAAAATTAAGATCAATTTATCAAAATACGAGTGGATTTATCACTTTATAAACTTTCACAAATATACATCAGAGAAGTAGTGATGCTAAATGGAGTACCACTATTGATTGTATCAGATCAAGATCTGATAATTACAAACAAGTTTTGTAAAATTATCCAACATGCTATAAGCACCGAGTTGAACTTCATTACAACTTATCATCTTCAAACAGATGGAAAATATGAGCAGACTATTTAGACAATAGAATACTTGTTGAGAGCATGTTCTATGGACATAAAAAGAGTATGGGACCAACATCTTCCTCTGGTTGAGTTCTCATACCAAAATATTTTATATTCAAGCATCTAAATGGCTCTATATAAATCTCATTATGGGAAAAGATGCAGAACATTATCATGAAGGGTGGAAGTTGGTGAAAAGAAAGCTGGTGGGACCTGAAGTAGTCAAAGAAATAATAGAAAAGTTTAAAACCATTCAGTAGAATATTTGGGATTCCCAAAATCATCGGAAGATAAATTCAAAAAATTGTTAACTAGACGAAGAGATTAAGGTTGGAGACATGGTATTCCTCCATATATCTCCATGGAAGATGGTCACGATATTTGGGAAAAAAGGAAATATGAGTCCTAGATATGTCGAGACCATTAAGATTCATTATCGTTCTGGAGCTGTGGAATATCAAATAGAACTTACACCCATCATGTATCAAGTAAATGATGTATTCCATGTATACATATTAAGTATGTACGAACCAGATACCTGACATGTACTGAATCTTGTTGTGGTATAGTTAGAAAATGACCTCTTTTATATGGAAGAGCCAGTAAAGATATTGCAACATAGATATAATATTTTTTGCAACAAGACTACTCACAAGGTCAAAGTACTATGGAGGACCCATATGTATGAAGAGGAAAAAAGTGAACTATAAGAATCAATAAAGGATAAGTACCTCACCTGTTTTAACCATTGTATATAAAATTAAATTTTGATGGTGAAATTTCACAAGGGGGGAACGAATGTAATAACCAATAAATTTATCAATGAAATTTACCTAATAATAATTATGTTATAAATTATAAATCACATTAAAACATATATAACACAATAAAAACATTATAAATGAAAAATTAATGAAATAAGAGGTATTTATAGAAATTAAAGAACCTATACTGATGGAATAGTAACCTGACTATTGTAATATTAATATAAAAATTAAGAATATTAATTAGGATAAAAGAATAGTAACATCACCCATGAAATTATACATAAAATTTAGGTATCATATAAATTAAAACATAAAATATTTATATCCTTGAATAAGAAAATTAATGTTTTAAAAAATATATTAAGTATTGATATTTTTTAAGAAACATAAATGTGTATTTACAAATTTATGGTTAATATGAAGATTTAAAACAATTGTTTTCATATAATAGATTCATAAATTAATATTCTATTATCTTATGACTATAAGATAATTTTATAAGATGTTAATTAGTTTTTTAATGTTTCGTAAAATGAGTTATAATTTTAAAATTTGTATATTTTGAATAAATTAATATTTTAAGTAAAAATTAAATTTATCATATTTAGATAATTATTTTCATAAAATGGATTATTTTTTATATCTACACATCAATAAATATTGTGGTTAATTATTTTTATTTATCTAAAATAGTTTAATTTTTTAGTGAATAGTGAAATATGATAATTTACAGTATATGCTAAATATTGGAATTACTGATTCACGGTGATATATGTATGAGGTAAAAACCAATTGGTTATAACTCACATGTAATATTTACTATATTTAGACATAATAATAAACACTATTTAAATTTTTGAGCAAAAATAATAATTTAATGAAAAAAATAATCAAAAACACTCCTCTCCTCCCCTATAAATTCCACCCCTAACCACCTCTTCTCCTCACACCTTTAAATTTTTTATTCTTATTATATAATTTCCAATTAATCTATAGAACCATTTTCCCACGTTATTGTCTCATTATTCTTACAAAAAAACTATTTCCAAGTCCCTGAAGGAGGGTCTCAGGGAGATGACACTCATGATTTAAAACCATCCCTCTCTCCCTTTCAATTTATTTTCTTTTCATATCCTTACATCACATAACAATCCTAAATAACATTATAACTCTAGTATAATATATATTATATAATTTTATTTTATTAATGGTATATCTACCATCAATTGTTTTCTCTTACACATTTTTTCTTGAAATATACAAACACCATCGATGAGGTGTTGATTCAACACCTTCATGGATGGAGATTTTTTTACGAATACCACCTTTATAGATACATATAAAACCATTAAAATGGTTAAAACATATTATAAAATGTATATAACAACATATTTAGTTTTTTGGAACTAGTATATATACATTATATTAATTAATATAACAAGAAAAATTCATGATGATCGAAAAAACAATAAAATTTTATAAATGGTTATCATTAACATTTTATCTAATGAATCGTCCTAATATATATAGAAATGATATATAAGATAATTTAATTTTCTAATCTCATTAATAACATATATGTTCAATCATGGGTATTATTCTCATATTTTATGATCTTACATATATTTATACAAGTGAACCAATCGTGATAACAAAGGAAATGACCACTCCCAAACGATGAAATTGAAACTTATAACTCAACAAAAAGACCATAAATGAACTTGAAAAAATTATAATAAATCAAATAAATTATTAATAGGTTATTAATTAAATTATTAATGAATCTAATTTCATTGTACATTACTTTATATAAAAGTATATAACACTTTTAGGCATAAGGTCAGGGATTTTTTCTAAACCTTCCAATTACCTTTGGGTTACACTTTCTCACTATTTACTACAATGTAATTATGGATTATTCATATTTAATCCTATTGAATTTGGTTATTATGATCCCAAAATATTTACATATCTCACTTATTCTTTCTTTTATGGGGAAAAACATGTTTTTATACGGTTCCCATTTCTATTCCTCCCAATAATAAAACTTCATTAAAGCGAACTTCCTAGTTTCTTACATATTCAGATGTACACTCCGTAATTAATTTCAAGCCACTAATATTTTTATAAAATCACTCTTTTTATGATAAAAATATATCTCAGTTCATTTCTGGTTTTATACAAACATTTATTCCTTTTAATTCTTTAAATATTCATTAATATTTTCCCGTAAACTGCTTTAAAGTGGCTAATATAAAATATTTCTTAAAATCTATTTTTATATGATTCCATTTCGGTTGAACTTAATTATTAGTGATATATTCTAATTTTCCCTTATAAGTTTAAATATATGTTTTAAATCCATTCTTTAATTAAAACATTTATGATACACCCATTTCTTATGCTCTATGACATTATTACAATACACATTTCCTTCCATGGGTATCCCTTATATTTATTTTTGATTATTCATATAGAATAAAAATGAATGAAAATTTTATAATGGGTGAAATAAGATAGTGTTACAATTAATTTTTTAATGTTTAGTCTCATGAGATATCATGTTGGGATAGTAAGGTAATCTGATTCCAATATAGGACATTGTTCTCCAAGTGCAATGGTCTTGGAAGTTATCCTTGACTCAATTTTAGGACATGTTTTATGTTGTTTCCACATTTCAATTATTTCATGATTAAATATTATCATGATCTAAATGTTATGATTATTTATTTTTATTCATGTTCCATGCCTTTTTATGTAATCATGTTATGCCTTCTAACACATGAGCTCTACTTTATTCCTATGTTTATTCCCTTGCTGTGAATTTTAGCTCATCACTTTTATTCATGTATTTCGCATGTTATCCTATGAAGATGTAATAGATAAAAGGAATTTAAGAGATCTTTATGGATATTAAATAAAACATGTTTTATTTTGGTTTCATGTTTTATATTTATGTTATTAATATTCTAAGGACAGATGAATTTATAATACTTGGTTTATATTTTTTGGATAATTATGTTTAAAATCATGTAATAACTTCTGTAAAAGGATAGGATCTTTATGAATAAAAAATATTTTATCATGTATGAGTTTTCATAAGCCGATGAGGATTATTCTCATCATGTTCTCACCTCGTAATCTCCAAATTGAAAGATTATGAGAACAGACCCACCATTAGAAATTCAACATGCCTTGATTTCATCAGATATTCCAATATGTGAGATCATATGATTGTCTTTAAACATTAATATTTTTATTAATGTATTTTATAACTCACATACTTAGATTTATTTCATAAACCATTATGCGAAACATACATAAAAAATTGGATATGTTGGGTGCTTCAAAAATGACATGTCATTAATGAATAAGTCATGGAAGGTGTTATCCCTTCCATATTTATAGAATTTTATATCTTAGTCATTTGATTTGAATGGAACGCTCACCTCAAATTTCATGTATATGGTGTAATGACGTATTCATTTCAAAAATTCAATGAAAGAGGTACTAATCATATAGGATGGTGAAACAAACCATCATGATGAGATACTAAGACAAAGGGATTATATTTCACTATGAACCTTCATATGGGTTTGTGAGAGATAATACATTAGGATCTTTCTCATGGATGCCTTGAATCATTTCTATATAGTAATATTACACTTTAGAAAAGAATTCATAATGAAAATGATAAATAATCTTATAGTGTCATACAATAAGTGTTTACTTTGATATTAATTAAATTCTCATTCAATTTAATTATTGGAATAAATATTATTCTCTAGAACTAGGAATAATTTATTTATATTTTATTGATATCTAATATTAACAATACAATAATTAATTATTTTTTATTGAAAAATAATTTATTTTATTAGGTGAGTATAAATAATATATTTATTCACTTGATTGGGAAAAAATAATTATTTTATTTATAGAATATTTTTTCTAATTATTTATTCTCTAGTGAAACCTATAGAGATTTTAAGAAATATCTTTTGTCAAAATATTTTAAATTAATTGATTGATTATGTAACATGAATTGAACATTTTATATTTTGTTATATGTAGCACCATGTTTATCTTTTGTTTCACAAAACATCGAGTTTTATTGATAATGTTTGGTAAACAAAAATTTGGGTCATTCTCGACAACAAAATACTATTAATATTATTTATTGAAAATAATTTTGATCCCATAGCTGTTTAAATGGTGGGACTGAATATGATTAATTCGATTATGAATATATGGTTTACATTTGTTTATATAATGAATCATTTGGAGACCAATTAAGTATAATGGAAAATAAAAACCAATTAAATATAAAGGCTGTGTTTTTATAAAAAGAACTATTTAGAATGACATTTTATATTAATAAATTAAAATAATCACTATTATTTAAATATATTAAGGAATATTTATATATATATATTCAAAAAAATATTTTTAAATTTATCCAATAATTTTTATATTCTTATAATAAGAATGAACCAAATTTTATTCATAAAAGGTTGTATATTTTTAAAAGTCAGTTTTACCTCCTTTTAATTGATAACTTGATAAAAAATAAAATTTGATAGGTTTTAAATTTATATTTGGAAAAAGAAATTTCATTTTTAGAATTAGGATATCAAAATTTACTTTTTGTACATTTTTTATATTTTTATGAGAAATTTAATGTTTTGACGAATAATAAATAATACTAAATCTAAATTGAAAACATATTTTTTTTACAAAAAAATTATAATTTTAAATTATAATTTATTATTATTTTTAAAATATAATTATATAATTTATATCTCATTTAATTAAATTTAGGTCATTGGAATCAATTTCACATTTAATTTTCACATAAAATCATTACAAAATTTTTAACCATTCCCTTTTAAAAACCTATCGTCTTGACCCGTCCGTGATATTAATTTTAAATTAGATTCACTCACTTATTTGACTAGAATTTGAGAAAAATATTCCATATTTTGAATAAGAATATTTTTAAATTTCTACTAAGTTCACATTACTGTTTAATCAAAAATATTAGTGAAAAAAGTAAAAATAAATTATTGTGATTAAGGTAAAAATGAGATTACTTAGTGGTTAAACAATAATATTAAGGGTAGAAATTACCTAGAAACGTGTCAAAAACCATTTCTATCGCCATAAAATACCATATCACCCAATTTTCAATAATTATTATCATTATTATTGGTACATTATATAAAGGAGACCTCCCAAAAGTGTTTATATTTTTGTATTTACAAGATTGCCACTCCCCTCCACTATAAAAAGGCACTCACACTCCGCACATATTCAATCCTTTTATGATCTTTGGATAATCCAAACCAAGACCAAAAAATCTCCCTAAATCCATTATATCATTCAATAAACCTAAATTATTTCATAAATCAAAACAGTGACGTTATTTGGTGAAAACCAGAAGGAGTTACCCGAAGAAGAGGTCTCATCCTTCTATGAGTATTTCTGTATTGTTTCTTTATCCACACTTTAAATTATTATTATATATAGATAATATAATAACATAAGTATCCAAAATATGATGATATGTGTTTACCTTAAAGTTAATACCTACACCTACACACACTTTTATCAAATGGTATATTCAATCATCATTCATTTGTACGGTGGACTACCGCCTCACGAACTAATGTCATTCATTCTTCCATTATCTCCTTTAAAGTATAGGAATAATGATGGATATATATTATATATTATATATATGATATTTATAATGAATTTATGCTTTATTAATTCTTATATAACACATACCTTCAGGCCTTCAATTTTGTGGGAATACGATAATATCATTTTTTGGACCTGTGGACTACTGCCTCCCAAAAGAGATGTGATATGTTCACACATTACATTGAATGTATTAAGTATGAGTTTCATAAAAATAAATGAAATATATATGATATAAATTACATAATTATATATCTTTACATATATAATATAATTTTATTCTTTCCATTTTACACCCCAAAAAAGTGATAAAATTGTCCATGGATGTGTGGACTACAACCTCCACGAGGCGATGTGATTCTTCTTTTTTCATAACCAGGTCAAAAGATTGATATCTATAATTATATATAATTTTAAAATATGGTATTTAGTATATAATATTCATTATTTAAGAAAATTATACTTATGTTATTTCTAGAAATGATCATTAAAAAATGTGAACGTTACTCATGTGTAGGTACAGCCTACCATCTTCATGGTCTTAATGTTGATTACTTTTTTATATATAAATTTAATGTATGTTTTTAATAGTAAAATTAATGTAAAAATGTTATAATTATTATTATTTTTTATTATAGAGGTGTTCAAATAATGGCCTCATTAACCGTAGTCTACATATCAATGTTAGTTTTGACACATAATCCAAATATGGTAAGAACATCCTGTTTAAAACATTATTGATTAAATAATTACATATAACATGTTTATAAGTGAAATAAATGTTGTAATAAAATTTTAAAAGACTATTAATAATGTAAATAATTAACATAAGTTTTATTATTCATTAATATAGATTACATGTATGACAGATCACACTCAAGGTAAGGGATTTCATAACTCAATTTATATTCATTAGGTTAAACTTATATATCATTAGTTATGTTACGATAATAATATGTTTGAAATGAACAATGATTGTTTTATACTGTATTCAAAAATTTATTTGGTTTATTTAAATTTGTCCCATATAATTATTTAATTGATTTATTCTCACTCCAATGATATGTCCTTTTTAAAGGATTTTTCTCACTTTTCACATCAATGAGATAGATGTCATATTCATAAATTAATTATTTTTAATGGTATATATAATAACATTTTAATATATTATAGAATGAATTATTTTTTATAAATTTTATTTAAAAGTTTAATTTTAATATTATTACTTTTGGGCTTCTGAAATCAGGTGTAACCATAGTTTTACGGGGATTTCAAGTCTCACTTTTATTTCTGAGAGACTTCTGTCAAATTCACCACTTATTTTTGTTGTGTGGTGTATCTACTACCCTTTAAGGTATTATATTATTATTATAATTGAATTTATGAGTTTTTTCATAACTACTTTATAATACCTATTTCATAGGATTTATGGTTTCTATATTACCAATGTGGTAATGAATTTTTGTAACAATTTTACTTCTTTGATATGTTTATCATGTTAGAAACCTATAATATTTTATGAGGTGTATAAAATGATCCTTGATCATGTTAGATTATGAATCTACTTAATCTCATGGAATTATAAGTTTCATCCAATTTTACTCCTTAATGGGGATTATAATTCAAATGTTATAAAGTAGTATGGGACTCGTTGGAATGTTTAGAGATACCATTCTTCAAAATTGTTATTAATGAACCTTTAAGGGAATTTCCATTCATGAATGTAAAAAATACTTGTTATTAATTATCCTCCATATGGGATATTTCATATTTATTCCATCCATTTTTATATATGTATTATGTTTTTTTCAAATAGATTTTTATGAAAATCATTTATTTTCCATTGGTTAGAAATGTTCTAAATAAATTGTTATTAAACCCATTTATTTTCCTTAGGTTAATCATAAATAAAATAGATTTTTATTGAGCCTATTTCATTTAAAAGGATTAATCATGTTTCTAAGAGATTTTTATTAAACCCATTTCTTTTCTATTTGTTAATCATGTTTTGAAGATATTGTTATTAAACCATTTCTTTTTCATGAATTAATCATGTTTAGAAAAGATTGTTACAAAACACATATATTTTCATGGGATAATATTTTTTTATAATAAATTATAATTGGAATTATTTATTTTACATGGTTTAATCATTTTTTGAAGATATTTTTATTTAACCTATTTCTTTTCAATGATTTAATCATGTTTGAAAGAGATTTTAAAGGAACCCATTTATTTTCCAATAGTTAATCATGATATGAAAGTGATATTGGTTGTTATTATCAGTTATTAAGGAAATAAAATATTTTATGTGTAATGGTACTTATACATTTTATGTGTGGTTCCATGATAATCTAATGAAAGTTGGTTCTATAATAAGCCAATGACAGGTGGTTATGTGATAAACCAACTATGGGTGGGATCGTGATATCCCTCCAATGAATTGGGAATAAAAGTTGATTTTATGGTTATTTAATTTTTAATATTTAATGTAAGAGTTATGTTAAAATTAAGTTCCATGTACGTGCATGTTTTATTTATGCTTGATATGGGTTTATAATTATTCTAATGATCTGGATTGACATCACATGGGTTTTTATTATTGATTTTGATAACTATCTCTGTTGATAGGTTTTCATATTTGATGATCTATGTATTTATGGGTATGAATAAGTTTATGACTCAATCATGCACTTTGATTATTTCATTATACCATGATAAACTCTTATGCTCATTGATGACATTCATTCTTAATGCATATGTTTACCCTTAGTGAGCATCTAATATCACCCTTATTACGATTCCTTTTCACCTTGTTTTAAACAAGGTTGTTGAAAAATATTTGTGAATAAATAATTTCACAAGGATGATGTTGATGACATAAATTGAAATAAGAAAATATAGTGATAATAAGAGATTCTGTTCAACTTTGTGAACTATTTTATTATGATATAAAGTTGATATAAAATATTTATGTATGATTTTTCCCTAATTATCTAAAAATATAAACCTAAAAGGTCCTTCAGAATATAAGTGATCCTAGTTTTACTTTTGATTTTTTATGGATTTGATGAATAATTTGGATCACAATTATCATCATCGAAGTTGGTAAGGTAACGATATGGATTTCAACATAGGATATATGAGTGTGAGTATGGGGCAGTTATAGTTGGTGTCAAATATCAATTTAGATTACATCAGTTGTAATGATTTTTTCACTGGTTTTTATCTTAGTACTTATGGATACAATCATAGAACTAAAAATTAAATTTTGATCAACTGTTCAAAGTCATAAGACAACCCACTTGAGTTATTTAAGTAGTAAAAAAATTATCATTATCATTGAAAATTTTAGAGACACTTTTAATGTATTTTAAACCCCTAGGATCAACATAAAGTGTTTTACGGAGACATTTATATTTTGGAATAAATATAAAGTGGTATAACCTGCATTCATGGGGAAAACCCATCTTATCTGGTGAGGCGGTGGGGCATAACCCCATAATCAAATGAAGATAAGGGTTTCACGCTCTACCACTAGCCTACATGATGTCATGATTAGAATGATATTTTTTACATATTAAGATTAAGTATTTTTTAGAAACATATAGTATTTTATTTGAGTAATAACAATTGATTTTTCTTGGATGAATATATGGTTAAATCTTTATAATATTTTCATTTCAAACATATTTTAGAAATGTTCGATGAATTTTAAGGATAATTATTTATGAAGTCATTTTGTTTCAAATTTTGGTTTTACCATTAAACATTAGATACTAATGTATAATATGAAGGTTAATTCATTTTTGAAATTATCAAACCATGGGGAAACCATTTTTGTTTTGGATAATGCTTAAATAAATTAATATTTCTTTGATTATACATTTTATGCTTATGTGGTCTTTAAAAGTCTATTTTAGTGAATTCAGAATTAAAAATTCATTATGAATACTCTTTGTTTGGATAAAAAGATAATATTTTGGGGGAAATTGACTAAATTATGAAATTATAATCATCATGCTTCTATATTTTTTTTGTAGGTCTAGATGGTAATAGAATTCTTTAACTCTATAAAAACGATCTTGAAGAAAAAAGTTATTTTGATACCTTTAATTATTATAAATAAATGGCATTTTTTAACATAACATATTTATCATTTTTATGAACATAAATTCCCATTTATCATTCACTTGTTTGTGATCAATTACCTCAATAACTCTCTATAATTATTTACATTTTTTCTTCCATATTCTCCTGCTGTTGAATAGTAGTTATGATTAACTTCTGGTGACCTTTATGTTTTACACATTCACTTTTTAAAAGTATTTTTATTATACCTTTATATTATTTGGGTTTCAATAAATTAATTCTAAAAAATATAATCCTTTTAAAACCATGATAAATTATGAGGGAGAAATTCATTTTAAGGGGTGTGGGATGTAACATCCTAGAATTTTAAGAAATATATTCAATTAAATTTATTTAAATTCATTGATATATTGTGTTACATGAAATTCATAGATTATCTTGAATTATATGAATCACTTATTTTATCACATTTTTGAAATAACTTTAAACTTCATCGATAGCTTTTGTTACACATAAGGATGAGTATCACTAGAAAACAATATATAATTTATATTATTTATTTTACAAAATAGTTATGACCTTGACAATTGAATAGTGGGAATTAAAAAAATTAAATATATTATAAATATATGGTTTACACATGTTTATATAATGCATGCTATGGTGAATAATTAATTTTGAATGAAAATAAAAATCAATTAAATGCAAAGGATGGGTTTTTTATGAAAAACTATTTTTATGACCTGAATGATGTTTTAAATTAATTAATTAAATTAATCACTAATAGTGAAATATATTTAATAAGTTTATATTTTATATATTCTAGAAAATATTTTTTAATTAATCTAAATAGATTAATAGGAATAAAATAATAATAAACTCAATTTCGAGCATAAAAATGTTGTATGTTTTTTAAAATCATGAAAATATAATTTCAAAGCTAAATTTTCACAGCTCTATAATTTTTACATGAAAAAATATACTTAATTTTTGAAATATTTATATAAAAATATAGTTTTTGTGATTTTTTTGTATTTTTCTAAGAATATATATATATATATTGATGATTATTAATTAATACTAAATTTTAATTAAAAACTGGTTTTAGCCAAAAAAATATTTATAGTGTTAACTTATTTTTTTATTTGTTTTAGTGTATAATTATATCAGCTTTATATAATTTAATCTAATTAATGTCATTGAAATCAATTTAAAATTGAAATTGGATATAAAAACACTTCAATCTTTCGAACTTTTTCCCTTTGAAAATATGGTGTATCATCCCGTCTTCAGGATTAATTTTAAATTAATTCTTTTTACTTATGAGTTATAAATTTTCAAAAAAAATATTCCATATTTGGAATAATAATAATTGATAATTTCAACTAATATCAACATAGTTTTTTTAAAAAAATATTAGTGAATGCAGTTAAAATTAATTATTACAGTTAAGGTGAAAATGAGTTTACTTAATGGTTAAAATTTAATATTAAGGGGGAAATTAACAAAGAAATGTGTCTAAACCCCATTTTATGAAAATAATTATACCATATACACACTTTTATATAATTGTGATCATTATTGGATGCACATGTTGTATGGGAGGCCTCCCAAAATTGTTTACCTTTTTGTATTTATAAGAGTTTCACCCCCATTATGAAGAGAAAATAACCCTCACCCCTTATTGAAAAATATCAAGCCCTTTGGCTCATCAAACCCATTCCCAAATAATCTCCTGAAATTCCTCCTCTTATCTTAGAAGCCTCAAATTGTGCTAAATGAAAACCAAGGATTTCCATTGTGCAAACCAAAAGGAGTTACACAGAGCAGAGGTAACATCCTTGAATGAGTATTTTTGTATTGTTTCAATATAAACCCCTTAAATTATTATTATATCTTGATTATATAATATCATCAGCATCATAAATATAATTATATTTTTATCCTTATTTTAAGACCTAAAAATACACACAAATTGATCAAATGTGATACAAAATCATCCTTTCTGTATATGGGGGACTATCACCTTACGAACTGATGTCATTCATTCTTCCATTAACACCATTCAAGGTTGAGAATAATGAGATATTTAAATTTTATATTATATATATAAATATGTGTTATATTTATAATTTTTTATTATTCTTTAATTCTTACATAACACATACCTTCATGTTTTACATTTTTTGGGAATACTATAACATCGTTTGTGGTGGTGTGGACTACCATCTCTTCAAAGCAATATGATTGGTTCACACTTTACATAGTGTGTATTATGGATTAATTTAATAAAAATATGTCACATAAATGTAATATTTATAATAATAATGTAATAATTCTATATCTTTACATATAACATTTCATTTTCTCTATTCCATTTCACACTAAAAAAGTGATAATGACATTTGTGGATGTATAGACTACTACCTCCTAGAAGCTTTGAGATTATTTTTTTCATAAGAAAATCATAATAAATACTTATATATGTATATATAATCATATAATATGGAATTTCTAAAATAATTTTCAATATTTAATGATAAAGTTTTCTAACATTCTTTCCATAATGATCATTGAAAAATGGAAACGTTACACATGCGTATGTATGACCTACTGTCTCCATAATCAAAACATTGATGAATTTCTCATTAAAATATTTACTATGTGATTGTAAAAGAATAATTTATGTTAAAATTTTATTATTATTTCTTTCATTATTATTAATATTTTTAAATAATAACCCCTTTGATGATAGTCCACATATCGATGTCAGTTTTGACATATAAGCTGAATTTGGTCAAAACATCTAACATAAACATTAGTGATTAAGTATTTGAATATATTTTTTTATAAGTGAAATAAAATTAATAATATCAATGGTAATGTTCTATAGTAAATTAAATAATTATCATAATTTTATTATTCAGGAAGATAGAGGACATGCAGGACAAATCAGACTCAATGTAACATATTTCTTAACTCAATTTCATTTCATTGTGTTAATATTAAATGGAATTGGTTATGTTATACCAAGAATATTTGTGAAATTACCTACTATTATTTTATAATATATTTCCACTTTTATTATCTATATTTAAATTTTTTACACATAATTAGTCTCTTAATTAATTCTCACTCCAATGATATAATCATTGTAATGAATTCTAATCTCACATTTTACATCTCTAAGCTAAATTTCATATTCAACAATTAATTATTTTTTTGTAGTGTATATAATGAAATTTTGAAATATTATATCACAAATTATTTTATATATATGTTACTTAAATTTTTATTTTTATGATTATTACTTTTTGGGATTCTGATTCTTATTTAACCACAGCTATAAATAGATTTCTAGTCTCATATTTATTTCTAAAAGAATTATACCATATTATCCACTATTTTTTGGAGGTTATATACTACCCATTAATGTATTATATGTTGTTTTATTCTAATTTATGGTTATTTACATATCCATTTTATAAGATCACTTTCTGGGGGTTTACGGTTAGAATGTTTCCAAAGTGGTAATGTATTTTTCTCACAATTATCCTTCTTTGAGGAATTTGTTATGTTATAAAGAAGTTTTCTTTTATAAGATGTATATAATTCTCCTTTTATAAGTTATATCATGAATCAACTCATTATGAAGATATTATATTTTTCATTTAATTTTATTACATCATGGTACATATAATAAAAAAGATTCAAAGTGGTATGGGACACTATGGAATATTTAATGATTATTTTTCATAAAACAATTAATGAAAATTTAAGGTAATTTCTTTTATAAAAATCAATAACCAATTATGTTACATTCCATCCACTAGTAATACTTTGTTTTTATTTCATCCTCTTTATTTCTATGGATGGATTATGTTTTTTTTAAATATCATTCTATGAAACTCATTTCGTTTCCACTTGATGATTATTTCCTAAATAAATTGTTATAGAACCCAATTATTTTCCACAAGTTAATCAAGTTATGAAGAGATTATTATTAAAATAATTTAATTTCTATGTGTCAATAATGTTTCAATTTTTTTTATTAAACTGGTTTCATTTCTATGGGTTAATCATGTTTCTATGATATTTCTATTAAACTCATTTCATTTCCATGGGTTAATCATGTTTCAAAGAGATTAGTATTGAACCCATTTCGTTTCCTTGTGTTAATCATGTTTTTAAGATATTTTTATTTAACCCATTTATTTTATATGGTTTAATCATGTTCTAAATAGATTATTATGGAACCCATTTCTTTTACATTGGTTAATCAAGTTATTAAAGGAACAATGGTTGTTCTAATGAGGTTTCGATGAAATTCAAGAATTTATGTGTTATTTTTTTGTAATTTAAAATGTAAATATGACAGGGGTTCCATGATAAACCAATTATGGGTGGTTCAATGAAAAACAAATTTCGGTTTTTAAGTGATAAACCAATAATGGGTGATTTATTCATATCCCTCCAATGCAATGGGAATGGAAGTCGAATGTACAGTTATTCTATTTGTAAGAGTGAATGTAAGAGTGAACTGAAAATGATGGTCCAAATTTGTACATGTTTTATTTATTATTTCTATGATTTTATAAAGTTTCTAATGAATTAGATTGATATCACATGTCCTTTTACTATTGATTTTGTAGAATCTTTCATTTTCCATGTTTTCATATGTGATGATTTGAGTATTGATTGGTATGAGTTCATTTATGACTCAGTCTTGCAATTTGATTATGTCATCATACCCATATTCACTCTTATGGACATTGATGACTTTCAATTATTAATTCTTATGTTTGACCTTATGGAGAATCTCATATCACCTTTCTTATGTTTCCTTTTCTCTAGGATTTGAAGGATGATGTTGAAAAATTTATGCCAATAAAGGATTTCACATGGATGATTTTTATGAAGTAATGTTAAATAATAAAAACTGGGAATAATGGTATATGATGTTGAACATTATGAACATGGTTTTTTTTTGAGCCCATGTGGATGCGAACTGTTTATGAAGGATTATATCTTAATTCCCTAAAACTCAAGACCTAAATGGTCCTCTATAATGTATGTAATCTTAGATTTATTATTGGTGTTTCATGGTTTAGATGAAAAATTTGGGTCATAATTATCAGCGTCAAAGTTAGGAAGGTAAAGATATGTATTTAAACATCAGATATGGGAGTGTGGGTTCTAGGATGTTATAGTAAGAATTTGAATAAACTATTTATATATGAATAAAATATTTCTTTATTTGTTCAATAATTTCTAGAAGAGTTTGGATGGACCGATGCCATGTCTGATGAAAAATATTAATTAAAAATGCCTTTAAATAATATTTTCTATTTTTCAAGATGATGTGCACCACAAAAAATTAATAATGATATTATTATTTTAGGGATTTAGTTTTATTTAATGTTTTAAATTTTATTTAATGGATAGAATGTAATTACATAGTATATTTACTTGAATCCTAACTCTATAAATAGGCATATATGTCTTTGGTATGTTGCATCCTAAAAATTGAGAATAGAATCTTTTTGCATATAATGAATTCTCTCTCGACTCATCATTATCATTCCTTGTTGAGAACAAGAAGAAAAAGATATATTTTTTTAATTCAGATGAATAAACAATCAAGAAGAAATAGTTTAATACAACTGATTCACTGCGCTAGCACCCGGTGATCAAGTGGTGTTGCTCGGAGATCAATGGAGCATGTGTGTATCACCACTTGATGGATTATATCATTGTATCCTCATAACCCAATGAAGGGAACTTGAATGGGTCTTTTCAGATGGTTAATAATCATCAATGATGAAATTTATTATGACCAGGTATTTATTTCTTTAGATATTAAATATATTAATTATAAAGTTTATGTGAATGATCCTCACTCATAGTTTTGAGAAATTATTATTAAAATAGGTTTTAATATATCACCCTCCATTGCACACTTCTATTATGTTGATAACCGTCAAGTGGTATCAAAGTAGTCAAATTTAATTTTAAAATTATTTATTTGACTATTAACCTATTCACAATTGTAGTTATATTTTAATTTCATGTTATTCGTTCAATAATAATATTTTAATTACCATGTTATTGACATATAAAAAATATTCATTCAGTGTTTAATTTTTCTTAAGGATTTAGGAATAAATAATTAATGACCGGATATGTCATCAGGAATTGAAAACTATTTAGCTAGTAACACTAGGTTACATGTTATGTAGCTGAATAACACATTGTGTACCCATGTGTACTGTTCCTGGATGCACCAAGTAGTTAATTACATGTAGTTCATTTATTTCACATCGTGTTTTGACCTAGACAACATGGCACCAATAATTATGATACAAGGTATATAGTTAGTATGTACGTATTCTATAATTTAGATGAGTTAACACACTAAATCCCTAGGCATGTTACTCGAATTTGTTGAAAATGTGGTACACGGCATGTAACTGGACTATACATGCCATGTAGTCTCCCTATAAAGGAGGGAATTAAAAATTACATTACATTTAAAATTTAAGCATTAAAACATTATTTTATTTAATGTCACACTAATGTTTGTTTTACATTTTAATAATGTATTTAAAGAATATTAAATTATTTATTAATTAATTTTAATTAATATGTCATTATTGTTTTTCAATTTATTTTCCATTAATTCCATAATAGGTTGGTATCTCTAATTATGTTCAGATAATCCTTAAGATAAATGGTATTTAATTAATCAATGCAAGAAAATTTATCATAATAAAAAATAATGTGTAAAAAAATGAATTTTATTCGGTTACTTTTTCTTATTCATTGCATGTATGGATAATCAAGATCTTGAAAAACACCTATGTATGTGTTCAAATTTATTTTATTTAATTTATTGCATGGGTTTGAAATTATTTAATATTAAATTTAATGATGACATTCTTGTCATCCAACCCTCTCTTATTATGTAGGACATTCATGTGTAATGATATTAATGTAATCCCATTTACAGAATCCTTTGGTTCTCCTCAGCTATATGTGAGTAATAAATGCATGTAATTAATTGAGTATCCATAGGTGCATGGAGGTGGTTCATGGTGAAACCATGATGATGCCAATTTTATAATACACAGATATATAGGTGGAATGTTGCATATCATGATAATATCGGGAGATGGTGTTAATACACAAGTTTATAGGTTGATTTAATGTCCTCTTATTAAATCAACTGTTATATATGATCATGATTAGGTTATTTACTTTATGTTTTTACTCCTATCTATGAATTATTTATTATTGTCCTATAATACCCTAGTAACATAAATAAATGAGTTAAAATTCAGATATAGTATTTAAATAAATGTATTATGAATTAATGTTTTCTGAAAAAAAATGTTTTATCGGATATTGTTAATTTATTAAGTAAAATAAAATTTATATTAACAAGACATTTAAATAATAAAACAAGGTAGAACATAGTCATAATTAATTAAAATCCTTCAACCTAATATTTATTCCTACTAATCCTTTTGTTATTTAATTGGGAATAAAACCATAGAACTTATTTTATTACGTGGGAAAATTCTAGAAGGATACATTTATTTAGGAGTTCTCATTAGGGTTTTGGATTGCAATAACCAAACTTGTATTGAGTTTAATAGCCAAAGTCATATCAATATAAATTTGATGTGATGTTTTTCTCAAATAAAAGTCAGGATTTTAGGATACAGGAATCCACTTAGTTGGTCAAGGAGTAGAAAGCATGTTGTTTGCAAGACCACCTACCTAAATTACATTATTTTGGTTTTCAAGGCTATAGACTAGATCATTAAGAAAAATAATGGGAATCATTGCCACCAAAAATTCATTATAACTAGAAAACCTGAGTTCAACGGTGAGGTATTTTGGGACGTGGTAAAATAGTGGGGGATTTAATAAAATTTATTTATTTATTTATTATTTCTTGAATTATTTGTAATCAAGATAAAGTATGAATAATATTCTCTTTTAATTGTATAATAAGATTAAATGTTTATCATCAACAATATCTATATAATCAATATTAGAGAAATATAACATCCTAACTGGATGTAACGTATATAAGTTCATTAGATGCTTTTAGGTTGTGCTATGCCATGAATAAAAAACATACATTTTAGAATCTTCATTGCCTGATCTGCCTGCTAAAGAGGCAAGTGATGAAAATTTCCTTGTCTATGAAAATATATGAGTGAAAAGGTTGATATTTAATGTTTTAGGATTTCATCAGTTTAAAGTAAAATAATGAATCCAAAATTAAAACATGGATGTGTATAAAATGCAAGATCCCCACTATAGTCTATAGTAAGAGAGAGATAGTAATGAATGGTTTGAGAATTCCAAGGAACGTTTCTGAAGAAATCCTATAGAGGGTGCCCCATCAGGTCCTCATGTTGTTGAGATCATTGGATACATTGAAAGCCTAAGGTTCTAGGGTTTAAAATCCTAAAATATCTAACAACCAATCTAATTATTACCCTACTCCCTTATATATTATTTAGATTTTTTTTCAATTTTAATATAAAAAACATTTAGAAGACTCAGTCAGATCTTATAACTCATATTCACCAAGTTGATAAGGATATGAAGTGTGAAAATCATTCTATTCATATTTTGAAAAAACAAAAATGATAATTGACGATCTATAAGTCCAAATATTCTTTAAACCCATCCAATAATTGGAAGATTAGGGAGAAATCAATGGAATTGGATGCTATCTATTTTTTTTATGGCTAGAAGGGGCACTAGATGAGAATTTGTACCCAGAAAAAAGTAACAAGGGGAAGTTAAAGTGAATTTTTTATTGAGTGAAATTTATATATTTCTAAAAATTGTGTATTATTTATACCTTTTGGTTCTCACATATGTATTCAAATATAGTAACCATATAGATTCAAAAATATTGATCAAGGGGAGGTATATCTATGAGCATCCATTAGATCTAAACATGTTGTTGTAGCTATTGGGGAATGCCACCTCACATTACCTATCAGACTGATCTTTAGATAAATGGTTTTTATTATGTTCCTTCAGTTGTCTAAAAAAATCATTTCTATATACAGACTAGATACAGATGGATTTTTTTTTCAAATTTGGGAATACATGTTTCTTCTTTTATAAAGATATCAATTGTTATGGTAAGGAACATTTAAATAATGATCTTTATTTGTTGGATTACACAAACCAAGTAATGGAAATCTATAACAAATAAACTTCACATGAATAAAACCACACATAACTTTGGAATCTCCTTATTGGTCTTGTAAATGAAAATTTCTTGACTAAATTACCTCAAGATGGATATTTATATTCCTTTAAACTAAAACCACTTTGTTAATGTCATGCATGTTTACAAGGAAAAATAACCAAATCCCCATTTAGTGGGAAAGGTGAAAGGGATGAATAGATTTTTTTAATTATTTAGTATTGATGTGTGTGGACCATTTCAAATTGAGTAAAGTGGTGGGTACTCATACTTCATAACTTTTATTGGTTATTTTATTAGATATGGATATGTCTACTTAATGAGGAATTAGTTAGATTTTTTTTATAAAATCAAGGTAATAAAGAATTATGTTTAGAACCATATTGGTAATATAATTAAGAAACCCCACTATGAAAATGATGAAGAATATATTAATCAAGACTTCATTGATTAATAATGGGAGTTCAGTATATTTTCTCAACTCAATCCTCCTTATATTTGATAATGGAATGGTGTTAGAAAAATGAGAAACCACAACTTGTTGGATATTGTGAGAACAATGATGAATCATTAAAGTCATCCATTATCCTTTTGTGGATATTGATTTCAAATATCATCATATGCACTAAACTGAGTTCTAACTAAATAAAAATATGGTATATTGTTCCAATTATCGAATGGAATGAAAATGGTGTTGTCTTACACACATGTCTTGGGCTCTAAAACATCTGTTAAGGACTCTTTTGGTAGTCATATTTCTCCCTTATGCACAAATTGTATCTTTATACGATATACTAATGAAAAAAAGTGAAAATAACTTTATATTCATTTTAAATGGTTTGGTTTAAATGTGTCCCACATTTATTGTGTAGAATATTATCATTAAAAGAGATAGTGGGAGCGAGCTAGTCTTTAATATAGTCAAGGCTCAAGATACATAAGATTTGGTATATGAAATGATTCCACAAATCCCTATCAATGAAAAAAATGTTCAAGATATTTAATCAATGTGTAGAAGTAATAAAGAGGTTAGAGAACCAGAATAGTTTGGTTTTCTAGTAACTGAGTATGGTGAGTCATTATTAGTTTTTAACAATGATCCTATAACCTATAATGAATTTGGAACTAGTATAGATTATTATAAGGGTCAAGAGTTCATTAATTATAAAATGGATTCCATGTACTAAAACCAAGTCTAGATTTTGGTAGATCTCATGTAAAACTAGTTGGTTACTAATGGGTATTCAAGATGAATATGGGAATGAAAGGAAAAGTCAGTGCCTATATGGAATGATTGGTTGCAAATGGTTATAAACAACATCAAGACATTGACAACTATAGAACCTCTTCACAAGTGTAAATGATCAAATCCATTATAACTCTACTTTCCATTTCATCCTTCCATGATTATAATACTTGGAAATTTGATGTCAAAACATATTTCCTTAATGGGATCTTTTAAGATGAGTTGTATATGAAAAAACTCAAAGGGTTCATGACTATAAAGGATGATAATAAGGTATGATTGTTGTAAAGGCCATTTTTTATTAAATCAAGCATCTAGGTCATGGAAAAGTTGATTTTATGTGGCTATAAGGGAATTTGGTTTCATAAAGAATGCATAAAATCTATGTGTCTATAAATAGTTTAGTGGGAGTGTGGTCATTTTCATAATAGTATATGTTAATGAGATATTACTCATTAGAACCAAAATATCAATCTTTTAGTTTTTTAAGTAATGGATGAATAAATTCTTCTCTATGAAGTAATTGGGTAAGGAAGCAAATATTCTTGAAATCAATTTTATCATGACAGATCTAGGAGGTTTCCTAGCCTTTTTCATTGTATATACATTGAAAAGATACTAACAATATCATATAGGGAACAATAAAATAGTGGGTTGTTTCCATCATCACATGGCATCCATAGTATAGTAAAACCATTTCTAAGATACATGATGAAAGAAAAATAATTCCCAATATTCCATAAACATCAGTGATTGGGTCAATCATGTTTGTTATGCTAGGTACTATGATAGATGTAAACTACACATTTTGTTTTGTAGTAACATATCAAGATGATCTTGGTGACCATCATTTGATGGTAGTTTAATCTATCATGCAGTATCTAAGTTATACTAGGGATATATTCATGGTTTTTGGAGGATATGGGGAACTAGTAATCAAAGGATATGAAGATTCAAGATTAAAAACTAATCAAGATGATATAAATTCATAATCATGATACATTGTCATGAACCCTCCATCCAAAAATTACTAAAATGAAGGGAGAGTGATAATGACCCCTTAGTCCCACAACTAGTAGGTCTCGAGTTGGTGACTAGCAATAAGGGTATGAAAATATCATAAATGGAAGGAATTACCCACTATAATAAATCATGATCAAAAGATTGGATAAGTAAATTGTATGAAAATACATTATATATATATATATAATTAATCCCAAAATCCATCCCACAACGCATGTGTAAATAAAACAGATAGAGATATAAATATCAATAAGAAATTCATAAAATAATAGCTAAGTCAGTGACATAACAACTACTCCAAATGTCTGAGAAAAAAACATAAAGCATGATTTACAAAGTTCTCCTAAAAACTCAAAAAATTATTTTATATATGTAGGGTGAGAATAGAAGTATACATAGTAGAAAAACAAATTTATATCATGCACATGTGAAAAGGGAATGCTAATGCATCCTTGAGTAAACAACATAACCAAAAACACCTAAACATGTCAACTAATCAAACCCCAAAACCCGCAAGGATCACTCTCCAAATAATGAATCCAAGTATATTAATATAAAATGACAAATATCGATAAAGGGTACCCCATTACACTTTCCATTTTATTTTCTGCTCTCACACCCCAACAACATACATCCTAGAAATCTCATCTCTTCTTTATAACTTCACATATCATAAAATTCTACCCACAAACACCTAGGTCATCACATAACATCACATCCTACCTAGAAAAACATGGGTCATCATATTATATATCTCGTGTTGTAGGGTATCGTGAACATGAAGGACATCAACCTCTTGTGATCCTCATACCATGAAGGACCCCCACCATAATCCATCTCATCACATCTATCCCAAAGAAAATATTCTATCACATCTCATCACATCACATGTACATCGTGGTACTTTTAACTTATGGTAGTCACAACCCATGCTTATCAAAAATTCCTAGAAGTGGGAGCTGGGAATAATGAGTCGCTAGCCATTCATCTTCCCACCAAGTTATAGAGAAAAGACACAACCAAAACATTTGGTGTCTTCACATGGTTCTCAACACAGGTGAGGTGCGTATAGAAAATCATAAAGAAGTATAATGTATATATAATGTTATAACACACAACCCCAACCTATGGGCTTATAATAGGAGCACCAACCAATTCAGAACATCATAAATTTATTTACTACCCCTCAAATGATAACACCACATAAACATTCCACTAGCCATGTTTCATTTTAAATAATTCAGTTTTTATATTTCCTATTAACCAACCAATTCCATTCATTAAGCCCATTTATTTTCCCAGCACATTATTTATCATATAATAATCAACCTCTTACCACTCCAAAAGCCCAAAGGTCTTAGATTTTTATTTATTTTTGGATTATCCTTGTTCTATGGTTTGAGGGGGAACCATTACATAACACATAGGCCCAAGTCACAAGCCTCAAACATCGGCTAAAGGCCCAAAGGAACAGGGACCAATATATTAACTATGATGGAATAGGACCTAAGAACACTTGAAACAACCCTTCCCCAATATCTATAAAATTTAAGATTCTTATCTCCCCACCTCGCATGACAGATCCACTAGTAATTCCCCATTCACAGCTACATAGTTCCTGGAACTTATGGATTTTTCTTTATCTTCTCATTCTTCCAATCTGGTTAGTTCTACTTTGGTGGTTACTAATTGCTCTAAATCCTCTTCTGGGTCCACTCACTTATACAAATACTCCCTATAATAGTCTGTAAAAAGATTTTAATAAAACTTAAAAAATCATTAATCTTAGTGCTATTAAAGGGGTCCCCTTTATCACCACTTTCAATTATGATGATAAAGGGAAGACTTTATCTATCCTAGACATTGTGCAGATAAAGGCCCCATATGCTATAATTTTCTGTTTGTATAATAGCACACTACAGAAAGCTCCAATAACCTGTAAAAAAATAGTTTAATTGAAAAAAATTTACAACCTGAATAAAAAATACTTTATATATTTCAAATAACCTTTTGTATACTTAAATTTACAATTATTATCCAAAAAAAATTAAACCATTAATGTTTTTATTTGGAACCCCTAACACACTCTTAAAAAGGTCCTCCCATGGTATCTATTTCCAAAACAATCACCTCAACCTGAGAAAAATAATCCACCTATATAAGAAAAAAACCTTTTTTAGTAATATTATAAATAAATAGGTTAAACATTAATATGAATGAATACATTATAAATGTAAAATTTAAATAAAAATACACACTTGGAGTTATACTGGCCACATTTTCCATTATACTGAGGTGTAGTTGATTACAACACATCACAAATGAGGTATGAATCACTTTCATAAAGTATCAAAACAGTTAGAATGAGGGTTCCCATATTTGAGTATGTCACATGTTCTTTTCAATGATATTAATGTCAATTTTAAATAAAGACACAATTGGAGTTATACTGGTCATACCGGGCATGGGATTGAGGTGCATTTAATTACTATATGTCACAAAGTATATAAGGATCATTGTCCTAATGTATGAAAACAATCTAATTGAATTTTTTTTTCTATACGTCACTTTTGTTTTTTACTAAAATTTCATTTCAAATTAGACACATGAAATTTGAGTTATACGGGTCACATAATGTGTCATTTTGAATTGAGACTACTTTATACATGTCACAAATGACTTATGAATTGTTATCCTAAATTATCAATACAAGCAGAGTGAATTGGCTTGGATTTTAGTAAGGGACACGAGTTTTGATTCATACTGGTCACATCATATATCAAATTGAGGTGATGGTAATTCATACATGTCACAGATGACTCATGGAATGTTGAACAAAATTATTAAAACAATCTGAATAATTTTTCCCAGTTTTCAAAATATCACTACTTCCTTTTGCTAAAATTAATCTCATTTTAAAATAAAAAGACACACTTTATAATATACTTATCAGAGAATTCATCAGATTGATGTAAGGTTGATTCATAAACATCACAAATTTGTTATGGATCATTTTATAAAGCATTAAAACAATACTAATTCATATTTGCAATGTTTAGTAGGTCATTTTTCAGTTTTTATAAAATTGCGATTAATTTTAAATAAAAATATTCACATTGTGTCATACCGGTCACACTATTTGTCGGATTGAGGCAAAGATAATTACTACATGTATCAAATGACTGATGGATTATTTTTCAAAATTATTAAAAAAATACAAATTCATTTTATTGATTTTGAATAGGACAAATTTCATTTTTACTAAAATTGATGTCAATTTTAAATTAAAAATGAACTTGGAGTCACACCAGTCACACGGTACATTAGATTGAGGTGCATCAAATTCCTAGATATATTAAATTAATCATGGATCATTTTTAAAAATTATTAGAATAATGTGAATTTGTTTTCTTTGTTTTTATTATGTCCCTTGTTCCTTTTGGTAAAATTAATGTCAATTTTAAATTAAAAAAGACGCACTTGAAGTCATACCAGTCACACTGTGCATCGGATTGAGGTGTGTTTGATTTCTAAAAATCAAAAATGACATATGGATCATTTTAATAATTTATCAAAACAATATTCAAGTATTTTATTGGTTTTTATTTGGACACTTATCCTTTTTACTAATATTCATCTCAACTTTAAATAATAAAAGATGCACTTGGAGTCATACTGGTCACATCATGCCTCATATTGAAGAGAGGATTCATTCTACAGGTCCCAAATTAATCCTGGATATTTTAGATAATGTATCAAAATAATATGAATGTGTTTTATTGGTTTTTAGTAGGCCAGTTGATTCTTTTTCAAAAATTGATGTCATTTTTAAATAAAAAGACACACTTGGAGTCATACTTGTCACACTGTGCATTATATTGAGGTGTGGTTAATTCTTAAATTTCTCAAACGACCTATGGATCATTTTGATAATGTAAAAAACAATATGAAGACATTTGATTATTTTTGAGTAGGTTTGTTGTACTTTTTACTAAAATTGATGTAATTTTGAAATAAAAAAGCCGCACCTGGAGTTATACTCGTTACACCGTACCTTGGATTGGGGTGTGACTGATTCCTACACATCCCAAATTACAAATAGATCGTTTCCAATAAGTATCAAAATAGTCCAAAAAAGTTTTCTAAATTTTCTCTATGTCAATTATTTTTCTTTACAATAATTGAAGTCAAATTTAAATAAAAAGCCACACTTTGAGTCATACTGATCACAAAATTGGTCTAATTGAGGTTAATTTGATTCATATATGTCCCAAATGACTCATATATCATTGTACTAAATTATAAAATTTATATAAATTATTATAGGATTTTCGTAAATAAATTGTCCTTTTTTGTAAAATTGATGAATATTTTTAACAAAAAATTAGCACTTGGAGTCATACCAGTCACACTATGGCTCGGATTGAGGTGTGTGTTATTCATTCATGTACTAATTAACTTTTTTAACATTTACCTAAATTATAAAAACAATATGAAATCATTTGATCGGTTTTCAGTACAACACTTGTTCCTTTTTATCAAAAATTATGTAAATTTTAAATAAAAAGACCCACTTTGAGTCATTCTGGTCATACTGTGTGTCGGATTGAGATTGAAATGATTATTTCACATCTCAAATTAATCATGGTTCATTTTCAAAATTTATCAATACAATTTGAATGTGTTTCTCAGTGTTGAGTTAGTCAGTTTACTTTTTTACAAAAACTGATGTAAATTTTAAATCAATGAGGTGCACTTGGTGGAATACCAGCTACACCATGCCTCAGATTAAGTTTAAGCTGATACCTACATTTCCCAAATGACATATGGAAAATTTCCATAAAGTTTCAAAACAATTATAATGTATCTTATCCTTTCTTTGTATGCAACTTTTTCCTTTTTACTAAAATTGTAATCAATTTTAAATAAAAGGTGGAATTTGAAGTCATACTGGTCACACCATGTGTTTGATTGAGGTGAGATAGATTCCTACATTTCCCAAATGGCTCATTTATAATTTTCCTAAATTATCAAAAACAAATATGAATATGTTTTCCTGGTTTTCAGTACGTTAGATGTCTCTTTTACTAAAATTTTATTTTAAACTAAAAACATGCACTTTTTATCATTCAAGTAACATAGTGTATCGATTTGATATGTGACTAATTCCTACACATCAAAAATTATTTATGAATCTATTTACTTAATAATTAAGAAAGTATGAGTGAAGTTAATTTGTTTTCAGTTAGTGACACATCTTAAACTAAAATTTTGATTTTGAACTGATAATGGGCACTTTGGGTCATAATAAGCACACCATTAATTGAATTAAGGTTCATATGATTCTTAAACATTCTAAATGACTTATGTATCATTTTAATAATGTATAAAAATAATTTAAATGTGTTTTTTTAGTTTTGAGTATTTCTGATGTCTGTATAAATAAAATTAATTTCAATTTAACATAAAAATACATACCTTGAGTCATACCGGTCACACCATGTGTCGGATTGAGGTTTTGTTGATTTATACGCATCCAAAAGTCTCAAAAAATAATAATAACCAAAGTTACAATGATTACCACTATCTTTGTTTTTCTAACTAACAAAACTGAAAATTTATTCGGGAAACATTTCTCAACTAGGAACATCAAATCAATATGAAGTGTTAGAATATTGAAAAATAAAATAAATGGAAAGCAATAGTAACATTGGGAGAAAAGAACATTTTAACTCCTATATGGATTGTTGTAGATAATTGAAAGAAAAATATGGATTCCCCAAATATCATTGAAAACAACTAAATACGTATTCGATAAATATGATATGAAAAATATCTAACAAATAATAGATAAAATAATGAAAAAATTAATTTAATAATTAGTAAGAATTCACCTTTTTGATGATGGTTAGATACATTCATGATTCATAAATATTAAAGGAATCCAACTGTATAAGAAAATAGTTATTATGTGAGTAATAAAAAAAGTAAATCAAACATAAATATAAAGAAATCCATTACTTCGATGAAATTCATGTATTCATTCAATTTGTGTACACTCTGTGTTCAGGTATCCTCCCCATTCATTTCTAAACAAATTTGTATCATATTAAGAATATATATATATTTAAAATCATAATAGTTCTATAAAAATATAAATACATAAGGGATTAAAAAATATTTTAAATGAAATAGTAATTAACCTTGAAAATTCCATTTTAGCGATGTGTGTTTGTTGACGGAATATGATATCTCTCACAAATTTAAAATCATAATATCCATAATATTTTTTATTTATTTGTTTCAAAAACTGGTGAAATATTGATGAAAATAAGTAATTTGTTTTAATATGTTTTTGGATTGTGATATTTTATTACATATACCCTCACACTTATCTAGCTATGGACCCTTTCATCTCCCTTGTGTGCGATGCTTGTTTGAATGCCATGATTTTGATGATATTTATACACCACCCTATAATAACTGAATCCTCATTAAAACATAATATATATTATATAACTTCTTGTTTAGTTCTAAAACATTGAATGTTGTGTACTAAAATCTGATAAATTCCATCATGTGTAGTCGGTTTTATGGGAATCAATGTAGCTTGGCACTCGGCTCATGAGCTATACTAAGAACCACTCTTAGATGACCTATTGTAATTGGTCAATTGTGTACTACACAGAACATGAATTTCATTAAATTACGACGAGTTATTTGTGATGGATTATCATCGCAAAAATTCATTTGTGACTAGTATCCATCACAAACAACCTATCACAAAAAGGGCATAAAAAGGTGATTATTTATGAATGTCCATCATAGAAAACAATTTTTTGATATATATTAAATCCATTGAAAAACATTCCAGAAATATTATTCAATTTTTTTGGATGATCCATTGAAAAAACCTACTTGTAATAGATGAATAATTTGTTGCAAATTATATATTTTAAAATAACATTATATGTAATTATAAATATTTAAAAAAAAAATAAAACTATATATATTTATATAATTAAATAAATATTAAATAAAATAAAAATAATTTAAAAAAATTATAAACTAAATATACTTAAACATAATTACAATTACTAAAATTAATTAAAAAATTAAATACATTGAAAAATAATAAAAACAATTAGACAGTTCAATATATTTTAAAATTATTACAACACCTAAAATTAAGTAAAAATGATAAAAACTGAAAAATTAATTAATAAATTTAAAAATATATAAAAATCATTAAAAAAATAAAAAATTTAAAACACACATGAAATTAATACATCATTTAAAATATAATTTTTCTATCATACCAAATTACAAAATAGTCATAAAAAATTTAGAAATCATTAACTCGTATTAGGTAGAAGAGGGTTACTTGAAGGAATAGGGGGGGACACCATACCAACACCACAAACGAGTCGTCACCTATACTCCATCATCTACACATATCATAGATTCTAATGCTCATGATCCTCCTCCATATCCTTTTACATCGGATGTATCATCAAATCATAATCTCTCAACCTATCCTCATACTATGCAGCAAACAATGGCATCGATGATGATTCTCCACAAGCTCCCTCCACACTCACTAATTCCATCGAAGAAGCACCATAATAACTCAAAGGTCTTAGTCAATAAACAATAACAATCACCAATCCTTTCTTGACACCCTATGAAGTCACCTATATCCAAGCCCCCTCATTAAAAACTGAATCAGTAGTGGGATCTTGTTCAGTCTTAGCTTGACTCTACCATGAATGGGAAGTCACAACCTCATATGTGTCATTTAAATAAAATGAAAAATTAGAAAAAAAAACTAATATTCATGAAATTTTTAAACAAAATATCTATCCAAAATATGGCACTGTCATTCTCTTACAGCTTCTCCTATATGGGGATCAGTATAAATATTATTATAAACAACAAACCCCATAATAGATGGGTCAGTAGTGGCGTGTATAATATAAGAAACAAGTTATTGATAAAATATATACACATTAATAACTAATATAACTTACCTTATGTAATTGACATATTATAAAATACATGACTTATTTTAAAGTAATATTTCATTTAATTTTCATTCATGCTTTGTTTTTGGGGTTTCCCAATCTTTTATGAATAAATAACTGAGTTTTCATTAATTGGGCCAAACATTGAGCCCAATTCCAGATTTCAAAAAAAAAATTTATTCCTTTATAACTCTTTCATTTTTCAACATTTTTCATCCATTACAATTCCTACTTGTCATCCCCTGAAATATTAACCCCAAAATATTAATTTGGACCATTTAGAAATCCATAATCATGGTGGATATGAGTTTTTATTTAAGAGATTGGGCCTGCCCGAAAGCCCATTTCCTGCATTAAAAATATTTTTTAAACTTTTAATATCTCCATCATTATTTGAATTATTTTGGTGATTCCTACTCTCCCTCAATCCCACTGACCTAAGGAGCTCCCCAAGGCTCTCCTCCCCCTCTTTTGAGATCGGTTGCATCACGAAAGTGGGAGAAACATCTCTAGATTTCACAAATCTTCCAGATTTGATGAGGTAAATTGATCTTTTCATAACTCCTTCAATTTTTATTATTTTCCCCCCATTCCAGTTCCTACATGACCTATTCATTATTTTTACAAACTCTATTAAATTTTTATCTGTTTTAAAATTCAGATTCTGGTCATTTTTGGGTCGTTTTCATCAGTAATGTTTTGGGTAAGTGATTCCTTCTTGGTTTCTTCCTTTTCCCTTAGGGTTTCCTCTCTCTCTCATTATGTTCTAAAATTTCCAGAAGTTAGTGTTCGAACCTAGGGTTTTATTTGGAGTCTTTATTTGTAAAATAGTGTGGTATAGGTCTGGATTTATCTTCCTTGTGGTGCGGTGTCAGTGCGGTTGATGTTTTGCACCAAGTTTTGAGTGATTTGACACTTCCGGTAGGTGATTCCATGTGTAATCATTTCTACATGAGTTAGATTGCTTGAATTACTTATTATTCATGTTCCTAATATGGTTTGTGTGGTGTTAAAATTTTTTACGTTGAATTTGGTTAAGCATTTATTTTTATAGTTTCATTTTAGCTTAGAATTGGGTGTTTTTCAGGTACAACCCTTTGGGTATTGTTTGGGTGTGTAAAACATATGAAATTGTTTAAATAAATCTTGTTTTGGCTGAAAATTATGATTTGGCCGAGTATTGGTGTTCCATTATGTTTTAAATAGAGTTGTGTTATTGGTTTAAGGTGTAAAACCTTATTGTACTTCTTGAAAGTGATTTTTAAAAATGTTCTTTTCATGTGGATCTTATGTTGTATTGTTTGAGGTGTTTGTATTACACTTGGGGGTAATTTAATAAATTTTTTAGGGATGCCAATTTAGTTTTGAATTTTTATTGGTGTGATTTTGTCCTTGAAATATGGTTTTGAAATGGGTTTTATGTGAAAATATTTGGTACACTCTTTAGAATTGTTTTATGAAAGTTTTGAATGGTTTAAGGATTTATGTAAGAGGTGAAACCATATTGTAAAACTGTTTTGGGTTGTTTATACTTTCCAATGGACCATTTCATATATGAATAGGTCTGTCATGTTATGTTTATCCTCTTGGAAATGATTTATAAAAATGTTTAATGGATTTATTGAAATGTGAAAGAGGTGTGAACGTGGTGTGGGATTTTTGTGTGAGTGCGATGTGAATAAAGGATTTTGTTTATAAAAAGGGTTTTATGAAACATGTGAGTGGGCTGTCATGTGATTTTTAGAATATTTTTAGGGACTTTATATAATTTTTAAAGGATGTGTTGGATTGTGAACGTTATGCAAAAAGTATGTGGGCTATTTTGGTGTGAGTTTGATTTCAAAATGCATTTCAATGAAAAGATGAATTTGTGACTTGTGTGATGTACCTGGGGCTGTTTGGTTAATGTGTGAGGTGGAAGTGATGTTTTCATATGAAAACTATATTTCTTGTCTTGTTGAAATTGTTTGAGCACAAAGGGAAAACCCGGGTATCTAGGTGGGTGGATGTGTACTAGTATGCAAGTGAATTCATGGGGTTTGGCCTCAGTTTCACATAGAAATATTGATGCTTAAAACTCTAACAAAACTATGATCATTATGGTTGGGGACTACTAGGTTATGGGTATGTTCCCTACTAGTGGCTCGTGCATGAGAACAGATATTTTTTTGTTGATACTCTCACCGAGATATGTGGTACCTGGAACCCACAGCTAGCTAGTGCCTAGGGGTTATTTTCTATTGATTGTGCTCTTTAGATCCTTTATAATTACCATCGGAATACAGTATATTTGGATGTAAAAATTTAGTATCTTTTGAATTTATTTTAAAAGTTTTGATTCTTTAAATTATCCCACTCGAAAACTGCTTTTTTTAGTTTCATATTTTATAAATTGTAACTAGAAATTACTTGTTTTTGAAAACATGCATGATTTTCATCATTGAATGTTTATCACAAAGAATCTCTTAGTGGTGGTATCCTACTGGGTTTTGTCTCACACCCTACTTACACCTTTCGATGTAAGTAGATTTGGTTATTTTTTTGTTTCATGTTTGGATACAGTTTTTAGTTCCAATGGTTCGGGTTTCTAGCATGTCCTTGGTGGTGAAGTGTTGTGGAGATGGCTTGAGGGCGGTTCCCCTTTCCATGAGGGTTCTTGGGATGTTTCATTTTGATTTTGGACCATCTTTTATATTCTTGTTGAGTTCTTCTAAAATATTTAATTCAGTTCTGAATTTTGTAAAAGATGGTTTTAGATGAAAAATCCAGATTCATTTTGTTGAGTTTCTTTGTTGTTTAATGTTTATAAACTTGGGTAAATCATTCCCAAACATCATTTTATGATACATGGGCACTTGTTCCAGTCCATGGGGATCGGTAATTCCCTTCGGGCCTTGTTGTAGGCCGAGTCGGGTGCCAGTTTTGATGGCGACCAGATTTGGTTCGTGAAAAAATGGTATCAGAGGGAGGTTCTCTCTCTTTGGGTTATGTTATTTGGGGAACGGTTGGGATAGATTGGAGTTAGGATTGTCGTGACTTGGAATTTCAGTTGTGAGTAGTGTGTCTGATCACCACACCTCATGATGGGATTCATGTATCTAGGGGAAGTCAGGACCTTTCGAAGTCCTTTGGTTTTCTTGGTTTAATGATGGTTAGGGAAAATGAAAAGAGAGTTGGGTTAGTGGTCTCAATGAGATCACAGGGCTTGGAAAGCCATGTGGAGATTGGTATATTCCCTAGAACACTCTCTGTGATAGTGAAGTGATTGGAATATGGATGCCAACCAAATTTCCAAGTCATCCACTGAAACCAGTTTCCTCTCATCTTGTTTTGTGCTTTAGTTTTGCATTCTTGGAACTTTGGGTTTAAAGGGACTTGGTTTTAAGAAGAATAAAGTTTTTGTGAAATGATTTTTAAATAAAGAAGGAATGTATTGATTTATGAAATGGTGGAACTGAATTATTAGAATTGTTTTGAAATGTAAAATGGTGTTTTTACACCACTTTTGAAAGAAGGAACTATATTGAATTTGGTTTTGAAAAAGTGTTTCCAATAGAGTTGTCTAAACAATCAAAGGGTGTTTTAATGGGATGAGACATATTGAAATTGATGTATATGAATTGAAAGTGAGTATTCATTTTAATTATTGGGATTGTTATTCTATGGTTAGAGGTCTTGAGAAAAAGGAAGTATCGGTTGACCATTTTGGTTTTGAAAATTGGAAAGAATATTTGTTTTAACCTTTCATATTTCCATGAGCGACCACATGCATGGGGTTATATGGGATGATGGATGGTTGATGGGATGAATGGATGAGTGCCAGGACGGATATGAGGAGGGTTCCTGGTGTGGCACAAAAACATTCATGTGTGTGGCCCATGGGGTACCATAGGTTTATATGCTTACCGCTGAACCGTTTGTTTTCAAAGAAATGGTTTTAAAGAAAAACATGATGTCTTGATGAATAGTTTGGGATGGTTTGTAGTATGGGTTTTTGAAAATTTGGTTTTTGTGGGATTTTTTTAGTCTATGAACCCCTCCTGTTTGACCTATGTTTTGGGTTTGTGCTTGGTCGGTAAGCTGTGTTGTAGAGACGGTTAGTGGTCTCTCCTGAAAAATGTTTTTAATGCCTTTACAGTGGTTCCCTTCATGTGTTTGGATTTGGTTTGTCATATATCTTGACCAATGGACCATGTTGGTTGGGTCCATGGGTTCAATCATTGGATACGGTACACCCCATTAAGGGTTAGTGCACAACTGAAGTGCAACCCAGATTGTTTCACCGTTTGAAGACCCTCCAGTTGGTCAATATAAGGAATATTTTTCTTGAGCTTTTTAGATTGAGTATACACCCTTTCCTTTTGAGGTTTTGTGTATCCTCTTGTAGTGGGAGTGTGATCATAGAAGGTTTCTAGAGACCATAGCTTCTTAAGTTTTCAGATTTCCCTAAGGTGGATGTGGTCCGAGGGTTGTTAGCATGGATGAGTATCTGGATGGTGTCTAAGAGGTCCTCTCGGTCCATCATAGTCTCTTCGAAGAAAGAGTTCGCGTTAAACTACCAGTGTGAGAAATGTGGTCACGAGGGGATATTGTGGCCAATTTCTGGAATTGTGTGTTGTTTTGGGATGTTGTATATGGTCTCTCTCCGTGCATTGTTTAGATCAGTCACAATTGCCATGTTTGGTGATGCCTTCTGATGTCATGTACTCAATTGACCATAAAGGTGAAATTCATGCAATCCCATGAGAGTCACTATTATATTGATAGAATGTCTCCCTTGGAGAAACATCAAAACATTCCATTTTTTGAGGATGTTGAGTATTAGTTTTCTTTACTTCTATTGTTTCTCACCAGAATAAACAAGGTGTGATGTGTGTGCGTCTTTTAAGCCCTTGTTTTAGTGAAATATCATGTTAGGGTAAAGTGATTCTGGAATGTGTTATGTCTTGGAAAACATATCGGGGATTGTGGTGTAGTTTTTGGTTACACCGAAAAAGGAATTATTGTTCATGGAGTTTCTGAATCCTCATTATGAGGCCGAAGATGCCTCAATCATTGAGCTCCAACCATAGGTTTTGGAGAGAAGATGGGTCGTAGTCAGGGGAAATCCCAGGGTCATTTAAACCCTTGTACAAGGTCCTATCCTTTGTATGATAGATGGGAATAGTTCAATCCTCTGGTGTCGTCATGTTTGAGCACATAGTTTGTTCACGATTATCAGTGTTCGTGTGCTAAGAATCCATGTAGAAAGAATTATATTCATAGTTAGTGCATAGTTTCCCAAACCGTGCGGACTAACCCTACGCCCATCCCGAATCATTAAATTTTTTTGGGTCCTTCTTTGTCGAACCATGCTGGTCAGTTAAGATGGTTAGTTCTTATGGTGGGGAGGCCCACTATGATTCTCATGTATGTTCCTTCATAAACTTTTAATGGAATTACACCCTATGTACTAGGGATTCTGTTTAGGCCTCCCCCTATTAGTGCCCTGATTCGGTCTCGGAAAAATATAGGTTGTCTCTTATGGTGGGGTGACTATTTGTTTCCCCCCATACCAAAAACTAAGATTTATCCATGGTCTTGTCTTGGTGGTAGGTTGTATTTTATGGAACTATCTAACCACCAACATCTTCCTTGAGTAAACATTGGGGTTAGAGAGTGCCCAATGGTTTAGTCAAAGTAAGGTAAGTGTAACCTTGTTCGAAGTTGTTGTTTGTTTAGGTGAATTTCTTGAGTCTTGTTCGGATTGTGTTTGAGGATTTTTATTTTGGGATAAAGCATGAATATTCTTGATTGTTTCAGGAAAGTGGTGTATGTATAATTTTTGAGGGTATTCCTTCCTTAATTGATCACTGTAGGTGTTTTGGCCTTGGGGGTGAAACCTGGCAAAGGAGTACCTCTTGGTTTCTCAGTTGGGTTTGGTTGTTGATTTTCACATGCTGTGACTTTCCAGGATAGAATGTTTTCAAGGTGGGGAGAATTATAACATAAATGACTTATTTTAAAGTCATATTTCATTTAATTTACATTCATTATTTGTTTTTGGGGTTTCCCAATCTTTTATTGATAAATGAGTGAGTTTTCATTAATTGGGCCAATCTTTGAGCTCAATTCCAGATTTAAAAATAAATTTGGATTCCTTTATAACTCTTTAATTTTTTAAAATTTTTCATCCATTCCAATTCCTAATTTTCATACTCTAAAATATTAACACCAACATATTAATTTGGACAATTTAGATATCCATAATCAGGGTGGATATGTGTGTTTATTTAAGATATTGGGCCTACCCGAAAGCCCATTTTCTGCATTACAAATATTTTTTAATATTTTAATATCTCCTTCACTATTTTCGTTTTTTAGGTGATTAGAACTCTCCCTTGAGCCCAAAGACCTAAGGCGCGCCCCAGGCTATCCTCCCCCTCTTTTGAGCTCGTGTGCATCACGAAATTGGGAGAAACATCTCTAGATTTCACAAATCTCCCAGATTTGAAGAGGTAAATGGGTCTTTTCATAACTCCTTCAATTTTTATTATTTTCCCCCCATTCTAGTTCCTAAATGACCTCTTCAATCTTGTTCGAATCTCCCTTAAATTTTTATCTGTTTTAAAATTCATATTCTTGTCGATTTTGGGTCGTTTTCTTCAGGATTGTTTTGGGTAAGTGATTCTTTCTTGGTTTCTTCCTTTTCCCTTAGGGTTTCCTCTCTCTTTCATTATGTCATAAAATTTCAAAAATTTAGGGTTATAACCTATGGTTTTATTTGGAGTATTTATTTGTAAAATATTGTGGTATAGGTCGGGATTTATCTTCCTTGTGGTGCGGCGTTGGTGCGGTTGATATTTCACACCATGTTTTGACGGATTTGACACTTCCAGTAGGTGATTCCATGTGTAACCATTTCTAGATGAGTTAGTTTGATTGAATATTTATTTTTCATGTTCCTAATATGCTTCGTGTGGTGTGAAAATTGTTTACGTTGAGTTTGGTTAAGCATTTATTTTTTTAGTTTCATTTTAGCTTAAAATCGGGGGTTTTTCATGTGCAACCCTTTGGGTATTGTTTGGGTGTGTATTTTAACATATGAAATTGGTTTAATAAATATTTTTTTGGCTGAAAATTATGATTTGTCCAGGTATTGGTGGTCCATTATGTTTTAAAGAGGGTTTTGTTATTGGTTTAAGGTGTAAAACCTTATTGTACTTCTTGAAAGTGATTTTGAAAAATGTGCTTTACATGTGGATATTTTATGGTATTGTTTGAGGTGTTTGTATACCACTTGGGGGTAATTTAATAAATGTTGTTAATCCTTCCAATTCAGTTTTGAATTTGTATTGGTGTGATTTTGTCCTTGAAATATGGTTTTGAAATGGGTTTTATGTGAAAATATTTGGTACACTCATTAGAATTGTTTTATGAAAGTTTTGAATGGTTTAAGGATTTATGTAAGAGGTGAAACCATGTTGGAAAACTATTTTGGATTGTTTATAATTTCAAATGGACCATTTCAAATGTGAATATGTCTGTCATGTTATGTTTATACTCTTGGAAATGATTTATAAAATTGTTTAATGGATTTAGTGAAATGTGAAAGAGGTGTGAACGTGGTGTGGGCTTTTTGTTTGAGTGCGATGTGAATAATGGATTTTGTTTATAAAAAGGGTTTTATAAAACATGTGAGTGGGTTGTTATGTGATGTTTAGAATATTTCTAGGGACTTTATAAAATTTTTAAAAGATTTTTTGGATTGTGAACGTTATGAAAAAAGTATGTGGGCTATTTTGGTGCGAGTTTGATTTCCAAATTCATTTCAATGAAAAGTGGAATATGTGACTTCTGTGATTTACATGGGAATGTTTGGTTAATGTGTGAGGTGGAAGTGATATTTTCATGTGAAAACTATTTTTCTTGTCTTGTTGAACATTTTTGAGCACAAAGGGAAAACTCGGGCATCTAGGTGGGTGGATGTGTACTAGTATGCTAGTGAATCTGTGGGGTTTGGCCTCAGTTTCACTTAGCATGATTGACGCTTAAAACTCTAACTAAACTATGATGATGATGATTGGGGATCACTAGGTTATGGGTATGTTCCCTACTAGTGGCTCGTGCATGAGAACGGATATTTGTTTTTATACTCTCACCGAGATACGAGGTACCTGGGACCCACAGCTAGCTAGTGCCTAAGGGTTATTTCCTATTGATTGTGCTCTTTATATCCTTTATAATTACCTTCGTAATATGGTATATTTGGCTGTAAAAATTATGTAGCTTTTGAATTTATTTTAAAATTTTTGGTTCTTTAAATTAGCCCACTTGAAAACAGATTTTGTATGTTGCATCTTTTAGAAATTGTAACTTGAAATTACATATTTTTGAAAACTTTAATGATTTTCATCTTTGAATGTTTATCACATGGAATCTATTAGTGGTGGTATCCTACTAGGAATTGTCTCACACCCGACATACACCCTTGGGTGTAAGTAGAATTTTTTATTTTGTTGTTTTAGTTTTGGATACAGTTTTTAGTTCCTGTGGTTTGGGTTTCTAGCATGTCCTTGGTGGTGAAATGTTGTGGAATGGCTTGAGGGTGGTACCCCTTTCCATGAGGGTTCTTGGGCTGTTTCATTTTGATTTTGTACCTTTTTTTATTCTTGTTGAGTTGTTTTAAAAGATTTAATTCAGTTCTGAATTTTGTAAAAGATGTTTCTAGTTGAAAATTAAAGATTCATTTTGTTGAGTTTGTTTGTGGTTTAATGTTTATAAACTTGGTTAAATTGTTCCCAAACATCATTTTATGATACTCCGGCTCTTGTGCCAGCCCGTGGGGATCAGGAATGTTTTTCGGGCCGAGTCGGGTGCCGGTTTTGATTGCGACTAGATTTGGTTCGTGACACATATACCAAATTTATGACTCCTAGTCTTATGGGTGACCTCTTTCATCCACCAGATATGATGTTCAGCTAATGATATCCTCCTAAAAGTCTCTCAATGCTAAAAGGACCACAACCTATCCCTTACCTGACTAGATATATAGTCAGGATGATGGGCGACGTAAGACTGATTGAAAACGATAACACAAGCAATATGCAGATCTCACTTTCTGATGTTGTGTAAAAACTGATGAAAGAGTTCACATATATAATTATCCCATGCCTTTTGGATAGGACATATTTATCTATTTTTAACAAAAGAAAATAAATTCTACAAGGAAATTTAATAAATTTGGTAGTAATTAAATATATTTTTTAAAAATGAAAATATTATTTAATAATGTATAATCTAGTGGTCGAACATATAGTCATGCATGGTGATCGGTAACAGGTCCCATGATACCAATGGCACGAAAAAAAAATTTCTGAGAATCTCACTAGCTTACCTAGTGGCTAAATGCGAAAAACTATCCAAATTGAAACAAATATTCCATCATAAAATTAATATAAAATTTAATATATTTTGTTAATATAAAATAGAAATATTAAACAATTAAACATGCCTCTGTAAACAAGGATCAAAATAAATAGGTGATCATCTCTCTAGAATATGATTTGGAATCAGTAATCGAGAAAGACCACACCCCCTCCTCGTAGGAACACCGGCCTATGAAGGAGGAGATGAATCAGATACATCAATAGGAAGTCTGGAATTAGTGAGAGATCATAATGGATCATCAAGATCATCTCTAGCCATATGAAACAAATATTCTCACTAGTAGGAGATTTTTAATACATATATGAAACATAAAAAATAAATGATGTCATAATAAAATAGTGTTACATATAACAGATTTTTAACACAAATATGACATTTAAAAACTAATAAATATTAGAATAGGATAATTACATGTAACTAAATACTTTAATATAATAAATCAATCCTTATATTCATCGCCATTTTCACTAAAATCAATGTATCCATCCTCATCTTTAGCATTTTCAACATCTATATGACTTTTTATTTCATCATCCCTTATTACTTCATCAACATTATCTATATCATCAGACCATTATATGGGGGTTTCATCATCATTATTTATATCCCAATGGGTATGTGATATATTTTGGGATGTTTCTTGAAAAATTAAATATGTTGCACATCCACATAACCATTTTCATTTTCAATGAACTAATTGTCACAAGGTTTCATTTTTTTCACACTCAAATAATACTTCAAATCTATTGAAACATCATAATAATTTTCATAGTAAAAATGATGTGGTAGATGTGCCAGCATAAAAATTTCATTTGATTCATGATGACTGTTATATTTAATGTCAATGACTCTATGTCGTGGATGAACTCACAACCCCCGATCAGTATCAATCCAATGCAATTTAAACATTGGAACATAATTTGTTCCCTAGTAACATAACTCAATTATTTAATCAGTGTACAATCAAAGTCAACTTAAATTTACTTATAATTGTATCATTTTAAATTAACAGCACTATTCGTTGATTTCTTTGAACCACCATATATTTTTCTTTTGAATTGAAATCCATTAACAATATACCCATCATAAGATTTTTCCAATTTTGATGGAGGGGTTTTTAGAAAACCTAATCGACTTTCAATATTATTTTCTTGTTGTTTTACCTATAGAAAATAAAATTTATTTATAATAGATATCATTGAAAAATTCATTTATTATTCCATAATGAAACTTAACATAATAGTCTTTGAAACCAATATAAAATAAATTGTTATTGACATTCTCCAAGAGTAGTAAAGGTAATTTGAATTTTTTTAATTTTTTTATATAGTCATCATATAGTCTATAGAAAATATAATGTAGATAAAGATTTATTTTATAAATATTTAGTGAAATAACAAAATATTAAATACTGTAAAAATCATATTATTTATTCACAGTTCAGCAGAACATAAGTATGAGCTCTATGCAATGTATCATCTGTAATCCATAACTCATAATAAACACAAAAACCAAGATCTGTCTGATAAAAAATTGAGAACTGATGGTCTGTGACATCATCAACATTTGCCTCATTGAGAACCATTCAATTATATTTGGATGTATATTCCAAATGAAAATAACAAGAGCATACATTTGATAAATATTTCTTAAAACTATACTTCTACAATCGACCCTTCAACTGACGCATTGTTACGTACTTTCTTCTTTAATTTTTGCATACATATTTTCAATAGAGAAATAGAATAGAATTTTATTGGCCCTACAAAATTAAATTCATATGGAAAATTAAATATTAAATGTTCCATGGAATCAAATAATTTTTCTGGGAATATTTTCTCCAATTTAAATAAATTTAAAACTGAATATTTTTTATACAAGCTCAATTCATTATAATCCAATGATGCATCACAAATATCTCATAAAAAATATGATATTTTGGTCAAAACATCCCATTTGAAGAATTCAATGGTCCTCTAAGACCAAAAAGCAGAAATCATTTAATTATTACATGATAATCATAACTATTTAATCTGGATGTATGCCCATTTCTCACGCAATGAGACAAATTATAAGAATAACCATCTAGTAACCTCAAATATCTAATCCATTGATAGAATAATAAATGATTTTATTTACTAAGTGAGTATGCTTCTTTTGTATTCATTAATTTTTATGATATTTCTCCTGCAAATAATTCATGTTCCGGACTTCTTCACATCTGTTCAAGATATAACCGTGTATTTACAATTTCTTGGGTCTTAAAAGGTGTGTCCAACATTGTATAAACCATGATATCAAAAACATTCTTCTCATTATGCATTAAATCTAACATGTGGAAAACAAAAAAAATCAGACCAATATGGAAGGTCCCCAAAAATACTCGTCATTATCCAATTATGATCTCTCCCAAAACAATTTATCTTTTACTAGTTTATGGTGGGTCCAAAAGTAACATGATTTAATGAAGATACAATAGATTTTAACTCATTACCTGGGAGCACTTCTAGAAGTGCATCTGTTTCAGTTATACCTTTTGTAAAATAAATTCTACTCCTTTGAAAAGAGTGATCCACAAGAAGAAATCTCTAATAAAAGTCAAAATGACTATCCTTTCTCCCATTACAAAGCATAAATTATTTTTTCATAACCATGATGTACGGACATGATTTTAGACCATGTGTGATCCATCTAGATAACATACGAAATGATGAAAAGTCATTAATCATCCATATTATGGAAACCTTTAATATAAAATTATGATATGTAGTTATATCAAATCTACTCACACTGTTGTTCCATAATGAAATTAAATAATCAATTAGTGGTTTCAAATAAATTTCAATATTCATCTTTAGATGTCCCGGAATTAAAAGCATCAAATATATATATGGTTCCTTTATCAACATCCAAGGTGGTAAGTTATAAGGAGTAATTAAAATAGGACATTAGGAATATTTACTGTCATAAGAACCAAATAGATATAAACCATCAGTGGAAAGGATTAACCAAATGTTACAAGGTTCTGAAGTAATAGAAGGATGCATTTGTTCAAAATGATTCCATGAATCACTATCAATTAGATTATTTATGATTTTTTTAATGGGAATATATGATTTATTCCATGTAATTAATCCATCTGTGTTCTGAGGCATAAATAAAAATTGTAAACAAGGTGTAATTAGAAAATATCTCAATAGTTTGATGCGAACCATGGACTTTCCTTATTGTGCCTCTTTACACGTCAATTCTCCACATGTTGGAAAATTAACCAATGATTCCAAATCACCATAATATAAGATGCATTAATTTAAATATCCATGGATCTTCAAAGATCTCAGACCCAAATTATCAACCAATATTTTACTTTCATAGAATATTGAAAGTAATGTATATTCATCAGGTAACAATGACTAAACCAAAGATAAAATTTGATCGAAACAAATTTTAGATATTCCAAAATCTCATTTAGTAGCCATAAATTTTGTAAGAGATTCAATGATTTTCGTCCAGATTCTTGTTTATAAGGACACCTTAGTAGATTTCAACAAATTGTAAAACTAATAAAATTTTGATTCATGATTTTGAATATCATTATGTGATGTTGTTTCCAGAATATATGGGACAGCTACCTCATGTATTAAATTGTTAAATGATGGGTATAGAACCAAAAATATTGTAAATTCTTTTGAACTCTTTTAACCATGTTGATACCAAAAAATAAAATCTTTCCAAAGAGTGGAATTCTATAGATGAACTCCAACATTGTTAAATGTTTTAAATTATTTAAGATTACATTTCTGATAGGGTCATTTAATTTTTACATCAGAAACAAAATCTGAATTTGATGATGTAAAAGATATAAAGGCCTCAACACCTTAAATGTATATATAATTTGAACCAAACCCATTTTAATTTGTTTGATTATTTATCTAAAGAAGATCACGTAATAGATATTGGTGTCTACTTCCCGAGTCGAAAATTGTCTACAAAACCACATAATAAAGACAATTCTTACAGATCATTTTGACTAATTACAAATTATTGTTATATTTTAACACCTTAAAATATTCTATGAAATATGATCATAGTGATTCATAGTGATGACACTAGATTACGGGGCTCATAAATGCACAACGTGGATAAAATAACAATATTAAATATATTATATAAAACACATGCTATATTTTGAAAATAATATAATATCTCTCAAACATTGTCTCATATGAGAAATATGAGGCGAGTGTTAGGTCTTAGATGTGGGTTTTATCCTAAACGCGACATTACATATGTGTGCATCAGGTGTTTAATTACATCGCACATGGGAGTAATGTATTTAATATTTTTATTATAATTTTTTTATAAAAATTTAAAATATCTTCCAAACTATGTATCGTTTGAAAAATTAGAGACCATCGTTAGGTGTGGGATGTCAGGAGCACCGTGAGTCACATAACATTTGAATTTATAATTAATATTAGTTATTTTTAGTAATTACTCATATGTTATCTTTTACAAATTTTGAAAAAAATCATAATTTCCTCATATTTTCAATTTATTTACCATATTTAGTAATTAGAATTAATATTTAATATGTATTAATAATATTGAAAAAATAATTATTAGTTATTATAAATTATGAAATAATAATAATTAATTTTATTTTTTATTTATTTATAGATTTTTTTCTTTTTTATATATTTTTAAAAATTATAATTATGATTTTATAATCACGAGTAATATTAAAAACTTTTTAATAATAAAGACTCATTGATTGTAAAATATATAAAATTAGTAAAATTAATAATATATTTTTAAAAATTAATATTATTTATGAATTTTTAATAAGTCTTATAATTGTTATATTTTTTTAAAAAATTATTATATAAAATTAACTTAAATATTATTAACTATGTTTTTCAAAAATATTGCATATTTTATATTTTTATTATTTTTACATTAAACCAATTTTTTAACAGTTTTTAATAGATAAAATTCTTATAAATAACTTTTTGTTAAAATATTTTCATTAAATTATATTTCTCTTCATTATTAAAGAAATATCATTTATATTTATTTAATTATATATATATGTATATATATATATATATCACATAATCAAATCTATTTACTTAAATTTAATTTTTACCCATTTTTTCAAACAAATTAACATTTCAGACCTAGAGGCATACATACACCACCCACACACACTTATTTTCTTCTATTTTGTTATTTTTTCAAATTACTAATAATATTTTGTTTTTAACACTATTATTTACTATTTATTATTAATATTAAGTAAATAATTATTTAAATATATTTAATATAAAATATTTCTTAATTAATATAAATATACCAAAAAAATTGGACAATTTTTTAAACCAATATGCATATTGAATTTATATATACATATATAGAAACATACATAAATCATTAATATTTATTAATAATATTGAATAATTAATTAGTAATTATTATAAATTATGAAATGATTTTTTTGAATAATTTACATTATTATAAAATTTGTAATAATTATTATATATATGTAAATCAAGTTTTCATAATTAATATAAATGCATACAATATATTATGACTCTTTTTTAAATAAATATACATAACAAATCTATATATATATATATATATCCTTACATGTATTTTAAAACTTTTATATATACATATTCCAATTTTAATATATATATATATATTACATGATTTCATAATCAAAAATATTTTTACATGTTTTTTTATATAAATATATATATGAGGCAAATATATACATATATATATATATATCAAAATTCTAATATGTTCTTTTCAATGTTTATATATCATTACCTCTGTATGTATATATATATCAACAAAAATATAGGTTTGTGAAAACATATATATATATATATATATTCACATGTTAATATACATAAATGTATATATACATGTATGCATATATTAAAAACTTTACAAATTTTTTAAAATGTTTATATATAAATGTCTGTATATATATACACACATTTTAATATACATACATGTATATATATATACTCAAAAAATCACATTTTTTAAAATGATTATTGATGCATACTCATAATGTATTATTTACACATATTTATTAAAAAATTATTACTTAATTTGGGTGTATTATTTATATGTATTTATATTAAAAAATTTATTAATTCATATAAATATATCAAATATATTTTGGCTATTTTTTAAACAGATATACATATAAAATTTATATTTACATATATAAAAATATACGTACACAGATTCATATATGTATATATATATATATATCCAAAACCATTAACATATTTTCAATGTTATATATATATATAAACACATAAAAATATCAAAATTAAATAATCAAATGTTAATATATAAATATACATAAACATAAATCAAAATTAACATCGTAAAGATACATTCTTATATATATATATACAAATATAAATAAAAAAACAAATAAATATCAATAATAAAAAATTAGTAGAATACCAAAAAATCAATTAAAATAAATCACACCAACTAAATTAAAATAAAAATAGAGATGGACACAATTACATCAATCCTAAATATCAAATAAAGCATTAAAATCATATAAATTTTTAGACCTAGGGTTTAACCAATCCAGTATATTTATCAATGAACCAAAATATGAAAAGAACTCACTGTCTTAAAATGAAAACAGAGATTAATACAATTGTGTCAATCGGAAAAATAAAATAAAGCATGAAAATGAGATAAATTTATAAACCTAGGCTTTTACCAAACTAATAAATTTAACATTGAACCAAAATAAGAAAAAAATGAACCATATTAATATCAAAATAAAGATTAATAAAATTTCATCAATCCAAAATATCAAATAAAGCATTAAAATTATATAAGTTTCTAAACATAGGGTTTTACCAAACTACTATATTTAAAATTGAACCAAAATATGAAATAAAAGTAATGGATAAGATAAATGAAGACCATAAATTATATATCTAAGCTGAAATCAGCAAAAAAATAGGAAGAAAGGATCTTCATGAAGCAGAAACAAATCGGATTACTGGGTAGGGTATGCAGTGACACTCGGGAGAGGGAGGGGAATGGAGAGGAGGAGGAAAGAAGAGTTGTGTGGGTGTTAAATTGAGGGGGGGTTTTCGATGGACAATTTTGGATGAAATTAATGATGTTTCAAAATAGTTTTTCATCATAATTATTTTCTATGGACACTATTTTCAATTTTAAATAATCCCGAGTTGAAGAGAATTTGAGACAAATTTTGTTATCCATTGTAAATGCTCATCGCAATTACTTTTAGCATTGGGTGGTGAGAATGTCTGCCAAAACTATTTGTGTTGGATTATTTATTTGGTCTTAATAAATCATTATTTATGATGGAATTAATATTCAGTCGCAAATAAAAACAAGAAAGTCACTCTTTGTGATGGGTCATCTCCTCGTTGCAAATGACTGAATTTCTATTAGTGATATCGTCTTGGATTTTCAAAAACATATCCCTCTCTACAAAGTGATGGGTTGTTGTTGATAGATATAAATTATAGTCATTTTCAAACCTATCAGTACAATAAATGTATCCATGTCTATCAGATTCTCATTACATAGAAATAATTATTATAATATTGATTACCTCGACTAAGCCATCTCTTTGAGGGGTATGGCTTGCCTCAAAGCTGGTGGCGGATGGGGGGATCTTCACCTAATGGTTTATCATGAGCTGATTCTTCTCTCTATATCCCCTATAACATTTTCTAACAAATCATAATTCCAATGAATTTTTTCTTCAAGTAAATCTATTCTTGCATTCATCTCTTCCACTTTTGTATCATTATCCTTATATTTTTGTTTTTATCTCAAAATCTGTTTTGGGTGTCACCAAAAAATCCAAACCTCTAACACGGCCATATTTTCTATACACTTTAAGGCACTGTAAGAAGCTATTCATCCAACACAGTTGTTGATGATTCATGTGACTATGTCGAATAAAAAATATAAGAAAATAATTAATCAATATTATCTAATAGATATTTAAAGCTAAAATATTTATTATTTCATATTTACACATGTTTCCCACACTTTTTGTTTAAATTATTGTATTCATATCCCAAATTTATTTTCATGTTCCTCTTTCCATAGAGAATGCAATGCGAAGAAAGTTTCTTGGATTTGGATTCATCAATCTACATATAAATAGAGGAACATAATAAGGTTGTTGTTTCATGACACATAAATGTATTATGATAGATTTAAAATATGTACCAATCTCTTCCAGTGAATAATTCCCCATCCTTAATTTACAGTACGGGTATGTTAGTTTTTCTGATCGTTCCTTATTTTCAGAACACAGTGGTTGTTTCATAAATAAAAAATTTTCAATCAAAGGGATGAATACACATATTGTCAAACAATGTATTACCAACCACAATGTCCCTGAAAACCTAGCACTCCATGATGGATACTTAATGAATCCTACACCTCATAGGTTATTAGGTGTTCTACATAAGTGATTTTTGTGGGTTTATTTTCCCTTCAGTATCATCAATATGATATATCTTTAGAATTGTGTGAAATCCTCTATGAATCATTCAAGTGATAATTAATACATATTTCATGTGGGAGTCATCTTATATAAATGCACTCTACAAGGGATGATTAAGAGTAAATCAGTGTTTCATTTTGTCATTTTGTAGTAAATAAAGAAATGATATCATAATGTTACCATAATCTATTCCCACATCAATGTATTAAGCGTAGGCACAACATGGTTCCATATATATACATAAATCATCACATGCTCTTGAGTGATAACTCCAATGAAACTATTGAACATGGCTTTGTTGGGGTTAACATAATGGACCCAAACAGACCATTTGACCTCTAATTTTATTCCTTTCCTTTTCATTTTTATGATTTTTGATAACCCCATCAAAATATGGGACTTTTATTTCGTCTGCATCACTGGTCCTTCGTCGCCAACCATTTACTCATATTCAACATCATCAATATGTTCTTCCTTAACATAAGTAGCATTGGAAAGTGTAGACAGTTTTTATACCTCTAAACTGAGATAAATAATAGATTGAGAAACATGTTGTTTCTCAAGAGCAGTAGCATCAGCATGTGAAGAATGTCATTGTTCCTCTGCACTAGGAGTAGTAGTAACATGAGAGACCTATAATTTCTCATGATTGGGATCACCAGAACATATGGAATTCATTATCTATAGAATTGGTTTAACAATTAATTCGGATTTCATAATTGTATAAGTGAACATATAATAACATGAGGTAACACAATTTATATTACAAGAAATATATAACCTAATTATTGAACTCCTTTTTAAGGATGAATTGATTTGACCCCCCCCCCCCCCTATCGAGTGTCTAAATTCCATCATTGTGGTATCCTCTAAGATAAAAGACCCCATCAAAAATATGATTAATACCAAATGATGTTGATTTCCCAGTGAAAGATTCATCCTCGGTATAATTTTCATCTAAACCTTCAGTGATTTTGGTCGACAACTAAACAATTCACCACTTTGATTTTACGAGATCTAGAACATAAAATTAATTAAATACCTATGATTCCTTTAAAACAGCTCATCATTATACCCTTTCATACTAAAATCCACTTTCATAAATCCCAATTCATCTATTTTATAAGAACTCATGTTATAAACCTAGTTGAATTGATGAATCGTCACTTAGAATAATGTATAACCCATCTCCCATATTTTTTGATGATTCCCAAGTATGACATATTTTATTAAATTGGATTTATCTCATTAGTACCAGAAACATGAATCACATCAGCCATAAATGTAACTCCACTATTTTTCATGGTACTATCTACATTATTTTCATTTTCATATAATGTCAAACCATTAATTACATAATCATTGTAATATTATACATACACACATGGACCATTGGCTAGCCATCAAAATAGTTCTAAAATTAAATCCATAGTTTCATATAAATCCTTAAAAATATAGTTCCAAAATCATTCTATAAATTTTTTATTATGTTTATTTTTTATTCATCTTTCATCCCTTAATCTATTAAAATGCATAATAAACTCTTTATGGGTTTCAACATATGGGTAAACCTTAAAACTATTATGAAAAACATAAAGGAGTTCCTACTCCTAATATGTAATATTTATTGTGAAGAAATTTCTTCAAGGAATTCCTCACTTGAAAGTTATTCAATGTGTTGATATTTTAAGCGGCCAATATTTTCCACACAGGACATGTATTCATTCTATAATTCAATAGATTCCTCAACAGTATAACTCTCCACAGTAAAACCATATATCTGACATCAATTTTTGACATACCCTTTCAAAATATTCATATACTATTCAATGTGGTACATCTATCTATAGTGTAAAGGACCACATAGTAAAATCTATCCCTCAAATTGAACCACAAAGTAAAACATCATATGAAATAATTATGGCGGTAAGAACATTTCCAATTCACATAATATGATAGAAATTTATCTTTCTATTGTCGTCAATTTTTCCAAGTCTATAACATTTATGCATATAGCATTGAAGAAGAAATAGATATTTGTTAATGTGTGATAGACACTCTTTGGAAAAAAGAAACATAGAGCTACATGAATTAGACCTTGCATCAACACATTGTAGTTATGTGATTTCAGACCTTTTAACATTAAATTGGTCATTGACACGATATTTGTTGATATTTGATGAATACACCTCCAAACCCTTAATATCATTCAAAAAGTTGAAAAATGGGTTTCCCTCATGCCTAGAAAGTGTGTAAGAAGTTGGAGGAAGAAAATTTCGTTTTTCACCCTGCACTTGTAACAAACATTCATGTATTACCAGGTTAACGATGTCCAACCTATCATTAATTCCATCTTTTTTTCTAGTTCATTTTGAAATGTGTCGATGTCACTATTACATACATTTTTTCAACATGCATAACATCAAGAAAATATATGATGTACAAACAAATCCAGTATAGTAATTAAAAAACACTGATCACTTTTTTCAACAGGTTTTCATATGGTTTTTTTAAATGGTTTACTAAAAGAAATGTCCACATATTTTACCTTCTCAAATAGTGGATCTCCTATCAGTGGAGACGGTTTTGTATATTCTTCTAAACATCCATTGAATGATGTAGTCCATTATTGGTACTTATGTTGTCATGGTAAAAATCTATGATGTCCTAGAAACACAGTCTTTGAGAAATGTTTCGGCCTAATTCACTATGTACCTTGTTTTCAAATGTGATACCCATGAGTTGAATTAATGATAATTCCAAAAAAAAATTCTATAAGTAGGAAAGTTATTTATATTCCTATAAAACATGGATCATATTATTAAATATTCATTTCTATAAGTATCACTCAAAATGACACATAAATCCCACAATAATTTAAAATCATTAATCAATGAAGCCAAATAAACAAAATATTATTACCTAGTTTTTTTGGTCTTCATATAGGTATAGATAACATGATATATTTTTGTTTCATGCATAACCACGATGGAAAGTTATAATTTACCAATACAATTGTTCGTGTACTTTGAGTTATTCTTTGAAAAACAAAATGATTCACTCCATCTATTGATAACATAAGACAATGGTTTCTAAAATAATTTCTAAATTCAGGATACTCATGATGAATTATATTCCACTAAGGAGAGTCTATCAGGTGACACAGTTTCCAATATTTATTTCATGTATCTGTGTACCACATCCATTTCCCTGCAATCTCCTCACTTTAATATTGGATCCTAAACCATGGAATGAATGGAAAGTACCATGTAAATTTTATAGGACTGGATTCATATTTTTATATTGAGAGGGACCACACATTGGAAATTATATAAGGGATTTTTGGTCCTTGAAAAATAGTATACAGTCATTCAGGTAGGCTTGTATTCTTTCAGAAATCATACCCATCGAGCATAACATTCATTTGGTGTCATATTTTCATCTAGGGTGCTCATTATCTTCTAGGATCGTGTTGTTCAAAAGAAAATGTATACCATAAAAATGGAATCACTCCATCTATTGTCTTCTTTCAAATTAAACAGCTTTGGTATGGATAAAAATATTGTATATTTAGTGCAACATGAAAACAATGGAATCTTTGTACAACTCTTTAACTTCTTAATCAATTTTGGACAATAAAGATGTTCATATTCAACTATCATTTTCATTTCCTCAATACGATCTTCATCATCATTGACATCTTTAGTCACATCCTTGATACGATCTTCTTCATTTTCCACACTTATAATCATATCAGATGATCCATAAAATGTATTTTTTTCTCAACAAAAAACTACATTGAATTTTTTAATGTGTTTATTCCAATATTTAGATATTCTATCTATTCCATGATAGTTTAAGTCTTCTTAAAACTCCTCTAGACTAATTAGTCTTGAATAAAAATAGTGTAAAATGGAAAAAGGATTTGAGAAGGTTCATATTCATTCTTTTTTGCAAACATGACGAACTCTTTCACTCCATGATCATATTAATTTTGAATACGCTGGACATTCACCTTTTATTTATTCATATCAAACCTATTTTATTTGGTTATATTATTATTAAAACAAATAAATAAAAAATTATGTTTAACTAGGGTCACCATCCAACTATATATCCCTTTGAGAAGATCCAAAGGAAGAGAAACGAGCAATAACAAATCTGAACCTATAAAATATAGGTGTGATCTAAAAGTCCATCAGTTCACCACAACCTACCAAATTTAAGATATCCCTTTCCTTTTGCACCCTAAAAAATATAGCTTGAAATACATTATAAAAATAATCATTTTATATTATGTTTTACCAAATATTTAGCAACACATGAAAATATGTTAACTTTTTTTTATTTTCATTATATGAAAACAATCTACTGGAAAACATTTTTTCTTAACCAATACATCTTCATCCAATCACATATTTAAAATTTAAATTTTAACAATTTCATAAACAACCATATTTGAAATACACATTTCAAAATAGAAAGATGTTTCTAACTATCGTACTGTTTTCTAGAGCATTTTTGAAAACCATCCAATTCTATAAAACTAGGCATGGTGGCCTAAAACCCCCTTTTTAAAACTCACACATTATTTTATTTTCAAATTCAAACCTATATAACCTTTTCAATTTGAGATCATTTTTGACACTCATTATTAAAATAGATTGAAACCACTTCAAAATCAGGTTTTCTTTTATTCATTCTCCAAAAACCTTTCCCAATTCATTTTCAATAAGTCAAGAAAGATAACTATACAAAGAAGGAAGAAAGCACATGGTCAACCACCACTATGTCAAGTCAGAAAAAATGGGTAAAATGATAAGAAAATGACTTTAAGACAATAATATATATAGTAGGGGATAAAATAGAAGTATAGAGACAAAACCCTATATACGATCCTGAAAAGGATTCTAGTGTTATGGGCATCGTCACGAGGTTGTATTAATAAAAGGAGTTTCACTAGAGATAAGGAAACTAGTTCATCACTACTAAACCAATCCACACCTAAAAAACTCTAATCAAACTGATTCGTCATTAATATACATCCCCACATGGGATCATAAGTTGCAATGGTCTAACAAGAGTCAAAGGGGCTTAAGAGGTTATCACACCATTTTTGAAAACTAGTTTTTTTTAAAATTTCATATGTGATTTCCGTTTTCAAATTTTTTGGGAATGTCAATACATTTTTTCATTTACAATATTCATCCCAATATTCTCTTTGGTCCAATTTTATCAAAACACGTTTGAAATTCAAATAGGAATTAACACTACCCTTTAAACTTACATAAAAACATTCAAATATACTTTTATTTTCAAAATCAAATCCATATAGGAAATCAAATCATTTTTAAATAATACAAATCATTTTGAATTTTTAAAAGCATTGAACACCCGAAATCATATATATTAAAATTAACCAAGGCCAAAAAGTCGTTTAAAATATAGATCATAATGGTTAAAACATAGCATTAAAAATTGAACAACATTTGAACACTTCTAAATCACCCAAAATATTGTTTTGAAAACCAATTAACACCAGAATTTTTTTAAAACATCCAATTATTGATTATCACATATTTTAAAAGTAATATAATTCTTTAAAAAATCTTTTTAGGCTTTTTCCCAAACACTTTTCATAGAATTTCATTCCATAAAGAGGGATAAACCCACTTAAAATACACCACATATCCCTCAATAGAACTCACATAGGCATAAGTATAAAAAAGAAACACTTTGCATACTCAAATCATTTAAATCCATGTAATATTGAATGGACATAAAGAATCATCACTATCCTTATACATAACCTATCACAAATCAATGGTGAATTGTCTATAAATCCAAATATTGGATGAATAGAGCTCAAAATTATGGTCTAGAAATTCAATTATTTGTGGTGATTATTCCTTATAATTAATATTTAACCACGATAAATATTATCTAGAAATTCACGCATGACCCATCATATACCTGAGGGGAGTCCCTCATCCACCTACAAAGGTGTGTGTGTTTATAGGAAGCACCAAGGAGAATAATAAAGAAAATGAAATTCAATTTTTTTTATTAAAAAAAGGGATTAATTATGAAAAACCCACTAAAAACCATATGAAATAGGAATCCAACCCAAAAAAATCCTTCAATATTATAACACAATCAAATGGAAGTATTATAAATTTAAAAAATTAATTGAAAAATTAAAATCTGTATAGAGAAAACATTATGTCATATTATCAAAAATATGGAATACAACAATTATCATTAAAATTAAAGAATAAAATTACTCTTCCTAGTAATTGTTTTGGTAAACATCTCTAAACCATTATATAATTCATTATTCTAGAGGATAAAAATTTATAAATTTCATTCAAATATATTTTTAAAATAAAAATTAAAGGCATGGAACCACCCACATCCAAACATGTGAGGTTGGAATGGTAGCTTTGTAAATGGTTAACACAAGACGTTAGACATGATATTCAATGGAAATAAAGGGTTTCACCATTATGGAGAGATATCGATTGTGAATGAAAAAAAAAAGAGAGTGACAGCGGCACGAAGCAATGTCAACCAAGAGAGAAAATGCTAGTGTAGTGAGCGATGACATTTGGAGAGACAACAGAAGGGTATGGAACAATGATGACATGAGAGACTTTGAAGGAGCAATGGGGTAGGGAGTGACTGCGGTTGAGAAGAGAGCAACGATGGTAGTGGAAAAAATATAGAATAATGAAATCATTGAAGGCATGATGGAGGGAGACTATTAGGGTTATTTTTTTAACATCAGGGGAAGACTTACACCATCACTTTTAAAAATGCACTGATAAAACCTACCATTATGAGAACTGTTTAGTGTTGATAAAGACACAATTTATCAGTTCTATTTTAGTGCTGATAAAGGAATATCTTTATCATCACTAAAAAGCACAGATATAGATATAGAGTTAATAAATTATTTATATTATTTCATATATGTAAAAATATATATAAACATATTAAATATATAATTATTTATTTATAATTATAACTATGAATAAATAAATATTCATTTATATATATATATAATAAATATATATTTATATATATATATAATAAATATGTTTATATAATTATATATATTTATAACATTATAAATATTATAAATAAATATTTATTTATTTATAACTACATAATTATAATATATATATTTATAATATTTATAATTGTATCTAATAAGTATATATAATTCATATATTTATTATATATAATATATAAATTTATTATAATTTTATAATAATTTAAATAAATATATATTTAGTTATATTTATAACTATGAATATATAATTAGTTATTTGAATAATTATAAAATAATTATAACTCTCTTTTTTATATTTATAATTTTATAAATATATATGATTAATATAATAATTATAAAATCTATAAAATTATTAATATAAAAAATATAGTTACTATAATTTTATAATTATTTAAATAAATATATATATATTTTTATATATTTTAGGTTCTTGTGGGCACAATTACATTAAACACACACACTACATACACATGTTAGAAAGGTAAGATATAGGCCCCCCATGGGATAGCCCACCATCAAGCCTTATTTAAGTATATATATTTATATAATTATTACTATAACAAATATATTTATATAATTATTTAATAATTTAAATATATATTTATTTATGTATAATTATAATTATAAATAAAAATATTTATGTATATTTTTATATAATTATAAATATATTTATATTTATATTTATATAACTATTATATATGTATCTACTTTTATAATTTTTTTAAAATTATATATATTTAGTTATAATTATAATTGTTAAAAAAATATATTTAAAAAGTATTTATATATTATTAAAATTTTATTATTTAAATATATTTATTGTATTTTTATAATTATTTATGAGAATGTTATGGATTCAATGGTATAATATGAATGAATCATATATAAGGTCTGTTACATCCGTTGTTGCAGAACGCAACACATAGAAACAAATGACAGTAAACGCGCATGCCCGACAACATGACCTCATGACCTACCCAACAACCCCAACCCTTACCACCCCACCATCAATGGTGGGGCTAAAAAATATGTTGTTATGGCTAAAGAGGTATAGGTGTAGCCTCAAAACCTGCACACCAAACTTCCCTAGCGAGGCCCAAAGTGGAAAACCTTGGGCTTGGGCCAGTTCTGAAATGGGGTAGATAGCCTTGGAGTGATTATTAATCATGCATCTCAGGTGTTTCCTTTCAAGTACACTAATCTAAAACCCCATGTTCAGAGTGCCGCAGTCAAAACCACTACACCATTCCCCATTATGAAATATTGGATAACCTATAGCAAACATTTTATTTTTGAAAATAATTAGAGATATATGGGATGACATGTCATTGTTTTATGGATCTTAATATATGAATATTGATTCACACCGGAAAAATTCATCTCTTAGAGTAATAGATAAATTTTAAATGGATAAAGGAACTACAAAAGGTTGATGTTTTTTATCAAATGGAATTAAATCATGTAAGTATATATTATCATGAAAATTTACCAAATTTATGAAAATGATCCTAAAATAAAAAATTTCTCTATTACTGTTATCTTTAATGATATCAATGAATTTTTTACACGTCTCTATTTTATGTATTTGTGGTTGTCGATTTTCTCAAGATCATTCACTTTCTTGTGATCAATTATATCAGTCACTCTCCCACATTATTTTGACATTATGTTTTAATTCCAAGTCTAAATATTTAATTTCCACATATGTTATCTTATTTGAAAACCTATTATGTGTTATTCCAAATGACCATCACACATACCTTTCTATCTTTTGAAGAGGAAATTTTACTAACCCTTTTTATGATGTGGGTTTCCAAAAATGGTATTTTCAAATGTTAAACCACTGTTTACCAACCTCAATATCAAATTTCAAGGAAATGGTTTTTTTAATGGGGTAGAATGTAACACCCTGATATTTTATGATTTTTTCATATAATTTTAATTTCATTTATAGATTGCATTACATGAAACACTTAGTTTTACCAAAACACATCATACTGTTAAAATATAATTATTTAATATGATATTTATTTATTGGTCGTTGGATCAATGACTATGAATAAGATTAAATAAATTATGAAAATATAAGATTTACACATTTATATATAAATAATTATTTTATGACAACATAATTATTAATGAAAATAATAACCATTTCGAAATAAATGAATTCTTTTTTTTTTGTAAAATATTTTTTTGTGAACAAATATTTTTTACCATTATAAATTAAAAAATTAAAATTTTTTGAATGGTTTAAAAGAAATTATATATTATATATTCAATAAAATTATTATAAATATTTTTAGATGTTTTCTAGTGATGGGATAAGAATGAATCCAATACTAAGGATACAAACTGTATCTTTCAAGAAAGTAATTCTATCACATTTTGTGTAGTTATTTTTAGAATTATGTTTTTTCACCTTTAAAATGTATATAAAAACGAAGTTAATTTTTTGAACCATCATGCCAAAATTATCTATATGTGAATTTTGTGGTAATTTTTTTAGAAGGTAATTTTATCAATGAATATGGATAAATATATTTTTTTATTGAGAATTGTCATTTCATTTAACAAATTTAAAAAAACCAATATGTTTTAAGAAGGATATAAAAAACATTGTTCAGATATATATCTATTCATCCAATTATGTTCATAGGAATCTATTTCATATTTAATTTTCATATACAATCTTTTAAAACTTGTGAACATTTTCTCTTTTGAAAACCTCTTTTTCATCGGGCCTGAAGGATTAATTTTAAATTAAATATTGACAATTATGTGAATGTATTTTACAAAAATTGATTTCATATTTTCATTCACAATAAATTATATAATATAATAATTTAAACATAATTTGTTTCCATAATTAATAGTAAAAAATATAAATATTAATTATCATGCTTATGGTTAAAACTTGTTTACCATGGGATAAACTAAAAATATAATTGGTAAAATAAACAATAAATAGGTAAATGATCCATTTTAGAGTAATATTTACACCATATAACCTATTAAGATTTATAATGGCCCATTTATGAGTGATTGTGAATGTGGAAAATGTGTGTGCACCTTTTTATTTTTAAAAATTTAATGTGTGACACTCACCTCACTTATAAAAGGTCACCCGTATCCTCCAATATAAAAATGTCCAAAACCCATTGATTTATATATAAACTAACTATTTTTTTTATCTTACTTACATCCACAAAAACTAAAGTCCATTTGAGATCATAAATCCAATCTATGAAGTATTTTAATTAACCCTAAAGATATTTCCAAATGAATATGTAAATTTAGAAACTATGTGTTTTTGTTTTACATATAATTATATGGCCTTAAAATATTCTTAAATTATTCTGAAAAAAATACCTAACAAATACTCGTATGTTATTATTTTAATTTCATAACATATATAAATATCCACATCCATATAATGGGAAATTAAATTATCCATCAGGTGTACAGTGGACTACCGTGTTGCGGACTGATGTTGTTAGATTTATATCACCCCAATCATAGATAGATATAGTGATGTATTTTTTTTACACACTATAATTATAATATTATTAAAAATATGAAATTATTAAACTACATTTACCTTTTTACCTCCCAACCCATTATAAAATACTAATGTCTCTTGTGTATAAGAAATATTACCACCACATAAATCCATGTGATGTATTTTTAATTTACATATTACTTTCATTGTAAAAAGGATTACATAAATGAATATTTATGAAATATTTTACATAGTTATACCTATTTAATTTTTATATCACATATAAAATATTAACTTCAATTCCATGGGGGATTTAATAACATTGTTCTTGTGTATAGTTGACTATAACCTAGTGAATTGATGTGATTCATTTTTCACTAACACTTTAAATGGAAAGAAATTACGGTCATTTTAATGAATATATGTGATATATTAAATAAAAAATATTCTTTAATGGTAATATATTTTCCATCTTTCTCTCTTATCATTTGTTGAGAAAATGGAAACAATGCTCAAGCGTACATATGACCTACCATCTCCATCAATGGTGTATTTCATTTTCTATCTATAAATTTTCTGTATTACTATAAATACATATATAAAGATTATATATGATATTTATATCATGGATAAATTTTTTGATGTTACATATCAATGATCAATTTAAGAAGACTAAAAACACAAAACCAAAACATAGATGTAAAATGAAATAATTATTATATGAAACATTATTTAAACAATGAATTGTTAATTAAAACGTAATAAAAGGATATAAAGAAATAATATATGGTATGATACATATTATTATGGTTATTCAATTTATTTATTGTAAACATATATTTATTATACTATAATTTTAGAAATTTAAAAAAAAATTGATAGTTAATGTAATGGATTTTCATCTAAAATTTTTTCTCTATGAGACACATGACATATTCATGACCTATTTCTATTATGTTATGTACATAGTACTCGAGAATGTATTTTATGATGATTTTCTTGAAAAAAATGGTGATTTAAAAATTGATTTTAGTATATCTCTTTCATAGTTCATATTATTCAATGTTATCAATGTGGTAATTGTTTTATTATACAATACCATTGTTTATCAAGATTTTTTATGTCTATGCGTCTAATGATGAAATATTATCATCTATCTCTGTGGAAACTCATGTATTTTCTTATCCTCTAGTTATACCATGAAATTACATCTTCTCCCCTTATTTTTTTCTCATTATGTACTCAATAGATAAATATGTTAATTTTCTGAAAAAAAAATAATGTTTTCTATCTCTTTAGTCAAAACCCAATTTCATCCATGTCCATGTGTTTTAAAAAAAAATTCCGAAATGTTTTGACATTACTCCAAATTATTTATTAAATATTTGTTCCATTGTTTTTTAAAAAAGTCATTTAATATGAATATTCATGTCATTCTCAAAACATGTTATGTTTGGGTTTTACTAAAAATGTGAAAGGAATAAATATTTTAACATTTATAAGATTTTTCTTTATCTAGAAAAATAAATATTTTAAATAATTCTAAATATGATTCCATTATTTTATTTCAAATATAAGGATTTTGAAAAAAAATTGTCATAAAAAAATAAAAATTGGAAATAAAACTTTCTCAAGAAATATTTGAAATTACATTTAATGATTACATTAAAATTTTAGAATGTTATTTTCAAAGAAAATTATTTTGAAAATTTATTATGTTTAAAAAAAATAGATGTGAAAAGGCAATTTTCCTCAACAAAATGTTTCAATTGATCTTTCCAAATAATTTTCCATCTATGTTGATATCCTATGATGTTGATGATGATTTAATGGAAATATGATTCAAGGATGTCATTATTATTCTTTTTTAATGGTTTCTGTTTATGATGAAAAAGTGTTTATGGATCCCATTTCTCAAACATGTATTAAACCATGATAAAATTCTTATAAAACCAGACTCTTTTTATATGGGTTATACTATGATAAAATTGTGTATTTATTATGAAACTAATTTCTCTTCAATAAGTTGTGTGATTATTAAATGTTTATAAAACCCATTTTTTCATGGTTTCTGATATAATAAATGTTTTATAATATTGTGTCACATGAATATATGATTTTCATTATGTGACAGGTGGGACATATTTCTCCCTCCAATGCATTGGGTAAATATGGATAACTCATGAGTAAATATGTTATGTGTGAACCTAATTACATTTTGACAATGTAATTTTTGAACATGATTACATGTTCACAATGTTATTTTTGAACCTGCTGACATTTTCAAAACATTATGCCTGTAACTGATTACATTTTAATAGTGTTATGAATGGACCTGAATTTCATGTTCATACGGTTATACATGGACATGTTTTTTTGTCCATAAGGTTATGAGAGGTCATAATTTCATGTCCTCAAATTAATGAGTGAACATGTTTCTATTTATACAGCTTCACAGGTTATAATATTATGTATACGCCACAAATAAATGTCTTCTGCCAATGTAATGTTCTAATGGATAATTTTTTTTATTCCATTCGGATTCACGTCTTATGAACTGCCAAGATTTACTTAATTAATAAATTTTATGATTTATGTTATTTTGGATAAGTTTTTTTCAAATGGTATTCTCATTTTCGCATACCCTTATTCTCATGGTATGATGATAACTCCCTTATTACCCTTACTGAGGATTTTATATCACCTTTTATTATGTTTTATTTCCTTGGGTTACAAGGAAAGGTTGTAAGTATGGTATTTCTAAGAATAATACTTAGTGGGGAGATATTTATGGGATATATTTAAGATATTCCATGAAATATAAAGATCATGTATCTATTCGCTAAAGAAACTAATCCTTCACAATGCTTGGGATAATTTTTGTTCAATGTAATGAATATTCATCAAGAAATATGTAATATCAATTTATAAAAGAGGGGGTCACTATAGATTGTCTATATAGCCATGTTTGATAGAGTCTTGGAGTACCAATCTACTTTCAATGCTTGGAGGAATTAGATAATATCAAAGTCAAGATCCATTTTTTAGATGATATTAATGCTAAGTGGAAAGAACATTTCAAGATAAAAAATGTTTAGTGTCTAAGGAATTAAAAGAAAGAAAATTTTGATATAATATCCATTTCCCTTATATAGTGTCATGGTATCTACCATTTTTTAGATACTATTGAGAGAGGAATACCACACTATGATATGGAATGAAGTACCATGGTTTTTTGCAGATCAGATTTAAATTTCAATTTCCTAGGATTTTAATTCTGGTAAGAATCATTTTAATTTTGGTTTAACTTTTTTTACCATATGTGAGTTTCTAATGGGATCACAGGAGCTTCAGGAGTGTCTATGTCTTGTTCAAATCTTGAAGCATCAGGTTTTTTAAATAGATGATGGGATTCACGGTTAATTGAAATCATGAAACCCTGGTGGAACATTTAAAAGAAAATGTGTTGGGATAGACAAAAAGAAAAAAATCATTCAAGGTTTTCCCTACACATGTGCCCAATTTCATATTCCTACATGTGTCTATCTACAATTTTTAGCATAGTCCAAATGAAAAGTTTACACATGCTTCTTCTAATTTTGTTCCATTAGCATGCAATGGATGATAGGGGAAACATTCATTTGGCACAGTTTACTCATGGTTTTCCAAAACATGTGGGAAAAAAATGTGTGTTCCATGTTAATTTAGTGAGGGGTGAATGGTTGGAAAATGATTTTCCAACCATGTGGCTAAACCATGTTACCCAATTAATATGTGGTAAAAGAATGTTTTTCCCCTGTGGCTTTAAAAGTTTGAACAACCTTTTCTTGTTTCTTTTTTTAGTGGACATGGGGGTTCCTTTATCCCATTTGAGTTCAACACATAGGATTTTGTTCTATTTCTTCATGCGAACATGGATTCAAACATTGTTTATCCCATCACATCTACTCTAATTATTTCTTTATTAATATTTCACCTTTTTCAATTTTTCTTCGTATCGATGGATATATTTTGGTGTAAGATAATTTTTTTTATTTATAGGGTTTTCATTAATTATTCCTTTTTCTCCTAGTCTACAACAAATCAATGGTCAATACTTAATAAGTGTTCTGCGAGTAATATATGGTCGTTTATATACTTTTCCCTTAATGTTTGGTGTTTTATATACCTTGTTTTCATTGTACCATAAGACAGACATTATGGAGTCTCCCCTATAATTAAATAAATGTATTATTTAAATAGTTTGGGATTTTATTAGGATGTCTTCTAGTACCATTATATAGTTTCATGTCCTTCACCTCAATCAGTTCCTCCTTTGATTTTTATTTTATTTATACCCCCCTAATATACCACCCCATTGGGTGTATTTTAGCTCTCCAACATTATTGGGAGCCGTAATAAATTTAACAAGAATTGAATAAATGAATAGTATAAGGGTATGTAACATTTTTTTGTGATTACAAGGATAGTAAATGAGGAATGAATTATTTAATGTGATTAAATGGAAAATTAGGAATGAGTTTGATGAAATCATAAATTATGTGTGATTATTAAAGTTGATGCAAATTGATTAATTGATTGATTATGGTTGTGAATTTCATGCATATTATACTCCTTAGATACCAATTCACTAATAATACATGGATATTTCTACTCCATGGATCACATAATGGTAGTTGATTCATTTTACATTTCATCTCATTAGATTCTGATACCATTGGATGTCATGGACATTTATATTCCATGGATCTATATTGATTATGGTAGTGGATGCCTTGGACATTTATACATCTTGGATCTTGATTCCATTGGATTCCATGTAAATTAATACTCCATAGATCAAGTTTTCGTAGAATTAATTGGATTTGCTCCTTGGATTCCACCCAAGTCTTTACTGAGTTTCCATCAAGATTCCCCACAGACCTGACAAGGATGCATTGGTTATTTATACATTGGATCCTGCCCATTCAAGCCTAAAACTTTGTCCTGTGGTATAAAATTTTGAATATTTTTATTGGATTTATAGATATATGTTGTATATTTATTTGAATACAATTTTTATAATGGATAGTATCACACCTATTTATTTATGCATTAATGTTTCCCTTATTATGGGTTATTGGTTATTATTCATAGGGAGACATGTTTGGATGGATAAGATCAAATCATCTATTGATACATTACTTTTTTTATTGTTATACCTTTGATATACAGTACATTGCATTATTGTGTATAAATGTACTGGATATGTTATAATCACTTTTGGTGGTGGCCCACTGAGTATTATCTCACATCCTATTTGGGACTCCTTTGACTACCTAGAAAATTTCAATAGGGGTACATAAGGGCTGGGGAAAGCACCCACATTATGTTGCTTTATTTGTTGCGCATAGGAGTAGGGGAGTACAGAACTGGTCTATTCCCATGATGCTATTTGAAGATAGTCATTTTTATACTATTTTTTGATTTGATACATGTATTGTACTCGATTCCTACTACCATTTATTTACTATCATTTTTCATAGAGATATGACATGATCATCATATTATATATGACATAACCTCTAGTTATTCTTATTATTTTTCACGTCTAGATGCTTATCATCAATTTCGATCTATATTAAACTTCTTTCTATTTATTCACTTTTGATAACACTATGATACACTTTGATTGTGTGCTTATAGTATCGACATTATACCACCTTAGATACTTGCCACTATTAGGAAGGCTCTAGAGTTTAGGTAGGCACGCATGAGGCCATCTGACTCACTGGCTCGTGGTACTATTAACTAGAATCTAGGTTAGGATGTTACAATGTGGTATTAAATAATTTTTATTTTTTGGAATAACTATTTGGAGACAATATATATGATATTATGAACAAATTGGAATTTGGTAATGAGCTTTTCCTGGTAGTGCTATCCCACGTATAAGAAAAATATAAATTGCATGGAATGGGGAATAATTGTTCAATATTTTTTTCTTTTATAGTTTATTTGATTCCATAGTGGGGTAAAAAACATGATTATTGATGTTTATTAGGATTACATATTTTCATACTAGGTCTAATGAGATGATGAAATTCCATCTCACACATCATTTTAGGAGCCTTACAGGATTCACATTCCATGCATATGCCATGATATATAGGATTTATTAAATGAATGAAAGACATTTTTATGTGTTCCTTTTGTTACATTATCGATACATGGATGTTGTGTTTTATAGGGGACTGATAAGAATAATTGGTACTTATAATACATGTCGTAACCAAATTTTTTTTCATACATAGGCTACTGTAGACATCATAATCATAAAATTACAACATGTTGATTCATGGACCATTGGTCACATATATTGGAATGTGTTATGGTTTTGATTAAATAGACACCACACTTATATTTATATGTTTTATGGGAACTTATATATTAAAAATAGTGACCTATTTGGTTTAATCATTTAATAAGAATTGTGAATAAGTATGAATGTAAATGAAATTTAACTTATGAAATGGAAATTTCATCATTAAATTCATATTAGAAACCTTATTGTGAAATGAATAGCTTGACCAAACATAGATTTAGAGAGTGCATTAGGTAGTGACTCTGGTTCTTTTTATGGTAGTTCATCTTACACGATCCTGGTATTAGGAGTAGGAAAATGGGTGTGGATTTTTTATAGGAAGTCTTCAACCTATCCTATGATTTTATTTGTGATATTATCATCATAGATCCCTTCTGAGTCATGTGTTTGGAAAATGTACAGATATTTCACCATAAAGACCTCAAGTCGTGTTCAATGAGGGTGGTGATGATAATGACATGGAGGTTGTGGGTCGTGATCCTCTAGTATAACATCATATAGTTCCAATTATAGCATGAGTGGTTATACTAAATATAGGAGAAGATGCCCAGTTCTGTGAGGGTTTCTTGTGCTTTATATAAACCATTCTAGGATCCGAGTATCCTACCTCATTTATGGAATAGTTTACACATGTGTTCCAGTAGCAGTACTCACCCGTGTTTTTTGTGCACATAAGTTTATGGGCTTTGGAGATAGAACTCGGGAATACGCTTTTGATGTTTGAGTATCTTGATACACCTCTTAGTTGATATTTAATCTTGTGGAATATATTATTCATGGACAAGATTAGATCTAGTGGGAAATTTTGAACCCTGATGATATACTTTGAGAAATGGTTTGGAGGTATTTCCAAATGAGGTTTTACGAATAATTATTTCTGGAGATTTTGAAATCTTAAAGGGTCAGTGAGTTACACATCTAGATTAGTGTGAGATAAATGTTATATATTATTCATCCCACTTCAATGAGATTTAGATTTTTTTTACTGATTTATCTTGTTGATGAGCGATTAGGGGATATTTTCTTCGATGAAGGTCGCAATCATTCAATTCAATCATTGGTAAATGTGTTTTGGTAGACTAATTTTATTGAGATAGTTCATTTGGAACATATTAATAAATATAACTTAAAGGTTTATGGGGACATAGAATATGGAATTTTATTATCTCAACCCCGTGGTTTAGTGTAAGTTAGATATAGTGCTTTTTTAGGCTTCTTGTGAGGGTAATACTATATAACCTATTATTTCCAACAGTTCGGTCTCTTTTCATTAGTACAAGAGATGGGGATATATGAGGTGTTAGTGTCATATATACTAAGTCATTTGGGGATCATGTCGTAATATGGTCCATATATATCATTTTTTTTTCTGGACCTTCCCTCTAGCAGTCAGTGGAATGGGATTGACTCCGTCTCCAGGTTCTGAAGAAGGATTCTTAGCATCATGTAAGGCTCAGAACTAGAGTTGTTTCAATAATTCACTCCAAGTTAGTGGTCATGACTGGGGAATCCAAACATTATTTGTATCATGATAGTAGAGTGTTCCTTATCGAGGTAGTGATATTGTTTAATTGGTCTATGGTTCAGGATAGATATGTTCTATACAACATACACCCAATTAGAAGAGCATTGAGTTGTCTATGGTGAGAGGTATAATAATAGTATCCTATACACTAGAATCTACTCTATTCAATATAGGATAATTTTAAAGCTCCATATTTTTACCTATGGTGGAGATCCTTGGTCTTCTTTATCATTTCTTATGGTGTTGTGACATTTCAAACCATGTTTAGAATCAAAATGGGGGTGCACCCCAGAGAAGGGAGTTCTCAATTGAGATGGGTGGTTGTCCCTTCATATAGAATATTTTTTCCGTCAATGTGATAGGATGTTACATAATACTTTTGATGGATTAAATTATTTATCATCAATCCAATGTATATTTTTATAGAGTAAGGGTGACTTTCACATCACTATATAGTGTGCTTTTTATTATCAAGGGTGAGTGGGATGTACATGAGTACTGATCTTGACCTGTGCATCGAGGTCTTGGGGGAATAATATCCTAAATTGCTATTTTTTATCAAGATTTCAATGAAACATATAAAACCCCATGTTTTAACGAATTAGTTTTTTCTATAAAATTAAAATTCATTGATGTAATTAATTACACTCTACCCAAGTTAGTATATCAGTATATATAACACTAAGTTAATTTTGCACTACATGAAACATTGGATTTTGATTTTTCCACACACAACACTAATTTTGTATCATGTTACATGGAATAACATTTTTATGTAGTGTTACATGTAGCACAAAGTTTATATTTCTTTTCTCACAAAACTAATATTATCTTATGTTAAATGTAACACTGAGTCCAAATGAAATTTGACAAATTATTAAAATATTAGTATATTTATAAATTGTCCATTAGAATGTAGGGTAGAGAATGGATAATGTAAATAATGAATTTCTTTTATTAAAATTGATAAAATTATTTCTTTGGTAACCAATTAATTATAGATAATAGTATTAAATTTTTTAAAATAAATAAATCCACTTTCAGAGAAACTATTTTTCTATGTACAAACATTTTATCTCAATAAATTAAACAACCCACTTTTGATTAATAATTTTATTGAAAATTTTATATTATATATTTAATTAAATATTTAACCTTCATCAAATGTTTTTCATAGAAAAGATATACAAATAAATCCAATTATTTTGTATAGAAATATGTATTTTTTAAAAGGATGTTTTAAAACCATTAAATGGTGAACATATATTAAAACTACATTTTTAATATTTTTTAAATTCCATTTGAAAAATAAACATTATTTTTTTAATTAATATTTTAAAAATTATATTAGGTTGAATTTTTATTATATTTCTAGAATGATTCTTTTTTTGATGGATAGTGAAAAATACTGAATTTAATTTCAAAACTATATTTTTGTTCTTATTATTCAGATAATTAAATTTTATTTTAACTTATATTTAAAGTATATTTAGGTAAATTATATATATATATATATTAATTTATTATATTTTATTTTAATAAATTTCACATTGAAATTGAATATAAAAACATTTAAAATGTATGAAAATTTTTACTTTAAAACCCCATTTCCTCATCCCCTCTACACGAAAAAATTTTATATTAATTATTTACACTTATTTGTTTTAAATTTAGAAAAAATAGTTTAATTTTTTTTAATCATTAAAATTTATGCTTTATAAAAAAATTAACTTAATTTTTGACCGAAACAATTACATAAAATAGATAAAATTATTCACTGTGATTAAGAACAAAACGAGTTTACTAATGGACTAATCCTCAAACATAAAGGGGAAATTGCCTAAACACTTTCCAAAGATCATTGTATGGACATACTGAGACCATAAAACTTAAGGTATCTACTATTGGGAATTATTGAAACCTTTTTTTTAAAAAACATTGGAAAACATAACATTATCTTAAAAAATTACAAGTGTTTCCTCGCCCCTCCTTATAAAATGACACCACCTCCTCCCCTATATTCACACCTTAAAGCCAAATTGCTTCATAAAATACCATCCCAGGTCACTTCCAAAGTTCCCTCTCTTCATCCTAGAATCCTTAATTTTGGAATAAATTTAACCAAGGAAGTCCTTTAGTTCTAATCATAAAGGGATACATGAAGAAGAGGTAACATTTATCAACGAACTTTTTTTCTTTATTTATTAATAAAACCTAACAAAATATTTTTTTATCACGATTATATAATAATATAATTATTTTAAATTTACTTACATTTTTTAATGATAATTTTTTGACCAAATAAATCACACACTTTCATGAAATAGTATATGTAATCATAATTTGTATGTACAATAGACTATTTCTTGGTGAACTAATGTCATTTGTTATTCCATTACCAACTTTCAATGTAAATAATAATGACATATTTGTTGTTTATAAATGATATTTATTAATTTTATGAACTTATTATGATTCTATAATTGTTTATATCACACATAACTTCATGATATCCATTTTTTGAAATTTGATAATGTTGTTCGTGTGTACGGAGGACTACTGCCTTGCGAGGTCATGTGATTTGGTAACTCTTCACATGGAATGAATTTAAGATGGTTTCAACATAAATATGTGATATATATGAAATTAATTTTTTTAAATGATAATATATGATATAATTTTATTTATTTTAATCTGATAAGAATATAAAAATAGTGTTCATGCGTACGCGCAGCCTACCGTATCCATAAACGGTGTATCTCATTTCATATATTTACCTTTTATAGAATAGTATAAATATGAATATACTAAATATATATGATATTTGTATCATATATATAATTCTATTTAGGATGAAATAATAATAAAATTAATAATACAAAAACTATAACCAGTCAAAACTGATATGAAAAACAAAGTAGTTATTACCCGAAATGTAACTATAACGTGGCATTGTTAATAAACAAGTAATTTTAAGTCATGAGTAAATAATATATGATTTTATATATATTAATTTGGTTTGGTTATGTAATTATAATGTTATTATATTTATTATACAGATGATTTTAATGAGTACTAAGAGATTCAATACTTAAGGTAAGGGGATTTCTTGTCTCGTTTTTATTTCAACGAGACCTGTTCTGTATTCATCACTCATTTCTTTATCATAGTTTATATACATCCATATGAAATGTTGTATCATGAATTGAAATTATTTTATGATACAAAATGTTTAAATTGATGTGATTATTTCACTAATCTCATGATTTAAATGCAACTCAAGCGGTAAGGGATTTTCATCACACTTTTATTCTCTATTAGACAAAAGTATTGTTCACCACCTATTTCTTGTATGTGTAGTGTATGTTTTCCATGGTTTCTTTTTATGATTCTTATACATATAATTATTTTGATTCAAAAATCCATTTCAAGATCTACCCATCCTAGGTATTATTATTAAAACATTACCAAAATTTTGTAGGGGATGGTTGTCTCAATTTTCTTTCTTTGAGACATATATTATGTTATGCATATATATTATTTTACAAGGATTATATATAGAAATTTTGATATGTAATATCTTTTATTTTTTCACTCTCATGATATTATAAGTTTAATTTTATGTTATTCCTTCATGGGTTTTGTGATTCAATTTCACCAAAGTGTAAAGACATTATGGTTACAATCTTGTCTTTTATTAGGATTGTTTACGATTATGATTCCATTGATGAAATATTATTATCCAAATATCATGAATTATCATGAATTTTCTTCAAATATGTTTATTTATTATATATTTATCATTTTTTATCATTTTTTTACTCATTGGTACATAATATAATTAATAAAAAAAATTAATAAAATATGACTTTATATATCTCTTTGATTAGAATTTTATTTTATTTCAAAACAATCTTTTATAATGATATTTAAAATGGTGTTTCTGACCATTTAAAAATGAATTATGAAATAAATCTCAACACAAATTTTCTTTTTAAAAAAACATAGTAATATTCTCGTATTTTTCTATCTAATACACATTTCTAACCTTTTTACTATTAAAATGGAATGTTCTTTTAACGTGTAAAGTTTGTATAGATTTACCCTCCATCAAGACCTTAGTTTAATTAGAGATTGCATTGATCGTTTACAATTATTTTTTTAACAAAAAATTTTCCATCACATTCTATAAATTCATTGTTTTTAATTTGGTTTTCAAAGGAAATTATTTTCAAAAATTTATTATTTTTTAAATAGCGTTTTAAAAAAAGGAAAGGATATTTTTCTATAGAAATGTTTTAAATGACCATTAAAAATTATTTTCCGTCTAAGATGACTCCCTTGATATAGTTTGTTCTTTACAAGGGATATGATCCAAGTAAATCATTATTATTTTTATTTTAATTGTTTTTGTTTAATATGACTTGTTTTTTATGAAACTTATTTACCATCCATGGTTTATAACATGATAAAATTATTTATAAACACACTTCTTTTCATAGGTTATCATGCAATTATGAAACCTATCACTTTAACGAATGTTACGATTTGATGACATGTTTATGACACCCATTTGATTTCATGGTTTATGATATGATGAATTTTTATGATCTTGTGTTACATATATATAATTATTTCATTATGTGATAGGGGGGGACCCATATCTCTCTCCAATGCATTGGGTACAGATAAATGCTCTATGACCTCAAAGGCTATATGAGTGGTTAGACAAATCCCACAATAAGAGGGTACACAGGAGGGAATTTGAAGCTCAAATAAATAGGATATATAGGAGGTCATCCTAGGCCCTTAACAATAGGTTTCACGAGAGTTAATTCCGATCCCAAAAAAGGAGGATGCAAATGAGGTTATCCTAAGTATAAAGTGGGTAAATTGGTGATTATCGTAAGACTGACTTGTTATTAATGACATGCTAGGTAACCTTGACATAATATTTTCTAAGATTATATTTATGAAAAAAAATCATTTTTATGCCATTTTTATACTCTCATAGCTCATATTATTCAATTATATTAAGATTTAGGTCTTATGAACAACCAATATTTATTCTATGATTCATGATTATTATCTTTCATATGCAGGGTATTCTTTTAAAATGTTATCCTCATGTTCTCATACCCTTATTCTTGTGTTATGCTAATGTGTCTCCCTTGTTGACCCTTAATGGTAATCTAAGATCACACTTAATTATGTTTCCTTTACGTAGGTTATGAAGAATGTTTTTTTAGTAGTATTACTAAAGGGGATGATCTTTAAAAAATATGTTGATGATCTTTCACCAAATTAGTTGAATGTGTTACCAGTTTTGACGGAACTAATCTATTATAGTCCTCATTTATATGTTTGTACGAGTTAATGGATATTCATCCAAATAAATTTAATATACATCTATGAGAAGTCAAGTCACTATTAAATGTGTTATGATGATTTTCATCTAGTGTTAGATCATTTCAGGAACGTTTTACTAAATTAATTTTTTAGTTTACCTCCTAAATGAGAGGTTGGGTTCATTATCAAGATAGTGATAAGAGATTCACTGGTATCTATTACTCCTTATAGGATGTCTAAAATAGAGTTTAAAGTGCTCAGGAGATAGATATTGTAATTGGATGTAAATGGGTTTATATGACCTAGTACTAGTCTATGGGGTTCGACAAAACGTTTTATGAAAATGGATGATGTAACCCTTATGTTATGTGTGGATTTCCGAATATTTAACTAGTTGATGATTAAGAACTAATATCCCTAACCTTTTATAGATGTTCTCTTTGACCAGCTTCAATGAGGATGGGTATTCTTGAAGATTGATATGAGATCATGTTATCACTAGATACAAGTTTGACCAACAAAAATACCTAGTATAGATTTTTTTGGAAAGTATGGTCTATATCAGTATCTGGTGATGTTGTTTGGTTTCATGAATTTTCAAAAAAAAATCATGTAATTGGTGAAACATGTTTTCCAACCTTATCTGGATTCATTTATAGTGGTATTGATGGATGATATCTTCGTATATTGTCGTAATCATTAAGACCATGCCAAACATCAAGATATCATTTTGGATATATAGATAGAGCATCATTTATATCCTAATCTCATAATGTTATACTTCTGTATAGATATGATTCACATCATGGGTCATATTATCTCAAATACAAGAGTACCAGTTGTCTTAGAGAAGTTTAGAGTTGTTGTTTCCTCGGGGAATCCCCAGAAAGAAATTAAAATATAGATTTTATTGGGGATAGATTGATATTATAGGAAATTCATATACAACTTCTCATTCATATAATCACCTATTAGGGCCTTAATATAGAAGGTTGTGAAGTTTTTATGTTCAGATACCTATGAGACAACATTTGATGAGATGAAAGGGAGACTAAATTCAGCACCGGTTTGGATTCTTCTAGAATAGACCAAAATATATATAGTATATTGTGATGAATAAAGTATCATGCTAGGATAATTTATGATTCATGTTGAGTGAGCAGTGACATTTTTGTATCATTAATTGAGACCACATAAGAGGAACTTCCCAACACATGCTCTTAGGTAAGCCACTATTGTACATTCCTTGATATGTTAGAGGAATTATTTTAATAGAGACAAATTTTTGGGGTACACATATCAAATAATAATCACATATATATATTTATATAGTATAATCAAAATTTGATTCAATGAATGTTTTTTGAATACCATCATTCTTTGACATTGAGCATTCTTATATGCTTGGTAAGGGAAATGTAAATTTTGTTTCCCTAAGTAGGAGGACTCAGACACAAAAAGTTCATGTGGCCTATGGAGAGAGGAATTTTGTGGCTTTAATATCTGATATGTACATAGAGGTAAAAGTTAGTTTTAGATAGATTTTATATCATCTCTATAAGTGACTTCCTCCCCTATGTATTGGGAGATGATGACATATCTGTTAGATATTTATGGTTTAGTCCTATGGGAGAGTGTGGCATGTGTGTACTTACCCACCTAGTTTAAGTGTGAGTGAGGACTAAATCCTATGTATTCATGTTTATTTAGTTCCAGAAAATATACATGAGGAGCTTATCTAAGAGTTTCATGCCTTGCCTTTGGGATTACATCCCATTGTTACTAAGATGTAATAAGATTCACACCACCAATATTGGTGGTCAAGGATTAAATATGAGGTAGCCGGTATTATCACAATGTGTTCGACATGTCATCAGGTGAAGTTATAAAACCATTGAACAACTAGGTTTTTATAGTAGTTACCCATTCCCATGTAGAAATGGGATGACTTTGTGATTGATTTTGTGATTATTTTATCGATGTCACCTCATAGTAGTAATGTTTTTGGGGTTTTCTTAGATAGGATCACGAGGGTTTCCCAATTCCTACCGATCAGGGAGACATTAATAGAATATGATCTTGGGAGATAGTATATCTGAGTGATTTTGTGCCTTCATAGGTGTTTTTATACCATGTTATCAAATAGGGATTCTTATTTACATCACAGTTTTAGAAATTAAAATGTAGATATTTGGCTACACATGTGTTTTTGGGGATGGCATACCACCCCTAGACTAATGGCTAGTCAGTGTGCACTATACAGGTTCAAGAGGACATTCTAAGAGCATGAATCCTTGATTTTGAGGGTACTTGAGAGTGATATATACCCCTAGGTAGGTTCTCTTACAATAATAGTACTCAAGAGATTATACATATGGAACCTTATGATGATTTGTATGGAAGGTCATTTTGATCACCCCTATGCTGGTTAGAGGAAAGACAGGCTGCTTTAAATGGACCTCATCTCATTTAGAAGATTTTAAGGAATGTTTTTAGATCAGAATGTTTATTACAACTACATAGTCTAAATAGATATCTTATGTAGATATTTATAGATGACCTCTATAGTATGAGGTCTGGGATCAAGTCTTTTTACATACCTCACCAAGGATAGTACATATATTTATGAGGATAAAAGGTAACCATTAATCATGATATATCGAGTCATTATATATTTTAGAGAGATTTAGGTTGGTAACCTATTAGTTGTAGTTACCTTATAGGAACTTAATCATGCATGATGTTTTTATTTATCTCATTTATGCCATTATATGTCAGACCCATCTCATGCTCTACAGTTGGATGTCATTGAGATGCAATTTGAGGAATCCTTTGGGGAGAATCTTGTTCATATTTTTTACTAGAGAGTCATGTCTCCCTGAGGCTATTAAGTTCCTCCATTATGGGCACTATGGAAGCATTGATTTTTATAGGATGAGACCTCAGAATGGGAGACTAATGTACATACCTCGTGGCTGGAGTTATTCTTAGGTGTTTCTTAATCACCCATGTAAGGTAAATTTGGGGATGAATTGATTTAAAGAGGGAATATTATAAAATCCTATCTTTTTCATAATGTATGTTTCTTTTTAATTTTGGTTTAACTCTTTTGTTTTTACTATACATGAGTGATTAATGATATCATGGGAGTTTCGGGGGTGACTGGGTCTTATTCAGATCCAGGAGGCTAAGTGTTTAGAAAAGGTATTTGGGTTTCATTTTTAATAGAAGATGTGAAACCTAGGATGTACAATTTATGAAAAATATGTGTGGTTGGATAGAGAGAAGAAAAGGGGAATTATTTTCCCATACCATGTGCTCAGGGCCATAAGATCTGGCATGGCCACCTATAATTTTTAACAGAGTCCAAACGCATGATTAGTGCACAATTTTTCTAATAGTGAACCATGATTGTGCAAGTGATGATAGGGGACATAGTCATATCAATTGGTTTGCACATGTTTTTTCAAAATACACACTTAAACCATGCATTTTTTCACATTAAAGAAGTGATGGGTTCATATTTTGTTCATGATTTGGCCAACCATGCGGCCAAACTGTGAGACCTAGTTAAAAAGTGGGAAATGGTCATTTTTTTCTCTTTGATTTAAATGTTTAGACCTCATTTATCTTTAATTTCACCTAGTATGTAGGGTATTCTTTTCTCCCATTTGAGCTCAAATCCAATGCATTGGTATCATTTCTTCATACATAATCAGATTGGGACATTGTTCTCATCATTAGATCTGCTTCGATGAGTTACCAATTAATCTTAATCATTTATTTTTCTGTGTTCTTATCGATAGTGTTATTTTGGTTTAAGATAATATACCCAATTTCTAGGGTTTCCATAAGTTACTCATTTTTATCTTGTTCTTGAATGAATCAAGGGTCGATAATGGATTATTTTCAAACCATGGGTATATGGTAGGTGGTCTATAAACTTTTCTTAATGTTTTTTTATATAAAGTGTTTCCATTGTGAAAAAACATTGTACTTTCCATTGTTTCCCCTGAAATTTAATAAATGTATCATACATATTTTTTTAGTGCCTATTTTGGATGCTCCCTAGTATCATTATACGATTTGAGGTCGTTCCCTAAAACACATTCCACCTTCAAGGTTAATTTTATATACATTCCTTATGATATACCACCATGTTGGTTGTGTGTGAACTCTAAAAATTTATTTAGATCTTTAAAAAATTAAATGTGAATTGAATAAATTAATAAGATATGGTCATGCCTCCTTTCCAGGTTATTACTTGAATAGTAAAAGTGGAATAAATTATTTAAAGGGTATAAATGGAAAATGAGGAATACGTTGGATAAACTCATAGATTATTTTTTATTATTAAATATGATGTAAATTGATGAATGACTTGATTATAGTTGTATATAATATGGACATTTCTACTCCTCATGTCCTGGTTCCATAAGATGACATGGAAGTTTCGACTATGTGGATCTTAATAATATTATTGGATTCCATGGAAATTTCTACTCCTTAGATCCTGATTCCATTGGATTCTATCAAAATTTATACTCCATGGATCTGAATTGACTATGGTAGTGGTTGAATTGAAAATTTATACTCCTTGTATAATGATTCTATAGGATTTTGAGTACATTTCTACTCCTTAGATACAGAATTCATAGAATTCCTTAGATATTCTAATTTGATTTCATGAAATCCATTACCATATTTCCATAGAGATTCTCCATAAAATCGATGAGGATTCATTTATCATTTATAAATTGGATCTGGCATTTTCAATTCTGATACTTGATTATAAATTTTTGATATTATGGAAATATTTCTCTGCATTACAGATAGTCCTAGTATGGGCATTTGATTGGAGTTGTTTTATTTTATAGTATCACAATTATTTAGTTATGAATTATATTTCCCTTGTTATGGGTTCTTGGTTACTATTCAGAGGGATCCATGTTTGGATAAATATGATCACTTCTAATTTTTTCACTTTAATTTTTTTGTTGTTATAAATATGATATTTTGAATAGTGATTCATTATTTAGACACATACTAGAAAAGTTATAGATATAATTGGTGGTGTCCTACTTGGTGTTATCTCACATATTTTTCAATTTGTTTTTGGATACCTGTAGAGAATTTATAGATGCATGTGGGGACTAGGGAGAGTGCCCACGTTAGGAAGCTCGATTTTTTGTTCATTGGTGAAGGGGATTATGAGACAAGGCTATGCATGTGATGTTATTTGGATTTATTCCTTTTTTTTGGTTATTTTGATACATGTAATGTACATGATTCATGATACCATGTATTTTTTTTTCATTTTTCATAAAAACATGACATTAAAATCATATTTTATATGACACTACATATGACTATTCTTATTATTGTTGATGTACGAATGTTTATCCTTTATCATGATTTATATTATGCTACCAACTAAATATTCACATGTGATGCCACTATGTTACACTATTATTACTTGAGTATAATCTCCCCACTGTACCACCTTTGAACTTCTCTACAAGTCAGTACTATTTGTAATTTGTGGAGGCACACTTGAGGCCTTGTGACCCACCATCATGGGGAACCATTAAGTTGAATCTAATCCTGGATGTTATAGAGGATGAGGGAAATAAACCTCTTATTAAGGCACTATTAAACCAATTAGATCACTTAATAAATATCAAACCACTATTTAATGTTAAGTTGGTTTAATTAAGAATATTTGGAAGTTGTTACACTCAAGACATATTATGGATTTGATTTTGGACCACAAATAGGGGGATCCCCTCCTATATGAGAAGGAAAATTATTTTATAAATAATATTAAATAAAATAATTTTGGAGTAATTTATTTTGTAAATTATAAATTTGTGATGACTAAATGATTCTAGAAAATATGAATTTGTGTGAGTGATTTGGTAAGGGTTGTTTAGTTTTTAGAGAAGGATTGAGATGTAATATATTGTGTGTGACAAAACCCTCTGACTTTTGGAATTACATGAACTTTAATTAAAAGAGATGAAAAATTAAAAAGAAATATTGTGCTATTTTAATTAATGTTCAAATAAATATTGAAAATTTATATCTAATAAATGTATATGATGTTTCTTTATTTTTTCTTAGAGAATTTGAGAATAGATTTTGATACCTATGTCTTGAAAAAATCAGTCAACACTCAATATAATTTTGGACAAAATATGTAGTTTTAAATGGAAAATTTATATTAAGTATATACCATGACCATATATATATATATATATATACTTTCATGATTATGGTCATGTAAATATATTGATAGAATAAGCTCACATATCCCATATTACGTAGGTGAAAATATTTTCTCCCCACATTCAACACCCAAACATTTGGTCTGTAAAAAAATAACATGAAAAGATGATGAAATTTAAAGGGAGAGTCTGCTCATGTTTGAATTAAATTTTAGTCATCCCAAAAATATAATTTCTAATAGAAATAATTTCTTTTTTCAAAAAAAATATTTTTTACTTAACATAAAACAAAATTAGTTATTTTTTAATTATATAAACCTAACTCAAATCATTCAATAAAAATATTTATTGTTTTAGTCATCAGTGTTTAATGTAATAAAATTATTTATGAAAATGAGGTAGTCAAGAAGACTACATTAGGGTTTATTAAGTGGTATAAAATTAGGTACATTGATATCAAACTAGGACCTTGGATGGGTTTTTACATGACTTGGTCCATTAGGGTCCTACCCAAGACAACGGTAAGATGATAATAACATCCCACACCCACCTCCAATAGGGAAAAGTCTAGTAACTAGTACTAAGATAGAATAACTCAAAATATAGGAGGTCATAGCCTATAAAAACCTATAATAATAACATATATCAAATGTTACTGAATACGAACAACACCATCCGGATATATAAATGAAACCATCCAAACTAAAAACAACACCCGCATGATACCTCTATTGAGATCCACATAGATAACCGGTTCAAGTCACATAATATTAAAAGGGAAAAAATAAACACCCAACAATCAAATAACATGAATAAATACTCACTAAAAAAGGGCTCCAGAAAAAAATGTCCCCAACTACCATCAGCTCCTAGTACCACTAATCTCTTCCTACAGTACATACCCCAAGGTTTTTTGGCACCATCTTTGAACTGGACTCATTAAATATATATCCACAAGACCATCTCCAATCCATTATTAATATACATAAACAAGACACAAGTGGGACTAATCCTTCTATATGGGTGAGTATAAAAATACTCAATATGAAACCCTAGAAATAATAAAGGGAACAATTACATTTTATCTCAAATATCATGCCACTAAGATATAGCTACAAATATGTTGAGAATAATTATCTAGATATTTTCAAACACCATAAGTCCCTAAGGAATTGATAAGTCATTCTCATCACTTATCTAATCCTTATAGCCACCTCATTAAAGCACCAATTGGATCTCAGAATGATAAATAGTCCACAAGGCCTGAAGTTGGCAGTTAGTTATAAATTTTATATGGAAGGAAACCCTAGGGGTTCAAGGAGCAACGAATCCTATATAATTCTACACCTAAAAAGTTTCTATTATCAAATCCACCATCATAATATATGAAGGGGAGTTCACTCAATCTTATGGAATGCTCGCCTTCCATGGTAGCTCATGCTACACGATAGTAAAGGATAAACCAGGATATTCTCACAAATATGACCTATAAGATTTTAGATTTCCATCCAAGGACTCTATAAAATAAACTATCAAACACTTTAATATATTTTATACTATAATGGGGGATCCCATTATCATATAGATAATAATATTTACCTACTTTGATGGAGGATCCCACACCCATGAAAGATCTTATTAGGGGTAAAAAACTAACCCCACAGATAGTGGATCCAAAGCCTGTATAGTTGAGTGGGAATACTAACCATATCTGATCTGTAATTATAAGATCATTTTTCCAGGGAAAAAACTATGAAACTTAAGGAATTATATACTGTAGCATGCAGGTATTGAGAGGAAACAATGCTCAGATGACAATCCAAGTCATCAGGGTGGGTTGATATTCACCATGAAGTTTTAGATCCAATCATAGCCTCTAAAATAATTATATCCATGATATTTACTACTTCCTCAAGAATAAAATATATGTCTTCAAAATAAATTTTCTAGAGGTTAACAATGATTATACCAGCACACATCTGATCCCTAAAAATGAAGAGAGTTTCAATGTCACATTCTATGTGTAAAAACACCCCAAATAGCCTACTTTTATGTCAATAACCATGTCTGAATAAGAATTTCTGACTTGTGGTATATTACAGGAGGATAACAAGAAATTTATATGAGGGTACATGGAATATATTCCTATAATTTTATCCAGCCCATGTGTTGGTTCTATTCATGGCATGAAGAAGTCAAAAATACAATGTGAGGCCCTGAACAAGATGGAGTGTAGGGAAAATGGTCTCTTTAGAATGATCCTCTATTCATTCCATGATTTCAAAAATGGTTAACATAGAATGTTGTCCAAGGTTTCATGTCATGGGATATTTAACTCTACTAGAAACCATATCATTTTTACACCAAATTAATAGTGTGTTCTCTTCTAAATTATATTCCTTATAGTTGAGTTATTCATAATAGGTTTAGATTATTTCTTGTAAGTCCTTGATGTAGCCACCACTTCTTCATAAATCTAACCTAGATCAACATAAACCATTTTTTCTAAGGTGTATCACCCATAGAATATGTAATAAAGTACATTGATCATTTGAATCATGATATTTCATCAAATCCACTTCATCCCACTCATTGATGCCTCCCATGAAGAAAGCTTTCATTTTTTCTAGGGTAAATTCCTAAAATTTTGAATATTTTTTTATTCTTTATATTTTGATTTCAAGTTTGAAATAGTGAACCTAAAAACTAATAGAAACCATATAATTTTTTATATATACAAATATGGTAAAATCACATGCCAAGAATCTCAGTTGATGAAGAATGAAAATAATAGTGGGAGGAAACTAATAAACCACAAAATTTAGTGTCAATGATAACAATATGAAATAATTATACACTAATGATTTTGTATTTCAAATTATTTAATGAATAAATACATGTTTTAATAAAAATATATCCTATTTTAAAAAATTAAATAAAAAGAAAAAATTAAAAGGGTCATATAATACCCGACCATTGATATAATTCTTGTAAAAATAAACCTTCATCGCAATAAAATTGTGAATAGTGTAAAACCCAAAAATAACTATAGTATTTCTACATTGTAAAATGGTATTAACATTAATCCATTTTGTTACCATTGTTTTATTTATCACTATTGTTCAATCATATCATTAATTATTCCATGGAATCATTCGCGCTCCTCAATCTTCCATCAATGTCATTGTAGTCCAAATTCACCTTTCTATCTCACACCCAAGTCCCTTCCCTATATAGTTTCCAATAATAATTATGTCTAACCCCATATGATAATCTTAAATGTTTATTTATATAGACACATAGGGTTTTACATTTAATAACTAACAAATTAAAGAATTATATTATTCAATTAATCTACTTATGATGGAGAACACCTGAGAACCTTAATGAGAGTGAAACTAATGCTGCTCATAGGGAAAAAAATAAAGTAATAGATTTAATAGAAGTCTTTTTTACACTTATGAGACTCCATTTATGATATATTAGAATTTCAAAAAAATTCCTTCCACGCTGACTAAAAATAATATTATAATTTTACTGTATTTTTTCAAAGGCTCTAAAACACATGGTTTTCCAATATGTCTTAACCTAGATGTAAACCCCATGCACCAAAACCAAAACCAAAACAAAATCAGTCCATGATTTTTTGAGCATACATTCTAGTGAAAATTAACCATTTACCATAGGTAGGGACATGAGACATAAAATTTTACCAAACAATATGACTCTCTCTTGGGTAAAACCTAGGTCATTATATCCTCCTCACCTTAAAATGATTAATCCTTCGTAATAATACGGTCAAAACTATCCAAAATCATATCCCCTGAATAACTCCTCATAGAACACAACACACTATTGTAAGCACTTTTTTACCTATAGGGATGTAATCTATAATGGAACACAATAAATTTTAATCCTTGAAGGATAACACCTAGTTTCATAGGAGGAGATACAGTCTATGGCTATCATTAAGAAATGAGAAAATTCCAAAATTCATCCTCCCAAAGAACATCTTAAATACCCTTTTCACCCAAAAAATATCTCTATTTGAGAGTCATCCTAAATAATGGGATGAGAAAATTCCCATAAACCTAAAACTATTTCCACTAAATAGTTCATTGGAATGGCCAACATTGGTGGGAGCCCTCAGTTCCCCACCTTTAAAATAGAATTCCAAATCATCTTCATAGACATTGATCAATCTACACCACACGAAAAAAAACAAATAAATTAATTAGTTATCCAACAAAATATCTAGAAAAATATATATGGTAACATGGTTTTTAGTATTTTCATTTTAAGACTATGCTACCACCTTCTAATAAGGATCAAGCTTCACCATTACTAGCTTTTAGGATTGGAGAAAAATGTTCTTCCACTAAAACCATGACACAAGAATCCTTGATAATTTCATGATCACATTATTAATTCAAAAATATTGATACCCAATATAGAATAAAACCTAGTAATTTTTTCATCTCTAATTTCTAAAATTTATTGATAATCTTATCAATTGTGTCAACTACCTCAACCAACTTATCAACATCGCTCTACTACACATCATTTAATCTTATTCACCACAATCCAATGTGGATATTTATGTCCATTTAGATAAACCTACTATGTCTCCTTGAGAACCCATGAATGTACCTTCTCAGGTCACCAACATTTTCAATATATCAAAAGACCATCTTCCTTCATCACATAATAAGATTCACTATGAGATTTTTACTCCCTGACAAAACCACAAAGATAGGTATACCAAGTGACGTTCTATACTATAGTAGAATCTGGTATAGACTCCCATAACAACACAAATCATGTGTAATAAAGAATAATAATTATCCACCTAAGGATGTAGATTATGTATTTCCAAACTTCATGGATAACCCTTCTGGTCTAATAAGATCATTAAGCTGGCATTTCACACATAACATCTATAACATAAAATAATGGTCTGGGAACACCACCATTATTACAGGGGGAGAAAAAGTTCCCCTTACATACAGGAATCCACTTAGTATAAATGGAAACATACTTCAACTATAGTTTTCATATAAAGTACTCCACTAAGGAATTCTATTCACTACTCCATAACTATGCTACTATAATATCATGAGCCACCCAACCCTAATCCAAATTCAAGTTTTATACTGAAATAACATGAATGACTAATAAGATCAACCATAAATATCTTAACATAGATATTCTATATAATACACCGCAACTCTAGAATGGTTATCATCACACCCCGCAACTATAAGAAAGGCTTATTTACATGGTTTAAAACTGTATCCATGGGCTACAGCCACAGTTCTGGTCAACAGGGGTCGTTAGCTCTGTGGCAGTAGGTCCTGGCCTATTTCCCCAATTTTGAATATTGGGTAAATAGGCCTCGAAATTTTACATCTTGTTGGATTACTTATATCCATGGTTTAATCTGTGGTTATAACCTCGGTAAATTGTAGTAATAGCCTAAAACAATTGCTCTATAAGATTAGGTCCATTCACCTCCCCTTTGCGATCCAGCGTACTCACTAGTACACCGCATAACAATTCATGTTTATATATATATATATACAATAATAAAAACCATGGTAAAATCCTCAAAAACTATCACAGTATGGCTTCCTACCAATTTTTTTGCAGAAATTGTTTTTCTCATGGAAGTGTGGGAACCCAATAGCCATGGTTTTTGGGAACAGTGGGTATAGGGATTTGAAAAAATTGGCCTATAGCCATTTTTTTGAAATCTATGGCCAAGGGCACAAAATTATGGATATATCATTGGTCTATAGCCACCATTCTGAAAAACGTGTCTATAGGCCACAAAAAAATAGGCTTATATCCATGATTTTAAAACTGTGGCTATAGGTCCGTAGTAGTATCTTCATTTTTTAGTTGTTCTTGTAATATGGGTTCATTCATATATTATTCCCTTTCTAAGGGTCAATCATAAATCATAGTTTTAAATAATAAATTAATTCATTGAAATTTCTGGGAAGTTAATGATTTATCTACTAACAGAGTACATGAATCCATGTTCCCTAACTATTGGGAAACATAGTTTACATCCATATGGTTTGTTCTTCATGCCTCACTTGAGGTGTATTACTCACTATTTCATATTGAACTCACCACATCAAAATAATATCCAACACCTCATGATACCCATAGTGAATAACTAATTCAAACTGATTTGGGTACCAGCAAATATCTCATATGACATGGAGGCACCTTCACAAAGTACTCTTTATCTATTAAGGGTAACTCACTCCAATAAAAGGATGTGTGAATAATTATTATCATTAATGGAATATTTTTGGGTGGCCAAGATCAATCCCAAAGAGCAACTAGAATCTTCAGCCTATAAACATATGGAAATATGTGAAAATGTGTGACAATAATAAACATGTCGATAGTCCAAAAAGGAACTCAAAAAATTCATGTTTTTTATATCATTTTATTTATAAGAATAGGTTTCCACACCATATATCATCCAAAAACATAGTTTTTTAGTACTCAGTGTTGGTAATTATTTAATCCAAGGGTAGTGATTATTGGGAGGAATCAATACATCACCAAATTCCAAATACTCTCTAAACACTGATTATACACCAAAAATTCCGAAAAAAAATCAGGTTTTATAAAAATTAAATACCTTGATGCACTAAATAAATTTTGGAATTCTTTCCATGGAACTACTCTCACTGTCATAAAGTTAAAATCTAACCCACCCCCTTAGCCAGGGTGAATCTCTTCTAAGCTTCCCAATTTTTGATGGCCCATATGAGTGACTTCGGCAAGGGTGGGGTTAAAGGAAATCCCAACCAAAACTAAAAAATATCATTATGAGGAGTGTCACTAAATACATACTCTCAAAAAACAACACACCAAAACATTCAAGGAAAACACATCACAAAGCTTCTCTGTGTAATGAATCAGAATTCTAAACCTTGTAAAATTGATGTTATGTTTCATAACATGGGTTACATTCTACCAAAAACAAAAATGGAAAAAATATAAAAATAAAATTTACAATCAAACTATAATAAACACTAATAATGTAATCTATTAAAATTTATTATCTTTAGAATATAAATAATTAATATGAGGTAATTTTGAATGTGGATAAATTTGATAAAACGATTTTTATTATATTTGGTTTTTTATCTTATTAACTACATTTTTAAATTATTGGTTGTATATTTTTTAAATTAAAAATATTTTATTAATTTGTTAAATAAAAATTTACCTTCTATGAATTTTGAATTTTAGATAAAAATTTAAATTTTAGAAGAAAAATATCTTTTTAAAAAAATAAATTTTTATGATTTTATCATTGTGTAATTATATACTCTAAGTTTATCAAACATTTTATGTAATAAAATTTATATTAAAGAATAAAAGTATTCATTTTAATATTTTCTTTACTCTTATATACCTTATTTCTTATATTTTAAGAAGTAAATAAATATGTTAGTTTAATAAAAACAATTTTTAATTATTTCATTGAATCGACTATTTTAAATGTGGTATTAAATTGTGGATTTCTTTTAAATCCTCATTTATTATATTTTATTTATAATAAATCAGTTAATTTTTTTATATCCCATGATAATGATAGTTTTATTTTCTATATAAATTTAAATCCAAAAAATATTATTTTTCTAAAAACTATTTGTATTCTACAAAGATTTTTTTATCATAAAATTAAATTTCAAAATATATAGGAAATTTATTTGATAAAATTATTTTTCAATTATAAGATATAATTTTAAATTTAGGTAAAATATCTATTCTTATTATTTTTTCACTAAAACAAATTACTAAAGTTAAAAATTGATTACCATGGTAAAAGTGAATTAGGGTAAAAGGTAATCACTAAAACACACATTTTCGTCTCCAAAATTAGTTTTTGAGGTGAAAATATACTGAAATCCTCTTCTAGAACCTCTTTGATTCATTTTTTCCATTTTCCATTGAATAAAAACTTTACATTTTTTAAAATGTAACTATTACTTCCAGAATTACCCTCCGATTAACATATAGAATTCTAACACTTACACCACATCAAGAATCACCTTACCATAATATTTATCCTTTAAATATGACCAATTTTATTTTCCTATAATCTTATACATCTTCCAAAATCATTGAGTAATATTTATTTTAGTTACAGAAGTTTCTCTATAGTCTTTTCCAAGAGAAAATTGAAGATTTTGACAAGAGTATTTCTTTATCGTAGTATTTATTTTTACTCAAAAACTTATTAAATCATCCCTATTTATATTAATAATATTAAATAACTATCATTACAAAATTTAAATTTCATTATTTTATTTTAAAAACAATTTATAACTTCTTTCCATAAACATAGAAAAACAATATAAAGTTATTTATGTGTTTTTGGGACTACTACCTCCATGAAGTAATGTTCATCATTTTCATCTTCATTTTATTTATTTTTTAGAAAATTATGATTCTCTATCTTAAAACGACCAAAATAATAACATTATTCTTATATTATAATGATATTGTACACTTCCTTATCCAGACTCACAAATCATGATTCATCTTTGGGTTGGTTTAACCACCTATATGAATAATTAATATAAACTATTTTATGGATTTCTTTGGGAAATTAAATACTAATAATATTTAAGCTTAATAAGAATTTAAAAAAAATTGTTTTTAATGGTTATATTATTTATTTAACTTATTAATAAAATATCTTAACTATTTTCTAAAATTACCAAAATAGACTAGCACTGATTCAATTCTCACCCAAACATATGTAAATATATATATATAATAAAAAATTATATCATAATTATAAATGGGCCAAATTAAATGAAATATATAATAAAAATTTTCCTAATAAGGTATATAATAAACTTAATTGGGTTATTGAGTAATAATAGTGTGGGCATAGAACAATCCTGAAAAAATGTATGGTGTTTGTTTCAATTTTTCCATCATTTAGAAAAAATTTCCTTTATACTCTAAATTACATTTAAATGTTGTGTATAATTCCTATTAAATATGTAATAACTTTAATTTTCATTATTCATGGTATTTGAACTTCATATTCAATCCATATCTCTCTCCCCCTCTCATGTTTATGTAGTTTTTATTAGAATTTTTCTTATGTCATAAGGATTTTTGACTCAAAATTACTCTCATTGATACATGTTTTATATTATTCACCTAATTTAATTTCTGTAGTGTATATACTTTTCATATAAATTATTTTATCATTAAATAACTTTTATTACTGGTAATTAAATTCTGATTTAATGTGCTTTCTTTCAATATATTTTTATTCGTATTCCACTCATGTAATTATGGTTTCTTATCTCTATTTTAAATCCCTTGAGAAAACCTTTTTTTATAGACCATGTTTTATTTGGAATAGTGTATATATCAGCCATTTTATATTCTATATAATTATCCTATCATTATTATTATAATATATTATTTCATTTGAAACTATATCCTTCAAATGATTTTAGTTTGAAAATTTATAAGTTTGTACGAGTCTTGGTAAGTCAAACATCTTCTATTGAGTTATACATTTTCTTCTTGATTTTATTTCCCATGTTCTCACTAAATTTAAGATTTCAAGTTATATTCTCTCTTTATTTCTTGGGATAATAGTTTTTGATCTAAATCTATTTCTAATAAAGGTTTCATTTTCACTTTTTTTTAAATTGAGTCTTTTTTAGATATACTTGTAACAATTTAAATAATGAATACAAAATGTTTTCAAAATTATCTTCCCATGATTTAGTTTTTATTATATTAAAATGACATATTTATAATGGAGTTATATTTCATGTTTCACTATATGTTTTATTTTATTTTGTTATTATTTTGGTCGATCATGTTTTCGGTATGAAAGGATTTAATTCATGATGTTATTTTGTACCTTATGGATGTTTTACGAAGTTTATTTTATTTCATTGTATTATTTATGAAAATTTAATGATTTCCATTGTGATATTTAAGTATCCCATTCTTTTTCCATGGTTGTGTTAATATACAGTGATGGATTATATTAATAAGAAGACATATATATATATGATGATGATGAGTGGGGTTATATATGGCCTTCTAATTTATTGGTTTTGGTTTACATCTCATGATATTTCCAGGTGTTGACATAAAGAGTTTGTTCACATATTTGTTGGCATGATGGGTTTACTCACATTTTTAGTAATGGACATAATGATTTTTTTTAAGATAGGCTTGCTAATAATGGGTTTTAAAATATATGGTTTTATATTCTTATGGTTGTTATAAATTTCAATTTTTTCCACATTATACTAATTTTTCAAGATGAATTTAATTTCCATGAATTTCCATGTTTCATGATTACACCTTATTTTTGAATTATTCAACTTTTTTATGTCATGATACATTTGTAATGATAATTAAGATGTGTGTTGAGAAATTTCATATCTTTTATGATTCTTTAAAAAAAAATTCATGATCATATGTAGTTCTAGATTATTTTATTATTATTATATAATGTCTTATGATTTTGGTTTTTGATATTTATATCTACCTCATTATTTCATTCATGTTATGATATGTTTTTCCATTAATAAGTATCTAAGATCACCCATCTATTTAGTCTATAATCCTAAGGTTATTAAGATTATTATATCATATGTCATTTCTAGAAAATATTTTAGAGGAGCATGATTATGACGAAAATACTAAAAGTGTAATAATATAAGTTGTTTATATAGAGAATATTCAAGACACTAAACCTCTATGTATATGGGTTGTGTGATTGTTGATGAAAAATATTATATAAATCATGATATTAATATATTATTTACATTGGTTCACATTAGTCTGTATTATAATTGGGTTTATATATTTTTGGTGATTGGTTTAGAGAACTTTAGTAAAATCCCTAGGGAAAAGTATAAGGGGGGATTATAAGATAATCATAACATCTTGATTTTCTGGTAATGTAAATATTGGTGGTTCTCTTAGAAATTACATCCCTCTATGGATGCTAAAAGTGGTTGTATTCTATGGTACAGTTGTACCTAGTGGTAATAACCTAGAAGAGGTTGTGTTTGTTATTAACTCAACTGTAACCTGGTGAAGTCAAAGTGTCATAAATGTACAACTATTTCAACACTCCTTGAGGATATTATTTGGTTATTTATATTATATTTATAAAAAATTTATCAAGTATTTTAATATATATATATAGTTTAGTTAAACCGATAATCATGGATTTACAAGGATTAAACCTATAGATTTAAAATAAAAAGTATTCAAATCATTTATGAAATATTTCTTCTACATTTATTGTTTCATATTGTGTACATTAATTAATGTATTTATACTCATTCCTAATTTTCCGTTTTTCAAGATAATAGATAGAACAGAAAAAACCATGTTAATAGTCGGTGTGATCACACAACCTTTAATTCAATGGATCCCATTAGAATATTGAAATTAACCATTCCTGGATAATGGTAGTACTAGGATAGATTCAGTAGTCCTATATTTGAAAAATAAGGATGCATTGATATATCTTTGGATTTATTATCATGACATTTATTGGAATCCTCCTGTTTTAATCATGTTTTATTGATCACAAATCCAATACATCATGCAAATAATGTTAATCATATTTAATATATATCTAGTCATATGTAATGATGGTTGGTTTCTTTATCATTTAGATAAAGTTTCTCACAATCTTGTTTCCTATAAGTCATGTATGATTTGTTTAAACTATATTTAATTATCTTTATAAAGAAAGTTTTTGAATGATTACGTCTAATCCATTCTTTGAATATTACTGCTTAATTATATATAAATATATTTTGCTAAGTCTGAGAAACCCTTAGTCTGCCACCAGTTCTGGTTTTCTAGAAAAGGACCCAGACACTTTGAACCAGACACCGTGACCTAGACACCACGACCAGACACCGTGATCGGCCACTATGACCCAGACACCGTGACCAGACACTGTGACCAGACCCCATGACCCTGACACCATGACCCAAACACTATGACTACACACTATGACCTAGCACCGTGACCCAGACATTATGACCAGACACCGTAACTACTTTCAGGTCATTTGAAGTTTGTGAAACCGGTTCCTTGCTAAGATTCTGTTCGGAGTTTGGAAAAGGAAAAAACACCGTGATCCTAACACCACATTTGTGCTACTAGTTCCTAATCACTATACAACTATTCCATCATAACTGTCTCTCTACTCAAAGGCAATGAATAATACATCATTTCATGGTGACACCGTTTCCATGTGACACCATTTCCAAACAGACTGTGCCACCATTATTTATTTTGTTTTGTCATTTTTAATTTAATTTCTAACCATTACATTTGATTCTTTTAAATTCACTTACATAATTAATATTTCATTGTAGACATATCACCTAATAGTATTAGGTATGAGGTGTAGAATATAGTCATCCTATCAACTCCAACACTTTCTCTCTAAGAATAAAAAAAGAAAAGTGTGTCCCTAAAACATGGCATGGTAGAGAAGAAGAAGTGTGAGCATTATTGATAAATAATTGACACATGAAACATGATACATCTTAAGAACACATGAAGCATTCACAAATCCAAAAATTGGGATACAATAAATCAAATTCAAGAACATCTTCGCAATAAAAAGTCCATGAAGAACATGATCTAGATCTTACTTTAAATTAGAGTAGTAGACTTGTGATACTCTATTTCTTTCAAGAGGACTCGATACTTCCATCTACATCATCTTAGAAGTCCAGAGCTGCATAGAATTACACTCAGATCACTTCTAACCTTGTCTCATTTTCTTTTCTCTAGTGTGTATTGTTTATAGCTTTCGAGTAGTGTGTGTGTGTCTGTATTAAAACATGAAATTTCTCCTAAAATAAATTGAAGTATACAATATATCCTTCCCCTCATATCTTTTTACACTTGTTTACTCCCATGGATAAGTGGGTAATAGGTCCAAGTGCCACCTGGTTGTTTATGCCCACGAATAATTGTGGAATAGGTCGTGTGACCTGGATAGTCATCTGCACTATTGTTTACCTCGATCTAGGGTGTAGATCAAGTTTATTAATATAAGATTCTTGGTGACAGGTGATCACCCAGTGGAGTGGATTAGGTCTCATCTTGAGACTGAACCATTTTTTTAATATTTTTTTTGTTGTTTGTTTTATTTTTATCTGTTTTATATTATAATTCATAAATCACTAGATGTAATTTGACAGTTACTATTTTACCAAAGTTATAATTGTTTTTCATTATTAGAATAGCTTAATGAGTAATATCAATAACTGATGTTGTGATTACTAAGAATTAATCAATCTTCTGAGAAGTTATTTGAACAGTAAAACATTCATAACTGCATTACCTTTATTAATTGGGATATCTTTATTTTTATTGGGGATCCTTTTAAGAAATATTTTCAAATAAATTTTTTTATAGATACTCAATTCACCCCCACCCCTCTTTAGGACTCTACTCCGATGAACATTTAATATCAAATGAGTTTGTTATTCATGTTAAGACTCAGTTTTAGAAACAATTCAATGGTGAATTTAGTTTTACTCTAAAGATTTTCAAAATTATTATTAATTCTAAATTTATATCTCTTTAAAAATATTTTTTTATTATTGATAATAGACAGGAAGGTTTTGTAACAAACATACCGCCATTATTTAATGGAAACTATTAGGTCTAATGGAAAATTAAAATGAAAATTTAATTAGAAAGTATGGGTTTTGTAATTTTTTCATCAATTATAGATGATTATAAGATTCCTGATACTTATAGAGTCACATAGAATGACCCAACCAAGACTACCAACAATAAAAATTGAAAATAAATGAATTATCTATATATTTTTTAGGAGATTAGGAATTTAACAGAATTTCTGCATGTAAAATTACCCCTGAAATTTGGAAGATTTTGTCAATTTCATATGATGGAACTTTTAGTGTGAAAGAAATGAGGCATAATAATTATGCTATTAAATATGATAAATTTATAATGAAACCAGATGATCCTATTTCAAACATTTATCTTAGGATCAACAAAATATTCAACACAATGATTTCTCTTGGAAGAGAAGTTACTACCAAATAATCAATCATGAGAATTCTCAAATACCTACCTGATAGATGGAGAGTAACCTCTATCTCTATTATAGAGTCATGCGAAATCAAAAAGTTACCTATAAAAGAACTCATTAGGAAACTAATGATGAATGAATAGGAGTTGTAATTCAACAAGGAAGCGGAGGATGAACCCAAAATAAAATTTTTTGAATTTAAGACCACTACCTCTAAACATAATGAAAAAGGGAAATTGTAAGTCTCTATATAAATTTACCGCAGTGAAAATTCATCACCTAACAATGATGAAGAGATGTCTCAATTAAAAAGAAGATTTAAGAGACTTAACAAGAAGAATAAATTTTTTAGAAATCCTAACTTCAAAGGAAGATGTGATAAAAAAGGAAGTTGAACGAAAGATTAAAAAATAAGTGACAAGTTTGATGAGATATTATGATATGAATGTAAGTGAAAGGGGCATGTAAAGGCTGACTATCCCAATCTAAAGTAAAAAACTAAATATGAGGACAAAGATAAAAAGTATAAAAATGAAATAAAAGAAACTTGGAGTGCTTTTGAGGACAGTTCAGGTGACTCAAAATCTCTACATGATGAACAGGCTAACAAAGCCAATATGTGTTTTATAACAAACACATCTAAGGTAACACTAGAATCTCCTGTAAAAAATTCTATTATTCTTGAGATTAAAGTGATTTAGAGAAAATTTATAAAGAAGAAATGTTTGCGTACTGTAATATGCTTTAGGAGTCATGTAATGAACTAAATGATAAATACAATTATTTAAATAAATAGTATGCTCTAACATCAATAGTTAAATATGATATTGAAGTAGAAATGGAGAAAAATGTTCAATTACCGAAAGAAATAAATGAACTAAATCTAACTAATGAGAAATTGAAAAAGGAAATTGAATGTTATACCAATGGTAAAGACTCTTTGGTACAAATTATAGGTAAACAGGTTGCTCCTAAATATACTACTGGTATTGTCTATCAACCTGGTAAAAGAAATTTTTGAAAACCCATTTTTGTTTCGAAGTCTAGGACATACATCTTTACTCGTAGTTATGGAAAACTTTCATCTAGTTCTAATTGTGATATACTCTCTACTGTTTCTAGTTATTCTAGAAAAAATAGAGTTTATTTTTCAAGAACATTATATAATTCTTATAAGAAACCTATGAGGCGTATGTGGGTTCCTAAAGCACAAATCACTAATATTTATGAACCTAAAAAAATATGGGTACCATAGTCGGCTTATTTTTGACAATTTTGTTTGAAAATTTCTTAAAGAGATATTTTAAAAGCATATGGTACGTGGATAGTCAATGTTCAAGAAACATAATAAGAGACTATTCATACTTCGAAAACATAATAAAAATGATGGTGGGAACTTCACCTTTGGTGATAATTCCAAAGAAAAAATCAGCGGCCATTTCCAAATCAGTAACTCTAGCTCAGTTTTAATTTCCAAAGTGATTTTTGATGATGGATTGAAATATAATTTTAATATTATTTCACAACTAAGTGATGATGGATTTCATCTTAAATTGAAAATTATGCTTGCAATTTTTTTAATTCTAAAAATGAAATAGTGTTTTATACATTGAGAAAAGAAAATTTATACATTGTTAACTTGGAGTCTTTTGTTTTTCAAAATTATTCCTTTTTAAGTGTATTTCACAAAGGTTCTTGATTTTTTCATATGAGACTAGGACACTATAATATTCACTCCCTTATAAATCTAATTAGAAAAAGAATAGTAAAATATCTACCCAAACATGAGTTTCAAAATTATAAAGTGTGTAATCCTGGTCAAATAGGAAAGAAACACAAAATTTCCTTCAAACTAAAGAATGGGGTGTAAACTTCTCAACCACTCAAATTGGTTTATATGGATTTTTGTGGACCATATTGTGTTTCTAGTTTAAAATGGAATCACTATGTTTATGTTCTTGTATATGACTTTTCTAGATATAATTGGAATTTATTTTTGGCTCAAAAAAGTGAATCCTACTCTCATTTCACCAAATATGGTAAAACTGTAAAAAATCTTAGTGGACATAGAATTAAATCCTTAAAAATTGATCATGGTCTTGATTTTGAAAATCAATAGTTTCAATCATTTTGTTCACAAAATTTCTATAGTCATAATTTCTCTTCCCCTAGAACACCTCAACTAAATGGAGTGGTATAAAGAAAAAATAGAACCGTGTAAGATATTTCTAGAACCATGCTTAGGGAATATGAATTACCAATTTTTTTGGTCTGAAGAATTAAATAAAACATGCTATATTATTAATAGAGTGTTGATTAGTTCTATTCTTAAAATAACTCTATAAGAGTTATGGAACAATAGAAATCCCAATGAAATCTACTTCATATTTTTTGGCTGCAAAGTCTATATCCCTAATACTATGGATAGTCTAGAATAATTTGCATCCAAGAGTGATGAAATAATCTTTATAGGATATTCAATCTCTATTAAAGACTATATAGTGTTTAAAAAAATAACTAAATGAGTGGAATAATATTTCCATGTCATATTTGAAGAGACAGATCAACATGATCATAATACCACTCTATAGAACCTGAAGGATGATGTGTCCAATCTGGACATCAATTCAAAATCATCTAATCGTCCTATAATGGAATCTTTGAAAAATTCCAATTCTGGAAATTCTTTGTATTCAAGTCATAATGAACCTGAACCTATTGAAGAACCTGAAATCACTAGTCCTTATTTTTTGGAAGCTGTTAGAACCCTTAAGAACCATCCATTTGATGTTGTTACGGGATATTTAGATAAAGGAACTGAAACTAGAGATTCTATTAGAAATCAGGTTAAACATCAATTCTTCTTGTCACAAAATGAACATAAAAACATTAATGATGCTATGAATGATGAGTTTAGGGTGATGGCTATGGAAGAAAAATGTAAACATATTGAAAGGAAAAAATAATGGAAACTTGTTGACAGACCCAAAGACAAATCTACCATAGGTACTAAGTGGTTGTTTAGAAATAAGGTAAATGAATATGGTAAAATAGTTAGAAACAAGGCTACATTATTTTCACAAGGATATAGTCAAGAAGAGGGAATTGACTATGAAGAGACCATTGTAGCAATATCTAGACTTGAATCCAACATAATCCTTCTTGTTTATCCTACACATCTGAATTTCAAACTATATTAAATGGATGTTAATAGTGCATTCCAAAATGGGTATAGTAAAGATGATGTCCTTATTGAGCCAACACCTGGTTTCACAAATCCTCACATTCCAAATCCTATTTTTAAATGATCAAAATCATTATATGATATAAAACAAGCTCCGAGATCATGATATGATAGTTTAAGTACTTTTATTATTTCCAAATGTTATAGAAAAGGTATATCTGATCCTACAATTTTTATAAAACAAATTTCCAATGATGTTTTTGTAGTTCAAATTTATGTAGATGATATTATCTTTGGATATTCAAAAATAATTATGTATTGAATTTTATAAAATGATAAAAAACAAATTTCAAATGAGTTTAATGGCTGAACTAAAATTCATTATTGGATTTCAAATCATTTAAAATAATGAATTTATTATTTTAAATGAAATAAAATATACTAGAGATATTCTAAAACGTTTTGACTTGGATAACACTAAAAGTAGTGACACTCCAATGAGTACTGCTTGTTATTTGGATCTTGATAAAGATAGAAAATCTATTGATCAAACCACTTATAGAGGAATGATTTGACGCTTATTTTAATTAATTTCTAGTTGACCAGACATTATGTTCTGTGTATGTATGTCTTCTCATTTTCAAGAAAACCCTAAGGAATCTAATTTAAATATTGTTAAGAGAATTTTCAAATACCTAAAGCATACACTCAATCTAGGACTGTTCTATCAAATAGGATAATCATTTGAGTTAGTTAGCTATTATGATGCAGATTTTGGCGGTAGTAATTTATATCGAAAAAATCACCTCTGGAACATTTAACTTTTTAGGAAATTCTTGAGTATCATGGTGTAGTAAGAAAAAATCTATTTTTCAATATCTACTATTGATGATTTATAAATAGATACTAGTTGTTGTTGTGAAAAAAAATTATTAATGAGACACACATTACAAGATTATGGATATCAATTCAGGCATGTACTTGTAAATTGTGATAATAAAAGTTCTATTATCATCTCAAAAAATAATGTTCCACGCTCTATGAAAAAACATATTTATGTAAGACATCACTTTTCAAGAGACCAATTTCAAAAAGGTGATATCACATTGGAATTCATTGGAACTAAATATTAGCTCACTGATATATTCACCAAAACATTAAATTCTGAAAGAATAGATTACATGATACATGAATTTGGAATGATAAATCTTAAGTAGTAAGTGTATTGTTTCAAAACTTATTGTTTCACAGTTTACGGTTTCACAAGTCATTGTCTTAAGATTACTGTCGACCTCTTATCGTTCTATATTTTACTATCTTTAAAGTTATTTTCTCATGTTTATGGTCTCGCCATGAAACACTGTTATGGTCTCACTATGAAAACCTATGACAATCTCACCGTGAAAGTTTGTTTTGATCTAACTGTAAAGACACTTTCTCATTTTATTTACATATTATAACTCATACCTCTATAATTAATTATTTTATATGTTTTTTTCCTTCACTTTTAAATTTGTGAAATTCAATATCCCTAAATGATAAAAAAATGATGTTTCACTATTTTATTCTCCTGAGCTCTCTTCTCTCACCCTGTAATCCCTCCATTAACCCTTCCATTCTCTCTATAGAACCTTGTTTGAATTACCATGATGAATTTCCCATCTTCTTTGACACCTGATAAGTGCAGATCTTAGAAAAAAGTGAAAAGTGAACCAAAGATAGTGCTTGAAGTTCCTCTGAATCTGAATCTTGTTGACAAAATAGTTGTACCAGAAAAGAAATATGCCCTAAGTGGTTGTTGTCAAGTAAGTCTCTAGTGTTGAAAGTATTTGAATTCCAGGGATGGATATATTGGTTTACAAATGAGACAAGGCCGATTTACCCAAATCTAGTTACTCAGTTGTCTCAGTTTGTTCAATTCTCATTTGATACAGAATATGGTTTTTTAGGAGAAGTATGATCAATGGACAAATATGTACCTTTTCTTCATGGTTATGGGTTTCTTTCCTAAGAATACCTCATGAAGGAATTTATGTGTACTAATAGATATTTCCTCCTCCTCTATGTGATATCATTGTTTTAGAATAATCCTTGGGAAGAATGACTAAAAATAAAACAAAGAGAAGAGATATTTCTACTGAGCAAGATGGTGAAACCTGATTATTGTTTATGTTTTTTAAGAATATGATTAGTCCGAGAAAAGATGATTTTTCTAAACTCGAGTATAAAGATGTATTTTTGATACATATTATGAAGAATGGAAACAAGATTAACCTATTTATGTGTGTTATACTTCATATGTGTGAGTAGATAAAGACAACCTCCAAGTCAGCCTCCTTGTTCTACTCAAGGTTAATCTCTGTGATGCTTCATGATAAAGGGTTGGTTGGACTGGATGAAGAAGTCGTTAAGGACTATTTATTTTTTATCTCAAAGGTAATAGTCAAAAATACTGAAAATTAGTTTGAATCTGCAGAGAAAATCATGGGTGGAGGATAATGATAAGGTTTATGAAAAGTTCAACCTAGTTTAGAATTCTTCAAGACCTAAGAACATTTATGATCCTGGTTTAGAACCAGATGAAATTGTTGACTATCATTTTATGGAGGAAGAAGAATATTTTTTTGCACTTACATGGGAAAATGTAGGGGATAAGGAATATAGTTGACTTGTTTCTAAAATCATAGCTGAGAAAAAAGTACATGTTCCTAAAAAACTATTGTTTTGGAAGAAGAACCTGCTTTTAGAGAAGGGTATTTTGTTAATGTAAAGGGAAAGGCTATTTTGGAAGATCATCTAGAATAATTTATTTCTATTGAGAAATAAGATTCTTTTTTGGAACACTTAGAGGAAAAATTTCTTCCAGATATTATCCCATATTCTTATAAATGAATGGAGAAAGCCAGTCAATTGGATAGAAAGACATGGGTGAAGCTATTGGGAATGAAATTTTGTAAATAGATCAAAGAACTAAATATCCTAGTCATATAAGAGATTCAATTATTGAGGGGGATCAGAAGCCTAATATGGAAACTGTTAAAATTCCTAATCCAGTTGATCAAAGCACTATGGATAAATTATATAAATTTCCTAGATACATTGATGTGACTGATTCCCAAGAATCCTTAGTTAAAGGTATAGATCTATCTATTATGTTTCAATTGAAATCGGTCTTTTCTCTTGAATATATCTCTGGAAATGAACCTGATCCAATCTTATATCCTTTTCCTCAACGTTCACTAGAACATTCTACCTTAGTGAGTAAGGATGATTTGAAAGCCTTTGGAGCTAATTTTTTGGCTAGAGTTGAAAATATCATGAACACCCAACCTGCTCCTTTGAAAGACTTGAGTGAAAGAGATGATTCCCTATTATTAGAAAAGATAATATGGAAGATTCATCCAAAAATGCATCATGAAATTCAAGAGATTAGAATTTAGAAAAAGCAGTTGTGTGATGAACTGAAGTCTCTCAAATCTATAGTTGATGATATGTAGAGAGTGTTGAACTCAAGAACATATCATGTTTCTCATTCTGTTAAGGATTTTAGGGTTCATATTCCACAATAAGTTGTCTCTCTAATTCAACCTAACCTAACTTCTTTAGCTGAAAAAGTTTCTGAATGAAACAAGAAAATAGTTCAAGAAATTCATGAGCTTATTATTGGTCTCAAAAAATTGACTCATGAATATAAGGGATTTCTTCTGAAAATTATGAAACAACTAAAGTCCCCTAATTTAGCTATTATAGCTTCTAGTTTCTTTGGACATCCATCTCACTATCGTTTGATAGTGATATTCTCAGAACAGTTATTAAGGAAGATCTTTAATTGGTTCTTAGTGGCATCGAAAAATATTCTCTATTTTTGGTTTTTAAGAATTCCTAACAGAGTTCTTGATTCGGAAAGAAGTAATTCCCTGGTTTCAAATGATTCTTAGGAAGAAATTACTAAGAAGGTGTATTTCTAATTCAATAGGATTTTCTCTAAGCATTATATGACAAACCATTTCAATACCATTGTAGAGAATCTAAAAATCACTATGGAAACTCAAGCTTTCAAAAATATAGTTCAAAAGATGAAATATTTCACTTTTTTCTTTGAAAAGATCACGGAGAATAAAGATTACTTTGAGAATGTGATGCAATATGGTGGTGAGATTATTCTAACATCATCAAGTAATTAAGGCCTTATCTTCATGTGTAGAGCACTGTTATTATGGCTCTTGCAGCTGCACCGTTGCAGCCTAGTTTTTCTCATTCCCCATCCATTTCCTTTGCCTCTACCTCTATGTATGTCTATCAGTCTCTGATTCAAATCAGACTTATTATCATTGACCACCAATTGCCTTGGTCTTCCAACAAACCTACCTTGGCCCCATCTGTTTTTTACGGAGTCCCTCTTCCTTCTCTGACAGTTGGTTCACTCCATTTCTTCATATTCTACCTCTTCTCCAATGGATACTACTGATGCTACTACCAAGGGAAAAGGGAAGATAGCCAGTGTGGAAGAATAGTGAACACTATCTTTTGATGGAGATATTTTTTTATTTTTGTTGACTACTGTTTGTAATGACACTTATTTCTCAATCTAATGTATTGTGACCTATTATTTTCTATTCTCTTATTTACCTTTTTACTCTTTTTGATAATACCAAAAGGGGGAGAGACACATACACTAAAAACAGATATCTCACTAATATGATTTGTGATCATCAAAAAGGGGGATATTGTTGGACTCCTCCTGTTTTAATCATGTTTTAATGGTCACAAATCCAATACATCATGAAAATATGGTTAATCATGTTTAATATATATCCAGTCTTATGTAAAGATGGTTGGTTTCATTTTTTTTAAATTAATTTTATCACAATATTGATCCCTATAAATCATGACTTATTTTTGTAAACTATATTTAATTTGTTTTATAATGAATTTAATTTCGGAATGAACAAGTCTAATTCATTCTGTGAATATTACTATTTAAGTCTATATACATGTATTTGGATAATACTAAGAAATAATGAGTCTTCCACTGATTCTGGTTTTATTGAAAAGGACCTAAACATCATGAACGAGACGCCATGACCCAAACACCTTGACCAAACACTGTGACCAAACACCGTGACCAGACACCATGACCCAGAAACCATGACCATACACCGTGACCAAACATTGTGGCTAGACATAGTGACCCAGAATCCGTGACCCAGACATCGTAACTAGACATCATGACCTGACACCTTGACCCGTACACTATGACCAAGAAATGTAACCAGTTTCAGATCTATTGATGATTGTGACATTTTTTCTTTTCTAAGACACCGTTCGAAGTTTGTACACTGACCAGACACTGTGATCCTAACATCGCATATGTGCTACTGGTTCCTAATCTCTATACTACTATTCCATCAAAACTTTATCACTGCTCAGAAGAAAATAAAAAGAAACTGTTTTGTGGTGACATTGTTTCCATGCAACACCATTTCCAGACAGGCTTTGACACTGTTATTTAATTTGTTTTTTCATTTTCAATTTTATTTATAACAGTCATATTTGAGTCTTTTAAATGCACTAATATTATTAATATTTCGTTGTAGACTTGTCACCTGATAGTATGAGGTACGAGGTTTAGAATACATATATAATTTCAACTCCAACACATGCACTCCAAGAACAAAAAAAATAAAGTGTGGCCCTAAAAAAGTCATGGTAGAGAAGCAGAAGTGCGAGCATTATTGATAATATAATTGACACTTGTAAAAAAATACATCTAAAGAACACATGAAGCATTCACGAATCCCAATGCTAGGATACCATAGATTAGAGTCAAGAACATCTTCGCAATAGAAACTCCAAAAAGAACACGAGCCGGATCTAACTGGAAACACGAGCACCGGACTTGCGATACTCTATTTCCCACAAGAGGACTCAATACTTGAATCTTCTTTATCTTAGAAGTTCAGAGATTCGTAGAATAACACTAAAAGCTCTTCTAAACTTATCTCATATTCTTTTATCTATTGTGTATTATTTTTAGCTTTCATGTAGTGTGTGTATGTTCTTGTATTAAAACACACATTTTCTTCTGCACTAAACTGAAAGATACAAGATATCCCTCCTCTCATATCTTTTTACAATTGTTGACTCCCCTGAATAGGTGTGTAAGAGTTCCATGTTTTTCCTAGTAGTTTATACCCACAAATAACTGTGGAAGAGGTCGTGTGACCTGGACAGTCTTGTTCACAATGGTTTACCCCGATCCAGGGTGTTGATCATGTTTATTAACATAAATTTCTTGGTGGAAGGTGATAGCCAAGTATAGTGGATTATGTCTTAGCTTAAGACTGAACCACTTGTTTTATATCTACTTTGTTGTTTTTTCAGTATTCTATGTTTTACTGTATAATTTAGAAATCAATATATTTAATTTGATAGTTAATCTTGGATAGAATCTATAATTGTTTTTCCTTATTAGAATAACTTCAAATGAAATATCAATAACTGATATTGAGATTATTGATAATTAATCAATCATTTAATAATTTATTTGAAAAGTAAAACATTCATAATAGTAATACCTTGATTAACTAGGCTGTATTTATTTTTATTAGGGAACCTTTTAAGAAAACTTTTCAAACCGAAAATTTTGTTGATAATCAATTATCCCTCCCCTTGTGTACTCTACTGCGACCAATAAACATAAAAAATCAAAATCAATAACAACTATCATCTACCTCGTACAAATTATCTATTCGGTCAACTAATATGAGCTTGAAACTTCATGAATATTGACCTTCGATCAATATATTGTCATGTAAGGGTTAAATAGAGATATATTTCCATTATATCTTTCCATACGATGTATAGACATATGAATTTATAGTGACTGCCTTTGGACATTTTAATCCTCCAAAAATCTTAATATAACTAAATAATATATTCATTAGAGACTACCATGATCATTTTTTGGTTTTCATTATTGATGATATTCTTATATATTGAAAGGGTAAGAAAAAGTATCAAGATCATTTACAGATTGTGTTAAATACCTTGTGAAAGTTGAAAATAAATTTAAAATTTATAATATGTGAATTATTTCTATAGAAAGTGTCATTATTAGGTCATGTGATCACAAGAAAAGGCATATCATTAGATCCATCAAAGTTGAAAGCTGTTAAGAAATGGCCTTGATATACCATTACTATATAAATCCATAATTTTCTTAGGTTAATGGGATAATAATGATACAATTTGAGAAATTTCTTAGGGATATCAAATCTATTAACCACATTAACATGTAAGATATTAATGTTTATTTGGATACAGTAATGTGAATAATGATTTGAGGAACTAAAGAAGAGGTTAGTCATTACATAGGTACTTTTAATACCATGTATTAAATAAGGGTTTATAATATATAGTGACTCTTTGAAAAAAAAATTGGTTATTTCCAAATTAAAAGTGATATGATAATATCTTATGATTCACACAAATAAAAGAGTCATGATAAAAATTACTTGATGCGTGATTTAGAGAAGGCATAAGTGTTCGTTGATTTGAATATTTTGTGACATAATCTATATAGAGAAAATTGTAATATATATATATTTTCATCACAAGAGATGAAAAAATATATCTACACCTAAGTAACTAATTATGTGCCAAATTATATGGTTGGAATTTATGAAATATTATAATTCCTTAACGCATTACCAACTGGGGATAAAATAAGGTGGTTTAATATCCGAGTAGAAAATACCATGCTACTTTTTCACTAATGAGGATTGAAAAGACCCAATACTCATGAATTTAGAAAGGATGAATATTAAATTCATAATTGAAGGATTTATGTCCAATATTTTCTAATTTACTACCTTCCATTAATAAAAAGATTAAATATTTCTATAAAAACTCATATAGAGATACAAAAAATAGTGGCAAATATTCTCGAGTTCAACTTTGATAAATATTGAGTTATATAGTTTCGAACCAGGACATGTGTCCCACCAAACCTAGAATTAAATATGGATCTTTTGGATGATGCACATAGCTCATCCTTATCTATACAACTAGTAAGTAATATTATATATAGATATATAAAACAATACGTGTGGTGGGATAATATGAAGAGATATAAGGAATAACATGTTTCCTTATGCATGGTATGATAGAAAGTTAGGGTTGAATGATGAATGTCTAATGGTATGTTGCAACAATTAGCCATGATAATGTGATAATTAGAAAACACCATAATGGATTCATCATAGGAATCTCCAAAACATATAAATTTCATAATAATATTTGGGTTTTAATCAACCACATTGTGATGTCATCACATTTTATTTTAATTAAATACTATTTCTCCTTTTGATGAATCATCAAGATATATATAAGGGAAGTAGCGGGATCACATGGAGTACCAATATCTATTATATCATATCGAGATATGATTTTTACCACATGTTTCTATGGAATTATTCAGATATATTTATAGCGAGTCCTAGATTTTAAAAACTCTTATCATGCTTATATAGAAGCTAGATCTAAGAGGGTGATTCAAAATCAAGAAAATGTCTTGGGATCATTTTTAAGGTATTGATAAGGATTTTGGGATTAACACCATACCCTAGTAGAGTTATCATATAACTTTTTTTTTCTATTCTATCATTTATATGGAACCATATGAGGTTATGCATGAGATTTATAATGAATCAAACTTTATATGTGAAATTTCATTTTTCTATAAATAAATGAATTAATATGTAATATAGTTATAGAAAACACATACTCTAATTTATTTATTTTGAATTAATTTGGCCTATCTAATTTAAAATATATTTAATAATTTTAATCATTGATAATATATCCATTTTAAAATGACCGATAATATTATTATAAGTTTTATGATCTAGTATAATTTTGGCAAATGGTAGAAAAAATAGTTTTGACCAGTAGGATCATACCATATGAAGCCCATTTATATGAGCTTCTGGGGGAGATGGAATCACTGGGATTTCCTCTAGACCAATCCAAATACGAAATTCAATAATTGAAGCACTAATGAAACCATTTATCGGAGAAGTTAAAGATTATTATGATCACGTCCTAAACAATGTTCACCAAACCACCCCAAGAAAGAACCTCTATCGCTACATTACCATTTAGGAATATGCTAGTGTAATATGGGGTTATGTATCTAAACCCTATTAATATGATTTAATATAATGTATTTTTAATGAATTAATTATTAAATTTATCCATTATTATTATCACATTATCAATGATTATATAATTTATTTAATAAAAATTAAATTTTGACACTAAGAAATAAAAAATTTCTTTTTAGGGACTATTAGTTTCATTTAAGACACTATTTTTATTAAATCATTTATTTTTTAAATAAATTATATTTAAAAAAAATTATATTTATATAATAATTATTTAAATATAAATGATAATATAATTTATTGAACTCCAACGTAATGTTTCTAATGTCTTCGATGTGGAAAATATCTTAAAAATTAGTATTTTATAGTAAATATGGATTTTATTTTAAAATTAAAAGTTATACAATTCAAAAAATTATATTGATAAAATAAATATTTTTTAAATAACAATTTTGAAATTATCTCATAATGAATTTTTCATAATTTTAGGATAAATTCAATTTTTTGTTAAAATTTAAATAAAATTTAAATATATAGTCAACATTATGACATCATATTAACCGAAACGTGATGTAATAAATTCTATAATAGGAATAGTCAACCAAATATATATTGATCCTTTACAATAATATATTTTTGAAGTCATTTGATTAATTTAATATACCCTTAATTATTCATCCAAAACCTATATTGTATTTTATGGTTTTAAAATAAATTCTTTATAAACATTACTCAATCAGAAATCAGAAAGGGAAATATATTAATGGGTTCAGTTCATGGACTTATCAAATATTGAAATACAATCCTCTTTGGTATAATCCATTGGAAAAAATGGTAATATTTTTGGTTTCAATTATTTTATCATATAGGGTCAGAAACCCCCATGTTTAGAAATTACTAAAGTACTTCCCCTTATTTTGTAATAAATACACACACTTCCTCCCACTCCTCTTAAAAAAACTCATTCAGTATATATTAATTATTTTCCCCTATATAGATCCCTCAAAATGTGTTCTCGAACTTTTAAAAAGCTCATCCCATGATTTAGGAAGTGGCCTTTTAAAGGTATTATCTCCTCATCATTATTAAAGCACTATATTTTCATTTTTCTTGTGATTTACAATTGATCATATGGGAATTTATTTTTAACCTTCCTGGTTACTATCCTTATAATATCCATGAAATTATAGACTGCCTATATGTCTCATTAAACCCCTCTATGAATCATTATGTCTACTTATTGTGCTACCGAAATTATCCTATAATTTTTTCATATAAAAAAACTTCATAGTGAATTCACATACCTATTTCCACTCAAGGGTTTTAACCTATATGTACTTATACATCATTTAATTGGAACATCCAAGTATATTACCCATACTACTTGATTATGGGATTAAATATGATGAAATATTCTCTTATGGTATATGATCTCAGTGGAACACAAATTCAAGTACATGATATGAATGTCATGGGTGACACTAGAATTATATTTCCATAAAATGCTTTGGGTAGTGTTTTTAAATCATTATGTTCCATGTATATTGAATGTGAGGCTATACTAAGAATATTATTTTATGATGTCACAGTGGTTAGCCTTGAATTTTTCTCATGATTTCATATTTTATGGTATTTCCACATTCTTTATATTTCCTAAATGTGATCATATAATACCATCATTCAATGTTAATTACTCCAGTATACTACATTAAAATCTGATATATATTTTTATTCCTTTACAAGTCATTATATCTCACCCAGTTCTTATATATATCCTTATATTATCCGTTATAGTTTTAGAAGTTCAATGAAATATAAGGGCTTGTTTTGGTGTTTTTAAATAATATTTATGTATCCCTATTTCATGTTATTGTATTATGTATATAATTTCCAATCATCACTTAGAATCTCAATCATTTGGGGTTGTATTATGTGAATTTTTAGGTAATTAATCTTAAATATAGATGTATTATGAATATGGGATTTCTTATTAGCTATGATAGGAAATTATAGTTATTTTTCTTGAATTGTAATTATAAACAACTAGTGAAAGACTTAATAATAATTCTTAAAAAATAATAACATTATTAAATTTTGGTGAAGTATAAGGTATGTGGTTTCAAATAACCAAATCCATGTTTGGATACTGTAAGTGGAAGTGGATCTGGAAAAATTGTACCTAGCAGTAAAAACACTAAAAATATCTCATTGGTATTTAAATAAATCATCACATACTATAAAAAACAACTTTATATACACATATTTTAACACTCCCAGTGGATACGGTTTGGTAAATTCACAATCTCTTTAAGAAACACTGTTAAGTGAAAAAATGCCCATAAAATTTCTTTTGATGAACTTGATCATGGATAGATTAGATTGGAACTTCTAAATTCATAGGTTAAGGGATATATTTCATTTATGATTTACCCATCAAATATTCATATATTCACTTTTATATGTCTAATATCATGAAAATTCCCATATCTATGTCAATTTTGGATGAAGTAAAAGATTAGAACCGAAATCAAATAGTGAAAGGTAAGATTATGGTCCATTTATGAACATAAAATGTACTATATGGTTATTTCTATATATATATATATATATATTATTCCCTATCATATTATTTTAGTATTATTATTCCACTCCACAAACAAATAAGGAAATGGAGATATCAGTTAAAACAGTAAAGGGAGAAATTAATGTTTACCATGTATATGACTTCTCCCCTATCCAAATTTGAGTTATGAATTTCTTAGGAAACCTTGTGATGCTCCATTAAGTGGAATTGTATTATATTTTATGTATGTAACATCAATCCATATATATATCCATTGTAAATTATCTAGGGAATAAAATAAACCTTCATATCACTAATCTACATATGATTCGATGCCAGTTCAAAGAGGTGGATGAATCTCATTAGGTACCATCATCACAAGAATGGATATTATTGCCTTATAATAATTAATATCTTTATCAAATTATTAATACTATGGATATTATAATCCATGATTATTTTCCCATGGTGATGGAGTATTCTTATGTTTTTTTCAAGAAATATTCTTATCTTCCTCTAAATGATGGGGTATATTTATCACTCAATAATATACTCTAAAAATTTGCAATGTCCAAGATTCCATATTTAATGGCCACTATTAAATTTAATTTTATAAATAAGAAACTACAGAAGAATCTAGATAAAGGTTTTATTCAACCAAATTCTTTCACAAGGGGCTTTCTGGTACTCCACTCTAGGAATCAGGGATGGCTCAATGGACCCCTACATTGATTATTGTGAGTATAAAAATATAAAAATAAAAAACATGTATCATCAATAATGAATTGATATCATGATCAATCAAATTTGTGGATCCCAGTACATCTCTAAGATTAATTTTGTTCAGTATATTTTCATGTAATGCTAAAGAATAAGGAAATTCCCAAGATGTAATGTTTTACAATTTATTTTAACTATGTGTTCATTGTGATTTCATTTGGACTCACTAATGCTCTAATTATATTTAAGGACTTAATGAATAGAGTATATAGTCATTTCTTGAAGAATTAATTTTAGTATTTATAAAATACATTCCTATATTATACAAAATCATTGGGGACATTGAGGAGAATTTTAATAATATACTGAATACATTTCTGAAAGAAAATCTATATGAGAAATAATATAAATGAGAGCTTTGGACAAATAAAGTAACATTATTGGGGTATTTTATCACAAAAAAATGGGATATATGTATACATATCCTTAAAAAGTAGAGGTAGTTGAGGGATGAACCAGACTAATATCATTGATAGATATTGTTAGTTTTTTGTAGATAAAGTGGGTAATATCATTGATATTTGAAAAACATACCACAATTGTCAATCACACTAACCAATATAACTCAGAAGGGGTGAAGCTTTTCTAGAATGATGAACCTGAGTAATTTTTTAAAGTGTTAAAGAAGAGGCTAATCAATTAAAATTTTCTTACATTTCCCACCTATGGGGAATAATTTTCTATTTTCAATGATTTATTAAAAAAGGAATCGGTTTTTGTACTGATGCTATAATAAAAAGTGATAGCATATACCTCCCTCTAAATAAATATCCAGGGGAATAACTACCCAATGCTTGATTTGTAAATGGATAGAAGGATATTCACTTTAAATATTTTCAATTTTATTTTTATTGGTTGAAGTATGAAATAAATACAGATCATAAAAAACTCAAGTATGTATTCCCATAAAAAGATCACAATATGCATTCAAAAGGGTAGTATGATATGATAAAAGGATAATATTTTTCAATGAATTTATATCATGATAATGTGAACTAAGTGTAAGATTCTATAAGTCTATAGGATCATGAAACCATATCCATGATTAATATTTAATGTTATCCAATATTCTTGTACCTAAAATGGATATACACGGGAATAATAAATTTATCTTTATCCTACATTTCTCAAATAATTGGTCAACCATACATTCTTTAAGGGATCTAGGATAACATGAAAGATGATTAAGAGCTATATAATAAGGTTTTGAATATTCTATATTTTAAATTTGTAAAATATGGAGTAAAAAGGTTTCAAGATTGGAGATGTGTCCCATCAATACTAGAACTGATGAGGGTAATTTTGGATTCTGTTCATATCTTATCCATATCTATTTATCCAATAATAACTAATATTTATATAGATATGAATCATAAATTCAATTGGAATAACATGAAGAGGTACATTATAGAATTTTTATCTCAATTCATAGTACGCCAACAATTAAAGGACCTATAATAGAAGCCTACATGTATAAAAAATTGTTCCCATACTAGTATAGAAATGAAAAAAACCATAGAATTCATCACAGTACTCCAAAGGAGACCTAAAGTAAATAATAATATCTTGGTGGTAGTTAATTACTTTAAAAAGTCAGTTATTTTAATTACTTTAAAGGAATATCTCTATCTTGACCAAGTCACTAAGATACACCCAAAGGAATGGTCAATAGTGCATAGATAACCACTCTCCATTGTATCTGACAACGATCTAAGGTTTACCTAGAGTTTCTAGTGAAGCCTTTATAGACTAATAGATATATAGATAGGTTTTACTAATACTTATCATTATTATATGGATGGTCATACTGAGAAAAATTTTAAACTCAAGAAAATATTTTTGAGATTATTTTTAATTTATTTCAAAGGATTTTGGGATCAGACCCTTCCCCTAGAGGAGTTATCAAATAATAACATTTTTTGTTCAAGTATTCTAATGAGACCTTATGAGGCTCTATATGGACTATGGTTTTCGACTCAAACATTTTGTGCAGATGTTGTTGTGAAGAAGCTTTTGGGAAAATAATATTCTATAAGAATATATATATATATATTTAATACTATGACACCCAATATTTTTAAATAACATTATGTTCAATAGAATATACTACATGCAATACTGAGCTTAAACTACCCATGAAATATATTACCATTATTACTTAGACATTAAAATTATTCGTATTAATATTATTATATTATTTACGATATATATATATATATATGTATGTATGTATATATATATATGTATATATATATATGTATGTATGTATGTATGTATATATGTATATATATATAGTTCCTACTAAATATAAATTTACTAAAAAATTCTTAAAAAATAATTGTTAAACTTTTAATAAAAAGATTTTATTTTACAAAAAATAAATTTCCTTCAAAAATAATTTTCATTGATTTTTTTAAAAAATATAAGAATTTATTTTTTAAAAATTTAGATATTTTATTTTAAAATTTTTTAATTAATTTTAAAATTCTAATTTAAAAATTTAGATACTATAAAATTTCAAGATTATTCCGAAATGTTTGATTTTTTCATTTAATTGTAAAAATTACAGATATTACAAATAATGTCATTTATTTTTATTAAATCATGTAATTTAAAAGTTACATTATATTTTGGATTTGGTTTTAAAATTTCAAATTATCTATTTTAATTAGAATTATCAAATTAATCTAATTTTAATAATCAATTTTCATGATGTTAGTAAAAGTTTATTTTTATGTTTGAAAATGTGTTTTCCTACAAGTTATTTTTTAGTGAAAAACATTTATCTATTTTAATAAGTAAAATTACACTATGTAAGGAAATATTTAAATTAATTTCATAGATAGTAAATCTATTTATATGAATTTAAATTCATTTAATTATTATTGATAGTCATTGTGTTAACATAGGATCATATATTTTCAGAAAAATACATTTTTTGAAAAACCTTTTTTGACATGTTTTGTGGGTTTAATTTTAAATTAAATTTCATAAAATCTATGATTTAAATACTATAAAATTTATTACATATTTTTAATCATATTATTAAATATTAGGTAGTATTTTCAACTTAATTTTGGTCATAAAGAATAGTAAAAATAGTATAAAAATCAACTTATCCTGATAAAAAAATAAGATTGTTAAAATGTGTAGCATTAGAGTTAAATAAAATGAAATGTTTGTAAATAAATATTTTTGAATTTTAGAGGTGTGTGTCCAAAATATCTCCCCTTTACTCCTTTATTTAACAATTCTTTAGGAACCTTTCTTGAGAGTGACTTCCCATTATTGGGTATTTTGGGTATTTATAAAAATGTCACTCCCTCTAAAGTACTCATGTCCTATCATTTAAAAAATTTAAAAGGTTTTTGGTTCATAAAATACATTTTAAAATAGCCTATATAATTTTATCCACACTTTTTATAGTCCCTTATATCATATAGAAAAACGGGGAAGGCTTTAGATATAATCCTAAAGAGGTTTTCTAGGGAAGCAGTATCATTCTTAACTGAGAATCTTTGTTTTTTTTATTATTCTACATCCTTTAAAACAAAGTAAACCATGATTATATAATAATATAATTATATATTATATATTACATTTTATAATTTTAATATCATAACCAACATCCACATCAACTTCCATCCGATTGGAAACGAAACCATTGTTTGCATGATAAAAGGATTGCCTCCTCAAAAATTGATGTAATTCATTTCACATAATTGGCTCTCACAAATGATCATGATGATGGTTTCAATTTTTATAGATAATATTAACTAAAAATTATTAATTATATAAAATTAACACATCATAAAACTTCTTACCTTACCATCCATTGAAAAATGACAACATCATTTGTCTGTACGACATACTACCCCCTCACAAAGTGGTGTAATTCGTTTTTTGTTACTGCATCACATGTATGGAGAATGTAAGTATATTTAAAGAAATAAAATTATATTTTTGATACAATTACAATCATTCAAATATAAAATAACCCATACCTTTCTTCCATCATGATATTTTAAAAATTGAGATGTTACTCATGCCTACATACGACCTACCATCTCTATAATTGTAACGTAGTTCATTTTTTGTAATCGTATTTCATTGTCAGTTTTAAAAATATTATTGAGGAATATTTTTTATTTTTACCATAATTATTATTTTTTTATATGTTTCAAAAATTACCCCTTTGTACCAGGTCAACAACACGATGATGTTTTGAAATTATGAACTAAGCATCTTCAAAATACCCAATGTGGACATAACCGAATATGAAAGTAAATATGTTATTAAAATAACATATGTAAATGGTGTAAGTATAAGGTATTAAACATATGAATGGTTCTTAACAAAAAAAATTGATATAATCATAATATAGTAGATATAATGTACAAGCCTTACACATCTGGACTCAAGGTAATGGATTTATTGTCCCATATTTACTTTTGGGAGACATAATCCATATTCACTTCATATATATTTTCTGTGGCTTATATAATTCCCATTTTAGTTTTATATCAGGGATCTATTTATATTAATTTTATTTAATGTTTCAAATTAAGTTACTTATTTTATGAGGGTAATTATTCAAAAGTTACCAAATTGGTACGGTTTTATTACATAATATCATCATTATTCAGGATTTTTTATGACTAAGTATCCCTTGGAGGAGCTGTTTGAAATTTATACCTTAAACCCAATTAATTTTATTCTCTTCTAGTCATTCATGAACTTTTCATTTAATATTACCATTTTAATCTCTTTTTTCTTAAAATTTTTGATAAAATATTTTTAAGAAAAGATGACATTATATCTCTCTTTGGGAAAAAATAATTTTTATTCTATATCCATGTTTTTAATAAAAACCTAGATTTTTTTAAAAATATAATAATGATTTACTAAAAAAATGTTTCTAGCTTTCTAATTTTTTTTCTCAAAAAATAATTGAAAGGAATATTTTTCATGTTTTCAAAATGTGGAACTTTTAATATTTTTACAATAGTATAAATTCAATGGTTTTCAACATGTATAGAATTTATGAAATTACCAATGATCATGACCACTAAATTCATTAAAGATTAATTTTAAAAAATCCTTATTTTTTATGAAATTTTTTTCAATAACATTTTGTGTATTTTTTAATATTTAATAAGTGATTTCAAATTAACGAATTTATTTTTCTAAAGATATATTCCATGTAATTTTTAATGACATTTTCATCAAATAAAACAAACTTTAATGCCACATATTTATTTTAAATTATGTATATATGTCCCTCAAATATGTACCAATATTATTCTCACTTAATTTTATGGGGTATTACATGATTTACATTCATCTATCAAATTCATTAAATATGATGTTTCATTTGATTATGATACTAGAAAAGATTGTGAAAACAATCTATTTCTACATGTAAATATAATTATTTTGCATTATGATTTATTTACATTGGTCGTACATAATTAGGAAAAGTAATGATGGTTGATCCCAGATAATGATCTAATTAATTTGGTAAATATTTATTCTCATGATGCATCATTTATGGGAACGGGGAGTAAACCTATTCTCTTAAAGGACTTTTTCAACCAAGTGATATTTTCATGGAAATTATATTAAACTCATTTTTATGTCATGTTATATATTTTTCCCACATTTCCTAGGAATCCATGATCTTATGATACCATGTTTTTTATGTTATTCTCTTATTTGATTACTCTTGAGACTTCTAATTTATGATATCATGTGATATTTTTAACTCACAAGTTATTCTTTCTTATCATGTTAATTACCTTAGAGGGATTTCTAGATCATACCTTTTGTCTATGTTTTCCCTCGGTCAACCAATATAGTTTTAGCATCCTTGAAGGATTTTGTAGCTCATTATGGAGAATAAAGTAAATAAGTTTCATTTTAGTTTCACATTGCGGTAATTTGAACTATATCTTCTGAAGACACACGACCTCAAGAAATTTTTGTTTTTATTATGAAATTTTTGACATAAAAATAATGGAATAATATTTGTGGAAGTATTATGTCACTATAAATGTTATTAGATAAAGTATTAGTTAGTTTTCAGAGTTAGAACAAGAAGACATTACACAAGAGCCTCATCCCATTTGGTGAGGACTTTTCAAGTTCATCCAAGAGACCTAAGATCAAATCCAAGTGGAGTCATATTTCAGGGGTACTGTAGAAGATAATGTATTAGGAATTTTAGTAGGTACTATTTGGACAGTAGAAGATAGAAAAATTAATCTGTTTGGGATTTTGGTCCACCATTTTGGTACGTGGGACCTTCAAGGCTTTGGGGCCACCCATGGCCTTCAAGCTAGTAAGGAATTTAGGCTACCTCCAGCCCCTTGGGCCATCTCAAGAACTTTGGGCCACTTGAAATTGTGCTTAAATAGACCAGAATGACTCAACAAGGAGAAGGCTCCAGGCGAGGATTCAAAGAAAAGATCATTCACTAGAGGAGAACTAATGTATTCTAAAGAATGGGAGGGTATTTAAATTTCCATTGGGACTAGAATGTGTATACATGGGAGGCCTAGACTAATATCCATATGACAACCCTGCTTTTTATTATAACTCAAACATGATTTATTACATAAAAAATCAGTTGATACAACAAAGAATATCGAGAGGTTTAGCGTCTTTGGTGCTTAGGATCATTACATAAAACTTAAAACATGAAATGCAACATCTTTATTGAATACTTCCTTTACATGACCACTACATTCCCTCGTACTTAGCATTGCATGGGATAACCTGAGGACATGAAAAAGAAAAGGGAGATCTATAAAGACCAGTAAGGGAATGCACATGGAATAACATAAAGATTACAATACATGTTAGTAAATACGCATATCAGTATATAATAAGAGAAACATGAACATAAAGGCATGATAAATCATGATAATAATAACATGGAAATGTGGCAACAACACTTAACATGGAATTAGCATGAGCCAAGGCTCATTGCACATGGAACATGAGTAAATCCTCATTGGACATAAAGCATGAGTAAACCCTTGATGAACTTGAATTATCATGAGTAAACACTCATTGCACATGATGTATCATGATACTATACTTTACCCAATGCATTGGAGCACTATAAGGGCGCACCCTTCTTAAACATTTCGTTTCACGCATAAGTGTGCCACATGGATCATAAAACATGGATTCATAAAACATAATAATTTTTTCCACGATAAAGGAATATGGAATTCATACCAGAAAATTTATAATCAATAAGTAAATGTTAATAAAGGTGAATACCCTTGATGGAAAAATGGGCATGGTATTCACTACACAATGACATCGGCTTAGAAAATCGGTGTGATTTCGGTAGCGTAACGGCATGACAAAAGAATTCATAAAAATGGTTGATGAGAGAGAAAGGGGTTCCTCTTCATATTTACATGTAATGGACAGTAAGGATTTCATATAGATACAGGTACCAACAATTGTAATGGAATTTTTATTCATGATACAAAATTATTTCTTGAATGTAAAAGAGGAGAGAGATGATCCTTTCGGAATTTCGGCATAGTAACAGGTGTACATGGGAGGCATTTAATGAGAGAGAAAGGGGTCTCCCATCATTCAAACATGAAGAGGGCAGTATGTTGGAGGTGCAAAACCATACCCCAATATTCATTATTGAAATTAAAAAGGAAAAACAACTTAAAGAAAATTTGACAAAAATGAGAAAGGAAGAAAAAAACCCTTACATGGAAGTGTGATTCCAAAGGATAGAGAGAGTCTTGTGAGAGGCTTATTGGGAGCTTGGGGAACCATGGAAGGATTCTAGAGATATTAGGTCAGAGGTTGGATGAACTCCAAAGGCTCTGAGTGAGGAGGAAGTGGGAGATTTGGTGGGTTTATATAGGAAAGGTGAGGGAATTCTTTATTATTTAGGTTTGCAACCCCTTATATTAAATTAATCCAAACCACAAACCAACCCATGGTTTTTGGAAAAGGGAAGAGGAAAACAATATTTTATAAGTCCAAAGTCCAAAATTCTTAAAATAATAGGGTTGCCTATGTGGAGGTGAGTCACACTCCCATGAAAAACAATTTAAAAAGACAAGGTGTTTAATAAGTCTTGAGGGGTCCATTAATGATTTGAAAAGTAAGTCAAACAAACCCAAAATCACATTAATGGTAAAACATATATTGGCAGAACATAAATCTTATAGTATTTTATTACATCTCTATTGGGTCATTATGATGTCATAAAACACATCATATATTTAAACGATATTTAATTTTTACCCAAAAATTTGAATGTCTCAGAAAATTATGAAAAATTCACCGTTGGATAATTTTGATGTTCTGATTCCAAAAATAACATTTATTTTATCTAAATAATTTTTTAAATATGTTAATTTTTACTTGTAAAATAAAAACTGACATTTATCGAAAATTCACAGGTTTTGAGAGAAATGACATTCAAACCTTAATAAAATTTATAATTGCATTCATAAAATTATAAGATAATATTAATTTAATAAATATTAATTTAATAATTATAATAATATTTTTTAAAAATATTATTTAATTCAAAAATACCTTAATTTAATAAAATATAATTCTTAATTAAATAATAACTAAAAACACTATTTGTACTTCAAAAACTATTTACAATGTATCAATAATGACAAGAAATTATATTCATTATTGTATACAAAAAATAATTTACATGAACATAGTACTATTTATTTGTTACATAACCCCTTAAAACAGCCACATAAGACCTAAGTGTAAGGTGTGCGATGGTGACAGACTCTTGGGGTGGCTCAGATAACATCGCTTGAGTGGTAATTTCTATCAACTTCCACTTCTCCCATAGACAGTCCCGTTCGAGCTTGAAATGATGAAGCTCAGCTTGGGCTTGGTCAAGAGTGATTTCCAAGGACGCCACATCTTTTCTGAGCTCCAAGAAATGGGCTTCGTATGGATCAGTTCTACTGGATGAGGCCATCACTTCTTTTTTTTTGAGTAAATTGGATTTGTTATAGCCCTATATTTATACTAATCATGTGATCACTGTTCAACGGCTATATTAGCAATGGTCAAAATTCATAACATAAAACCAATGAAGTTGACATTTTATATAAAAATAAATGGACATTTAATTAGATCAACAGGGATTTCCATTAATGAAACTTTGGATCATTATAATATTCCCCCTTAAGAAATTTCTCCCTTGAGATTTTCCTTTTCCCACACTAAAACAGATGTGGGTAACTCAGCTTCATCACTTCCTCCGATTCCCAAGTCACTTCTTCAATCTTGTGGTTTCTCCACAACACCTTGAAGTGGGGCATTGTCTTATTTTGTAAAACTTTTTCTCTATGATATATGATCTTTACTAGTTGCTCCTCATAAGAAAGATCATCTTCCAATTGTACCACCTCAGAAGAGAGTACATGTGAAGGGTCTGGTATGTACTTCCTTAAGAGGGATACATAAAAGACATCATGTACTTTGGCAATGGTAGGTGGAAGTGCTATTCGATAGGCCACAGCCCCAACATGATCAAGAATCTCGAAGGGGCCGATGTACCTTGGACTTTACTTCCCTTTCTTTCCAAACCTCATGACCTTCTTCCAAGGAGATATGCATAGAAAAACCATGTCTCCAACATTAAAATCAAGGTCTCGTCGATGATTACCTGCATAACTCTTCTGTCGACTCTGGGCTCCCTTGATATGCTACTGAATGGTTTTCACATTCTCCACCATTTCCTCGACCATTTCTAGTCCAAGCAGCTTACATTAACCAACCTCATCCCAACATGCCGGTGTTCTGCACCTTTTCCCATACAGGGCTTCATTTGGTGCCATTTGGATGCTCGAGTGGAAATTGTTATTATAAGAGAACTCAACCAAAGGAATATGTTGATCCCATCCTCCTTTAAAGTCCAATGAGCATGCTCTCAACATGTCTTCAAGTTTTTAGATAGTCCGCTCAGATTCTCCATCAGTTTGAGGATGATCGGTCGTACAGAAGTTCAGTTCAGTATTCAGAGCATATTGAAGACTCTTCCAAAACATAGAGGTGAATATTGGATCCCAGTCAGACACAATAGATAATGGTAATCCATGTAACCTTACCACTTCCCAGATATATATCTGTTCCAGTTTATCCAATGAGAAATCCTCTCGAATAGCAATGAAGTGTGCAGTCTTAGTAAGACGATCCACAACAACCCAAATTGCATTGTTTCCTTTGGATGTCCTCGGAAGTCTGGTGAAAAAGTCCATGGTGATGTTCTCCCATTTCCATTCTGGTATTGGAAATGGTTACATCATCCCCTTAGACATCTGCCTCTCTTCCTCTACTTGCTGGCACACTAGGAACTTTGATATATATTCAGCGATATCCTTCTTCATAATATCCCACCAAAAGTTTTCTCGGAGATCTCGAAACATCTTTGTGCTCCCTATGTGAATAGAGAAATTTTTAACTATGTGTATCATCCAAAAGATCATTCTTCAGCTTCGGGCTTGATGGAAAACATAGTCTTTTCCCAAACCACACAATTCCATCTTCATTAACATTAATCTCTGAGGATTTCCTTTTTTTGATAGCTTCCACTTTTTCTTGAATTCCCACATCATCCTTTTGAGAATCCTTTAACCTTTCCAAAAGAGACGGTTGAGCAATAATTTGTGAAAGGATTGATGATTTTCCCTTCTCTATGATTACCATGTTCATCTTCATCAAGTCTAAGAAGATTCGATCCTTCTCAACTCTCATCATTGATAGAATCGATGGATCCTTTCTACTTAGGGAATCTGCCACCATGTTCGCTTTCCCAGGGTGGTAATGGATTGAACAGTCATAATCTGTGATGAGCACTATCCATCTTCTATGGAACATATTAAGTTCTTTCTATGTGAATATATATTTAAGACTCTTGTGGTCAGTATATATCTCACATTTCTCTCCAAAGAGATAATGCCACCATATTTTCAAAGAAATGATCACCGCCGCCAACTCCAGATCCTGAGTTGGATAGTTTCTCTCATGGATTTTCAACTACCTTGAGGCATACGATATAACTTTATCATTCTGCATCAACACAGAGCCTAATCCCTTCTTTTAAGCATCACTAAAAACAACAAAAAGTTCCCCACTTGTGGGTAAAGTGAGCACGGGCGCAGTGATAAGCCTCCTTTTCAACTCTTTGAAGCTTTCTTCACATTCATCAATCCAAGAAAACTTTACTCCCTTTCGAGTTAGCTGGTAAGAGGGTTAGACAATCGTGATAAATTTCTCACAAATCGTTGATAATATCCAGCTAACCCCAAGAAGCTACGGATATCTGTTAACGATGTTGGCAACGGTCATCCCTCAATTGCATCTGTTTTGTAGGGATCCATAGATATCCCATTGCTTGTGATTATATGGCCCAAGAATGAGACTTCCTTCAACCATAACTCACACATGTTGTAATTTACATAGAGCTTCTCCTTGCACAAAGTCTCTAGTACAGTTCTTAAATGCTCTTCATGATCCTCCTTTGTTTTGGAGTATATTAAAATATCATCTATAAAGACTACCACAAATTTGTCTAGGTAATCTCTAAAGACTCTATTCATTAATTCCATGAAGATTTCTAGAGAATTAGTGAGTCTGAAAGGCATTACTATGAATTCATAGTGCCCGTATATTGTGCGTAAAGTAGCCTTGGGGATATCTTCGTTCTTCACGCTTACTTGATTATATCCCGACCGCAAGTCCACCTTGGTGATGTATTGTGCTCCATGTAGAGTATCGAACAAGTCATGAATTCGTGGTAGAGGATAATTGTTCTTTATCATTATTTTTTTATGTTCACGATAATCGATTGAAGGCCGCATTGACCCATCCTTCTTCTTGATGAAGAGGACTGGTGCACCCCATGGTGAAGCACTTGGGCATATAAACCCTTTATCCAAATTCTCTTGTAGTTATTTCTTCAGCTCTTCAAGCTCCATGACAGCCATTCTATATGGAGTCTTGTATATTGGTATCTCCCCTTGAATAAGTTCAATTGATAATTCAACATCTATTCTAGGAGGAAGACTAGGCAGTTCCTCGGGAAACACTTCAGTGGAATCCATCATAATAGGAATTTCCTCAAGGATGGTTTCTTCCTTGGAATCAATCATCTGAGCTAGATACGTGTGATCATAAGGCGGTAATATCAATTCTTGAGATTATTTAGCTAAAGGAGATTCATCTACTTCCTTACACTTGTAATGAATCGGGGGTCGATTCTCCATATGGAGTGTGATTTCCCTCTCCCGACAATTTATGTTGGCTTTATATAAGGAAAGCCAATACATGGAAAGAATTGCATCAAATTCCACTAGAGGTAGTATGACGAGGTTCGCCAGGAAATTCAATCCACAGATTATAATAGTGGAGGACTTATATTAATGGGATGCAATGATTTACCCATTTGTCATACTCACTGACATCTTCACTTCCATGATTTGTGGTGGTGCTGGGATTGTTCTACTAAACTTTCGAGATATAAAAGAATGTGTAGAACCTGAATAAAAAAGTATGATCACTATTCATGAATGAATAACTAGAATACTTGTCACCACTTCATTGTTGTGGTTCACTTCGGCATAAGTGATGGCAAAAGCTCTTCCTTGCTGCCTTGGAGGTTGTTGGTTGCCTCTTAAAACCCTTGGATTGGGGCACTGATTTGAAAAATCCCCCGGTTCTTTGCATTTTCATCATTGAAAAACGCATTGAGGTTCGAACGGAGAATTCCTCTCCTCTATCGCAGTTGCATGTCTTTCTTGCTGATAGTTAACATCTAGGTTCCCTTCTCTTCCACACCTGAAGCATTTCCTCGTCCCCTTAAGGCAATTTTCAGGGTTCTTCTTTCCGCACTTTTGGAAAGTGGGGTGCTGGATCATCTTAGTACCATTGGATTTATTTATTATACCACCATCATTGAAGTCCACATTACGCTTATTATCACCAAGATACCACTGTGATTCTCCAATCTGCATTTCGACCTTGAGGGCACATCGGAAAATTTCCTCATAGCTGTCGAAGTCATGGATTTCTAATGCTTTCCATAGGCTAGGCTTCAACCCACCAAAGAAGAGATCAACTTTGCATTCTGGGGTAACGACAAATCTTGAAGCATATCATGCAATCCTTGTAAATTTTTCCTCTTATGCTCTAACAAATTCTTTGTCTTTTTTCTTGAGGGAAAGGAAGTCCCTTTCCATCTTAAGCCGGAGGGTGCGCGGAAAATATTTATCCAAAAACATCTTCCGGAAATCCTTCCATTCCAACGCCTCGATCTCCTCCTCAGGATTCGTATTTTTGATCAATGTCCACCATTGGTCAGCTTCACCCTCCATACGATAAGCCGCCAAGAGAATCTTCTCTTGTTCAGAACATTGAAGGATGGAGAAGATATTTTCAATGGAGTTGATCCATTGTTCAACGATCATGGGATCAGATGATCCACTAAAAGTAAGAGTCCTTTGTCTCATGAAGCTCTAGGTAGGGACTTGTACTTTCTCAGGGGGGGGGGCTTGAATGTTCTTCTTGACCCATGTTTCTATTCAAAACATGACTTAGCTAAGAGAGAAGCGTGACAAAGTTCACGATTCCCGCTCACATTGGATTGGGCATCACATTATTACAGTCATCACACTGATCTTCACAACGGTTGTTAGCTCGAGTCCTCCTATTATGGGCCATTGGCTAGAATAAAAGGAAAGTTAGGGGTAACACATAAAGGGTAATCCAAATACAAAAGTTTATGACTTATAAATAAAATTGTATTTCCTTAACTCATGAGTGTATAGGCTTCAATATAGGCTTTTCATGATATACATTCTAACATGTATTCTTATGGGCATTTTTTCCTTAATAAGGGTTCATACTAAGATTGTGAATTTATCAAAACATATCCCCCGGGGGTGTCGTAACCAAGAGTGCAGCAAGGCCCATTGTCGTGCACCAGTTCCCCTTCGATTCTAGCTCAATGCTGTGTTTTTTGGGTTTTACTCCTAGGATACATCTGTGCTAGGGCCGCCTCTACCTGCTTATATCCAGACAGGGATGTATTTGTTTGATAAACCCACTTACTCAATACTCACCAAAACATAGGTATTTTTTATTATACTTAGTCTTGTCTCTAAGGCATTACTAGGTTTTTCTAATCCTAATCCCAAAAATAACTAAACCTATCCTCTAATACCAACTATGACATCTCAGCTTTTTATTACAACTCAAACATGATTTATTAGATAAAACTTCACTTGATACAACAAAGAAGATCGAGAGGTTTAGCGTCTTTGTGGATTAGGATAATTACATAAAAACATAAAACATTAAATACAACATCTTTATTGAAAAATTCCTTTAATGACAGCTACATTCCCTCGTACTTAGCATTGCATGGGATAACCTGAGGAAATGCATAAGAAAGGTGTGAGCTATAAAGCCCAGTAAGGGAATGCACATGGAATAACATGAGGAGTACAATACATGATAGGCAATAGGCATATCAATATAGCATAAGAGAAACATGAACATAAAGGCATGATGAAGCATGATAATCATAACATGGAAATGTCGCAACAACACTTAACATGGAATTAGCCTGAGACAAGGCTCATGGCACATGGAGCATGAGTAAATCCTCATTGCACATAAAGCACGAGTAAACCCTCGTTGCACTTGAATTAGCATGATTCAACACTCATTTCACATGACTTATCATGATACTATACTTTACCCAATGCATTGGAGCGCTATAAGGGCGCACCCTTTTAAAACATTTCATTTCATGCATAAGTGTGACACATGGATCATAAAACATGGATTCATAAAACATAATCATTTATTCCATGATAAAGTAATGTGGAATTCATAAAATGAAACATTATAATCAATAAGTAAATGTGAATAAAGGTGAATACCCTTGATGGACAAATGGGCATGGTATTCACTACACAATGACATTGTCTTAGAAAATCGGTGCGATTTCGGCAGCGTAACGGCGTGACATAAAAATTCATAAAAATGGTTGATGAGAGAGAAAGGGATTACTCATCATATTTACATGTAACATACAATATGGAGGTCATATAGATTCATGTCCCAAAAATTGTAATGGAATTTGGATTCATGATACAAAAGTATTGCTTGAATGTAAAAGAGGAGAGAGAAGTTCTTTTCGGAATTTCGGCATAGTAACAGGTGTACATGAGAGGAATTTAATGAGAGAGAAAGGGGTCTCCCATCCTTCAAACATGAATAGGGCAGTATGAGGGAGGTATAAAACCATACCCCAATATTCATAATTGAAATTAAAAGGGAAAAACAACATAAATAAAATTGGACAAAAATGAGAAAGGAAGGAAAAAACCCTTACTTGGAAGTGTGCTTCCAAATGCTAGAGAGAGGCTTGTGAGAGGCTTCTTGGGAGTTTTGGGAACCTTGAGAGGATTTATAGAGAGTAGGGTAGAGGTTGGATGAACTCCAAAGGCTCTGAGTGAGGAGGAAGTGGGATCTTGGATGGGTTTATATAGAAAAGGTGAGGGAATTCTTTAATATTTAGGTTTGGGACCCCTTATATTAAATTAATCCAAACCACAAACCATCCCATGGTTTTTTCCAATGGTTTTTGGAAAATGGAAGAGGAAAACAATATTTTATAAGGCCAAAGTCCCAAATTCTTAAAACAATAGGGTTGCTTATGTGGAGGTGAGTCACACTACCATGAAAACAATTTAAAAAGACAAGGTGTTTAATAAGTCTTGGGGGGTCCATTAATGCTTTGAAAAGTAAGTCAAACAAACCCAAAATCACATTAATGGTAAAATATATATTTTCCAAACATAAAGCTTATAGTATTTTATTACATCACTATTGGGTCATTATGGTGTCATAAAACACATTATATATTTATACGGTATTTAATTTTTTCCCAAAAATTTGATTGTCTCGGAAAATTATGAAAAATTCACCATTGGTTAATTTTGACGTCCGGATTCCAAAAATGACATTTATTTTATCTAAATATTTTAATTTTCACTTTTAAAATAAAAACCGATATTTATCGAAAATTCACGAGTTTTGACATAAATGGCTTTCAAAACTTAATAAAAATTATAATTACATTCATAAAATTATAAGATAATTTAAATTTAATAAAAATTAATTTAATAATAATAATAATATTTTATTAAAATATTATTTAATTCAAAAATCCATTAATTTAATAAAATATATTTTTTAATTAAATAATAACTAAAAAAACTATTTATAATTTAAAAACTATTTACAATGTATTAATAATGATTAGAAAGTATATTCATTATTATATAAAAAAAATAATGTACATGAACATAGTACTATTTATTTGTAACATAACCCCTTAAAACAGCCACATAAGACCTAAGGGTAAGGTGTGTGATGGTGACAAACTCTTGGGGTGGCTCGGATAACATCACTCGAGTGGTAATTTCTATCAACGTCCACTTTTCCCGTATATGGTCTCGTTCGAGCTTAACATGATGAAGCTCAGATTGGGCTTGGTCAAGAGCGAATCCCTAGGATGCCACCACTTTTCTGAGCTCCGACAAATGGGCTTCATATGGATCGATTCTATTAGATGAGGCCATTGCTTCTTTTTTCTAAGTAAATTGGATTTGTTAAATCCTTATATTTATACTAATCATGTGATCAATGTTCAACGACTATATTAGCAACTGTCAAAATTCTTAACATAAAACCAAATAAATTGACATTTTATATAAACATAAAGAGACATTAAATTATATCAAGAGGGATTTCTATTAATGAAACTTTGGTTCGTTACAATCCACAAGAAGGTGGAGAGATTACATCATGATGTAGATACTGTGGAGGATCAGTTCCATGTCGGTATAGGCTGTATGATTTCCTCAAATCCTTTGGGTCTTGTAATGTCACAAAGCAAATGGGTCGTGTATGGGTTCCCCTTAAACACTTATAAAGATGACTATAAAATATGAATAAATAATAAAAGGCTATCAATATATTCAGGGAACAATAATACTTTACTAATAACCCTACTGACAAGTATAAGTATAAGTCTATGTTTAAGAAAATATCCAATAATTTTAGGGAAGTTTAGAGTGAGTGGTTTCTAATCATTTACATCCCTATCTATAACAAGTGTATGTGGATCTAGAATAGTTACACCTTGTGGTAATTAAACTTAATGTAGTGAGTTTTTTACTCAATCGTATCAAATTTCATGAAAAAGGGTCTTATTGTACATCAGGGTCCACACTCCGGGGGGATATGTTTTAGAAATTAAAAAATTCTTTATGAACTATCATGAAGGATTTAAATAAATGTTAATCATGGATGACCTATATTATACCTAAGGTTTAATTGATTGAAAATGAGGATTCATGATTTAGACATTATATAAAGGATGTTTCATGATTATGATTATTATTGCTCACACCATGATTTTTTGTTTTAGTCAATGGATGGAAGAATGAAGTGTGATATTAATGCTCAATATGGTGGATAATGCAGTTATTTTAAAAAATAATATGGGATGATGATGGGAGAAAAATTTACTGTGATTATTTGTAATCATTTATCATGACATATTATTGACAACTTTAACCTTAATGAACTCTTGGACTCACCAATGAAGAAATGTATAGAGTCTGGTACGAGCATAGGTGGAGGAGACCATGGAAGAAAGAATGACGAATTTACTTAATGTCAGATATTTGGGAAGAGACATGAAAGATATTTTATCAATGTAATATGATAGTTTTTTATATAATAAGGTCATATAACAATAAATTACCAAGAAAAAATGAGGAGTTCAAAGGGGAGATATAAATATCATCCTAGATATCCATTAATAGTTTGTTTTGTTAAATATGGTGAACTTATTCCTTATACGAGTCAATTTGTAAATCAAAGGATTAATTAATAAGGTATTTTTTTATGATAATCATTGAAGTGGAATGATTAAATTTTTTAGGTCCAGTAAGTTGAGAATCATGTTGTTAAACAATTTTTATCTATAGTATGTAGGTTATAAGAAACATGAAACTTCTGGGAATTGTTCTATAGTAGTTATTCATTAAGTATTTAAAAGAATATATTGAATGGTACCAATGAACTAGAATTTTGATTTAAGGGTAAGGTAATATTATATGTATAATCACATGATTGAGGAAAATATAATCAGTGACAAGTTATTTTTTAGGGGGTAATTATATTCAATTAAGATTGTTTTATTTTGTGAGAAAAAATTATCTATATAGAAGACAATAATGAATAAAAATGATTTAATGATTAATACTATTTTGAGGATGTTCATTATATATTTGGGAACACTATTGTAATTATGTTAATATTTTTTATAAAAAGGAAAACCTTTATGTTGGGTGACTACTCATCATATCTGGAAAGGTTGTGGGGCTAGAACCCACAATAAAAGGGTGATAAGGGTGAAGCGCCTACCACCTACCAATGTGATATAAAAGTTCGTATGAAATTTTTATAGACATAAATGATTTCATAGAGAAACAATAAGTTGATGTTGATAAATATATTATAAAATCAAATGCTTTTTAATTTAAATTATTTATAAGTGACAATAATATTTTGGAAAATGCATCATTAGGTTGAGGTATTTGTAAAACAATGGTAAAAAATGTGTTTTAACAAGATTTATTTCATAGGAAGAAAATAATTAATGTTTTTAATTTTAGGGTTAATTGGGATATATAGTTATTTATTAGTTAAATATTCAATATTGAACCTTTGGTGAAAATATTAATGTAAAATTTATTATCTTTTTAAATGAAGGTTTATACATTTTTTCCTTGCGGTAAAAATTTAGGTTTTGTTTAATATATATTGAAAATAAGAAAATATTGTTATTATTTTCTATATAATATGACCCGTTAAAATTTAATTTTTGTACATTAGGCATGTAAAACTCATATTGTATATTTACTCATAGGAGTAAAAGATGATGTGAAAATTGATTGAAGAATAACCAAATGATGAAATTATTCTTCTAAAGTACAATGATATCATCTTTGAGTATATCCTTCTATTGTTAGTCTAGATGGAAAAAAATCCTCAACTCTAGTAAAATGATATTTAAATAAAAAATTTATCATATTATAATTATTTTTCGATGAATTTATAGTCTTTTTCCCATCACGGATTTTGGGTTTTGTGGTCATTAACATTCTCATGATCAATCACATTATTGTGATCAATATTCTCTATCACTCTCTATCATTATTTTAGAATTACACTTTTCTTCCATGTACATATCATCAAATCCTACAAACTGTTTCCCTCTATGAAATCTAGTTATTTGTTATTCTAAAATAACATCATACTTCTCATTATTTTTTATCAAGAAGATGTTTTATTAACCCATTGAATGATATGGTATTTTAACAATGATGTTTTAAAATATAAAACGTTTGATTATTCATTCATGTTTTAATTTTTTTGTTTTAATTTTTTAAATAGAAGGTAATTTAACACCCATATAATTTAAAATAGGAACATTGTGTTTGACAGCACATACGACATGCAACACCAAACATAAACGACACATGAAATCTATTACTATTATAACCTTGCCTTTAAATTGGTGGGAATTAATATTATCAAATAATTTATAAATTATATATAAATATCAAAATTTATATAAATTTATTGATAAATTATTAATAAATAATCATGCAACTTTTAATAAAAATATTTTATTCTACAAAAATTATGTTTCCTTCAAAAATAATTTTTTTTCTTTTTATGGTAAAATATTATAATTAACTTCTAGAATTTTATAAAAGTTAGTTTATAAAAAAAAATTGAATCAAAATATAAGAATTATTTCGGGGTGCAATTTTTAATTATTTGGGAAATGTTTGATTTTTCAGTGAATAGTGAAAATTTCGGATTTTTAAAATACTTTCATTTTATTTCATAACATATTTTAATTTAAAAGTTACATTATATTTTGGATATTAATTTAAAATGAAATATGAACTATTTTATTTAAAATTGTATAATTAATTTCATTTGAATCATCAATTTTAATGACTTTTGTATAAATTTATTATTATTCTTAAAAATGTGGTTTTCTAAAAACCGATTTTAGGTGCATAATGTTTATAAATTTTAAATAATTTAAAAAAACATAGTATGGATATATTTAAATTATATTAATTGATTATACAACTATATATATTAATTTAAATTCATATAATAATTATTTTTAGTTATAGAGTTAATAAAAGATCTTCCATTTCATGAAAAATGCATTTCATGAAAAACAATTTTTTGACACATTTTTTTATGCTTAATATTTAAAAAAATTACAAACAATATATGATTTAAATTTTATAAATTGGATTATATATTTTTAATCTGAAAAATTAATATTATGTAACAATTTGAACTTTAATTTTGTCATAATGAATAGGTAAAACAATAAAAATATAGTTACAGTAGTGAAAAACAAAAATGGTAAATGTGAGTAATAATAGTGGTAAATGGAATAAAATATTTAAAATGTTATTATTTTTAAATGTTAATTTTTTTTATTAATCATATATTCCATCCAATAAATTATTTATTAATTTTTTAGGAACTTTTGTTGGTGGAGACTTCCCATTATTGAATATTTTTTGGTATTTAAAAAATGTCACTCCCACTCACTTAAAAAAGGAAACCTCCACCCAATCCTTTAAAGTTTTAAAAATCCTTATGTTTTTTAAAATACCTAAATAAAGAAATTACTTAATTATCTTCACACAACCAATATTCATTGGTTTGATCATGAATCCAATCTATGAAGGATTCAGTTATAATCCTAAAGGGGTTGTCTGAAGTAGAGGTATCATTTTCAACTGAGCATTATAAATTTATTTCTTCCTCTATATCCTTAAAATATTATTCAATAAATATTATATAGTAAAATAATTATCTAAAATATAATAATATGTTCTTATTTTAATATTATAACCTACAACCACCTTCACTTCTATCAAATGGTAAATGAAACCATCATTTATGTGTACAAAAGAATACTACCTCATGGACCAACATAATTCATCATCTTTAATAACCTCTCACATTTATTCATGTATATGGATTTAATTTATATATTTTTATATTCATGAAATATTAATAATTTTGTAAAGTTAACATATCACGTACCTTCTTACCTTACCATCCATTAAAAATTCAGAAAATTATTTATGTGTATGGAGGACTACCACCTCACAAAGCAATGTGATTCTTTTTTTATTACCAAATCATGTGGATGGTATATTTATGAATATTTAAATAAATAATATGATATTTATGATATAATGATACTTATGGAAATATAAAACAGAGCATTCTTTATTTCCATTATTGTCTTTGAAAAATAAAAATGTTCATCATGCGTATATATGACCCACCATCTCTCTAATTATAATGTAGATCATTTTTCAAAAACATATTTAATGCTTGGTTTTAAATTTATAATTTATATATAAAAATTATAATTATATCATGATTATTATTGTGGATATGATTGAACAATCACCCCTTTCACCACAGTCAACACACCAATGCGGTTATGAAATTGAGAACTGAACATCCTCAAAACACCCGACATGGACATAATTAAATAAGTAATTAAGAATGTCATTAAAATAAATATATTAAATAATTGATTAAACCTGAAATAAATTAATAAAAAAGTTCATAATTTTATTATACATGAGATAAATGACATACATGAGAATTATAAACTCAAGGTAAGGAATTTCTCATCTCACTTTTACTTTCATGAGATATATGCCATATTAACACTTATTTATTTAATGTGGGGTATATACTGAGCATTTTAATATTGTATCATGAATATAGTTATGTGCAAGTTATTTAATGTTTCATTTGATTTTTCCTCCTTCATTTGGGTTATTATTTAGTATTTACCAAAGTTATAAGGTCTTATTTCACAATCTCATCATTATTTGAGATTGTATATGATTAAGTCTCCCTTACAGGAATTATTTTATATTTATATATTAATCCTAATATATTATCTTATATTATGGTTATTCATTGAATTTTCAATTAATATTACCATCTTCCTCTGTTTGGTACTTACAATTATTGATGAAATGTCTTTAAGAAAAGGTGAATTTATTTCTCTCTTCGGTAAAAAATCATTATTCTTCCATATCCATGTTCTCTAAAAGTATTTTCAAGAATGTATTTTAAATTAACTAAATGGATTATTAAATAAATTTATACTCATGTTTGACTTTTTTCAAAAAAAATTAAATGAATCTTCTTAATATTATCCGAACGAGGTAATTTTTTATCCTTTTTATAGTAGTGTGATATAAATGTTTTGTAAACTTATACAACATTTATGGAATTAACCTTTTTCATGAAAGCTCATTTTTTTAAATATTTATTTATATGTTTCCATGGTAATATTTAAATAAATTGTTTTTTATAATATTTTTTATATTTATATATTTGGAAGAAGGGATTTCAAAGTGAAAAGGGTAACTTTATTATGAAATATTCCATGTAATATTTTAAGGATAAGTTCATCAATAATGAAAAATATTTATGTTATTTATTTATTATAAATTATGTATATATTTCTATCAATTATATACCAAGCTTATCCTAGCTTAATTTTATGGTTTAATAGATTCCTTATTTTTATCTCTCAAATGTATTCATTATGAAGTTTCCTTTGATTATGAAATGAAACATAATTATATAACCCATTTATTTCACAAGGTAATTCTGATGTTTATGACTTATGATTGATTTAAATTTAGGGAACATGTATTCGTGACCATATTTTTATGTGTGTTCCTAGATATCACTCTAATGAATTTGGTATATATAATTATCATGTGACATTAGGTATGGGATCAGGGAGTAATCTTAATCCATTATGGGACATTTTCTGCCCTGTAATATTGTCTACAAAAATTATCCTTCACACAATTTTATTTCATGTTATATGTTTTTCATACATTTCCTTTTATTCTATGATGTTATTATATCATGTTATTTATATTATTCTTCTATATTATTATACTTAGGAATTATCTTTTATTATATCATGTTATACATTTTACTCACAAGTTATGTTCCCTTATAGAGATTATTCCCTAACTTAGATTATTATCTCAAAATGTTTTTCTATGTATTCCAAGTGTTTTACCATGTAGTTTTAGTATATTGAAAGGATTTAGGAGCTCATTGTTTAGAAGAAAATAATGAATTTCTGTTTTAGTCTCGCATTGATGTATTATGAACCTTGTTTTCAAAAGACACTATGACTCATAATCTTTGGTCTGAAATTATGAGATGTTTTTGTCAGAAATCATGGAATAATTTCTATAAAAATATTGGATCTATATAAAAATCATTCAGTTTCATATAAAATCAAAACAAATTATATAGAAAATATATTCCAGAAATTACTGAAGAGATGTTTATTTTAAGGTCAGAGACATGGTCTTCCTCTATAAATCACCTTGGAATAATTTCATGAAGTTTTTGAAGAAGGTAAATACTATTTAAAGATACATCATCCACTTTATATCCATGATCACATTTAAGTGTCAGCCTTTGGACTAGTACTCCCACCTAACATATGTAAATTATTGGGTGTGTTCCATTTGACCATGTTGAGAATGTACTTACCAAACCCATTACATGTACTAAATCCAGAGGTATTACCCATAGAGAATTATCTTTAATATGAGGATAATCTATATAAGATCTAATATTATAGGTACAATTTTTTACTAAACATTACAACGCACCTAATTAATGTGTTTTTGAGGAACCACAAGTTTGAGGAAGATACTTGGGAACCTGAACAGGCGATGAAATAGAAACAACCTCATTTGTTTTAGTGTATGAAATAAAATTTCCAGGGAGACATTTATGAATGGTGGAAGAATATAAAAAGAAGAACCATTATAAATTAAATTCCATCATTTAAAAAATAATTTCCTTATTAAGGAATGTAGTTATAAAAAACACATAAATTACTTCGGTTATTTAGGACCAATATGATTTCCATATTTAAAAGACCATTAAGAATCTTAACCATTGATAATATAGATATTTTATAGTGACAAATAATGTTAGTATGTATTAAAGATTATGATAAAGTATATTTTAAATGGAAGGATGGAGTAATGGCCTCAAACAGTTAGATCACACCCTATAAATCCCAATTATCTGACATTTTAAGGGATATAGAATCATTGGGATTTTTTTTGACGAAGACCAATCAGAAATTCAATAACTGAAGTAAAATAGAAACTATTAATGGGATAATTTTATGCTTATAAATATAACATCCCAAACAATCTTCATCGAACCACCGCTAGAAAGAACCACCATAGCATACATTTCCCTTTGGGTGTATGCTGGTGTAATAAGGGATTATGTATCTATGCCCTGTTAATATGATTTTTCATATTTTCTTTTTAATTAAATATAGTTTATATTTAACCATTATTATTATTATTTAACAATTATTATATAATATATTTCATAAAAATTTGATTTCGACGTGGAGAAATCAAAATAGTATTTTTAGGGATTATATAGTTTCAATTGAAGCACTCTTTGAAAAAATTAGAGGATTTATAAATAAAAAATAATTTAATAAAAAATTCATATTTTAATCTAATTATTTAAGTATAAATGATAATATATTTTAATTAAGTCTATTGTAATTTTTATAAGGGCCTGAATGTGGTTTAAAACGTTAAAACATGTGTTTTCCAGTAAATATGGATTTCTATTTAAAAGATAAAATTATCGTATTTAAAAACTATTTTTATTAAATAAATATTAATTTTGGAAAAAAAATATTGAAATTATCCAATGGTCAATTTTTCATAATTTTCGGAGATATGAAATTTTTTGTGTAAAAATTAAATACATTATAAATATAGGGTCAGTATTATGAAATTATATTGTCCCAAACATAATGTATTAAATTATATAAATGCATCCATGACCAAATATATATTAATATTTTGGAAAAAAAATATTTTTAATTTAATTTATTAATTTTATAAACCCTTAATGAATCATCCAAAACCTATATTATATATTAATTTTTTAAAATCAATTCCCAAATAAACATTATTCACTTCCACATTACCAAGTGTATTAATTCAAAAAAATTGGTTCATGGACTCAAAAAATATTGAAAACCACAAATCGTTGGTAGAAACCATTGGAAAAAACTGGTTTTAGGTTTTAGGTTTTGATTGATTTTCATGTAGTTTACCAAACCCATTTTTAAAAATTAATTAACAATTTCCTCATCATTGGATATAAATACAGATCCACCCTCGCATTCCTCTTCACTCACAACCAGTTTAGGATTAATTTACTATGTATTTCCCACTTTATAACCCTCCCATGTTGTTTCCAATATCATTATATGATTCTCTCAATCTTTTCAAATATGCCTCTCAATGTAAGAGATTATATATTTCCCCTATTTATTTATAAAAATTATATGTATTATACCATTTCATTTCCAATTATTCATATTCGAATGTGTCTTTAAACATACCTTTTAGTTTAATTATAATATACATATAATTATAGACCACATTTCTCTCTTATTAAATCCCTCCATAAACCATTACGTGTGCCTCTTATGTTGTCGAAACTATATTGTACTTTTCCCATGTCAAAAATGTTTTATAGTTAATACCCATCCCTATTTTAAATCAAGTTCATTCAACTATATTTTCTTTTCCATCATTGATTGGGGACCTCATTTACGTAACATGAACTCTGTGATCATGGTATTAAATGTTATAAAATATTCTATTATGGTATATGATCTATGTTGAACCCAAATGAATGTACATGATATGAATGTCATAGGTGGACCCAAAATTATATATCCCTATAAGGAATTAGGTAATATTTTCATCTCATGATATGTTATGTATGGTGCATGTGAGGATATCCTAAAAACATTATGTTATTATTTATTCGCATCTAGCCATGAATTATTCATATGATGTCATGTTTTATGTTTCTTCCACATTCCTTTTTTTCCATTGATGTTATCAACTTATACCATGCTTGAATGACCATGATTATGATTATCAACATTATATTGTATCATTTTATTCATCTTAACTCAAATATACTAATTTACCTTATGTCGTGATTTTTGTATTCCATTATTGGAATTTATATCCCACCCCTTTCTAATGTATATCGTGAGATTATCCCATCCATTTTTAGGAGATCAATGGTACATAAGGTCATTTTATGGCATTTTAAAATAATGTTTTTGAATACCTATTTAAAGTTATTGTTTTATGTATCTAATTATCCAAATATACTAGACCTCAAATTATTTAAAATTTTAATTATGTGTATCTTTTGTAATTAATGATGAATTAAGGTGAATTAGGAATATGGGTTATAATGGGATGAGATACAGGACTCCAAAATGTTGGGATGAAGTTTGAGATAGTAATTTTGTAATTTCATGCCTTGTCCATGAAATTTGGGAGATGGTCTAAACCATTTAGTCATATATGAATTTGAATAAATTCAACATATAAGTTATGTAGATAATCATCCATGAGATCTATAGTTTAAAGTAGGTGACAAGGTGGTCCTATGAATATATCCATTGAAGTGCATTGTATGGTTTGGGAAGAAATGGAATGTGTTCCCCATATACATCTTCCTCTTTAGGATCCTTAATCAACTGAGGCTTGCAACCTAATCTTAGCCCTCCCTTCATACCACTCTCAAGTGTGTGATGTGTTCATTATATTTCTTTGGGGTAAGTTGATTCTAAAACATCACATTTATATAGTTCAGAAGATGTATTACTATTACATGACAATCCATATGATGAAAAACCTATGGAAATCATGGATTAAAGGGACGTTTTTATGATGAACAAGGCCTTCTATATAGTCAGGTTCTATGGTGGAATCCAAAATTTAAATAATCTACATGGGAACCTATGTATGTTATGATATAAAATTACCATCACATGTTTTATTCGATGTAATATAATTTCAAGGAAGAAATTTTGTAAGGGGGTAGAATGTAATGACCTGAAATTATTAACCATATAAAATTGATTTTATGTTCAATAACTAATGTTACATGAAAAACCAAATGTAAAAAACCACATAATATTAGAAAAAATTTGTTAATAAAGTCATAATAATTATTATGATGGTAAATCATTAAAATCTATTACCTTTATAAGACCAATATTTAATATCGGTAAATATTGTAAAAGGATATTTAAAATAAAATTAGTAATTTTTATATTATGTATATTGTTTTAAAAAATAAATTTAATAATTTTTGGATGAAAATTTTATAAAATAAAATTTATATTTGAATACCTCAGACCAAAATTTATTTATTATGAATTTTTAATTTTTTTCTAGAAATATTTATTTTTAGTATAAAAGTACGTTTTTTAAGAAATTATAATTTTTATGGTTATATCATTATGTCTCTATAACATTGAATTTTAAAAAACCTCTTAAGTAAAAAAAATATTTTTTTAAAAAATAAAATTATTCATTTTAATACATTATTTGAAATTAAAAAACTATTTCTTACTTTTTCTAAACTAAATTGAAATGTTTCTTTAATAAAAATAGTTTTCATCCATTTAATTGATTTATGTATTTTAAAGGCGAGTTTCAGTTAATGAATTCATTAAAATACACATCCATTTTATTTGATTTATGATAAATCAATTTTTGTCATTAAAATCAGTAACATTGATAATTTTACCATATATATTAATTTAAACGTGAAAAATTTATTTTTCTGAAGTTTCAAATTATATAGAATGTATCATGTTGTTTTTTTCTTTAAAATTAATTAATAATTTTTTGAATTGATTACCAAGGAAAAAGTGAACTTGGGTAAAAATTAATTAGTTAAATGAAAATTCCTAATGAACTCAAGGTTTAATCTAAAAAAAATTGAGGTGGGTTTCAGTGAAGAATCGTGATTCCCTACTATTTTATAAATTTTTTTCAATACAACTTTAATAGTAAATTTAAATTATTGAAAATGTAAGGGTTAATTAAAAAACTACCCTTATCTTTAATTATAAAAACCTAACACTTACACCACTTCATGACCCAACATCCATTATAATTTCTTCTTTAAAATATGCACCTTTTCTCTTATTAGAACCACTCCATCTTATATAATCTTTTGGTCACCATTATTTTTTATAATGCCTTAATCTCTAAGGTGTTTTTGAATAGAAAACTAAATATCTTGATGTGATTATTACTTTAACTTATTATTTCCTTTAACTCTACTATGTCTTAATTCATATTTAACATTGTTAATATAATGAAATATTTATCATTCGTATATTTATATTTATTATATTATTTGAAAGTAATTTTTTATTCCTTATTATCTATTTAGGAAAAAAATATTTTTGAATTGTAAAATATGATTTAGAAAAATCAAATATTGAAATAATATCATTATTATTCTATTATAATTATATTATAAACTTACCTTACTATACTTACCCATCCGGATATAGAGTGTTCATGTTTGGTTTGGGTTAACATCCTACTTTAATAAATTCTTAAAAATCAATCATTAATTACTATGTGAACTTAAATTCTAATATTATTAAAATTTAATAAGAATTTAAATATTTTAATTCCTTCTATAATTATTATGTTAATTATTTAACTAAATATTAAAATATCATCATGAATCCCTAAAATTACAAAAATAAGCTGACTGATTCAATTTTCAGGAAGACATAATAAAAAAATATAATAAATAATTATAATATCATAATAATTGGTCTATAATAAGTTGAATATTAAATAATAATTTTATTAATAATTCATGTAATAAAATTAATTTTATTATTCAGTAATATAATCTCATATGTAAAATGAATCTAGAATATGGTATGGTATTCATCTCATAATTTTCGTCTTTGAGACACATTTTATGTCATTATTTTAATTCCATACAAATAATTGTTATAGTTTCTATTAGTTATATAATATCAGGAATTATATTTAATAAATCCATTCTAACTTAATTTTGAATCTCTCTCTCTCTCTTTCTCAAGGACTTTTTATTAGAATGTTTATTAAACCATAAGGATTTGCATCTCAAAATTCATTTATTTGAGATATATTTTGTATTATGCACTTAATTATATTAATGTGGTGCATATACTATCTATTTGAGATATTTTATCCTGAAATACCTTTTATTAATCGTAATTTTTGTCCAATTTGAATCTTTCTCTTTCAATTTATTTTTCTTTCAAATTCTCCCTATCTTCTAAGGGTTTCTTTTCTCAATTTTCAATCCCATGAGACTTATTTTTTATTATACACCATGTATTCTTTAGAAAATTGTATCTATTACTCCATTAGTATTTTATATCATCACACACTAATTATTTATTTTATTTAATTTTTTTTATTATATCCTTCGATGGGTTTTTATTAAAAAATTTCAAACATGACAAGGGACTTTGTAACTCAAACTTCTACCATCGAGTCTTACATTTTATTTATGATTTTATTCCCCCAATATTCAATAAATTTTACTTTTTAATTGATTTTATTGATTTATTTATAGTTAATATAGTTTTAAAACCAAATGAATTTATATAAAAAAGTTTTATTTACTATTTTTTAAAAAATAATATTGTATTTTTGAAATATACTCATAACTCTGTCTTTTGTAATGATGAATAAAAAAGTATTTCAAAAATAAATTTCTAGAATTTCACTTTCATTATATTAAAAGTATCCATTTATAATAGAGTTATGTTACATGTTTAAAACTATATTTTCTTTTATTATGAGGTTATTTTAGGTTATGATGTTTTTAGTGTCATGTGATTTATTTCATGATGTTATTTTACACCATTTGGATATTTTATGAAACCCATTTTATTTTTATGGGTACTTTATGAAATTTTAATGATTTCCATTTTATATTTAATAAACCCTTTCTTTTCAATAGGTTCATTGAGATATGATGAAGATTGATACTAATTGACACACATCTATACAGATGACGATGGCTAGGGTCCTATATCACCCACTAATTTATTAATTGATGTTTATACCTCATTAGATAGTGATGCATATAAAAAATAATTTTCTCATACAGATGTGGGCCTAATAGATTTGCTGGTTTTTTCGGTGTTTATATAATCATTTTTCTCACAAATGTGTGGGCATAAAGTGTTTTACTATAGAGGTTTTCCAATACATATGTTTTTTCCTCATTTACAGGTTCATTATCAACTTCTAACAAAATTTCATTATGAATTTCGTTTCATTGGTATTCCATGTTTCATAATTATTCTCCATTTTTAAATTATTCTATAGTTTTAGGTCATCCACACGTGTTATATGATAAGTGAGATATTTATTGAGAAATTTCATATATTTTATGCTTACATGATGATACTTTATGATCTTATATTTCTCTAACATGTTTTATGATTTTCATTTGTGGTCTTTTGATATTTCTCTATGATATTTATGTCCCCCTCTTCCTCTACTTCAGGTTATTATATGATTTTCCTTAATGCAAATTTAATCTCATCAAATTATTATGTTTCCATTCCCTTAGTTATTATGATAATTATATCATGTGTGATTTATATAAAATGGTCTATAGGAGTGTGATTATGAAGAAATAATTACATATGTTGTATAATAAGTTATTTAGGTGGTTAATCTTCAACACACTAAAGGGTTAGGTCCTTGGGTTGTATGATTTTTTTGTGAATTGTTATTTAAATCATGATATTAAAATATTATTTATCTTATTCCACTTTATCATGCCTCGATGGGTACTTAAACATGGTTATGTAACCTTGAAAATGATTCAATCTTCTCCAATAAAAAATACATCGAAGACAAGAAATAAAACATCAACCACAATAGATAAATCCTATCGTGAGATTGCGAGATAAATCACCCACTAAAAGCTTTTTATCTCATATAGGACGATCAGTTAATGAACAAAAACTGGTGTAAAAAAAATTATAAACCATATGGTAATGAATGTTATAGATTCTATTTAATTCCCCTATAACCAAAGGTTTAAGGTCACCTTAAAATATCTTGAGACTTAAACTATCAGACACTTGAAACATAAACAGTCTAATAATGATGTCTTTTAACCCATTGATGAATACTACTCATTGAAATAGAATGATCTATATAAATTGAAAGGTAATTGAGACCACCCCATTTTTTGGTGTGAGAACGCCTCTTAACCAATAATCAAGAAATTTCACCTCATTAACCATTCTCTGATGGAAAAAAAACAAACCAAAGGCATGAGGTCTTCATAGACCTATATCTATACACAAGCCAGATATTAGTGGAATGAACACTAAAATATATAAATCATAATAATAAAGTCTAGTTAATATCAAGATGATATGATATTATAAATACATGAAAGTTCATGATTGAACATTATATCGTGAATGTACTAGTACTCTATAGTAGATTTCTTAGGGTTTTGGGATGACCAATAAGTTATCAATTTCTAAGAGAAATGATATATCTTATATCACACATTAACTATTTTCATATTATTCTAACCTAAATCAAGACCCCCTTAACATCATTTTATTATGTTCCCAGTTTAATCCTAAAATTATTATTATCTTCAATCATTACCACTAGGATAGACCCACTTTTAACGAACTTTGATATGAACTGGACCACCTGGGCCCCACCAGCATCGGTAGTAAGCTGAGAGTTCCTCCCATTACAAAATTTTTAAGGATGGGATATTATTATTAGCACCAAGTAGACATATCACACAATATTGGATTCCTAAGACTATAATAACCTATAATATACCCATGTATATAACTTAATAGGATACCGACAACACCAAAATGAAATATAAATTTAAAAAACTAAATTGAGAAAAAAACACATGCATAAGTCATATGCTTAAATATATATAGATAAATAACATATCATATGGGTTCAAAATACACATCAAACAGCTAAAAAAGGAAAAATGATCATAATTCGAAGCAAAGAGGGCATCCCTACAAGATAGATCTAAAAACAAATGTCACGAACTACTACCAACTCTTATTAACACCATGATCCACCTACACTACCTCCCCCAATGTACCTATTTGTATGATTAAACAAATATATTTCAATTACCCATCCATAAGACCATCCCAAACTACACATCATCTACATAGACACAACACATGTGGGACCAAGACCTATGTAGGTGTGAGTATAAACACACTCAGTAGGGAACATTGAAAACTAAAAAGATCACAAAACCACATGTAAGATCAAAGAAACTATCACTAAGGAGTTGATAAAGGGATTATAGAATAATATTTTACATATTATTAAACATTATGAATCTCAGGGACACTATGAAATCTCAATCGTCATTTCTGAAACCCTTAAAGACACCTCACATGAGAACCTATAGGTGCTCAAAATTCCAAAATTTCTATGAAGCGTCAATTTGAACGATATTTATGTATTTCATCATGAAGGAATCCACTATAGTGATGAGAAACCTAGAATCCCGTAGAAGTACCTAATACATAGGCTTCGAGTATCCATTCAACTACTATTAGACAAGATGTGAATTCCATTTAACTTTAATGCATGTTGTCCTATTGATGTAGCACCCACTACCAAATGATAAAGGATAAAACCTGATGTGATCACAAAATGGATCCTAAGTAATTACTCATTCCTTCAAAGTTATTCATACCAAGTTAACAATCAACTTATATAAAATATCATATACTATAAATAATGATCCTAGGCCCTTGAATATAAGTTTAAATATCTACTCTTATGGAGGATCTTATACCCATGTGATCACTTCTCATAGGTGAAATACCATCTCCACATATAGAGGATCCCTGACCAATATAGTAGATAACAAATTCCAACCCTATTTGATCTAAAGATGGAGAATCTTTAATATCAAGATAGCACTCAGTAAATAAGGTAAATTACCAACACTATCCCATGGGTGGTGAGAGGAAATGTGGTTTTTAAAAAACTCATGGCCATCGATGAGGTTTTATATTCAACAAGAATTATAATCTCTAATATCGTACTCTAAAATTTCATCATAGATGATCATACCCACTTCAATAGGAATTATATCACTTCATTTAAAATAAAATAAGAATATGTTTAGAAATAATGTTACCACCTCAATATTGATCTCCCCCATCAAATAGATGAAAATTATCACAACTTATATAGAAAAACACCCAAAATGCAATACTTGCATTTCTGCAATGGGTCTTTAACAACAAGAGATAATAAGTGGTTGATTATCGGATGATTATACAGTATATCAATGAGGTTATAGGCATGTAGTACAATAATGGTATCTTGCACATGTACTAGATCCACACATGGAATGTAGAACTCAACTACATGACATTTTGTATTAACCCACATGGTGTGTAGGGAAAACCCACCTCATGTGAATGTACCCCCATTAAACGCTAAGAATCCATCTAAGATGAACATGGAATGTATTCCAATTGTTCATGTCTTATGATATTCGACCCACAAAGAAACCCTAGCTTCTAAGATACAAATTTAATAGTATATGTTCTATAGAAATAAAAAACGTGTAGTTGATTTTTCTAAATCGGGTTCAAATAATTGTCTCAAAATATTCACCCAAAAAACATCTTCCACCCAAATATCACCTAGATCTACCTTGACCACATCATTCAAGGTGTCACCACCTCTATAGATCACTATTTAGGCAATGATCAATTGAATAACTTTCTTCTATAAAATCTTCATCATCCTCGATATATCATTTCCCAAGAATAAATATTTCACTCACCTCTAAGAAAATCCACCACCATCATCAAATATCCATCAATCATAGTACTTGATTTTGAATTGAAGAAAATGATCCTAAAAACTAATATAAATCATATAGTGAAATTTATCCAATTAAATGTTTAAATCACTGGATAAAAATAGAAACTAGGAAAGAATATGAAGAATTAAGGGAGGAAATAAATAAACCACAATGATTGCCGGAACCATGTTTTATGGAAGTTTTCATGGATGATAGAATAATTTTATGCTATTTTTTTATTTCATTACATTATGAAAAATAAATTCACTTTTCCAGAATGGGTTATCAGATGAAATTATCATCATACTATTTAAATTGGATGAAAAGTTATTAAGAAAATATATTGTTTTTGGTTTTCTATTCAGGATAATTTTTCTTGGTGATTTAGCTTTCAGAATCACATCTTTCCAAAATTAATTTTCTGATTAGAGGGAGAAGAAGTATGAGATTCTAAAAGTATTTCATGATATTCAATACTAAATCTAATGATTCTTTTATGTATTTTAATTTTTTAATATCATAATTTATCTGAAAAATATGTGATCCAAGAATTTTGAAATAATGAAGGATAAAAGGTTTTGTAAGTGAGACGATGTTATGAATACCTCAATGTTCTTAAAAGTTTGAGAAACTCAAGATATAAGAAAATATTTTTAGAATAAGAAATTTTATAAAGTAAAAGTCTTGTATTCACAGTTCATCAATGTGAGAATAATCAAGTGGAGTAATTTTTTGGAGTCTGGGAAGATAGAGTTTGCAAAGGTGTTGATCGACTAATCCAATGAACTATCCAATTCAACAAGCTGTCTCATCCATGAAAAGAACTAATACAAATGATCATTCCTTGATTTCATAAGATCTAAAAGAAATATATCACTAATAACACTGGTTTATTATACATGGTGTTCCAGTGATCAATATAAAAACATCTAACACTGGTCCATTAGAAGAACTGTTAGTATCAGTAGGGAATCCAATGTAGATATTTTTTATGGTAGTTCATAATTGTTTTGTCAGAAATATATTTAATTTTTTGATACTGATAATTTAGTTGGACCTGTTGGGAATGATGAATGAAGAGATAACATTCAGGTACCGACCCAACAGATGGAATCAGAGACGAGTCAATTAGACGAATCACAACAATATAGTCATTCTTCTTGAAAAATCTCAAAATTGTTTCAATTGGTTCAAGTGTCATCAGATTAGATGTGAGGATGATACACTGGAAGGAATTAGAGACTGATACATCATTTTCATGTTGACATAGATAAGTCATCAGACATTAGACTTCATCAAATACAGTATCATCATCCTGTTGTTTTTTTAAATAAATAATGTTTTTTAAGTTAATGAAGTGTGGTATAGTATTTTTATGGAATTTATATTTTGAAATTATATTTGTGTAAAATTATCTAAAAAAGATGATCAGGCTCAGAAATGAAATTGGATCTCCGTAGTGAATGAGTAGAGTCATCGGTGTAAGAATGAAAAAGTAATATAACTGAAGTATAATGGAGTTTTAACCACATTTATGGTATATTTGATTCAATAGGCATAGGTAATAAGTATGATAAATTTATTTGAATTGGAAATCAGTTGAAATGTTTAAAGTAGGATTAATTTTATAGAATATTCACTATGTTTTGAAAAGAATCTATATAAGTTGATAAGTGATAAAATATTCAAGGATTAAATATAAATGAATATAAAATTCAATGATCCTCAAATTTTCTTGATCGGGAAAATCTTTTGGGATTCCCACCTTTTCAATTTTCAAGGCACCTATAAATAGTAGTGTAATTACACTATAATTTTTAACTAATACACTATTCACATGTGAGAGAGATTAGAGGTTTTTTGGAATAGTTGGGATAAGATAAGTATTTGTACAATGTTTTCTTGAATATGTTTTCAAGATTGAAGTAGTGTAATGAAGAGGTTACTTGATCAGATATTGAAATCAAGAAGATGGTTCTGAGAACGAAATAAGCAGTTTAGAATTTCTATTGGAGAATCAGTTTATATCTATTTTCCAAACTGAAGAATCAGACTGGAGAATCCAACTAAGTCATCGAAGTTATTTTTCGTACAATGTCTAGAGAGGTTGTTAATTCTTAATTATATGTAGGAATTTGAAGAGTAGTGTTTGGAAGATTTAAAAGAGTAAATTGATGAAGCCTCACGATGAAATGTTTTTGTCCAACTGGTGAATGTTTCTTTACATGTTACAAGATCATATTTATATAATTTTTTCTAGAAGAATCACATGTATTGTTATGTTGATCATAGTGCTAGGCACGTGTAAGGGTTTTTACAAAAAAAAACACACAAAAAATATTATTTTTAATTAGATTGTTTGGTATTAGATTAGTTAGAAATCATTCCAAAGAATAGCTACACTAATTGAGTAATGAACCTTATAAATACTTGATTTCCAATAGATATGTGTATTTTTTGTTTTCACAAAAGTGGTAACGTTTTAACATAATTTAAATATTTTTTGTAATAAATAATATATAAAAATATATAACTTATTCACCCCCTCCCCCTCTAAGTTATAAAATGGTCCTGGTTGGGTCTTTTCCATTATTAAAAGAGAATCTTTTCCCTTCATTTACTCCTTTCTAATGTTTTTACAGATAATTCGTTATGGATAATTTGAATATTGTGAATTGTTAAGGGGTTCCATTATTTTATGGAAAAAAATATTATATTTGGGAATATAAAATTTTTCTATATCATATGTCTCTTGGGTATGATATTTTAGTAGATTTTATAGTTTTATTTTCTACTCTACATGAAATTTTTCTTATGACATATGTGGATAAAAAGAATCTAGAGAATGGTGGAAGAGATAATAATGATTTACTCTCATCACTTTATAAAAGTGATTTTCTCAGAGTGAAGGGAGATGAAACTACTATTGATATCTTGGAAAATAAGAAAAAAATTGAACGAAATATAGAGGTGAAAAAAATACAATTTAAAAATCTAGAGGTTGAAGTATGATAATCCCAAATTGGGTGAGTATGAATCTATTGGTAACTACTCTAAATGGGTGAATGGTATTCCTACCATCATAAGATTTATTGGTGAGAATATGTAGTGTTAAACTATTATTGAAAGGATCTTTAGAATTATTCTTGAGAAGTTTTATGATAATGTTTTATATTTGGAAGATAGAGATCCAAAAAATATGTCTATAGATAGCCTTTACAGTACTCTCATTATTTATTAAATGAAAAGGAATAATGTTATAAAGAAAAAATAAGTGGTTAATTGAGAAATTTCCTTTAGGGCTTCCAAATATGGAAAATATAAGATGATTCCTAAAGAAGAATAATTTTTTTATTATGAATCTGAAAGTTGGGTTAGTAATAATCTTGATGAATTTTTTTCTTTGTTTTCTAAAAATGTGAAAATAGGTGTGGAAAGTATAAAGGGAAGATTCCCTTAAAAAAATTTGAATGTAGATCCATTGAGAAGATTTCATTACATTTCCCTTGAAAATGGAATGAATAATATAGTGATGAAGATTATATAAGACTAAGAAGATCTAGGAAGAAATATGGTGATAAAAAATTATTCCAATGGAAAAAAGATAAAATCTTCTCAAAGAACAAGGGGAGAATATTTTTATCTAAATATTATGAAGGGGAAGATGGTGATGTTCAAGCTTAAATGTTTATTGAATATTTTTTATTAAATATTTTTATAGACATAGTTAATAAATAAGAGTTTGGATGTAGTGGTTCTGAAGAAGAAGATACTAAGGATGAGTTTATTATGAAGAGAGAATTAAAAAAATGTCTAATAAATAGAGTGGTACATAAAATTGAAATCAAGAAGTTAAATAAGTATTTTCCTATATAAAATAATAAGTAATGTATTCTTAAAGATAAATTTATGTTTCTAGAAGTGGTTGATTTTCTAAATAAGTCACTTGAAAAGTAAATTAATTAAAATTAATATATTGAAGTAATGTTGAATGAAAAAGATGAAGAGTTATAACTTTTTCAAAAAATGTTTTCGAAAACTGATCAAGGAGTTATAAGTTTCAATAATCCTATTTTTTAAGTGGGTCAATGTTATGAAAAGGTTGAACCTAATAATGATATGAAAACTTTTCCTTCTATGTTTTAAAATAAAATTCAAAATGTTCCAAAGAATAAGAAGGTTTAGAAAATCATATTTTTGTCCAACAACAAAAACAAAAAGAATTGTCAAAAGTTTTAAAAAAATCTTTTTCCAATAAAAAGGTTTTACCCTTCTAATTCTGATAATGATGGAAAGAAATATAATTTGAAGAAGATGATTTTGGTGAATAACATAAATTTTGGGGAATAAAAACGTTTTGAGGGGAAAGATAATAAATTCATAGGGAAACATGATTCCAACTCTTGAAAGGATGAAAGATATAGTGATAATTATTATTTATACGGTTAGTGTTGTTATTGTGGTGGATTTGGGCATATAGGAAATATGTTTCAGTTTAACTAAAAACATTACAATTCTCCCATAAACTCCAAAAAGTAAATATTGATGGGTATTCAATCCTCTCAAAAGAATAAATATGTGAAACAAATGTTTAATGTTTAAAATATGTTCCAACCTCTTGAAACTAAATGTGAAATGTATGGACAACCTATAAATCAGGAAAAAGGGTCTCTTGTTTTTTTACCAGAAAAAAACATATTTATAAAAATTCTTAAAAGTCGGTTGTGATATAAGATAAAGTGAAATAAAAATATTATGTTGTGGAAACATATCTCAAAGTTAGAAATGTATAATGAACATATATATTTGATATTATACATTCTTATCATATGAAAAAAGATTTTATGTTTTTGAAGAATGAGAAATGTTTCAAAGAAAGAACGTTAACATTCGGCTATGATGAATATATTAAAATCAATGGTGTTGGATCTAATATTATTGGGGTGAAAAGTTAAAATCTTGGAAATTTTTTTTTGATAGATTGAAACAAATCCTATTGATTTTTTCAGAACTTTGTGATGAAGTCAATAATGTTTTTTTAGAAAAATGGTTTTATTGTGAAAAGATATAAATATGGAAAAGTTGATCTAAAATTCCATTGCACAAAATTAATCATTTTCCAAATAGGTGAAGTAAAAAAATTCATGTTACCTTAGCATAATGGAATAAAATAAATTTTGTCATAAAATGTAGTCACATATTTGTTAGTGAATCATGAGAACGTTATCCAAGAGAGACAATGTTCATGAAATTCATGATATATCAAGAATAATATATTGGTGTTTTTATATTTTACTCAAATTAATGATTAAAAACTCTATGCTTAAGAAGGTGGATATTAATTCTACCAGACCCATGGAACTAATTAATTCTGATATTTGGTGGTCAATGACAAAACAATTAAATTTCGAAGATAATAACTTCATTTTTTTCATTGATTAATTTACTCTTATTATTTATACTTTTATTTTAAACATAAATCATAATCTCTTAAAATGTTTCATAATTTTAGGATAACATCATAGAATGGATTTGGGTATTCTATTAATAAGTTTTTTACTGATAATAGTAGTGAATACAAGAATAAAGAGTCCAAAAGTTATCTGGAAAATCAAGGAATTCAGCATTAGTTCATTACACCATACAAACCACAAAAAATGGTATTGACGATATTAATAATAGAATTTTAGTTTTGATAAAGCATAAAAGTTTTATTTATCATGTAATTGTTTACTACTATAGAGGTAATAAATGATGCCAACAATTTATATTCTGAACTTTTGATTCTATATACCAAGTTTTAATATGACATCCTATAAAATGTTCAATTATAAAACACAAATTTTAAAATAATTAAGAGTTTTTGGGATTCCATACATCATAAAGAAAAAATGTGGAAATCTTGTAAAGTTTGACCCGATAGGTGAAGATATAATCTTTCTTGGATATGATCTTGATGTAAGAGGATATATATTTTTAAACAAAGTGATTTTAAGAATAGTTGTTTTTGTTCAAGTAAATGTTATTGAATAGTCTGAGGAAGGTGTTTCAAAAACATATAGAGATGAGGAAGATAAAGAGGATGAAAGATTTGTTGTTAAGAAACATGAAAAGGAATCCGAAAAATTATTATGCAACATAGTTATAATAATTAATCTCAGTTATTTATAATGATGAGTAATAATTTCAAATAGCTCATCCTAGGCTAAGGAAACATGTGGAATCTCAAAAACTTTATCGGTGATCAACTTCAAAATTTTCAAGCAATAAAAACATCAAACTTTGTTACACATACATCATTGTATTAAAAATATGATATGAATGATTATAATGAATCATTTGGGCATCCATAATGGATTCTTACTATGAATTAATAGATGGATCAAATTGAGAAGATTGATATTTGGGAACATGAACCAAAATCAAATGAAAAAAATGCAATTGGTACAAAGTGGTTGTTCAAGAATAAGTTAAATGAACATGGTGAAGTGATAAGAAAAAAATATATTTTTTATAGGATACTCATAAATTGAAGCTATCGATATTTTTGATACTTTTTCTCTATTGTAAATTTTATAAACAATTATAATCTTTCATTAAATTATAGCAGAGTGAGGAAATAAAATTATTTAGATGGATGTGTAGTCATTGTTTTTTGATAGAGAACATGATAAAGAATTTTATACTAAGAAACTGTGTGGCTTTGTTTATGTGAATGATTAATCATTGTGTGCAAGTTAAATAAATCCTTTAGTGGTCTAATGATAGATCTGAAGGGAATCGTGTTCCGAATTGGATATCTTCTTTATGAATTATGAGCTCTATTAAATGGATAGTTGATAGTAATATCTAAATTAAATAATTTTAAGATATTTCACTAATTGTTATTATATAAGTTATTGATATTATCTTTTATGTGAATGAAGAAATAACTTGAGAATGGTAGTTGAATAAACTTTTAAGTTGTTTGAAATATCCACACTTGGTGAAATGAAATAATTTCTTTGGTTACAGATCTCACAAAAGAAGAAATGAAATTTTCTATCTCAATAAAATATTTTTATGTAAAATATTGAGAAGTTTGGAATATAAAATATGAAACTTGATTCCACACCAATTATAGTGGTAACTAAGTTCAAAAAATATGGATAAGGTAATGAAGTTGACTCTAAAGGGTTTCAGAAGCTTATTGAGATCTTATTGTGTATGAATTCCTCAAGACAAAACATTTTTTATGTTGTTTCCTTATATTAAGGATTCCAAAGTTTTCCAAATGAATCACATATAATTTCTGGGAAAAGAATCCTTGGATATATAAAAGCCCAAAAATTTTCAGAAAATTGTGGGATAGCTCTGAAAGAATTGGTTTTTATTGTTACACTGATGTTGATTGGATAGTTAGTGTTAATGAGAGAAGATAAAAAACTGGAGGAGTTTTAATTTTGGGTGAAATTTTTGTATGTTGGAATACTAATAAAAAAATTAAATAACTCTTATAACATCTAAAAATGAGTATGTTTCAGCCACTAAATCTATAACACAACTTATGTGGATAAAGACTTATTTGGAAGACTCACATGTTGATGTTAAGTAACCTATGATCTTATGTTGTGATAATACGATTTTTATAAACCTTAAACTAAATCCATTGCATTATTGTCTTTCAAAAAATATTTATATCAAATATCACTTCATCAAAGATCTTGTGGAAAATAGTAAACTCAATATGGAGTATGTTCCTATATCGGACCAATTTGCGGACATATTCACAAAACCATTACTGAAGGATGTAATTGTCAAACTAATATTGAATGTGGGATTCCAACCTCTTTCTCTAAATGTTTGAGTTATTTATTCTTATCCCCTCTCTAATCTAGTCTTTTTATAGTGTTGTAAAGGGAGATAAAAATGATGTTTCATAAATCTATCCATTGATATGTGAAAACCCTTTTAAGTAATCATGTATTTATGGTGATTTGTGGGTATTCTTTGAACATAGGATGTATGTGTGTGAATTATTCAAATAATTTCCCTATATGGTAGTAAAAAACTTGTTTTTATATCAAAATTTATATATTTTTGAATAGTATGAAAATTGTAAAGATTCATGTGAAGGATTAAATATTCATAAGTCAATTCTATTGGATAGTATGGCATTTTCATTAATAATTTTTTCTCTACAATCAGTTTTCTCATATAGGCTTAGAATTGATGAAAAGGGTTCTCTATCTTATGGTGAAAATGTTCAATGATTTGTGAACCTTGGTTGATAAAAAAATATTAATGGAGATATTGTAGAGATCATGTTGGTCGTATGTTGTCTTCAGATGTTGGAAAATAGTTATGATATTTTTTATGTTTTATTCATTAAGATATGTTAATTCACATTAAAAGTGTTGGTGATTAGATTATTGGAGTATCATAATCAGTAAATCAAATGAAAAGTTCTTAAGAAAATCCTTTAATATATGTTTTCTGTTCTAGAGAAGTATTTTGGGTGAATTGGTTTTCGGACACACATTGCATCATGAATGAAGTTTCATATTAGAGTGAGAAGAAGTATCGGAGTTTTAATGTATTTCAATATATTTGATACCATATTTTATTATTCTTTCTTATTTTTTAATTTTTCAATATATGTGATTGTTTGAAAATCTTTTTGATCGAATAATTTGTAAATAAATGAGTACAAAATGTTTTTTAAGTCACACTATGCTTTTCCAAACTCAATCTTCATAAAATAAGGAGGAATTCAAGATATAAAAATATAGAAGAAGAAATTTTATGAATTTAAAGTCTTTCGATCATAGTTCATCAGTGTGATAATCACCTGATGAAGAAATTTTTTGATGGCTAGGATTTTTTAAGTTGTTAATCTGCTGATCATCTAATCCAAAAGACTAGATGATTCATCATACTATCTTATCCAACAAAAGAACAAATATAAAGGATCGATCATCAATTGTAGATAATATAGAAGAATAACTAACTTCTGACACCCGTCCATTAGACTAAGTGCACCATCAATCCCTTAAAGGAATTATAACATGGATCCATTAGGAAAAGCGTGTGTATCAATAGGATATCATATATAGAGTTTTATTGGGGGAAGATCCAAATTTTTTTGTGAGAAAAATTATAGAAGTTAGTTTCACTGATAAGTATATTGTAGTTGTTGGGGCCAATAAATGAATATATATGATTCAGAGATAGTCCAATCATATTGGATCAGATACTGATCAATCAAAAGAAGAAAAGAAATGTTTTTGAACATTTTAAAAGAGATATGAATTATTTCAATTGGATCAGATTTTTTAGACGAGATGTGGCCTCGATACTCTAGAAGAAATCTGAATCAAATTCATTAGATGCATGGGGTCACTCATAAACAAGATTTCAACTGATGCAGGATCATCAATCTAATGTTTTGTTGAAGAAATAAAGAAAATTTATTAGAATTTTCTGAAGTGTTAATGAGTGTTTAAATGACATCAGATGTTTCAATGTTTGTGAAAAAATAGTTGACAAACATGATCATTCATAGAAATGGAATCGGGCTACCAAAGTGATTGTGTAGATCCATCAGGGTGAGGAATCAAAATTAAAGAAACCGAACTCTAATAAAGTTAAAACATTGTTTATGGTAGATTTTTTTCATTTGGTATGGTGCATTGGTATGAGAAAATGAGTTAGAGTGACATTAAGTTAGAAATTTCAAAGTAGGGTGATATTTTGATAAGATTTAATATGTTTTAAGAAGATTATACAAGATTTTATAAGTAATTAAATATTAAAAGATGATAGAAAAATGAATATTAAATTCAAAGGTCATGAAATTTTCTTAACTAGTAAAATCGCTTTTGGTTCCCACATTTTCTATTTTCGTGGTACCTATAAATAGAGGTGGAATCACATTGTACATTCTAATGAAGACACTACTCAAATATAGTAGAGAGTGAGATCACTAAAGGTTTTATGGTATAGTTTGGAGAATATATATTTATGGACATAGTTTTCTTGAAGATGATTTTTGAATAAAAAAAGTATAAGGAATAGTTTAACAGAATAAATTGATACATTAGACTGAATGTTCTAGGAAACAAAGAAGCATTTCAGAATTATTTTATGGTCATCATTTCATATTTTTTTTAATGAATAATCTAACCAGAGAATAATACTGAGCTATCAGACTATGTTTTCATACAAATTTTAGAAAGGTTGTTTTGACCTTATTCTAGGTTGGAAAGTAAAGAATTTTGTTTTGATGATTTTCAAAAATAGAAATTATTGAAGCCACATAGTGATATGTTTTAAACCAATTGGTGAAGGTTTCTTAACTTATTAAAAAATATTATTTACATAATTTTGGTTAGAATGATCACATATATTGTTGTATTGATCATAGTGCTACACTAGTCAAAGAGTATTAACCTATTTTTGTATCCACACAAAAGGATTTTTTTCTAGTTTATTATGTTATATTGGATTATTTCTAAACCATTTCATACACTATATACTCATATTGAGTAGGTAACCTTGTATATTATTGTGTCAATGTGTATGTGTGAATATTTGTTTTAGAAAAGTTATAATTTTTTAATTGGAGTTGATTTTTTTTACAAAAATAATAAAACAACATAAAAATATATCACTAACTTATCCACTACCTCTCTATATGATACATTGATCCTAGTTGGGCCTTTTAAAATGTGAGTGAAAATTATGGAAATTTTCAATCATCCATTATCTTTTGTTTTGGAATTCAAAGGAATGATTTAATAAACACAATTTCCAATAAAAATAAATCACGATTCACAAATTAAAAAAATCAAAAATTAATAACGACATGCAATACATGATCATTGATTTAGTTTTAAGTAAAATGATCTTTTATCATAAAAATATTATAAATGAGGTAAAATCAATAAATAATAAATTCTTACCTCATAAAATAATAGTCATTTAATGATCAATCTTTTTAGTCATGGTTATTTTCTCCATTCTTGTGTAATTCATTAATTGATTCCATTATTGATCAAATTCTACTCCTTGATCTACTACTGATGCTTCTGGGTCCAACCTTCACCTTTCAATCCCTCTTCAAACCCTCCAGTCTCTATGGATTTTAATGATATATTTGGTTGAAACTATATGAAAATACTAATTTTCTTATTATACCGATATTTAGGGTTTTAGAATAATAAATTAATTAAATAAATAAATTATTTTATTAATCTATTTGTGCCTACGAACAGCAGAAAACCCTGATGCAATCAACACTTATATTCCCCCTTGGATAAACCCCATATTAAAAATGAAAATTGGTGCTTTTTTTCTTCATAGGAGACTCCATTGAAGATATATAATATTATAAAGAAAAATTATTTCGTACATACTAAAAAAATATCATATTTTTTTATATTATATTTACTTCATTGTGTCCCACTTTTCCCATATTAGCTCAACCTAAGGGTAAAATCCATACATCATAACTAATGTAAAACTCAAAAAAAATTGTTCATTTAATTAGGAAAATTCACCATTTTATTCTCAAGTACATAGGGCTCTAAAAATTCATAAATGGGTTGATTCATTCATAGGTAAAACATGGGTCACTATAATTTTCCTCTATTTACTATTAAATTAAAGTGGTAATCAGATAATCAAGAACTCTATATAAAAAATATTCATAAAAAACGTATATAAATGTTATAGTGGAAAAAAATTACAAGTAGAGTAAGAAATTATTAAAACCTAAATAAAATCCACCTATTAACCCTCTCTCATGGCTAACCCCATCCTTCTCCTCTAGAAAATAAAAAATGAAAACTCTGAGAAGATTTAATATTCACTCATTGAATTTGATAATCACCTATCACTCTAGAATACTCCATTATTTACAATCAATATTACGCATTAATACTTCCCAAACATCCATTTTTACTCAACTCTAGGATCAAATCATGGATGCTTGTATGCCCAATTTGATTCCCCAAAGTTAGAAATCCCCCAGGTGTACACCCATTCTCAATGAACCCTACCTAATACATGAATTTGTTATTGTGTTTTTAGTTTTTAGAGTATTAATATAGGTTGAAACCACATGAACCTATTGGAAGTGTTCCCATTGAACAAACATTCTTCTTCTATAACCATAATCCGTATGATCTCCTCTTCCAAGTCTAAAAACGTGGGAAAACATTTGGACGTAGTATTCCATGTACGTTTCACCCTTTAGAAACACTAAAAATCAACATAAACTAGAAAATTCCCTTATATTGTTCCCTTTAAATGTGTGTTTTGGGTCAAACTAACAAACAAAATCACCCCCCCCCACTTTACCTTACCCACCACAAAAATAATACACCTGAATTTTCAAAAATTGTTTTAAAATGTGTGGTCTTATGGGTATATTAGATTGGGTTGGGATGTTTTTCTAGTTTTACAATTTTCACAAAAATCCAAATTATATAGGAAAAATATAATATGATCTTAAATATCCAGGGTAATTAAATCAAACAATCTATTTTAATTATCCTATAATGATGTATATAGACCAATCCTTCAAAAAAACTCATATAGTAAAAGGAATGATATATTTTGTTAATAATTATTGTTATAATATTATTATTTCTGGTAATTTTATATAATTAAATTGTGTTTAATACATCCTATTCTAAAAATTTCCTTATTTTATTTATTACCATAATTTATACATTACATCTAACAATAAACTTCCATAGCACCTATAAACATTTGGTTTAGTGTCCTTGGGGAATAGATACACAGGTAAATTAGTGTTCAAAACATGTAAAGATATCTCAATGAAAAACGTTTATAAACCCCTGATATACTTTCTCACAAGTTATACTTATCCTCATAATCTAGGGAAGGGAAACATAAGAAAGGGGTGAGCAAAAAAACCTAAAATTGGAAAGCTTATCAACATTTCATCATGGGTTTGACCAAAATAATTTGAGAAAACATGAGCCCCGAGAAATTTCACATTAAAAAAATGTAGATAAATAATAACTATCTATAAATAGTGAATTAAAGATATATAATCTCATAATAACAAAAAATGTACTATGAAATAATATGTTGAGATATTTATAGAGACATGGAATGTAGAAATTATATGATAACGTCATGGAATCAAAAATATGTGGAAACAACATAAAACATGACATCATAAGCATAATTGAAGGATAACATCCAATAATATCATAGTAGAATGAGTCTTATGGTGAATTGGGTTCATTCCTCATTCTTATAAACATAGTGTACATATTTCCATAATGGATTGGGTCCACACCCCATTACCATAAACAATGTAGAAAAACTCGCATATTGGATTAGGTTCACTCCCTAATAAAATACATAACATCTCATGAGATATAAATCTTTCTGAATTAATTTTAGGGCTATATAATATTAGGCCCACCCATCACATAGCATAGTGTTCTTAGGATAACCTCATGTAAATTATATATGGAATCTCATGTGATGAAAACATTACCCAATGAATTGGAGGGATGTATAATTCCAGGCCCACCCATAACATAAATAAAATCCAAATATGTACATGAATTCATGCTCCACGTGATAAAAATAAACATTATATAAATTATAATAAAGATAAAACCCATGAGAATGATGTGTGGTTAATTATATTTTATAAAATAAAAAAAAGGATATATCATATGTATTCCAAGGAAAAAAAGAATTAAATCATTTTAGATGTCTCTATTTTAATAACTAATTTTAGGCCTTTAATATGGAGTTCAAATTTAGTTAAATTAATGATAATTATTAAGGATAAGTAAGATTAAAAATAAACTACATAAGTTTTACATTTCAAAATTAGTGTTGGATATTTTATGGAAGAAGATATCTTATTATTTCCCTTTATATTGTAATTTAACTAGATTTATTTTACATAATATAATATGGTTTTTATTTATCTATTCATGTTTGAAAAATTTTATGCTTGTAACATTTATCATGAAATAAGAAATCGGAATGTTCCCTTAAATTTGGTTCACTTGAAAGGGGGAATTTTTTAGGGAACATAAAATATGTATTAACCCTAATAAATAGTGTTAAAATAGGTAAATTATACAAATAAGGAACATATAAATAAGATATAGGAAAAAATATGGGACTAATATAGATAAAATAGATAAAAGGAAAGAGAATGTGTAACCTAAAAGTAATGATGGTGGTTTTTAGAGATTCCATTTTATGTTTTAAAAGTCATTTGTTAAAATCCCACGTCATAAAATAGGATAATAAAATGTTATTTAGAAATTAAGATAATAAAAATATTAATTTGACTTGAGTAAACACATAATTAGGTTTATATTTAAGAAGGATAACATATTTTGGAAGGGAAATATGGATAGAGATGGGAAACTATCATTAAATCGGATGGGAAATATTCTCAAAAATGATATAATTTTTTACGGATAACTTCATCAAAGTAAGATCTTTGAATTTCAAAAATTTATTTTCCCTAGTGGGGAATTTAAATTTCAAGATGAAATCTTAGGGTGGAAGAAACCAAAAATAGAAATAGTAAGATCAAGATTAAAAAAAATAACTCAAAAAAGGTGGGGTTTGAGTTGAACCAAATGATTATAGAGTTGAATCATATTTAATTAAAACCACATGTAAAGTATAAAAATATATGGATTTTAAAATACCATAGATTTTATAAAATTTATGAAAAAATAAATTAATGTCCATTACTTACACCACAAACAGAATAATCATTTCTTAGTGAAACAAAATTTGAGATCCAAAAACCCTTACCTTTTATCATTATTTACATTAATTAACTCTAAAATCCTATATAAAAAACATAAAAATTTTGATTTCTCATTTTAAAACATTATTCATTACTCAACCATTTACACTCCTTATTTATAATCAGTCTTTTAGTTATTGGTTGTCTTTAATATCAATTTTGGGTAATCGTAATCATTTTGAACTAGTTTTGTTATATAATTATCATCATTTGTTCTTATCCCAAAGTTTATAATTATGGGAACATTTAAGGTACAATAATTTTTTCATCATAATTATTTATAAATATATTATTTAATTATTATGTGATTTTCTTTTACGATAATTTAATGTGAACTCAGAGAAGAGCATGTTTTGAATATTCTTAACCAAAAAGTGGGTGTATCTTAGTGAATGAAATTAACTTTAGTGTTACCATTAAAAAGAAAAATAGAAAAATTATTTACTTATTTATATAATATATTATCAATGGTAAATTAATGATATTCATTCATGTTATTTTTTATAAAAATTTTCAACTTAGTGTCCAAACGAGTACAAAAAATAACATACAGTAATTTAATTTATGGTTTTACAATGTATTAGTGGTAATATATCTACACTATAATAAAAATGATCTTATTTAGTGTTTATTACTATCATACATCTAAATTTCAAATAATTATAAGAATAAAAAAAATTAATATAAATCTACTATTTTGGATGTATATATTGTTTTCCACATATTATGCACGTTTTGGATGGTTATAATTAAAATAATTTTTTTATATTAATTATTACACCCCAAGATTTTATAGTATCTTATCTCTTCAAAGTATTTCAATAACATGCGCTACAAACAACACCAGGTTCGAGCTCACCATGACTTACCAAACTCACCATTCAAAAAATAGGTTATGAAAAGTATTAACCATATATTAAATTTTATATATCCTATATAATTTTAACATTCATATTTTATTTTTCTTAGACATAATATAAAAAATCAAATTTTAAGATAAAGGAATGTATTTTTCAAAAAATGTAGTTTTTTCACCATTTAATGGATCACACTTTTAAAATAAAATATTTGACACTTTAATATATATTCAATTTAGTGGAATTAAATTCTTCTTTAGAATAGAGACATAAAATTTTAGTGTGTATACAATTTTGGAACTTTTCTGATAACGTTCATATTTTGATGAATAGTGAAAAAATACTAAATTTTAATTATACACAACTTTTTTAATCGAAATAATGTATAGTGTTAAATTTTTAAATTTTATTTGTTTTGAAGTATAATTAGACTATATTTTTATTATTTAATATAATTTATGTCATTGTATGTAATTTCACATTTAAACTAGACATAAAAAGTGTCAATATTTTGATAGTTATTATTTCTTAAAAACACGCTTTCTGTTTTAACAACGGGAATTAATTTTAAATTTATTTCTGCCACTTCTATGTTTTGAATTTGGAAAAATTGATTCCATATTTGGAATTAGGATATCCAAATTTTGTAAATAGGTAACTTTTATTTTTTGACATTATGAATATTTACTTCAGTAAATATTTTATTTACCATGGTTAAAGGGTAAATCTTATAAATTAGGATAACAAATAATATTATAATAATATTAAATTACCCAAAAAATGAGTCTTATTCCTATTGGTTGAAACATGTCTGAAAATGGGAATCCTTGGGTCGATTTTGGGACCCCATGGAGCCACTTGAGAGTGATAATGACAATTTATATTAATTAATTTAAAGTAAAGACAAAAATGACATAAACATATATCTTTTAGTAAAATAATTTTTACATGAGGTTATGTAAGTTATAATTTTGACTATAAGTACTCATTATAAAGATAAAACAATTTAATTAAAATTTATATTTTATTTATAATTTTTAGACATTATATAATTAAATTTATTGATGACACAATGATGATGCAGAAATTTCCTTATTAATGAATGAATCAAATAAATGGTATTGAAAATATTAAAATAAATATAATTTGAAAATTTTTATGCCATCCTGTATTTTTTCTAGGTTAATATGATAAGTTAGGATTTATTCAATGTATTTTTTTCGAATTAATCATGTTTTTATGACTTTTACAAAAACCAAATACTAAATAGTGTCAAAATTGACATAAATGAGTTTTTAAAACAAATATTATATTATTAAATTATATAATAGTCTTAAAAATGTAATGTTCTTCCAAAGAACATATATAATGATAGGTATATTTATAATTAACCACATGGGGTTATTTTTCCTTGTTTTAATATGTTTATAAACCATATAATATAAAAATACAAAGAGACATGGAAAATGTCAAACTATTTAACTGAGAGTTAAATCTAAAATATAAGCATAATATGATGTCCTAAACCTATCTAAAACCAATTTTATGAGAGTTTTTCGAACCATACCCACCTTATACTCTATATAAATCTTTTTTTATCCATTATAAAGCTAAAATTATTTTATTATAAAATAATATTTCAATCTTTTCCTAAAGTGACCCTCACCTCTCTTATAAAAGTGTACTTCCCCTTATCTTAATTTCACACCTCCAAAGCCATTTGGTTTGGCCAAAACATTCCCAAATATCCTCCAAACTTTTTTTCCGTCATCCTAGAGGCCTTCATTGAGTCATAAACTCAACCTAAACATCCCTTTTGATCAAATCAAAAGGAAGAACCCGAAGAAGATGTAAATATTTAATCACCTCTTTCAAGTTCTTTTCTTCTATCACTTCCTTTTTATTTGTTGTTTCCATTCTAAAAAAATAACTCTAGTATATTCTATATGCTGGGATATTATTATAATAATGGTACAAACATATTCAATATTATATCCATCATATGAATGAAAAAGTCACCAAACGTGTGTTTGTACTGCTTACCATCTCCACACCGTGGTGTAGTTTGTTATTAAAACACATAACTATTTGTATGGGAATAATAATGAGTATAAATGATGTAAATAATAAATATAACATGTAAATTATTCTTTATATATGATATACCATCCAATTACATACGATTTCACCATCAATATAACGATATTTCCGCAAGTGCATACGTATAGATTACTGTCTCCACGGACACGATTAGATTCATTACCCATCGTAATCATTCAAGAATAATTTTTTATTTTATGATTAAAAATAATTTTTATGATCATAGTATAATTCATTATATTAATCAAATACATCCTATCCATAACAAACATGACTTACGTAACCAATCATATAAAGGAAAAAGAATCAGTTAACACCTGAAACTATGATACTACTAAAATATTATTTACAAAGAAATATTGGAAGACCATATATGATATCATATTTATATATCTTATTCTTGAATAATTTGATAATAATTATTTAACTATTATACATGAGGTTAATGTAGCTTCTACCAAGTAAAAGTACAAGGTTAGGGTAAATTCTATAATCTCTTTACTTATCAGATGTTATTAATACATAAGAATCTATGGGGAACTCTTTATCATCCACATCCATGTTTCACAAAACTATTTTAAAAAGGAATATTTTATGTTTTTGTGGAAGGGAATCTTTAAATAGATCATCATTTTAAATGGTTTAAATATTTATTCTTCCAAATCATTCTCATTAATGTCCATGTTTTCAAAATGGGTTTTAAGTATTTATTTACATGGACCTGAATGTTTTTTAAATGTTAATTCCATTCAAAAGTTTCAATGTGGTATGGGACACTTTTATTCAAAAATGTATTTAAATATCTTCCTTTCTAAATTGTGTGACTTTTAAATTTTTTTATGAAAAAGTGAAATTTCATTCAAATATTTTTAAAAATCATTTACACCTATGTCAACATACTTTGAAGGATTTTAAACTTGTATGAAGTGGATTTATTATGATACAAATGTTCCATATTTTATTGAAGGTTTTGTGATATGTTTGACTATGGATGTTTTATTTTTATACCATTCATTGTTTATGGATGAAGTATTGACATTTCATATGCTAGTTTTAATATGAATATTTATGTTATGTTTAAACCTTTTCATATGAAGAATTCATTGGAATTAGTAAGTGACGTGTGGAGCCCGCTATATCTCCTTGATGAATTGTTAGGTCTCATTAGACAAACTAGTGTCTTCGAACAAGGACTTGAAAAATCTTATTTTTAGTCTTGGAACAAGTCCTTGACTATGTGGTTATGAAGTCTGGCATTATGTATTACATCATTATGAAAGTGGATATTGATATTTCATGTGATTTTTTAACTAGTAGAATATCCACGTTAATAAGTAGATGGAATTATTTTATTTTATCTTTTCTCTATTATGATGAAGATTAAGTTTAAAAGGATTTTGTTTTAGTCTTATACATTGCCATAAATGTTTATACTTATTTATCAAATTTTCCGCTATATTGTTATCCTTAATTAGCTTTTGAGATCACACCTTTCTATGTTTTATTTCACCCAGGATGTGAAAAGTATTTTATAGTTGACCTGAATGGATTGGATAAGGATATATGTGTGTTCAATGGGGAAAAAATGTTGTTGATGTTTTTATTTCATGATATAATGTAACACTTATGAATGTATCTAGTACTTCCAAGGCTAATAAAATGATCGTTCTTTCATTACATTATTCCTAGTATCAAGCCAATGTTGTGTAATAATGCACCAAATCTGGGTAATATAAATCATAGAGTTACAGTTAGTATCAGAGGAAGTTTATTAAAAACCATGAAAACTAGATTTATAGAAACTCTGATTAGAGAACGTTATCCTAAGATGGACTTTGAGGATTAGTATAGAATAACTTCAAAGAATTTTGGTAATGTAATGATTTTGTAAATTTTCCAAGAAATATATCCATGTCTGGAAACGAATAGGTATAGGTAGATCTTGCAAAAATGTACCTAGAAGTGAAAACTCTAACCAAGAGTTTTGGGCTTGACCTGGGGTATCCTGGTACACGACAACATGCCTTGATTCACTCTTGGTTACGACACTTTTGAGGGATATGCTTAGGACAATTCACATTTTTATTACAACCCATTATAAAGGGTTTATGAGTAAATACTTCCTCAACGAAAATATTTTTATGATTATAAATTATATGAATAAAAATTTCAATTTATGTTCAGTAGTTTACAAGTTTAGAATTATAAATTGTGATTCATAAACTAACCAAGTGTATTCCATTGTTTAGAAATGGTACCTAGTAGAAGGAATGAGAATTCTATCGATATGCGTGATAGAAAGATTATGAAGGAGCATATATTTCATTGTATTAATCCAACATTTAAAAGGGAAATAGTCTCTCACGTATTATCATCATGTGAAGAAATAGTATCATGTGTTAATAATATAAGTAAATAATTCTCTACGTCCTGAGGCTTCAAAGAGGAGTAATAGGAGAAAAGGATGGAAGAGAGAAAGATGGATAATGGAAAGATGTGAAAGAAGGATTTTCCCATATGTGATTACTATGGAAATAATCACCATGGTAAATGCATGAAGGGAATGGTAGTTTGATATAAGTGAGGAGAAAAAGGACACCATGTACATGATTCCAAGGGTAAGAATTTTTTTTCAAATGTACAATACTTCATCTGCAAGGAGATGGGAAACTATGAGATTCAATATAAAAATCATCATAGTTTACCCCAAATGCTGCTATTGGATAATAATCAAGTTATGATACTACTGAAGATGAAGAGGAACGATTAGATTTCTAATGTTGTTGTTAATGTATTGTGTCATTTGAGTATTTTATTAATGATTTTCGTGTTATAAGAATTATAGAGTATAAAAAGATTGTACTGCAGTACTATTTCATTAAGGACATGAGATTGTGTGGAACTAAGAAAAGTGACTCAATAGTAGGTAAAATGTTTTTGGAAAATATATGGTTGGGAGAAATATAAACCTTAATAGGGTCCTGATACTGAGGAAGTGATTTTTGAATAATATATGTTTGATTTAGATAAATTTTATCAGATATTCATGACTACCTTGAAACTGGTTAATGATTTGTATATTCAATCATTGTTGGATTTTACAACATTTTTGGATAGAAGGATTATATTTAGTATTTTATAAGTAATAAGGGAGAACGAATGTAATCAATAAGTTTTTATGGTAATTTAAGGGGTTATATTGTTTGAAAATAATACATGATGACGGTTTTCACATGTTATTATGTGGAAAAAAGGATCTTCAATGTGTTTACCTTCCTTATAAATTTTGGACCGTGAGTTTGGATAGATGTATTTAGGATAATTATAAAGGTTGGAATCTATTATGTTTGAAATTGGATACTATTGTAAAGGTTAAATCATTTCTTGAGATTATTTTTGAATTTTCAAAAAAAGGACAACCCGGAAATCAGGCTACAACCCGTTGCATCCGGCAAGGCCGCAAGACATAAACCTGCAACCGAAGGGTGACAAGGGTTCATCACCTACCACTGGCCCACATTATGTCCTAGATTTTATAGTGTATTTTTTTAAGGGTCTGATATATGAATTATAAATTCATTTTTTGAATCCCAATATGATTATGATAAATAGAATATTTTTAAGTTCTATTATCTTTTAGAGTGAAAGATGATTTTGTGGTATAAATTAGTTAAATGATGGAACTATACATGTCATTTATATTTTTCTCTCTTATTCTATGAGGACATTAATTATTAAACATTAGTTAAGGTATCTTATAACCGAAAATGTGAAATCCTAATACGTTAGGTTTTTTTTGAACCGATGATATTTTAAATTATCTTCAATTGATGGCTTTGAGACCCTCAATTTTACACTTGTTTTTGGTTGACGACCTCAATCACAACCTATAAATATTTATGTTTTTCCTCTAATTATGTGTCTCTAATTACCAACAATGTTCTCATAATCGATATCATAATTTGGTGGTGACTTTTTTTATTTCCATTTCCCTCTTATTAAACTTAATTTTAGTAAACCAATTTCTGATGTGGGTTTTCGAAAAAGGTATTTTTCTATTTTTGACCTTTTATTTTGAAATAAAAATTTCAAATTGAAAGGATTAAATTTATTAAATTAGGGTAGAATGTAACACCCCATTATTTTATAGTATGTTATCTCTTTAAAGTATTACAATAACATGCGCTACACAAAACACCGTGTTTGAGCGCACCGCGACTTACCGAAAACTCCATTCAAAAAATAAGTTCTGAATAGTATTAAACATATATTAACTTTTATGTATCCTATATAATTTTAAAATTCATAATTTTTTTCATATACATAATATAAGAAATATTCAATTTGTAAGATAAAAGATGAATTTTTCAAAAAAAATTACATTTTTTCTGGAATTTAATATAGAACACTTTTTAAATTCAATATTTGAAACATTTATATATTTAATTTAGTGAAATTAAATTCTTCTTTATAAGGGGGACATAAAAAATTTAGTTTTGATATATTTTTGGTACGTTTCTGATAACATTCATATTTTGATGAATAGTGAAAAAAATATTGAATTTTAATTAAAAACAACTTTTTTAATCAAAATAATTTACAGTGTCAAATTAGACATTTGAGTGGTTTAAAATCATTATTAGACTATATTATTATAATTTAATATAATTTAGTTAATTGGATATAATTTCACATTTAAACCAGACATAAACAACTGTCAATCTTTTGATAGTTATAATTTCTTAAAAACATGCTTCCTGTTTTAACAACAAAAATTAATTTTAAATTAATTTCATTTACTTATATGTTTTGAATTTTGAAAAATGGATTCAATATTTGAAATCAGGATGTCCAAATTGTGTATGTAGTTATCTTTTATTTTTTAGCATTATGAATATTTAATTCATTAAATTTTTTATTTATTATGGTTAAAGGATAAATCTGGTAAATTAGGATAAAAATAATATTATAATAATATTAAATTACCCTAAAATGTGTCCTATTACTATTTGTTGATACATTTATGACCATGGAAATCCGTGGGTTGATTTTGGGACCCCATGGAGCCATTTGAGAGTGATAATGACACTTTATATTAATTAATTTAAAGTAAAGACAAAAATAACAAAAACATATATCTTTTAGTAAAACTATTTTTACATGAGTTTATATAAGATATATTTTCTAATATAAATACTCATTATAAATATGAAAATATTTCCTATATAATAATATTTTATTTATAATATTTATACATTAAATAATTACATTTATTTATGACACAATGATGATGCGGTAATTACCTTATTAATGAATGAATCAAATAAATGGTATTGTAAATATTAGAATAAATATAATTTTAAATTTTTGATCTATTAAAGAATTTTATATTGGAATATTACATGTTATTATTGATTCAATGTATTTTTTTCAAAGTAATCAAGTTGTGATTCCTTTCACAAATAAGAAATACTAAATAGTGTCAAAATTGACATAAATGAGTTTTTAAAAAATATATTATATTATTAAATTATATAATAGTCCTAACAATCTAATTTTCTTCCAAAGAACCTATATAATGATAGTTATATAAATAATAAACCACATGGAGTTATTTTTTCTTGTTACAGTAAGTTTATTAACCATATAATATAAAAATACAAAGAGACATGGTAAATGACTAACTATTTAACTCAGAGTTAAATCTAAAAAATAAAGTTAATATGTTTACATAAACCAGTCTAAAACCTATTGGTTGAAATGTTTCTAACTCATACCCACCATATCTTAGAACTAAATCCTTTTCGAGCCATTATAAACCAAAAATTATTTTATTATAAAATAATATTTCAAGCTTTTCCTAAAATGACCCTCACCCCGCTTATAGAAGGGTACTTCCCCTTCTCTTAATCTCACACCTCCTAATCCATTAATATTGTCCAAATTTTTCCCAAATATCAGCCCAAATTTCCTCTATTTATTCTAGAGGCCTTACTTTGGCCATAAAGCCAACCTAAGAGCCCCTTTGATCAAATCAAAAGGAAGAACCCGAAGAAGAGTTAAATATTTCATCACCTCTTTCATGTTCTTTTCTTCTTACACTTACTATTTCACTGATATTCCCATAATAAAATAATAACTCTAGTATCTTTTATATAATGTTATGTTATTATATAAATTGTATGACCATACTCATTGTTCAATCCATCTTTTGAATGAAAAAGCCACCATACGTGTGTACGGATTACTGTCTCCACGTCGTGGTGTAGTTTGTTATTAAAACACTTCATTATTTGGATGGGTATAATAATGAGTATAAATGATTAAAATAATAAATATAACATGTTAATGATTCTTTATATATGATATAACATCCAATTAAATACTATTTCACCATCAATATAATGATATTTTCGCCCGTGCGTACGTACAGATTACCATCTGTACAAACACGATGAGATTCATTCCACATCGTAATCATTCAAGAATAATATTTATTTTGTGATTAAAAATAATTTTTATGAACATAATATTATTATTTATATGAATCAAATACATCGTATCCATAACAATCATGACTTATGTAACCAATCAGATAAAGGAAAATGAATCAGTTATCACCTAAAACAATGATTCTACAAAAATATTATTAACAATGAAATATTAGAAGATCATATATGATATCATATTTATGTATATGATTCTTGAATAATTTAATAACAATGATTTAACTATCATACCGGAGGTTAACGTACCCTCAACCAAGGAAAAGTAAAAGTTAAGGGTTAATTCTACAATCTCTTTACTTATTCAAGGTTGTTAATACGTAAGTATCTACTGGGACCTCTTTATCATCCACATCCATGTTTCAAAAAAATATTTTCAAAACGAATATTTTATGGTTTTATAGAAAGTAATCTTTAACTATATCAACATTTTAAATGGTTTAAATATTTATTCTTCTAAATCATTCTCATTAATGTCCATGTTTTTAAAATGGTTTTTAAATATTTATTTATATAGACATAAATGTTTTTAAAAGTTAATTCCATTCAAAAGGTTCAAAGTGGAATGAGAAACTTTGATTCAAAAATGTCTTTAAATGTCTTCCTTTCTAAATTGTGTGACTTTTAAATGTTATTATTAAATATGGATATTTCTCTCAAAGGGTTGTACAAATCATTTTCATCTATGTCAACATCATTTGATGGATTTTAAACTTGTTCGAAGTTGATTTATTATGATAAAAATCATCCATATTGTATTGAAGGTTTTTTTATATGTTTGACTGTGGATTTGTTATTTTTATACTATTCATGTTTTATGGATAATGTATTGACCTTTCATATTCTAGTTTTAATATAAATGTTTATTTTCTGTTTAGACCTTTTCATATGAAAAATGCATTGGACTTAGTAAGTGATAGGTGGAGCCCGCAATATCTCCTTGATGCATCGGTAGGTATCATGGTTAAAACTAGTGTCTTGGCACAAGGCCTTGAAAAAATATTATTTGTAGTCTCGGAACAAGGCCTTAACTATGTGGTTATGAAGACTAGAATTATGAATTCCGTCATTATGAAAGTGGATATTGATATTTCATGTGATTATTAGACTAGTAGAATATCCATTTGAATAAGTTAATTGAATTATTAGATTTTATATTTTCTATATTATTCTGTTGTTTAAGATTAAAAGGATTTTTTTTCATCTTATACATTGCCTTAAATGTTTTTGATTATTTATGAAAGTTTCCACAATAATGGTATCCTTACTGAGCATCTGAGCTCACCTCATTCTATTTTTTATTTGTCCCAGAAAGTAAAGAAATATTTTATGGTTGACCAAAAGGGATTTTCTAAGGATATAAGTGTGGTGAATGGGGAAAAAATGTTGTTGATGTTTTTATTTCATGATGTAATGTAAAACATATGAATTTAACTATTATATCCAAGGATACTAAACTGATTGGAATTTCGGGACATGATTCCTTGTATCATACCAATGTTATGTAATAATGCACCGAATCTGAGTAACTGGGGTCGGGGGGTTACATTAATAATAGTTTTTCAACATTTTTACCTAATCTTTAATAATTTCATAAAAAACATATTTATATATTAAAAAATTATTATAATCCTCCATGAAAGATGGTAATGAAAATAAAATATGTTTCTTCATGGTGATAGTAGTCTGCACAAACGTATGACTGGAATTTCCATTTTTACTTAAGGTAAAGGAAGAAAGTTTTTTAATTATAATTTTATTTTAATAGTATCATTTCGAAAAAAAACTAATATATATTTCAATATATATTAATGAGAAAATTATAATTTAAACATTAATATATAAAAGAATAATCATTATGAAAAAATGAGTATTCATCTTCAGAGCATTGAATTTTTCAGGAGTGATTATATGGATGTAGAGGTCATAGGATAATTCCTAGTTAAAATAATATTATATAATTTTAGGGGGATTATCGAAGAATTTAAATTGGAATTATTTCTTGAGGAAAATAAAAAATCATATTTCCTTAAATGTTTCATGGAGGTCCCCTTTTATATGAGGTTATAATGTAATTTTTGTAAATAACCATTACTTATAATAATCTCATTAAATTATTAAATTAAGAAGGCAAAAAAATAATACTTAAAGGCATAGGATATGGGTTAAGGATGATAATACCTCTTCTAGACAACTAAAAACATTTTTAACCATTTTACATTCCCTTTACCCATAGATTTATCACTTTTACACTTTTAGATTTTGCTGCGGCAAGTAGTTTTTCACTGACAAATTAATCGTTTGTGCCAAAAAATAAAATGGAAATTATAGCCTAATTTTTAGATAATTATTAAATCAATTAAATACATTTTATCAAATAAAATATATGTGTGTGAGTAAAAAAAATTTAACATTACCATATTTAATAGGTAAAAACCCACTTTAAAAAAAAATTTATGCATAAAATTTATGTTGATAATTATTGTTGAATTTAATTTTCATGATAAAAAATGTTTTCATATAAAAATTATATATTAATTGGATGAAAAATAAATCCAAAACATTATTTGATCAAAATAATATTTAATTAACAGAAAATACCAAAAATAGTTTTTATTGGAAAAATAATACATAAGTTATAAAACATAGGATTTATAAATTCATAATAATATTTATAAATGTATATTTTTACTCATTTGGGAAATATTTTATCATTAAAATTGATTTATATGTTTTTATATTATACTTCTTTATATAGTCATAAATTCAATGATTTTAGTAAAAACTATAGTTTTCATAATCCATCAAGAAATCAATTATTTCCAAATAATATCCAAAAATAACCTTATGATAATAATGATATTCACGATTAAAAAATCTAATTTATTATTTTTATAATAAAAAAATAAAATTTATAAATGTATGTTTCAAATGAAAATTCCAAAATATAAAGAAAATTTTATTTTATTGAAAAATATTCTTCTTAAACATTATGTGTTCAAAATATTATTTCATACTAATTACTAATTTGAATATTTTTAATATTGAGTCATTTTATATTATCATGATAATCATTTAGAAATATTCTTTTTAATTTATTAATGGTTTAAACTAGTGTTTGAGAATGTATAATACTTTTAAATATTAAACCATTTTAATTATATAACATATAAATGAAATATCTTTAAACTTGTTAATATAATATTATTTAAAATATGTATTGTTATTATTATTATTTTCTTGATAATATCTATATAATATCAACAAATGAGGCAAGCCTTATTCCATCAGATATATGATCTATTCTTATTGGGAAATTTCCTAAACGCATACCACCATTGAAGTTCTTAAGATATTATCTTGAATCCATCATCTTTTCGATTTCTCATATCAGCCTTTTGAACTCCATTAAGGTTTTCTTTTTTTATTTCTTCTAAGAATGATTATTAAATACATTAGGAGAAACGATCATGGTTTTTTGGGTGTTTTTCAAGGACATTTCCTAAATAGACCCTCGATTTCGACCCCTACTCTTAGTCTCCCTTAGTTTCAATCTCGACCAGATTCTTTGGGCTTCCACACTATTTTTTTAAACAATCTATGTTGTTTCTAATTTCCATCGTTATTGGAAATCCATTGAAATTGGATTCGGTGATGAGGAATCTCTCAAGACCATCAGTTTCTATAGTTTACATTGAAATTGATGTTTCACTGGCTCTTCCATCTCAAATATGGATTCAAATTAGTTATTATGTTTATTTTAGGAGATATTTTTTGAAAAAATACCAAGTTATTTCCATTCATATCTCAATATTCGAAATTCTTTAAAGGATTATTAATATAAGACTACATATCCTTTAACTAGGAGATCCACTTAGGTTGAAAAAAATTAAGTAGAAACATGAACTAGATGTTAATAACACAATTGATGATGGCCCCTCTATTTATAGGGTTCCTTCTGAAGGGATTAAGAAATATTTCAATATTGATATTATGGTACACAATTGTCATTCGTCTCAACTTAAACACCATTATATTGTATCGAATAGAATATCAAGCTTAGTTGATGCTTTTTTCACAACTACAGTCACTAACACTCCCTCCCTGGTGGAGAAACAAGAGACGAATTTATAAACACATGATACACAGCATAAGGGGCAGGTTAACCTCTTTGATTCTAGTGATTCCTCATAAGAGTTTGATGATCAACCAATTAATATTGAGGAATCCTACATAAAATCATGTTTAATTAATGGAAAAAAAACCAATGGTTGATGTTGATGATAACATAACCAAAAATATTAGAAAAATTAGAAAGCATAGGGACTACTCTATCCTCAAAAGACCAATTGTAACATGATCATTAGATGCCTCTGGGAAAAAAATATTGAACCTTTAATACTTCTAATTGTAGTTATTCCACCAATTGTAACATCAGGAATATATGAGGAAAAGGATTGTGGAAAAAAAATCTTGTGTACACAGAAGCTTATATGAATGAGGAGGTGGTGGAAGAATAAATATATGCATAGATGGATGAATAGGAAAAAATTACATACCATAAGTTCTATGATGGTGATATTACTACTGAGAAATATATTAATACCCTAAAGCATATATTCATTCGGATATTGGAAGAATATAAAAATAAACCCTAACATCGACTATAAAGAAATACATTGGTAATGAATACCTACATGTTCAAAAGATTTTTTATCATGAAGTAATGGCCCTTTCTCCTCAACTTATTTCTTTCTCTAAATCGAGGTTTTCTTGGATTCACTGTGAAGGGGTAGAGTCTTCATGGATTTGGATTTTTCTATTCTTCCGCGTTTCTTTTAATAGATTCATTTTAAAATTTTAGTCTTCTTATGGATCTTTTTCTATATACTATGTGCATTTTTTCCTACATTTTTATTAGTTTAGATTTCATGGATGAAACAGTGTCATTATTTTGGGAGGTTATATTGATATTTCCTTGTCTTTCTTGAAGCGTCACTTTTTCACCCTAGTGTTTTCTTCTTCATATATGTTGGATATGTCTCTCTTAGTGTTTTTCTAGTTATTTTCCCTTTTTCATCATGCTGGTATTGCTGTGATGATTTCATTTTTTCACATGATTGATGGTGTCTTGATGTGAGATGATTAAACTACTTTTTAGGAGACTTATACTCTTTGGTTTCTTGATTATTTTATATGTTTTAGCCCATGATTTTTAGCGACTTGAGGAAAGAGATCAAGCAACTTCTGGAGACTTCTTCTATTTGGTTTCAGATTTATGTAATGTTTGGGAGTTTTTCTCTTAGTGGTCAACCATCGTGACACTTCCCTTTATGAAGTAAGGTTATTGATTGGTTGGTTATGGGATGTTTTATTCATGTTTTATACATCTTGAGTTCTTGCTTGTTTTTCTTGGAAATATCATTGTTTATTCACTCATTCCACAATTTTTGTAAGATCTTTACACCTCATGATTGTCATCTTACCTATTTTTTAATAAATATATTTGGTGAATTAATTGGGTTACCAATTCATGTCACCTATTTTATTAAAAAAAGTATATAATATGTTGCATATCATTTTATTTCAGTGTTGATGTTGTGTAATGACTCACAAAGTTAGGGGTTGGAAATTCCTGATGGAATGTGAAAATTTCATTTGGTGGTCTGCCTATTTTGATAGAAATGATTCATCTTATAATTACATTCCTTTAAAAATAATTTAGGGTGGTTTGGGACTTGTATTGAGCCTAAAACATGGGTTCTAATGGGTTTTGTAGTGGGGGTCGACTGGTGGTCCTTATATTTTCATCACCTAGCCACTAGACATCCAGTTGGATGGATAGTGTGTTAGGCACACTATCTAAACCCACAAACAAATTGGTAGGGTTTTGGCGCACCCATTTAAATGTGGATCTTTTTGGTATTTTATTGGGGTTCATATTCAAAACCCCTTCATGTTTCTTCTCCCCCTGTCAGAAAAATAAAGGGGGACATACCCTCATGGATATTCCTTTCCCTCTCATGGAATGAATTCAATCTAAGTGATTCATGAGTACTATGTGTGATTTCAAGGAAGGCACTTCTCCTTTTCCCCTTACTCTATTCCTTTTTTCTTTGTAAATATAATTCTATTTTCCAAGGTATTAGATGGCTGATTTTTTTTCAGATCATGGTGAAGTCATTATACCTTAAGGGGATTTTTGTGTGTGACTTATACAGGGTATCCGGAGACATTGTAATCAATTTTTTGTTCATATTTTTTTCCTAAGGTACATAGTTACATAGATTTAATTATGGATTATGACAAATATAAATGAAATTTCATTAAGTTTTGATTAATAAATTGGGTATTTTTGGTTTCCTGGTATTGAGGGTACTTCAATAGTGAAATGCACTTGGTTTCACTTGTTTCTCGAACCATTGACCTTCCTTATGAGTTTGGAAACTATTATGACAATTGGGTATTTGGTTTAAATTAATTTTAAAAAAATAATTTTGTTATCTTAGATGTTGATACAGGGAATATTGGACTCGATGGAACTTGTTACATGCTTGGGATAAGTAATCATAAGGTCATTTAAGGTAGGGTTCCTTAATATTACTACATATTTTGTTTAAGTTTTTATTTTATTTTTTTAGCCTAATTCTCATAACCAAATTATTGTGTTGTGAAATTTTACTAATGACATTTTCTATTGGCATAAAAGTTACTTTTTGATCCCAAGGGAAGTGAAGTCCCCCTAGAGGGTTGGTATGGTTCCAAGGGACATGTATATATTCTTTCTGGTGAGACTATGTCCTCATTAATGTACTCCATGATGATGAGATGGTAAGTTATAAGATGATCTATGCACCCGGATTTCTTTTTTTTTGTATGTGATAGCCATATGTTTGATGGTGCTACTTGATTTTTCAAGAATGGGTCATGGTACTGATGATTGGGTCTCCCAATAACTTGTTGGATGAGTCTATGTAATGGTTTATGCCTCCCAAAAACAAGCACGATAGGTGGATGTGATTATTCAGGCCTCCTAAAAATCTTTGGTGTGGGATGGTTTGAACGTTTGGATCTCCCTTGGAACCCTAGGATGGGTCGGTATGATGTTTTTACATCACTTTCTCCTCCCAATAAAATTGAGCGATGGCCAATGTGTGTGGTTAACCACCCTAGATTTTATGTGGGTAGTTTTTGGTAACTTTATGGACCTCCTAGAGTGTGAAGGGATGGTTTGGGGAACTTGACGAGGCCATAACCTGAGTGGGAAGTATGTTCCATGGGACACAAGTTTTATCGAGCTCTTGAAAGACATCCATTTCACCATGGTTTGAATCCATGTACGGTATGGTTTATGGTGTGACATGGATTTCAGTATGGTGCTAAAGAAAGTATTTTATAGGCTATGGTATGAGTTGGATGTTGATACAGTGTTAGTGAAGGTTTAATTATTTTTACATGCATGTTATGTTTTTTGGTGCGTGTGTTGCATGGGAATAACCAGACTATATATATATATATATTTAGAACATACTTTTGATCATAATATTTCATGGTTTAGTTCAGACACTGGGGATACCTACTGGGTCATTGGAATAAACTTCGATCCAAGTACACAGTGTGGTATCCAATGGACATGTGTAGAAATTAATCTATCCTTTTAGGTGATAAGTGGTTCTTGGATATAGACACCTATCATAGGTTAGAAATACATTGAGGTTGTTTATATGATAGGATATACAATAGATTGTCTAGATACCATTATATATATTTTTTAGTCATAGTCAACATGTACTAGTGAGTATTCCAATTATTTTTTATGATTTATACTCTATTTTTATTGGATTATACCACTCTATTTTGTTTTGAATCATCGTGTATATTTTATTGATTTTATATTTAGGATTTAGGAGGTCCCAGTGGGCTCCCAATTTAATATCTACAGGTCTGTTGAGCAACCACTATGTGGATGGGTCATTCTAAATTATTAGTAGAATTGGGAATGACCATTGCGACTTGTTTTAGAGGGAATAGTCTTCCCATTAAAATTGTAATCCCTTGAGGCTATTTAGAAGTCTATGGAATATGTGGAGGTCCTTAGGAGGCCATGTGGTAACCACTATTTAGGCATTGTTTGAGTATCCTAGGTCGGGGCATTGTAGTGTGGAGAAATATTTATAAAAAAATATATTTACTTAAATGAAATATATATAGTAAAATCATGGGTATTAATATTCTCCCCCACCTAAATAAATTTTATCCTTATGATTTTAAAACTCCTAAAAATGAGTAATTTTCACATGTATATCTTAATTAGTCAAACACTAGTAGTTTATCATGGGTTCATTTTGGATATAAAGTACAATTTCCCTATATGCAGTTTTATATGATCCTTTTTTAGAAGGGATAATGAATTCCTAATAGAGTCTTAATACGTTAAGTAGAGACAAATCCATAAGAAATAACTATCTACCAACCTTGAATAATATTATTATACTATGGAAATAATAATTATATGACCAAATGTTTTTTATTTATAATTCAATATCTTATAGGTTAAAATGTACATGAAATAAAATATACAAATATCTACAGTGGAAATCACTTTTTGGTAGAATATTAAAAATTAAATATTCTTCTCCATATTCCCCTAGAATAAGAGATTATTGGAATAAATTTTTATTATAATCCGTGAGATTGTTGTAATGGTTTACTTAGTGTCCAAATTCCCCACATCTAAATCATTAAATTTCTAGTAGATCATTTGGGAGAACATTATTTTTCCTCTATGTATCAATAAATGTCTTCATTTTCCTTCATTGTCTTGTTTCATGATTCCATCATTTACCACAAATCAAATAACTTGTAGTTTGTTTGAGACATTCCCATGGGTTCCTTTTCCTATATTTTTTACTCAAAGGAAATTGAACATTATTTCCTTCAACTTCTTTGACACTAAAATATCCATGAGAATCAATTGGTATATTCTTTGGTTTTTTTGGATATCAAATATTTATATATTGTTAATCATATTTTATAATAGTTAGTTTGGAATTGTCACAATTTTTCTCACTCTGGATCCCATTATTATGGGTTATTCATTGAGGTAATAATTTTATTGTCCCTCAAACTCATTGTTCTTTATAGTTATGTCCATTACTAAAACCAAACTGAATTAACATGAGTGATTCGCATTGTAATAGATTTATTATAAATGATAACATTAATTATAATCCTAAACTATATTATCATTTAAAACCATGAATTTTGATTTTTTTTCAACCCTAAGAAACTCTCGGTTTCTTATAGATTTCTTTAGGTTTGGTTTTCTCATTATCCTTATCCAAATTTCATAACATGATAAATAATACATAATATCTTATAAATAGAATGTGATTAAACAAAGAAAATTACATGGGAGTTTCATGATGGGTGTTCAGTTAGGCCACTTTATCATGCAATAAGTGATAATCATGTAAATTATCAATCCTCTGATTTAGGGTTACTTCCCCTATACATATTTTCAACATAGCACACACCCACTTGTAGAATCCAAAAAAGAATTTTATTTCTCGGAAAACCCCACAACCTCAACTTTACAAAAAAATTAGGGTGTTATCTTATACATAGGCTTATCCATCATACTTATCCATATATTTTTCTCCAAATTTATATAATTTTAGTCCCCAAAATAACTATAATAATCCCCAAAAATAAATAATCACTCTCCTGATACCATCTAAGAAAACCTAATCTACGCATATCTTTATTTTATATCATTACCATAATTTTGAAATTACATCTTGAAATAATCTTCAATATCAATGAGAAATGTTTTATTTTAGTGTATTTTAGATGGTGGAAAACATGGCAGAAGAGTTAAGCCCTTTGAACAGGCAGGTAAGAGTGCAGCTGTAGTCAGGGGAAGTTCCACAGTGGTCGAAGGTATCGAGATGGTAAATCGGTTTGATGCTCTGGTAGTCGAGGACCCCACTCAAGATGTTGGAAATGACTTGGCCTGATCCTATGCGAATGAGTATACGTCTTCTGAGAGAGAATCCAATGATGAACAATCAATATTCTTTGTTGTCGATACAGAGGACGAGGATCGGGGAAGGTACCCTAGTCCAAGGCGGAGCAAGAATAGAAGGGGAAAATGGAAGGAGAAAAATGACTACTCATATTTACCCTTATCGATGGAGACCCGATTGGAAAATAAGGAAAAGGACAAGTCTAAGGACTGCGGACCCCATCATCTCAAGGGGTTCAGCCAGCAATGGGAGGTGGATGATAACCCTCTTGAGATGCTTATGAGCTTGGATGAGGTTATTCTTGAAACTGTTCTGACAATCAATGCTCCTGATGAGGAGTCCGAAAGAATGATTATGATGACTCTCAATGTGGACACCAATGATGAGCAGAGTGCATGGATGGAAAATCAAGACTTGATTCTAGTTCAGGGTTTCAAAAACGGAAAGATCAATGTACAGGAGTACATACATTCATGGGGAAAGCTGGCATTCAGGTTTGAATATCTTCTAATGGTGAAACAGGACATCCAGGTAAACACTATAACATGAAAACTATTTAGAGAGTTTGACACGGGTAGGCTGCAATTCCATTTTTGTGACTTTGTTCTCCCCTTCAGTGTTTGACTTGGTTTCTCACTTTTTCCTTAAAATTGTTTGATAATAATAACAATTTTAATTTGGGATTATATTACAAAACTTTTTATCACCTCTCCATAATAAAATTATTCTAGACCACTTTCTATCCTTTCTCCTAAGTTATACTTATCTTCGTGGTCTAGGGTTGGGAATCATAAGAAATTAGTGATCTCAAATAGTTAGTAAGGGAAAACTCATATGAATTTAATCAAGTGTTATATCATATAATATGATAAAACATGAATAGGGATAAAAAAATTTATTAACAAGAACATAAAATAATAAGAGTTGTCTACAAATCATAATTCAAATTCATGAAATCTCAAAAGAACAAACTTGTTCCAAGTTATAATAATGTGAGATAAGCATTGAAACACAACATGAGTAAATGGTATCATAATATCATTGAATCCCAAATATGTGGAAACAACATAAAACCTTACATCATAAGCATAATTCTAGTCTCACTATCAAGAAATTCTAAGTATAAAAGTCACATGGTGGATCAATTTCACCCTATTCCCATAAACATGGTTGAAAAAGTCTCATAGTGGATTTGGTTCACACACCATTCTCAACAACATAGTGTAAAAATTCCCATAGTGTATTAGGTTGACTCCATAATACCATATATAACATCTCATTAGATATAAATAAATACATAATTCCTTGGAAGGATATATGTTTCTATGACTACCTTTCATATAACAGAGTGTGCTTTGGATAACTGCAAGCACACCATACAAGGTACCACAAGAGATAAAAACATTTCCTAATAAATTATATGGATATATAATTATTATCCCAACTTTAACATAATGAAAACCATAATATATATATACATATGTGTGACACATGAAGAAATAAACATTACATAAACCATAAGCATGATAAAATCCATGAGAGATAAATGGGTTTCTGTCTACTCTCCCCTTTTTCTAAAGAAGGTTGAAGATCTTGAAGAAGGTTAACTTAAAAAACATGTAGGAAGATATATGGGGAATGGAAATACAATATTCCCTAAGACACTTAAGGACCAACCAAGTGAACCCTTTATCTGGAACTAGTGTGATCAGCGCCACCTAATAGTCCCATCTACGCAAATAATTTGTGTGACCAACTAACTCATACATGTTTACCCAATGTAGGGTATATGAACTAGATTCCCATATTTAATAAGGTCCAAAATTATCCTATAAATTGGTCCATTGGTCTCCCCATTTTTATCTTTTCAAATACTAAGATATAGTATAATTATTTACTCACCCAACTCTCTCACCCAACTCATCAAAACCATCAAATAGATTTTTTAAGATCTAAAATAAGAAATAATTAATAAAAATTTAAGTTGAATGTGTCATAAATGGGTATAAATCAATAAAAACCCTTTTTGAGGAACCACTACCACCCTAGTCCTATATCACTTGGTCAAAGGACCCTTACTTAACCATACACTTGTACGTCATTCTTCCAAAAGCATATAGGGATACACCTAATCATTAGGGAAATGATTCAATCAACTATAGTTAACTAGATTATCACCTTACCCAAATATCACATGGGTGAATACATTATCACTCCACCCAATTACCACTTGGGTGAAGTCCCTATAATGTCCCAAAATTTTATAATTAAATTTCCCATTTATTAAATGAATAAACAACTTATTATATAGTGTGGTTATAGAAAAATAGTCACTAATTTTGTTATTTTGGACTGTTATAAAATATATCATGTTTTATTTAAATTAAGAAAATATTTTATTAATTCTTTTAAAATAAATTTAATTTCTTTTTTGTCTTGTGTTGCAAGCAATACCAAGTATTAATGAACCATAGTATACTACTAATATTATTATTCGAACATAAATGCTAAAAAAAGTTTCTAAATTAAGAGGTAAAAATTTCAATAATCACATTTTTAAAATTAATTACAATGGTTTTATAAAAATAAAACATATGGATAAATAATTAATTAATTTTTATTAAAGTATTCATATACTTTGAAAAACAAATCGCAAAAAGTTTTTTATTTATTTTTTCTAAAGAAATAGTAAGTCATTACTCCAAATTTTATACAATAAATTTGTAAAAATAAAATTTATATTAATATTAAAAACTAAAAAATTATCTTATAGTGAATTTTTGACAATTTTCTAAAAAGATTAATTTTTGATGAATGGGGAAAAATAATTTTTTATATAAAACATTTTTTTTAATTAAAGAATTTAAAGAGTTCCATTTTATTTTAACATGTTTTTAAAAGGAACATAATTTAAATTATATAATTATAAATCCAATATATGTCATTTTAGTTATTTTAATGTTGAAATTTTCTATAAAAAAGTTTTACACTTACGAAAAAAATTTCTTTGCAAACCGTTTTTCATCACATCTGTGGGTCTAATTTTAAATTAAATTCAACACATTATATAAATTGAATTTTAAAAAATAGATTAAATATTTTTTATCATAATAATTAATATTATATAAGAACAGAAACTTGGTTTTTGGTTATCAGGAATTGTAAAAGCTACAAAAATTCATTTCTGTTATAATATTAAAAAAGGTTTACCGTGGGGTTAAACCAAATGGTAAGGGTATTTTTTCCAGATAAAAAATTCTAAATATTATTTAATTAATATATTTCCACATCATACTATCTCAAATTCGAATATATATTCATTTGTAATCATAATTATTTTTAATTAGTTGCACAGTTTTAATTCTTTTGGGAAATTTCCATGTAGATTCCAAGTGGGTTCATTTCTCAGTTATAAAAGGAAATCTAATACCCTCTCCTATAAACAATAAAAAATCCTTTTCATTAAATAAATACATAAAAAATAACTAATTAATTCCCAAACAAATTTAAGTCCTTATTTTTTTAATTAAAGCCTCCTAAGAATTCAAAGGTTATAAACCTAAAGAGGATCTCCGAATAAGAGGTGTAGCTCTTAACCATGCATTATTGTTTTACCAGTTCTTCCACCTACATAAAATATTATTAAAATGTTGTGATATAATAAAATTATTTTAAATAATATATATATATATATACATAATTTTATTGTACTAACCTACATTAATCTCAACTTCTGTCAAATGGGAAGTGAAACCGTCGATTGTGTGTATGGAAGACCATCGCACCATGAACTAAAGTAGTTCTTTTTCCATCACCACCTATAATGTATGGATATGATGATGTATTTAACAAATTTTTAATATATTTGTGACATAATTTTAATTCTATAATTATAATACTACAATTAAAATCGTACCTTCTAAACCATTGGAAATTGATAGCATCACTCATGTGTACATGTTGTCTGTCAGCTTCACAAAGAGATGTGAAACGTTTTAAATTTTATATTTATATATACGATAATAAGTATAAATTTAAGAATATTTATTATGTATATGACCTAAAAATGATTTTTTGAGTGTGAATTAATATTAACCTTTCTTTCATTCCATCCATCAAAAAAATGGAAATAGCATTCATGTGTATGTATAGGCTTCTCTCTCCATTAATCGTGTAATCCATTTTTTATCTGAAATGTTTATGGATGACTTGAAATATTTATGTAATAAATTGATGTTATTTTTTATCATTAATTAAATTTTATATATTATTGTACCATAACTAATATATAAGGACCAAAAATACCAAACAAAAACATACTTGAAAAATGAAGTAGTTATAACCTGGAATATGTTTTTAACAAGTAAATGATAAAAAACAGGTAAAAAGGACTTATGAAATTCATATATGGTATGATATTCATAATTATGGTTTCTTAAAGTATTTATAATAAACTTATATTTTTTATATATGTTTTTTGAATGTGTAAAAAGGAAGAAGAGTCTTGAGGTAAGAGATTTTTTTCTCTCTTTTTTTTGGGAGACAAATGAAATATTCAACACCCTTTTCATTTTTTTTGTTTATATAAATCAACAATAAAATTATGTATCATGAAAATAATTTATTTAATGATATTTAGAGTAAAATTTTATGTAATTCTTTAATGGGGATTACGATTCAAATGTTTCCAAAGTAGTAATTTATTTTTTTATCTCACTTTTATTTCTATGGGGCGAATGCCTTATATCCAATTTGTTAATTTTGTAGGGTTTATATACTTCCCATGAATGTATTTTATGATTATTATCATTAAAATTATAATATATAATTATCCATATAAGATTGTCTATTTCATGGGACTTGTGATTCAAATATAACCAAATTGGTAAGGGTTTGACCTTGCAATCTCATTGTATATTGGGATTGTTTATTATTCGGCTTATTATGATGATATTTTATGATATATATCTCAAAAAACACATTACGTTTAGTCTCATATTTTTATTTTAGAAAATTAATTTTTAAATTTTCATTTTTCTCAATTTTTTTCAATAGTTAAAAAGAATATTTTTAATGAAAATTTACTTTATTTTTTTCTTCGATCAAAAATCCTTTTCTTCTAAATCCATGTTTCCAAAAAACTTTTTCAATAATTTTTTACTTTTATTATTTAATTTAATATTTACCAATGAAATTATTTTGAAAAAAAATTAATGAATATTCTTATTGTTTTCTAGACAAGTTATTTTTTTCTTTCAAAATGAAAATGGCATATTTGTTTTAATGTGTATGACATGAATGGTATTTCTTGTTTTCATGACCGCGAAATGACATAAAACTCACTTTAAAAGTATCTATTTTTTCAATTAACATGTTTTCATTAAAATATGTGATATTGTATGATTTTAATTAACTGATTGCAATTTGAAATGTTTATTTTCTATTGAAATGTTACATGCGATATTTCAAAATTATTTTCCATATAAGATGACACACTTAGATGTTACATAAGATTTTATTGGGATATGTACCTCTGATAACATCCTTATTCTTTCTCTAGATTAATTATATTTGTCATGAAAATATTTTTATCAAAATAATTCATTTTTTATAGGTTATTCTATGATGGTATTCCGAAAAAACTCATTTCTTCTCTATGATTTATCATATGATGTACTGTTTATGAAACCCATTTCATTTCATTATTTTTGATATGATGAGTTTTCTATGATTTTGTGGAAAAAATGTATTATTTTAATTATGTTATTGGTGGTACTTGAAATATATATCCATATAATTAATTATATAATTGTTAATGTTTTATGAGATCAAATGGTACACTAAAGGTTATCTCAGTCCCAAAAGAGGTTACACAGGAGGTTATCCCAATCTCAAAAGAGGGTATAAGTGAGATTATCCCAAGATATAAGTAGGTACATGGGTGGTTATCCCAATCCTAACATGTTATGATTTTTTTGGTGGGTGTCCTTGCCATAATATTTGTTATGGTTACTTATATTTCATAAATCTACTTCTTATGCCAATACTATGCTCACATGGCTTATGTTTTTTAATAAATTTATGATTTATGTCTTATGAACTAATAGTATTTATTTAATGACTCAATTTTTTGTTCTGTGATATTTCATATATGGTTATTAAATTATTTTCTCAATTTCTCAAATCATAATGCTCATGTTATGTTGATATCTACCTTTTTTACAATTACTATGTTTTTTAGGGAACACTTTATTGTGATTCCATTCTCAATGATATGATGAATGGTATTATATATCATATGTCTATGAAGGGTTATAGATATTAAGGACTTAGTGGGAGATGATTCATCTCACTTATAAACCAGTTTTATATGTGTTCAAGTATCCAAAGATACTAGACCAATATGATTATGTCATTGATTATTATTTAATTAACTGAATATTCATCTAATAATTTTTAATATCTATGTATGAAAAGTGTCGGTTGTTAATGTTGGTATAAGGGTATGTTTAAGTAAAACTTTGTAAAATAGGATGAAATAACTTTATTAGATCCCTATGGATACGTATATGGATATATATATAGTTATGTATAACGATAATCCATTGTATAGGAAAAGGTAATATAATTTTGGTGAAGGTTAGAGTGAGTGGTTTCTAATAAATTACATATCTCTCTAAATATTACATGTGGATGTGTCTTTGTCAAAGTTTTACCAAGGGGTAATAACTCTAAAAAATTCACATTGACTAGACTCTATCATCACCTGGTGTATGACAATGGGCCTCACTGTGTGCCTAGTTTGACACTCCTATGAGATATTTTTTGAAAATTCAAAAACTCTTTCAGAATAATCATGATGGATTAAATAAATAATGACCATGAATCAAATAGGTTAAACCAAAGGTTTTAAAGGATACAAATATGACATTAATATTCATACATCCTATGAATTATATTTTATGATTTAGGCATTTAATCAAAGATGACTAATTGTAATGCTAACAATTTTGGTTTTACTAGGGAGTTGAAGATAAAACAATGAAGTTGGGGTACTGAAAGGTATGCTCAAATAAAAAAGTATCTTATTTGATGTCAATTATATAAATTACCTTATACAATGAAAATTATTTAAAAATGTTAACCCATATAACCAATGATTTGATATTAAATTGGCAGTGAAAATGCCTAATCGTATGATGATCACATATCAGGTCTATGATTCTTTTCTAATTAATATTTGTGGGAATTTACTTCTTTGAAATCTTGTTGTTCTCTATTTGGTTTAATTTTATTTTATATTAGTCAAGGATTGGATATCTTAAAATAAATCCCATATCAATTTATATGGAAGGGAAGTCACATTTTATATTCCAAACCAACATATGATCTTATATTATTAAAATGATAAATATGAACTTCGTAGGGAAACCAAATCCATTGAATATGTCTTTATTCCTATTTAATTTGGATTTGTATTGAAGATGTTGTGTGAGAAACTCAACATCGATGATATTCTTATTGTATGGGAGTTTTTATTTCTAAAATAGATGCCTATAATTTCACCAAAAAATGAATATAATTTATCAACAAAACTCATACCTAATGCACACCTATTTCAAAGACTCCCTATAAAATGGAATCAATAGAGTTATAGTAATTGAAGAACTAACTCCAAGATAATCTTTAAAATTTATTTATTTATCCAAGTATGTCACCTTGGTATAAACATGATCCTAGTTTCAAGAAGGATGGACCAATTTGACATTACATTAAGAACTAGACAAGATCATTATCAAGTAAAAGTATATCCTTCCATATAATGATTAATTATTTGATATATGGAACACAGTAATAATATTAACCTTAATTCTATATATCATATATTTATTTTTAGGAAATGGATATATCCAATATTTCATTATTTATGACTTATGAACACTATGAATATATGGTGATGCCATTTGTTCTAAATAATTCCCTCTACATCTTTATGGATTTAATGAATACAGTCTTTATATATTACCTTTATTAGTTTGTGATAGTATTTATAAATGATATTATTATATATTAAAATAACAAGGAAGATTGTAAATATAACTTAAGGATTTTAATGAAGACCTTGAGGAAGGGTAGGTTGTATGAAAAAACATCCAAAGTGTAAATTTTAGTTATAAAAAAGTATCATTTATAGGTCATATAATATCAAGAGAGGTAATATTGGTGGATCCATAAAATAATATGTTAATTGAGTGTTTTCCTAGAACAACCAATGTGACTATGATCCAAATATTTATTGGTTTGGGTGGATATTATCGATATTTTTTGAAAAATTAATCACGACTATCTAATCCACTCTCTATGTTAACATGGAATGGAACCAAGTTCCTTTGGACATATGAATTTGAGGAAGATTTTAAGTAACTGAAGGGAAGGTTAGTTAGTAAACCTGCTCCTACATTACCCTATAGTAGAGAATTGTTTTTAATATATAATGATGAACCAAATAATGGATAGGGATTTTTTTCTTGTTGAGAATGATATGGTGATAGCTTATTCTTTGTGACAATTGATGTTTCTTGATAAAAATTTTTCATCTCATGATTCGGATTTAACATCAATTTTTTACATTAAAGATATGGAGGAATTATCATTATGAATATAGTTTATATATATACTGATAATAAAATTTTAAATTGTATTTTCACATAGAAGGAGTTAAATATGCACCATAGAAGATAGCTTAAACTGATTAAATATTATGAATGCTCGTTGAATTACAACCCTATGAAAGATAACAAAGTTATTGGCACTTTGATTTTAAAGGATAATTCTAGCTTATAAATGATTAGGATTTAAAAGGATCTAGTATTTATATATTTTCAATGGATAGATTTAGAAACTAAGATGTATGGAGGAAGATATTATCTTTCTCAAATAATTTTCAAACCATCTATCTAAGTGAAGATTAAAGTGGCACTGAAGGATGATGTAGAACTATAGAATATTTTGAGAAATTCTCGTATGTTTAACTTTGATTATGATCGAGTTATATGTTCTAGGTGGTTTAAATGTTTTCAATCTATAACTGAGTTTAAGAAATAGATATTATAGGAAGCTCATAGTTCTTCATTCTCTATTCATCCTAGAATTAAAAAAAATATGTATAGATATTTTAAAGAGTATTTCAGATGAGCTGGTATGAAGATAGATATTGAAAATATTGTATCTCTGTGATTATTATGTCATTAAGTTATGTTTGAGAGGAAAATTCTAAGGGGATGTTAAAACCATTACCCATACCAAAATGGAAATAGGAAAATCGCTATGGATTTTATCATTAGACTCCCAAAACATTTTAAATGGTTCAATTTTATATGGGTTGTAGTTGATTACCTTACAAAGTAAGAACACTCAATCAATATTATAGAATATTTCTCCCTAGATCATCTTACTATAATATATATTCATAAATATTTATGGTTTCATTTATGCCCACCATCAATTGTATCTGATCAAGATTTGTGTTTTACCTAAAATTTATGGAAATGTATTCAGTAGACTCATGATACAGAATTATCTTTCATCAATGTGTATTATCCTTAGACAGATGTTCAATTTGAGAGAACCACTCGAACCCTATAGGATATGTTAAGATCTTTTTCTATGGATTTCAAAGGTGGTTGGGATAAAAACCTTCATCTTGTTGATTTTTCTTAAAAAAATATCATTCACTTAATCATTCAAATGGATCCCTATTAATCCATTTATGGAATGAAGATTATAATGTCAAAATGGTATGATGATGTTGGAGAAAAAAATATTGGAACCATATCTAGCTAAATAAATTATTGGATTATCTTATGTTGTTTAAACAAATATGAGTTTTTTAATGTTTTCATGATTCACAATATCCTTAAATTTATTTTATTGAGTTTAACATAAGTGTTTTAGATTATACATTTATTAAAATGAATTCATCTTATACTAACTCTATAATTATTAATCATACACCGTGTTAAATATTTATTCTTTATAAATGAATTTTTATCATATGAGAATCAATGTTCTGAAGGAATATCTTTTGTCTTCTCATAATCAGAAAATTCAATATTGGATTTTTATCTTACGACATATGATATTATATTATGAATAGAATGATTTAGTTTTCTATTAATTCAAATAGAATGAATTTGGGATATATCATTAACTTATGAAAAATATATTCATAAAATATTGTCTTACATATATTAAAATAGTTTTTCAAAGAAAAGTACCACAACTTAGTGAACATATATATCTTACAATAAAGAATTATTCTATAAAATATTAGATTAATATTATATTATTCTTTAATGAAGAAAAGGATATTTTTTATCTTATGAAGTGTCTTAGAGGTTTATCTTATGAGAATAGTACTATAAGTTGGATATCTTGGGAAGAATTAGATATTATACATAATGTCATGATTAGTTTCATAATCTCTTGATATGTTATTCCATTATTTTTAAATGTATTGGAAAATGATTTTCCATTTAAGAAATGATTGATTTTTCTGATGTTTCATTTTTAATGAATGAAAGGATATGAAAAATAAGAAAATTATATTTTACTGGGATTTATCATAAGATTATAAATATTTGGAATGAATGGACGCAAACTATAAATGTCCTTTCATATTGAATTTTCAATGGATAGTCAACTTGACCATTATGACTATTTATCTAGTAAATTTAAAAATCATATAAGAGATGAAATAGGAAGATTTAGCCGTTATATGAAAAATATGAGATGTAAATCTACTAAGATGCACACATAGTGAAAAATAAACTGATAATAGTAACGAAAAACACATGTGAATTTAAAAAATATCATATATATAATTTTAGGATATTTTTAAAAGTTTATCAGTTTAACTGAAGATCGTCTAGAGAATCACCTTGATGACTACCATTCTTTCAAGACATATCACTATTGGAATTCCTTTTTTTGGGACGGGCTATTTGCGACGGGATCCGGTCGCAAATAGCCTTTTGCGATTAGCCCCCCATCGTAAATAGCTTGTTGTAGAAAACGGCATCGCAATAGATATTTCTTGCGATGGGTCCATCACAAAAACTATCGGTTGTGACAGGAATTTTTCCCGCCACAAAAAATCTCCCAATTATATACATTATAAAACCAAAAACCTTTTTACGACAGGACCATCGCAATTAGTATTTGCGACGGGAAAAATTATCGTCGCAAATATCCTTTCGATTATATATATTATATACCCATAAACCTTTTGCGACGGGCCCGTCGCAAATACATATTGCAACGGTCCCGTTATCCCATCGCAAATACTAATCTTAAAAAAATATATTTCATTTATTTTCTACGGGACCCCATCGCCAAAGACCCCATCGCAAATACTATAAATAATAAAAAATAATAATAAAATTATGATTAATGAAAATATTATATTATTATTATAAAAATAATATAAAAAAATTATTATTATTAGTAAAATAAACATTAAAAAAATAATACTAAAAATTTATATTTAATAAAATTATGATTAGGAAAAAATTAATATTAATATTATTAAATTAATAAAATAATAAAAATTTATTAAAAGTTTCTATATATTCAAAAAAATATAAAAATATCATAAAATATTATTATTAGTAGTAAAATAAAAAATTACTAAAAATATAATACTAAATATAAGTAATAAAAAATTAAAAACATTAAATTATTTAATATTTCCACCAAGATAAAAGACAGAAACTATAAATAGTTCATATTATTACAAAACATGAATTCAAATGTTTTTAACATAAAAAACAAATCACTAGGAGTCGTCTGGAGGAGGTGGAGGAAACTCTATCCATAAACTACGAGTCAGACGGTGCAAGTACTCCATCTGCTTGTGATACTCCTGCTGTCACTGCTGCTCCAATCGACACAGCTCCTCCTCGTGATGCTGCTCCTACTGCTGCTGCTGCCGACTCATCTCTTTATTCTGCTTCTTCAAAGTCTGTATAAGCTCAGCCTGAGTTCGCAACTGCTCCTGATTCTGTGAGCTAGAATATGATGTCTCTCCACAAGATCCTATGTAGCTGGACGTCAACATCACAACAGTACCATAATAAGTACCAGGAGTCAAATGAAAGACTATATGAACTACTTGGTCCTTCTCAAAGCCATACTGAGTCACCTGCATCTATACTGCCTCATCGAAATGGTGAGTACCGGTCTTCACTGTCGTCTCGTCCTGGCCCTCAGTCTCTGTCTAAGAGGTTTCAGCCTCATATGACTCCTTCCATTCCAATTTAAAATTAAAATTGTGAAAATATTATATGCAGTTAATTGTCAAACTAAAAAAATAATACAAACCAGAATTTGACGTTGGTGATCACCTCTAATCTCTTCAGTGGCTGGATCATTGTAATCCTCCGATAAATGTAGAACTCTATAATATTGGGATGCTCGACTGCCTACAGAAATATAAAATAAACTATTTATATTCAAAGTTGTTTAAAATATTTAAAATATATACTTACCAGATTCTCTCTATGAAAACTGAATGTACGACTACCAGCTCGATGCGTCACCTCCTGTCTCCCCCGGTTCTGTTGTCCCACTGAAGATCTCCTCTAAAATCCACCACCCAACCAGTGTAAACATAATCAATCCCAAACATGAGATAAAATGTACTCTAGTCAGTGATCTCTATACGACTCATAAAATTTTATCACTCCTGCTTTCTTAATGGTTGTCCTTCTCAAATTGTGTAAAAAATGATAGAAACGGTCGTGCATAGAAACCTTCCATGCCATGTGGATAGCATCATGCATGCTATCATCGACAAGATACCATATACTCTACAAATAATTTATAATATCAAGTTATTAATAAAATAAATTTCAAAATAAATATTATTTATTTACGTACTAGCCAATGATGCAAAATTTCATGTCGCACATCAACTGGAAACTGTTCCCATGTGATCCATGGATGAGAAAAATAACTGCGCAAGATAGAGCTCCCCTATCAAATAGATACATGCACAAAACTGTGAAAAAGAAATAAATAATTAAACAATTAATGTATATATATATATAAATTAATTAATTAAATATAACTAACAAATACAGGTTACCATACCTCCATGTGTGTGGATTGAAACTAAGATGTGGACATCGCTCAGGGATAGGGTCAGGAATCATCAGTCATGCAATACCACACCCCCTCCATGTACCCCCTGAACTGCCAGTAGGCTGAGGGTCATATTATCCAAAATCTCCCTCATCCAACGGTAGGTCACCCTCCTGCAACTCCCAGAATATATCAGAGTCCATATGAAACACAAAATGATTTTTGTTAGTAGATAGTTGAAAATAACTATTTAATATAGATATATGTTAGTGATGATTATAACCAGCATTTAACTATGTCAATGTTCATCTTCATCCTATTCTCCGTAGCTGTCAATGTCAATGTCTTCATCTTCCTTCTCAACATCATCAATATCCATATGAGTTTCAGTTTCAGCATCTATTGTCATTTCAAATTCATTTGTATCACCATTTACATCTTCATCACCGTCGATCCTTAATTTTGGGGTGTCATCATCGATATTCACGTCTCTTTGTGAATCATATGGATTTTGAGCAGTCTCTTGAAAATTTTCAATTCCTTCCACTTCAGCAGAACCACATTCAGTTTGAGTAAACTGATTTTCCTGAGATTTCATTTTTATTATGCTCCACCAATCGCTCAAGTCTCTTGAAGTAGCATATTACTTTGCATAATAAATTTCATGTTCCTATTGAGCTAGTAAAAATGGTTCATTAACTGTAAGAATACTTTTATATTTAATATCGATGATTCCATGAGTCGGATGAACATGAAATCTTCTCTCAGTATCCAACCACCGATATTTAAACATTGTTATATAATTATTTTCTGGATAACATAGCTCAATAATTTAATCCAAAATGCCATTAAAGTCAACTTCAGTTTCTATGTGATGTGATCCTTTCAAGAAAAATCCATTGTTCATTGTTTTTTTATTCCCCGTATGTATGTATATGAAATCGAAAACTATTCACCACATATGCATTATAAGATTTAACCATTTTGGATGGTGGGTTACTCAATATACACAGTTGCTTATCAATTTTATTAGAATATTTAGACACATGAAAATTTGTAAAACAATTATCAATATAATAAATAATAAACATAATTGATATTAAACCATCAATAATTTATGTTACCAGTTTTTGAAACCATTTAGAAATTTTTTTTGTCTGCATTCTTCAAGAGCAGCTGCTGTAATTTGTGGAAGTTGTTTCATGATATGATTATCATATAACCTACAAATAAAATATTTTTAAATAATGAAACATAAATTATATAATAAGTGATATAAGCACTCCTAGGACAAATGATGTCATTTCTTCACAGTTGAACAGAACATATGTATGATCTCTGTGATGTTCATATTCTGAAATCCATAATTCATGAACTCCACCGAAACCAAGATTTGGATGATTTAAAACTATTAATTGATTTTCCATTTTGTCATTAACATTCACCTCATTTCATCCCATATGATTTTGTTTTGATGGATATTGAGATTCAAAATAATGAGAGCAGAAAAAAGAAATTTCCTCTTGCAAATAAGCTTCAGCAATTGACCCTTCAACTGATGCTTTGTTACATACTTTTTTCTTTAATTTCTGCATGCATATCTCGAATTGGTACATACATCAAAACTGTACTAGACCTCCACATTTAGATTCATGTGGAAAATGTAATATGAGATGTTCCATTGAGTTAAAGAAAGTCGGTGGGAAGATTTTTTCTAGTTTACATATACTTACAGCAACATATTCTTCCATTTTTCTTAGCACATCCTAGTCTGTTGTCACTACACAAAAGTCCTGAAAAAAATTAGATATGTCTGTTATCGAGTGCCAAATCATATAATTCAACAAACCTATGAATTCAATTAGCATTAGTCTTTCCATTATAACATGAAAATCATGACTTGTTAATCCAGTAATATAACCATTCTTAAAACATCAGCCCAAATTGAAAGCATAGCAATCTGGAAGTCTCAACTCTGCAATCCATTGACAAAATAATAATAGACTCTCTTTAGATAGTGTATAAGCTGCTTTTGGCTTCTTTAACCTTTGTGATCTGACATTTTCAAATAGTTCAAGTTCTGGTCTCCTGCAAATTTGGGAAAGATCTAATCGTGCCTTTATATTATCTTTGGTCTTACCTGGTGTATCCAAAACTGTAGGAAATAAATTATCAAAACAGTTCTTCTCAATATTCATAACATCCAACATGTGGCGGACCAACAAATTAGACCAATACGGAAGATCTCAAAAAATGCTTCGTTTTATCCAATTATGTTCTTTCCCAATTCCATGAATTTTTTTTGGTTTACTGTTGGTCCAAATGTGATGGGAAGTAATGAAAATACAACTAATTTTAACTCTGTACCTGATATCATCTTTGGAGGTTCATCCTTCTCAATTGTACCTTTTCTGAAATGAGATTTGTTCCTCCAAAAAGGATGATCGGTTGGAAGAAATCAAGGGTGACAATCAAAATAGAAAGTTTTTTTCATTTACGAGCATAAAGGCTATATTGCCTTTCATAGAGTAAGGAATTGATTTCAGACCATGTGTACTCCAACCAAATAACATGTCATATGCCAGAAAGTCACTAATCGTCCACATCAATGCAACTTTAAATATGAAATTTTATTTCACATTAACATCATATGTATTAACACCATCACTACAAAATGATTTTCACTCATCAATCATTGGTTTCAAATAAACATAAATATTCTTTTCCAGATGTCCTGGGATTAATAGTGTCAAAAATATATAAGGCTCCTTCATCAACATCCATAGAGGCAAATTGTACGGAATTATAAAGACATGCCAACAAGAATACTGACTACCATAAGAACCAAATGGACAGAAAATATCAGTAGAAAGTCCCAATCGCACATTTTAGGCTTCTATAGCAAAAGAAGGATGCAGACGGTGAAAATGTTTCAATGAATCCCCATCAGATAGATGATTCAAGATTCTATCAGTTAAAATCTTGGTTTTGGGCCATGACATCATTGACGTTGTATTCGGAGACATAAATAAAGGATGAAACCTAGGAGTCATGGGGAAATATCTCAACCATTTTACTGGAATCGATCTAGACTTCCCTGGTTGAGCTTCTTTATACCTCGACTGTCCACATGTGGGACAACTATCCAAGGACTCATTTTCACCAGAATATAAGATGCAGTCATTTGGACATGCATGAATATTCTGATTACTAAGGCCTAGATTATTAACCAACCTCTTTCTCTCATATTAATGAGTAGGCAACACATTTCCTTCAGGTAACAGTGTTTTAGCTAAAGAAAATATCTGATCAAAACAGTTGTTTGACATTGCATTATGTGATTTAATAGCCATAAATTTTGCAACTAATTATAATTTTCATAACTTGCTACCAGGATATAATACATCCTCAGCAGATCTCAACAACTCATAAAATTCGGATGGTTCCAACTCAGGAGTTAAATCAATATCATCGTGAGTTTCAATTTGTTGCAAAGATGGACCTGCAACATTATGTACTAAATTTTGAAACCATGATGGATCTGGAATCAATTTATTAGGATCTTCTCTGGAACTACATTCACCATGTTGATACCAAAAAAATAATTTGGTTGAAAACCAAACCTCAAGAGATGTCCCCCAACGTTCTCAACTGTTTCAAACATTCTCAGAGCACATTTTTTACAAGGAAACATAATTGTGCCTTCTGAAAAATATTATGGTTTTGATGATGCAAATTCTAAGAAAGATTCAACACCCTCAATATATACAGGAATTAAACCACCACTATTTGGCTTTCTGCGCTGATTTATCCAAGCGCGATCATCTAATAATGACTGCTGTCGATTTCCTTGTTCCATATTTTTCTACATAAAATATAAAATCATCACTGTTTTTGAATAATTTGAAATTATGAAAACACTATCTGAAAAAAGAAGATAAATAATTACAACTACTTCTTAATAATTACCATTAATTAAGGGTGCCACAATTTTCATTGGATTGATGGATACTCTTTTGTATGTCGTCTCATTTACTTGCATCTTTCTCACACTAAAATGAAAATGAAGAATCTAGTTAGAGGTACCCATATTCATTCTCGTTCATATGAGAATGAATGTGCGTACCTCTGACTAGATTCTTCATTCTGATTTTAGTGTGAGAAAGATGCAAGTAAATGAGCCGTCGGACAATAAAGAACCCTTTTCGTTGATGATTCGTCTTCTTCCAATTGTCACCACCTGAAAACATTATAAGAAATATAATCCTACGAATGCATATCCAATCTCATGCATACAAGATTGAATATTTCTATGTAGTAGTACATTTTTCAAAAAAATTTGAGTCGGTGAGAGTTGAAAAGAGAAAGGTCATTGAGAAAAAGGATTGTCGTCAATCTATTGGAAATTGTACCATGTTCTTAAAATTTATTAAAATTTATGAAAAAAAATTTCCTAACTATTCCTAACTATTCCTAACTAATTATTACTAATAATTCCTATTTATTCGTATTTATTCTTATATATTATTATTTATTCCTATATATAGCTAATTATTACAATTTATTGCTAAATATTACAATTTATTGCTAATTATTACAAATTATTGCTAATTATTACTAATTATTACTAATTATTACTAATTGTTACTAATTATTACTAATTATAACTAATTATTACTAATTATTACTAATTATTACTAATTATTACTAATTATTACTAATTATTACAATTTATTACTAATTATTACAATTTATTACTAATTATTACAAATTATTACAATTTATTACTAATTTAGCAGTACTTAGCAACACATAGCAAAATCAAAACTGCTTGAATAATGAATGGAAATTTGGTAATCATCATTGTGGAGATGATTACAAATTTTCCCTTCATTATCTAAGCAGATTTCGTTGACTAATTATTACTAATTATTACAATTTATTACTAATTATTACAATTTATTACTAAATATTATAATTCATTACTAATTATTACAATTTATTACTAATTTAGCAATACTTAGCAAAATGAAAACTCCTTGAATAATGAAAGGAAATTTGGTAATCATCATTATAGAGATGATTAAAAATTTTCCCTTCATTATCCAAGAAGATTTTGTTTACTAATTATTACTAATAAATATATTATATTATCATTATTTATGAAAAAACAATATTAATATTTTTAAAATAATAAAAAGTTTATAAAATATTAAAATTATCAATATTTTCAATAGGCTTTTCTCTATTCTTAACATGTTCAAATCTCAAAGGTTCTCCAATTGTCAGGTCACGCACAATAAAAATTTTGTGTCAGTCATGTCCAATGTAAACTCTATAATTGTCCTTGCATGGTTGATCACCTCACAAGTAGTGTTGCAATAGGATGACCAATGTAATGTGGTTCTCGTCTCTAAGAATCATCTTGTTCCCTTTACATAGGTCATTCTTCCTTAAAAATTTGATGGGATATCAGTATCTTTCTCTTAAATTTTCAAGGAACAATGGTCTATGTAAAGGGTCATGTGAGATAATTCTTATAGATGATAAGGGAATGACTTGGGTTTTCCTATTGCAACACTGCTAGCAAGGTGATCAACCAAGAATGGATAATTATAGAATTTACATTGGACATGGCTGACACAAACTTTTTATTGTGCATGACTTGACAATTGGCGACCCGTTGATATTTGAACATGTTAAGAATAGAGCAAAGCCTTTTGTGATTATTGATAATTTTAATATTTTATAAATTTTTTATTATTTTAATAATATTAATATGTTTTTTCATAAATGTTGATAATATAATTTTTTTGTTAGTAATAATTGAATATAATTATATTTACTATTTATTATTATTTATTACTAAGTATAACAATTTATTCCTAATTATAACAAATTATTACAATTTATTCCTAATTATTACTAATTATTACAATTTATTACCATTTATTAATAGTTATTACTAATTATTAAAATTTATTACTAATTATTACAATTTCTTACTAATTATTACAATTTATTAAAATTTATCACTAATTATTCTTATTTATTCCAAATTATTCCTAATTATTCCTATTTATTCCTAATTATTTCTAATTAGTGCTAATTATTCATAATAATTCCTAATTATGGATAATTATTACGAATTATTGCTAATTATTACTAATTATTTCTAATTTATTCCTAATTATTAAAATTTATTCCTAATCATTATAATTTATTCCTAATTATTACAATTTATTACTTATTATTACAATTTGTTACTAATTATTACAATTTATTACTAATTATTACAATTTATTCCTAATTATTTCAATTTATTACAATTTATTACAATTTATTCCTAATTATTACTAATTATTACAATTGTTTCCTAATTATTACTAATTATTAAAATTTATTCCTAATTATTACTAATTATTACTAATTATTACAATTTATTATTAATTATTCCTAATTACTATAATTTATTAATAATTATTACAATTTGTTACAATTTATTACTAATTATTACTAATTATTACTATTTATTCCTAATTATTACTAATTATAACAATTTATTCCTAATTATTACTAATTATTTGTAATTATTAGTAATTATTACAAATTATTCATAATTAATTCTAATTATTACAATTTACTCCTAATCATTACTAATTATTACTAATTATTTGTAATTATTACTATTTATTACTAATTATTCATAATTATTACTTATTATTACTAATTATTACTAATTATTCATAATTATTCATAATTATAACTAATTATACGTAATTATTACAATTTATTACTAATTATTACTAATTATTACAATTTATTACTAATTATTACTAATTATTACAATTTATTACTAATTATTCATAATTATGACTAATTATAACCAATTATTAAAATTTATCACTAATTATTACAATTTATTCCTAATTATTACAATTTATTACTAATTATTACAATTTATTACTAATTATTACATTTTTTTACAATTTATTACAATTTATTTCTAATTATTACTAATTATTACAATTTATTCCTATTAATTGCTAATTATTGCTAATTGTTCTTAATTATTGCTAATTAGTGCTAATTATTGCTAATTAGTTCTAATTATTCATAATTATTCCTAATTATTGCTAATTAATGCTAATTATTCATAATTATTCATTATTATTCATTATTATTACGAAGTATTGCTAATTATTTCTAATTATTACAATTTATTACTAATGTTTACAATTTATTCTTAATTATTACAATTTATTACTATTTATTACTATTTATTACAATTTATTACTAATTATTACAATTTATTCTAATTATTTCAATTTATTACAAGTTATTTCTAATTGTTACTAATTATTATAATTTATTCCTAATTATTACTAATTATTAAAATTTATTCCTAATTAGTACTAATTATTACTAATTATTACAATTTATTACTAATTATTCATAATTATTACAATTTATTACTAATTATTACAATTTATTACAATTTATTTCTAATTATTACTAATTATTACTAATTATTACTATTTATTCCTAATTATTACTAATTATTACAATTTATTCCTAATTATTACTAATTATTACTAATTATTCTTAATTATTACTAATTATTACTAATTATTCATAATTATTACAAATTATTCGTAATTATTACTAATTATTCGTAATTATTACTAATTATTCATAATTATTACAATTTATTACAGTTTATTACTAATTATTCTTAATTATTCTTAATTATTACTAATTATTCCTACTTATTCGGAATTATTCCTAATTATTCTGAATTTTTCCTAATTATTCCTAATAATTGCTAATTATTCGTAGTTATTGATAATTATTCCTAATTATTTCTAATTATTCTTGATTATTCCTAATCATTCCTAATTATTACTATTTATTCCTAATTATTACAATTTATTCCAAATTATTACAATTTATTCCTAATTATTACAATTTATTCCTAATTATAACAATTTATTACTAATTATTTCTAATTAATGCAATTTATTCCTATTTATTACAATTTATTCCTTTTTATTACTAATTATTCGTAATTATTACTAATTATTCCTAATTATTACAATTAATTCCTAATTATTCCTAATTATTTCTAATTGTTTCTAATTATTATTAATTTTTCGTAATTATTGCTAATTATTCGTAATTATTGCTAATTATTCGTAATTATTGCTAATTATTCGTAATTATCCCTAATTATTGCTAATTATTCGTAATTATTGCTAATTATTCCTAATTATTTCTAATTATTTGTAATTATACCTAATTATTAATAATTATACATAATTATTATTAATTATACCTAATTATTTCTAATTATACATAATTATTACTAATTATACGTAATTATTACTAACTATATGTAATTATTACTAGTTATACGTAATTATTACTAATTATACGTAATTATTACTAATTATACCTTATTATACCTAAGTATACCTAATTATTACCAATTATACCTAATTATTACTAATTATACCTAATTATTACTAATTATACCTAATTGTTACTAATTATACCTAATTATTACTAATTATACCTAATTATAACTAATTATACCTAATTATAACTAATTATTACTAATTACCCCTAATTATATCTAATTATGACTAAATTCCACTAATTATCTATAATAATCTCTAATTATTGCAAATTAACACTAATTATTTATAATTATCACTAACAATATCAATTTCTTATTAAAAATAAATATAAATAAAACCAAATTTAAATCTAATTTAATTACAACTAATAAACATCAATTAAAATTAATAAAAAATCTAAAAAATCTAAAAAAATATAATATAAATACCTTAAACATTGATATTTTGAAAGTGTTGGTGCCTTCCTATTGCTCTCGTATAAAAAATTTTAACTAACATAAACTTTTTCCTTAAAACTGGAGAATCAAGAGAAAGGGAGAGGAAGATCTATGTGATTTGGAAAAAAACGGATGAGGGTATATATATGTTAGATTAGTTGTGACGGGGTTAGTTGTGACGGGTATCCCATCTCAAGTGGTGGTATTTGCGATGGGGCCCGTCGCAAATACCGACGCCCACATTAATTACAGTCGGTGGTTAAAAGGGAATTTGTGACGGTACCCTTTGCAAATACACACCTGCCGATATACCATTTGCGATGTGCTGTTTTGCCTATCGCAAATGTTATTTACCACCACTGGGATTTTGCGACGGGCCCGTCACAAATACCCTCGCCAGCATTAATTATAGTCGGCGGTTAAAAGGGTATTTGCGATGGGACCCGTCGCTAAAGCCCGGCGGCGGTGAATACCATTTGCGACGGGTGGCTTTGCCCGTCGCAAATGGTATTGACCGCATCCGGGATTTTGCGACGGAGATGTGTCCTCGTCGCAAATACCCTTACCGCGTTTTGGCGCACAAACCGCGCCAAACCTATTGCGACAGGCCGCCTAATCCCGTCATAATTATCCTACTATTTGTGACGGGAAAAGACTCCCCTCGCAATTACGTAGTTAGTCGGACCTTTTGAGACGGTATATATTCCTGTCGCAATTGACCGTTCGCAAAAATCCACTTTTCCTGTAGTGTATCTTCAATCACTAGAAATTTATTTTTTCAACTATGTGTTGCAATAGTTCTTAAAAATTTTATTCATTCTATTCCATTTACACTCATTGTAAGAGACTGTGTTATTGTCATGGATAGGTATTGCAAAGGGAGACCCTGGTTGAAATCTCTTTGTCCTTTTTAATAAGTGATGCTTATAATTATTTCGTATCCACCACAAAAGGTATTTTTAGTGAAAATCACCAAACATGTGGAGTTGAGGGTTGGTGGAGTAGACTAGGGGATTTCTTTTACCCATACCACTATAAATCACTTATGTTAAATCACTTATTGTTATTTTTATATATTTCTATTGTCTATACTCTTTAAAGAAAATATTTGAACTATCATAACTGAAGAGGAATATTTTCTGCCAAAAAAAATTAGGAACTCAATTCACCCCTTACTGAGTTTTCAACTAGCCATTATCTGGGAAAACAATTAGTATCAGATCTTGTGAATCTTTAGTTTGAAGTTGTCAAAATTTGAATTAAAAATATCTATTTTCAAATGGATGATATGGATGATATCAAAGAAGTCTTTTGAATGTTTATATCTCCTTACTTTATTAGTGAAAATTATTGTTTCTAGAAGGCCCAGATGACTATCTATCTGAAGAATCTTAGTTTCAAAGTTTATCTTAGAGTAGTAATTACTTAAGAAATTTCTAAGATAGAACCTCAAACATGGGATGATATAGTCAAAGTAGGATATTATATGAATTACAATGTTATGAGCCCTATAATCAATGGATTAAGACCATATGAGCTCAAAAGAGTATAATAGTTTCAAACTGCTCATGAAATGTGGACTACTATAGTAGTTTCCTATCAAGGTACTTATAATGTGATGGCTCTCAGATATTAGACTATCAAACTTATGTTCTGCACATTCAAAATGGATGAAGGAGAAATCATTACTCAGTTGAATGGAAGACTCACTGAGATTGTTAACCATATTAATACTCTTGGAGAACATATCACTGAGCCTAAGTAAGCATTGAATGTTCATAGAGTGTTACCACCCAAGTGGAGTAGAATCTCAGCTACCATCATACAATCAATAGAGGTCAACAATTTCAATATAAAATCTCTCATTGTAACTCTTATGATTTATGAAGCTAAAATGGAAGCTAAAACAGAAGAATATAAAATGGTAAATAAATAAAATGCTTCCATGAAGTTTTATACTTGTAAATATAAAAAGAAAAAAAAGTAAATACAAATATCTGATGAAAATGATGAATAAGATTATTCCTGAAATTCTGGATCAAATAGAGAACTTTCCCAGTTTTCAAAAAACATTCAGGAAATTTATAAAAAAATAATATGTTTCGGAAGACCCTTTAACAAGTATAGGGGTCATGGGGAAAGCTCTAAATAAATAATATTTTATGAATGAATGAACTAATAAAATATCAAACCTGATTGTACAAAGAATAAAGATGATAAAAATCAGAAAATAAGTACTTAAAAAATGATGAATATAAGTTGAAATCCAATAAGTATATGAATGAAACATGGATTTATTATGAATATTCTAGTAAATGCACGTTATCAGGATTAGAATATGAATATCCTAATCAAAATGAAAACATATTATTTATGGCACAATTGGATGAGGTATATTTTTCTATTCACATGAGTTTGAGAATGATCATGAATCAAAAACATAAAAATAATCATATGAAGAATTAAATTAATATTGTTCCATGTTATAAAAAAATTATGAAATATTAAAGAAGAATACAATAATATTAGGAACTCTTGTAATAAAATTTTCAATGAAGAAGTCTATAAAAATATTTTAGATTTTAAAAATCAATTGGAAACATCTATTGCATCATATACTATGAAAATTTAGACAATAAAAAACTTATAGAATTCGTTTCAAAATATTAAAATGTTGAAAGTGGTTTCACAAAAGTTTAATATTAAAAAAGAAAAATTATTGGATAGAATTAACTAAAAATGAAATTTTTTGAATATGAATCCATGTTGAATGGCCCAAACATTACCAGAAATATTGTGTGCCTAGTTTTAACAACAGAACCCCTTATAATGTTACATTTTTCATTTTATATAAATTGGAAATAATTATGAAATCTATAATTATATAAATATTTAATTATATGGAATAAAAAATTCCCTTCTTAAAAAATATTTTTCAAAAAAAGTTGATAAATTTTCTGGAAAACAAAAACAGATTTGTACCCACAGTCTTTTGTATCTAACATTGTAGACCCAAATAGCATTTCATTACTAAAAAATTGTTTTGTTTGATATGTAATTGTTATGAACAATCCAAATTAATATCAATGCAAAATTGTTGATGAAGAATTTTATGTCAAGAAAAATGAGTATATATTTATCTATCTTTGACCCACTATCTATGATTGATAGAGGCTATGTCATATTTGGTGATAATGAAAAAAATAGCATTGGAACTATTGTAAATCCTTAATATATTATCATCAACAAAGTTCCGTAGTTAAAGGCTTGAAGTATAGTTTGATAAGTATCTTTCAATAAATCGATGATGGTTATTCAATTTATTTTTCAAACAAAGGATGTCTTGTTTTCAAAGATAATTTTCTCAAGTTCAAAACACCTAGAACTAATAATTTTTATAAATTATATTTTAATTATTTTTGTAGAAAAAATGTAAATTGTTTAAATTATGAAATTAATGAATCATGGATTTTTCATAGAAGTATTGGACATTGTAATGTACACTCTTTGAAAAAAAATTAATGAAAAATTGGATTTCTAAATTTTATAACCTTTAATTGGATAATAAGATGCTATGTGATGCGTATCAAATGGTAAAATAACACGAGCCTTATTTTAAACTAATTAAAGAGTTTTATACTTATATACTTTTTGAGTTTACCCATATAGATCTATCCAAACCTATTAGAACTACATATCTTGATGTTAAATCATATTTTTAGGTATTGGTTGATGATTTTTCAAGATTAACATGAGTTTAATTTTTAAGAATAAAACATAAATCTTATTCTATTTTTAAAATTTTCTATTATATTTTCAATGATGTAAAAGTTTCTAAAATTGTAACTTTTAGAATTGATCAGGTAGGTGAATTTTATATTCATGAATTTAATTTTAAATTTCTCATATAAAGGAATGAAAATAACTTTTTCTACCCCCAAGAAACCTCAGAATAATGGTTATATTAAATGTAGGAATATGAATTTGTCAGATTTTTCTAAAACCATGTTATGTGAATATAAAATGCGTACTTGTTTTTAGGTTTAAGCAATCAACATAGCATGTTATTTCATTTAGAGATTTCTAATAAAACCTGCCTTAAATAAAACACCCTATGAGTAATATAATAACATAAATACAATGGTAGAATACTTCAAATATTTGCATGTAAGGTTTACATCTAGAACACTAAGGATAATCTTGGTAAGTTTGATCTAAAAGAAGATAATGGTATTTCCATGTGTTATTAGACTACTTCCATGGATTATAGTGTTTTCAAAAAAAATTTGGGATTTTTTAAGAATCATATAATGTGATGTTTGATGAAAGTAATAATTTTGATCACAAAATGACTCAAACTGATGTGTTGAATGATTCTCTCAAGAACATGAGACCTGAACATCAATTTTACAAAAACAAGGATGATTATTTGAATGTTTATTATATTAAAAATATCTGGTAAGGGTTTATACTAGTTAAATAAAACATTTCATCCTAGATAACCTAGAAATGTTAACGATCATTCTTTATTAATAGTTATAATAATATTATAGGAAGGAGTCAAGACTAGAAAAAATATTTATAACCTAATAAAATTATTTTTTATCCCAATTAGAACCTAAAAATAGTAGAAGAATATTTATCTAATGAAAGTTTGTTTTAGCTATGAAATAAAATTTATATTAGTTAAAAAGGAATAACATATGGTAACTAGTTTATAGAACCTTTTATTATCCTGTAATTGGAAGAAATTGGTATTTAGAAATAAACAATATGGTTATGGTGTATCCACTAAAAATAAACATAGAATAGTTTCAAATGGTTATAATAAAGAAGAAGAAATAGACATTGAAGAAACCATTAATCTGAAATCTATGTTAGAATCATTTTAGATCATTCAAGAATATTCATCCTATATGAATTTTTATTGTATCATATGGATGTTAAATCTAATTTTTTAAATGTATTTTCGATCGAGGATGTTTATGTAGAACTACCACCTAGTTTAGAAGACCCTTAATTTCCAAACTATTGTTTCAAACACAACAAAGATCTATATGGACTTAAACAAGCACCAAGATCATGGTATGAAATATTATGTTCTTTTATTTAATCAAATGATTTTTTTTGGAATTGAACATCCAAAATTATTTTAAAAAACTTCATCGTCAAATATTTTTTTAGTATAAAAATGTTTTAAATATTTTATTTTTGGATCAACAAATCAAAAAATATGTAATCATTTTTCAAAACTTATGAAAAAAATTATTTCAAATAACTATTATGGGTGATTTAAGTGCTTTTATAGATTTCAAATATACCAAAAATATTTTTGAAATGTTTTAAAACAAATAAAGTACATAATATATTTAATAAATAAGTTTGGACTTGAAAAACATAAGCCTTATTCAACTACAATGATCTATAAAATTAATATTCATATACTGGAAAATGATTTCATAACAAGTCTTAAAGGGGAATCATTTTAAATTCACTGTGCCTTAATTCAAGTGTAATGAACAATATTTTTTCAATATGGAATCGTGAAGAATTTTAATTCAATCCAATATAATACCATTTAAATGATACCAAAAACATTTTACAATATTTAAAATGAACTATGTCCCTTTATCTTCTTTTTCCAAAAACTTATAATTCTAATTTAACATCAAATTTCAATTCTTATCTTAATGGATATAGATTAGATAAGAACAGAACCTCAGGAACCCATCACTTTATTGGAAAATATATAGCACCTTGGTCAATTAATAAATAAGACTATGTAGCATTATCAACTATAGAATCAAATTATATTATAATTGGAATGTCTTATGAAGAAGTGTTGTGGATGAAAAATGACATAATGTATTTTGAAATTAATTTTAATTGTGGTCCTATCCAATGTGATAGAACTATTTTATCAACATTGTGAAAACTCAAATTAACCATTGAAGAACAAAGAAAATTACTATAATACACTATTTATTGAGGGATCATGAACAAAAAAGATATATTTTTATAGTTTATTCACATAGAAAATAAATTAGAAGAAATTTTTACTAAACACTTTCCCCCAGATTGATTTGATTTTATTAAATCCGAATTAGTTTTGTCTAATTTTAGTTTATTTTATATTAATTTTTCTTATTATCATAATATCATATTTAAGTAAATATTTTGTTTACCGTATTTTATTTATGATTTATCAATACTATTTGAATTATAAGTCACATTAAATAGGGAATATCACATAAATTTTATAATGATTATATTTCACATCACGACATAACCCCTCAGTTTATTATAAAAAAAGAAATTGTTCCAACTATAAATGTGAAAACTTTTCAATCCATTGAAGCCTCTTTCTTTCTGCTATCCTAATATTTTTCTTTAACCCTCTAGTATTCTTAATCCTATCAATAAAGGAGAAAATTAATATAACATGTGAGTTTTCCTTAAAAATATTCACGAATTAGAGGATGTTAAGGAATTTTCTATGTGGATGAGTAATATAGTTCACCTGGATGAACAGAACACATATATTTCTCAATAAGTTTATCAATTTTCAGTGTTGGTAATATGACTTTGATGAAAGATGAACATTGATTATATTTTACAATAAAGTTTGTGAGTCCTATGAGACTGGAGTTTTTTATATAGGTGATAATGATTAACTTTTCACTGAAACCAGGCATCAAAAATGTTTCTCATTAACCCCATTGTTAATGGTTGAGGCATTCAATTTCCCTCAAGAAAGATATGTAATCTTTATTACTTCTCTATATGCTATAGATGAAGTCATTTTTTATGGTATCATGAAGTCTGTGTTTAGATCCTTAAATGGTTAGACGAAGCCTGTAAAGGACCTATAACCAGAAAGAATATTTCTCATAAATTTCATCCAATCTTCCATTGCATAGCGGAATGGTGAGTTAGAGAAAGTTTCATCTCAATATTTTACATTATTATATTTTTTATGATTTAAAATCATATTACTATAGAATGATAAGTTATGAGATACATATACCATGTATATAATATGTTAATGAAATTATACCCTTTTCAAAGAATGTTGATGTTATTTTTTCATAAGGCTGGTATTTCTTTGGATGAAAATATGAAAACCCATTGTAATGGATACAAAATGTTGAGCGTAATTATTTTAATAAGAAATGGTTTCTGTTGGAATTATTCTTTAAATAATTTTTTGTTAGTATGTTCTAAAGAATATATCAAAGTAGATCATGCTTAAACTTAGGGAGAGTTATCTCGGATGTTTTTTTTTTGAGTGGTAATGTAGTTCCTACAGTTTTTCCTATTTTAGAAGAAAGGATAGTTTAATTTGTTTATTAATATATGTTCTTTTAAATGAGATTCTTCCAAAAAGAAGAATATGAGTAAGAGTTGATTTAAGTCTATAGAAGACGATTCCCCTAAAGATAGAACACCTCTTATTTCTGCAATAGTTAGACCTGTGTTTATCCCTATTTCTTCTAGTAGAGACGATTTGGATACATCTATAAAAAATATTAGTAAGTGATGGTCAAGGAAGGACTATATCAATTGTGTTGGGAAAAATTAAGACAGTGGAAATATATTCTTTGAGTGATATGAGTTCATAAATCAGAACTGAATCTGTTGACCTTAATATTCAAAAATTCATTAGTAGAGAAAAAGAAAAGGAATAAGGGAATTCAACTCAGTTGGTTTCAAGTGGAATAGTAAGATCATATTATGGAGAACCTTATTGAGAGGAGAGTTTTAATATTGATATAAATCACCATGATGATGATTCTAGGAGCATATAAATTCAGTAAGATGCGTTTTCTCTAATTTATAATTAGTATACACAGTCAAGAATTACTTTAGCTAAATTTTATACAATTGATGAGATATCTAGAGAGAGATACTCAAAGTAAAGTTTGGAAGTGGAATCATTAAAACATCTATTTCTAGAGTCCAATAATGATATTATGACTATTTGTGATCATGTTATCTCATAATAAGATGTTGATAAAGTAAAATAATCAGTTCAGTCTATGTTGGAAAAGTTTTTAGTGGATACCTATAAAGTATCCTTGAATCAAGTAGATATTCACTCAAGGTAAGGAGTGTCTCTGGTGATAGACACAGTTACTTCTACAATTAACATAATGAAGGGTGATATTATATCCATGAAAGTGAATTATGACTTTCAAAGCGATATAAACAATGAAATCAGAAGGATTCCAGTCTTTCCAAAGGAATCTCTTCTATCAATTTATCAATCCAAGAAATTAATTTACATTCTATTATAAACAAAAATCTAGTTGTTCAACATCATACATTCCATATAAAAAAATATTTAATTTTTATCATTATTGTATTGATAAATATGGTAGGATCCTTGGACAAAAAAATTAACTTCTTGGAAAATAAGTTTGAATATTTTCACCAGTTTATTGTAATTCATTATTAGACGGAATCATCAGAAGATGATGATGAATAAGAGGCTGATACATTTATTAAGCCTAAAGAACATCAAGTGTTAGTAATAAGAAAATAAATTTGTTTTGTTGATCATTTTTTTAGTATGTCAAATAACTATTTTGATGTGTTGAAGGTGTAAGGTCTCGGATCCATGTGGATCGACCCTTTGTTTATTTCCAAATACTGAGGTACTCGAAGGAATTATATAGGATTTTTAAATATAAAATCTAGAATCATAGATATTTCACACCGTGTAAAAATTTACAAGATGTTTAAATAGGTTTCACATATTATGCTAATCAAATTACAACATGTAGTAAATTGGGGTTTTAAAAATAAAAATGTGACATGTTTTCAGTAGAAACTAAACCTGAGGATAACATGATGTAAATGCGGATTACACATCATGTAAATCCATGATGTTGTATGTTATAAATGTTTTCAAATACTAGGTTTTTAAAAACCCTATTTCTATAGCACCTCTCTCCCTATTTCAAGAGAATTGAAAACCACCTCTTTGACATTTCGGGAATTCCTTTATAAAGAATCAATATCTATCCTTCATCCTTCAGTCCGTCTTTGTTAAAAGGTATGTTGTATCTCCTTATTTTGGTTTAGTTGATCTTTTCATTATTGTTTTTCTCTTTTCCAAATGATGGTTCTTGATCTCAATGTTTCTAACATAGTTTTTTTGTTTTTTATGGTGAGGTTGTGGTGAGGGGTCCTTGGTTGGATGCAGTTCCTATAGGAGAGGCGATCGAGATTCACAACATTGGTCAATTATCATGAAAGTAACATTGAAACCCTTTTTGATGTAGTGTATTAATTTTAACTCTATTTATTTACATGAAATCATAGAGATATCATGATTTAGTACCTTGGATCACAACAAAATTAACCAAATAATTACTTGAACCATATTAAAGAATTAGTATCGATCACATGGTGGTGTTGTAGTTTGTATGGTGGAATCAGGTTCCCTCATGATTTTTGATAGAGTGTGTGAAATATTATGTGCTTATTATTCTGGTATTAGTATGGAGAATTGTTAAAGAATGTAAATATGGAATTAATTGATAATTAATTGTATAAAATATTAAAGAGTAATCTTTATGGAATCTGGTGTGTTGTAAACATATGGTAGTAGGGAATTTTAAATGAATTGATCTTCAATGTGTCAATGGAATTGAATAAATATGTGTATAATTCTGATTCTTGTTGATAAATGAATTAAATTCATGTTAAATTAATTGTTTAATTAATTTGTGATGGTTTGTGTTGGCTTGCAGGTTAGGTTTCCTATAGTTAGAACCCATAAATTAAGAATCGGTTGATTCTCTATGGAATAAGAATCTGTTGTGTGATAAAATATAATCACTTATAGGGACTGAGTTTCCCACTTTCTTCTAAAGTCTAAGTACCTTGTGCCTTAGGGATATGAGGGATCATAGTTTATGATGGTTTGATGCCTTGATTTAGGTTTAAGATATTAGTTTCAATGTTTGTTTCCCACTAATTGTGTTGTTATTTAAGCCTTGGATGACTGATCCTAGAGAGTTTTTTTGGTATAGGTGGTGGGGAATTTTTATTAGATGTGAACCTATGATGGCTAATCTTAGGGGGCTGTTATTGTTTATTGTTCATGGAGGACCAGAATTTTGGGTAGCAGTTGACACCTGTGGAGGAGAGATGCATTGAGATATGCATATGGGTGTAGGGGATGACATCACAGATGATGAAATAAGTTGAATATAGCCATACCCATATATATAAAAACTATATTCTTGGTTGAATATATAACTTGGATTATGGTCTTGTTGTTTTTTTATTTTCATTACTTTACCCACTTCTTGGGGTTGGTAGATGTGCTTGGTTGTATACATTGTTTAGTAGCTTATGATGTTACCCGAATGGCCTGAAGGCCTTCATTTTTATTGATTTTGATAAACCCCCTTTCAAGGGATGATGGGGAACCCTTTAAATGTCATGTAGTCTCAGATATTACATGTAACACCCCGAGATTCCACGATACGCTTCTCATTCAATAATGCAATAGCTTGCATTGTACGCAACTTCGAGTTCTAAAACACCGCGACTAATCAAAGTAGCCGTTATGAATAGTAATAACCCCTTTTTAAATTTATAGAAATTTTATATTTCAAAATGGACTTCATTTTTGTATTCGGAATATTGAAATTAGCCTATGTTGAATTTTTGGTATTTTTCTGAGAACTTCTAAATTTTTATGAATAGTGAAAAATACTTAAAAACAACTTTTTTAATCAAAATAATTTATAGTGATAAATTATACTATTTAGGGTTTTTAAAGTATAATTAGAATATATTTTTACAATTTTATCCAATGGTGGTCATTAGAATTAATTCAACATTGAAATTGGACATAAACAATTGCCAATCTTTTGATATAAATTGTTTCTTAAAAACACGCTATTTGTTGTGATAGCGGGAATTAATTATAAAATTAATTAATGAAACTTATATTTTTGGAATTTTTTAAAATAGACATCATTTTTGAATTCGGAATATCAATTATAGCCTAGGGTAAAATTTTGGCATTGTTCTGAAAAACTTCAATTTTTGATGAATAGTGAAACCACCAAGTGGTAGTTAAATAACTGATTTTTCGTTTAAATGAAATATTACCACTTCTGTGATTTGATTTTCAAAAATCCGACATACATGGTTTTCATTAAGAAGTAAAATGTGGTTCAATGAGATTAAAATAATTTTTGGTGAATAGTAACATTTAAGTTCTTAATCGCGATTAGAGGTAATTAGTGTAGTTTAAGGTAAAAATAATGTTTTAATAATATGAGATGAGCTTGACACTTGTCCTACTCCTATTGGATGATTCATGGCCGACCGAGACAACCCATGAGTCAACTTGGGGACCCCATGGAGCCACTTTAGTTGGAAAATGACATTAATATATATTTATTTAATATTAAAATTAAATTGATAAAAACATGAGTTGTTTTACTAAAACAGTTTTGAAGTGGGGTTACACAAGTCCACATTTTGACTATAAATATTCATTAGAAAGCTAAAACGATTTCCTACATCATAGTAGTTTTTTTATAATTTTTAGACATTAAATAAATTAAATTAATTATGACATCATTATGATGCAGCGATGACCTCATTATTTAACGATTTAAATAAAATGAGAAGATAATGCAAAATCCAAGGCTTACACTTGTCCAAAGCCTATTGGATGAGGATATTTAGAACCCTTATCACATTATACAATAATTATATAAGTGTGGGACCTTTATAATCCGAAAAGCATTGTGTAATAATGTAACATTTCAATCTTTCCAAAAGAGCCCCTCCTCTCCACTTATAAAAGGCCCCCACCTCTCCCACCTTATTCACACATTCAAGCCATTTGGCTCGGCCAACCTCTGCCCAAATACTCTTCCAACTTCCCCCTCTTACTCCTAGAAGCCTCACTTTGGGCAGAACTCTTTCCAAGTAAGCCTTTGTCTCAAATCAAAAAGAGTTACCCGATTTTGAGGTAATGTCTTCTCTAATGTTGTTTTGTTTTATTTTTCTTCTCCAACCCCCTAAACTCTTTTTATTCATTTCTTTTGAAACAACACCAGTATCCTCAAAATAATAGGATGTTGTTATAAGAAGGATTCTAGCTACATTTACACACACCTACATCTAATGGTTAAAGAACATACAGTTTCTGTGGATGGCGAATTTCTACCTCACGAAACGATGATTGTTCAACACTCACATAACACCTTCCAAGGTGGCCATTAAGATGTCACTATTTTTATATATGATATATAATATGTTTATGTTTTACTAACACTTCTGTATTTCTCATTTATGGCATACTTTATGACTTCCATTATGGGTAAAATGCGATAATTTCATTTTAGGAAGTGCGGACTACCGCCCCCTCAAAGTGATTTGAATCGTTAATGCCATATGTGGGATGTATAAAGGATGGGGTAAATGGTATTATACACTATATTATAATGTAATTATATTATACATTAAATATGAAATTGAAATGAAAGTAGCGTTCATGCGTACGTACGGCTTACCGTCTTCATGAACGGTGCATTTCATTTCTTACCTCTAAATGTTACGTAATATTATAAATGAATGTATATACTGGATATATAAGATATATATGACATCTAAATCATGAATATAATTCTGGAGATAATGGATATTCTACCACATAAACAACTTGTAATAATAAGAAGTTTATTGTTGACTCAAGTACCAAAGATCGACAAAACGACCGTTATTAACTTAAATAATTACATAATGTTCATATCATTGTAATAAGTGATATAATAAGGATAATGAAATTGAAAATGGTTCTTAATAAGGTATATATTAACTCTAGTTTATTATTCAGGAGGTTAAAGAACGGTTGAGTCAAGTCAGACACGAGGTAAGGGAATTTCATAACCCAACTTCCATTCTTTGGGTTAATCTCCTACTTTCAAATTATGTCATGATATTATTATGTCTTATTTTGTATTCTTTATGTGTACCTATAGTGAATACACATAATATATCTATTTTATTTTAAAAATGATCTTTGTAAGGACGTCATCTCAATCTCCTTTCATTGAGGCATATTTGGTTTTATACACAAATTTCTTTTATACGGTGTATAAACCACTTTGACTTTTACGTTTATTCAAAAGGAATATTTTTTATACGAAGCATTTACTAAACGACAAAAGGGAATGTTTTTGTCATACGTATGCGGCGACAATGACTTCTTTGCCGCCGTGACCACTATTTGAGTTCCGGCTTCCTCTACAAGCCATACCCTTTTTTTAATGAAGAATAAATACCATGTTATACTTTTCTTTTATTTTGGTATTGAAAATGATTTTGAAAGCGTTTTTATTATATCAATGTGTTGTATTTATATCTTGTGATTGAAATGTGGAAATGTTATGTTTCCTTTATGCAGGTTTTATGTGATACGATTATGTTATGGTTTATGAGATGTTTAAACCTATTCATATGAGGAATGTATTAGACTTAATAAGTGACGGGTGGAGCCCGCTATAGCTCCTCGATGCATCGGTAGGTCTCATGAGACAACCAGACGTGGAATTGGCCGAGGCCCTTTCCCAATTTGATATATGGTTTTGGCCGAGGCCTTAATCATTTTAGACGTTTTGGCCGAGGCCTTAATAATTTTAGACCTCTTGGCTGAGGCCTTGACAAAATGTTTCAGAATGTCCGGCATTATACATTCCCTCATTATGAAATTAGTTAATGATATTTCATGTGATTATTCGACCAGTAGGATATCCATGTGAAGAAGTGAATGGCATTATCTCATTTTACTTTTGCCATATTATGTTGATGTTCAAGTTTAAAAGGCTTTTGTTTTAGTTATACATTGCCTTAAATTTTTATGTTTATTTATGAAAGCTTCCGCAATATTGTTATCCTTACTGAGCATCTGAGCTCACCCCTTTCAATGTTTTAATATTTTTTCCAGGATGTGAAGAAGTATTTTATGAATGACCTGCAGGGATAGTCAGAAGAGGATATTAGTGTGGACTATGAAGACTTTGTTATTGTAGTTTTTCACTTTATGATGTAATGTAACGTTTACGAATGTATCTAGTGATTCCAAGGCTACTAAACTAATCGGTCTTTCGAGACTTGATCTTTTGTGATCATGCCAATGTTACGAAGTAACGCACCGGCTCTAGGTAGCTGGGGTCAGGGCGTTACAGTTGGTATCAAAGGCATTTTAGTACTAACCTTGGATGCTAGATTTAGATAAACTCTGATTAGAGCACATAGCCCGAAGATAGACTTTGAGGATTAGTATAGAAGAACTTCCTAGAATTTTGGTATTGTAGAGATGTTGTGAGTTTTCCGAGAAATTCATCCCTGTCTGGATACGAGCAGGTAGAGGTGGCTCTGGCACAGATGTACCTAGGGGTAAAACCCGAAAACACCGCTTTGAGCTAGACTCGAACGGGAACTGGTGCACGACAACGGGCCTTGCTGCACTCTTGGTTACGACACTCCCGAGGGATATGCTTAGGATAATTATCATTTTCTTTACAAACCACTATGTAGTGTTTATGAGTATATACTTCCTCAAAGAAAAAATTCTTATGATTATGGATTATATCCACAAACCATTCAATTTACTTTAAGTATTTTAAAAGTTTGGAATTATTCATTGTAATTCATAAACTAACCTAGTTTATGCCATTGTTTAGAAATGGCGCCTAGTGGAAGGAATGGAAACTGTATCAATGCACGCACTCCGTGTAGGGATTGCCCTCCTGATCAAGATAATTATTGTGGATCTGGAGATACAACTGGTTCTCATCAACTTATTACCGTACTGGGACAACTCACTCAGGTTATGAATAATAACCTTACTCGTATGGAGCACCTTGATCCGCAACATGGAGGATCAATGCTAGACCGTTTCATGAGGCAAAAACCACCAACCTTCAATGGGAGTACAAATCCTATAGTATCTAAGCAATGGATAAATTCCTTAGAGAAAATATTCCATGCCTTGGGGGGTAGTGAAAGGGAGAAAGTTGTCATGGCAGTTTACCGCCTCACTGGAGATGCCGATCAGTGGTGGTCGCTGATTCAAAACACAAAGGAAGATGATGACGTATCGAATATGGGATGGAGGGAGTTCAAAGAGATTTTCTTAGAAAAATACTTTCCTCGTGACCATCGAGCAGATATGGAAAGGAAATTTTTGAGTCTGAGACAAAAGGAGGATGAGAATTTCGCAAAGTATGAGGCCAACTTTACAAGGTTGGCGAGGCATGCTGCAGATTATATACGTAACCCAAGGAGTAAGATTGATCGTTTCTTTGATGGGTTAAAACCATTTCTCCGTCGAGCTTTAGTATCACAATCCTTCTCATCATACGAAGATATTGTCTCATGTGCTATCAAGACAGAAAAGGAATTCTCTAAGTCTTATGACAACAAAGTAAAGCAAGAGAAGAAGAGAACGGGGGAACAAGAGACAGATAAAGGTAAAAAGGGAAAGAAGTATTTTCCATTATGTGATAATTGTGGGAAGAATCACCCTGGTACGTTCCTAAAAAGAATGGGAGTTTGTTATAAATGTGGAGAAAAGGGTCACCAGGCTCGTGATTACAAGGGAAAGAATGAGGCTGTCAAAGTTGAATGCTATAATTGTAGGGAAATGGGGCATTATGCAAATGAATTTCCTAAGGGTCAAGGAAACTTACCTCGGAAAAGGCCAAGGGATCAAGGCCAATCTTATGCTGTGACTATAGTTGAAGCGGAATAATTAATGTATCGGTGCTTTTGGACTCAAAGATTATATTCTGGTTATAAGAATAATGTGATATATATAAGGATTGTACTGAAGTACTTGTTGATTTCAGTAAGGTTTTAATATGATGAAGGTAATTATATTTTTAGTTTGTGACAATAATAGAAACTTTTCTTTGTTTGAGGAATCTGATGTTACAATTGATTTTGGAATTTAGAGACCTTTTAGAGAAAGTCTGGACGGAGGTATTTTGGATAACTATAATGGTTGGAGTGGATTAAGTTGATCTTTGGATAGTATTGTTTAAGGATAAAACACTTCTGAAGATTATTTTTGGAATATTATAATACTATAGTTTTAGGAAAAGGACAACCTGCAGGGTGGGGCATAACCCGTCGCGTCGGACAAAGCTGCAGGAATCGAACCCACAACCATAGTGCGACAAGCCTTTATTTCCTACCACTAGCCTACAGGAAGTCCCTGGTTATTACAAAATAATTTTACTAATCTAAATGGTATGTGTTAACATTTGGAACCTTATACAATTAGGATAAATAAAATATTTTTGAGTTCCATTACCATTTGGAGTAAAAGTTGGGTTGTGGTAAAAATTTATTAACGAATGAAAGTATACATAAAAAGTATGTATATTCCCTTACGTTCTTAGTAAATCTCCTAAATAAATTCCTCAACATTATAAAATGTAACTTAAAACAAAAATGTTGTCGGTTAACTTTTCCAACTGGGGATTCAATGACCGTTTAACCAATCACAAGTTTGTGATTTTCTTGTGGTTAAACATTCTCCTAATCCTGTTTTCTATAACTCTCCATCAGACCTTGATGCTTTGTTTCTCCTCCATATCCATATTTTCATAGAATCCTAGAATGGGCTATATCGGGTGACCTTTGTAATTATCTTGCTTTCTTTTAATGTTATATATTTATTAACCTTATTTCCGATGTGGGTTATCCTCAAAGGTATTTTCTCTTTTCAACCTTTTATTTTAAAAGAAAAATTTCAAATTGCGAGGATGCAATTTATTGAAGGAGGGGAGAATGTAACACCCCGAGCTTCCACGATACGCTTCTCATTCAATAATGCAATAGCTTGCATTGTACGCAACTTCGAGTTCTAAAACACCGCGACTAATCAAAGTAGCTGTTATGAATAGTAATAACCACTTTTTAAATTTATAGAAATTTTATATTTCAAAATGGACTTCATTTTTGTATTCGGAATATTGAAATTAGCCTATGTTGAATTTTTGGTATTTTTCTGAGAACTTCTAAATTTTTATGAATAGTGAAAAATACTTAAAAACAACTTTTTTAATCAAAATAATTTATAGTGATAAATTATACTATTTAGTGGTTTTAAAGTATAATTAGAATATATTTTTACAATTTTATCCAATGGTGGTCATTAGAATTAATTCAACATTGAAATTGGACATAAACAATTGCCAATCTTTTGATATAAATTGTTTCGTAAAAACACGCTATTTGTTGTGACAGCGGGAATTAATTATAAAATTAATTAATGCAACTTATATGTTTGGAATTTTGTAAAATAGACATCATTTTTGAATTCGGAATATCAATTATAGCCTAGGGTAAAATTTTGGCATTGTTCGGAAAAACTTCAATTTTTGATTAATAGTGAAACCACTAAGTGGAAGTTAAATAACTGATTTTTCGTTTAAATGAAATATTACCACTTCTGTGATTTTATTTTCAAAAATCTGACATACATGGTTGTCATTAAGAAGTAAAATTTGGTTCAATGAGATTAAAATAATTTTTGGTGAATAGTAACTTTTAAGTTCTTAATCGCGATTAGAGGTAATTAGTGTAGTTTAAGGTAAAAATAATGTTTTAATAATATGAGATGAGCTTGACACTTGTCCTACTCCTATTGGATGAGTCTTGGCCAACCAATACAACCCATGAGTCAACTTGGGGACCCCATGGAGCCACTTTAGTAGGAAAATGACATTAATATATATTTATTTAATATTAAAATTAAATTGATACAAACATGAGTTGTTTTACTTAAACAGTTTTTAAGTGGGGTTACACAAGTCCACATTTTGACTATAAATATTCATTAGAAAGCTAAAACGATTTCCTACATCATAGTAGTTTTTTTATAATTTTTAGACATTAAATAAATTAAATTATTTATGACATCATTATGATGCAGCGATGACCTCATTATTTAACGATTTAAATAAAATGAGAAGATAATGCAAAATCCAAGGCTTACACTTGTCCAAAGCCTATTGTATGAGGGGATTTCGAACCCTTATCACATTATCCACGAATTATATAAGTTTGGGACCTTTAGAATCCGAAAAGCATTGTGTAATAATGTAACATTTCAATCTTTCCAAAAGAGCCCCTCCTCTCCACTTATAAAAGGCCCCCACCTATCCCACCTTATTCACACATTCAAGCCATTTGGCTCGGCCAACCTCTGCCCAAATACTCTTCCAACTTCCCCCTCTTACTCCTAGAAGCCTCACTTTGGGCCGAACTCTTCCCAAGGAAGCCTTTGTCTCAAATCAAAAAGAGTTACCCGATTTTGAGGTAATGTCTTCTCTAATGTTGTTTTGTTTTATTTTTCTTCTCCAACCCCCTAAACTCTTTTTATTAATTTATTTTGTAACAAAACCAGTATCCTCAAAATACTAGGATGTTGTTATAAGAAGGATTCAAGCTACATTTACACACACCAACATCTAATGGTTAAAGAACATATGGTTTCTGTGGATGGCGAATTTCTGCCTCACGAAACGATGATTGTTCAACACTCATATAACACCTTCAAAGGTGTACATTAAGATGTCACTATTTTTATATATGATATATAATATGTTTATGTTTTACTTATGCTTCTGTATTTCTCATTTATGGCATACTTTATGATTTCCATTATGGGTAAAACCCGATAATTTCATTTTAGGAAGTGCGGACTACCGCCCCCTCAAAGTGATTTGAATCGTTAATGCCATATGTGGGATGTATAAAGGATGAGGTAAATGGTATTATACACTATATTATACTGTAATTATATTATACATTAAATATGAAATTGAAATGAAAGTAGCGTTCATGCGTACGTACGGCTTACCGTCTCCATGAACGGTGCATTTCATTTCTTACCTCTAAATGTTACGTAATATTATAAATGAATGTATATACTGGATATATAAGATATATATGACATCTAAATCATGAATATAATTCTGGAGATAATGGATATTCTACCACATAAACAACTTGTAATTATAAGAAGTTTATTGTTGACTCAAGTACCAACGATCGACAAAACGACCGTTATTAACATAAATAATTACATAATGTTCATATCATTGTAATAAGTGATATAATAAGGATAATGAAATTGAAAATGGTTCTTAATAAGGTATATATTAACTCTAGTTTATTATTCAGGAGGTTAAAGAACGGTTGAGTCAAGTCAGACACGAGGTAAGGGAATTTCATAACCCAACTTCCATTCTTTGGGTTAATCTCCTACTTTCAAATTATGTCATGATATTATTATGTCTTATTTTGTATTCTTTATGTGTACCTATAGTGAATACACATAATATATCTATTTTATTTTAAAAATGATCTTTGTAAGGACTTCGTCTCAATCTCCTTTCATTGAGTCATATTTGGTTTTATACACAAATTTCTTTTATACGGTGTATAAACCACTTTGACTTTTACGTTTATTCAGAAGGAATATTTTTTATACGAAGCATTTACTAAACGACAAAAGGGAATGTTTTTGTCGTACGTATGCGGCGACAATGACTTCTCTGCCGCCGTGACCACTATTTGAGTTTCGGCTTCCTCTACAAGCCATACCCTTTTTTTTAATGAAGAAAAAATACCATGTTATACTTTTCTTTTATTTTGGTATTGAAAATGGTTTTGAAAGCGTTTTTATTATATCAATGTGTTGTATTGATATCTTGTGATTGAAATGTGGAAATGTTATGTTTCCTTTATGCATGTTTTATGTGATACGATTATGTTATGGTTTATGAGATGTTTAAACCTATTCATATGAGGAATGTATTGGACTTAATAAGTGACGGGTGGAGCCCTCTATAGCTCCTCGATGCATCGGTAGGTCTCATGAGACAACCAGACGTGGAATTGGCGGAGGCCCTTTCCCAATTTGATTTATGGTTTTGGACGAGGCCTTAATCATTTTAGACGTTTTGGCCGAGGCCTTAATCATTTTAGACGTCTTGGCTGAGGCCTTGACAAAATGTTTCAGAATGTCCGGCATTATACATTCCCTCATTAGGAAATTGGTTATTGATATTTCATGTGATTATTCGACCAGTAGGATATCCATGTGAAGAAGTGAATGGAATTATCTCATTTTACTTTTGCCATATTATGTTGATGTTCAAGTTTAAAAGGCTTTTGTTTTAGTTATACATTGCCTTAAATTTTTATGTTTATTTATGAAAGCTTCCGCAATATTGTTATCCTTACTGAGCATCTGAGCTCACCCCTTTCAATGTTTTAATATTTTTTCCAGGATGTGAAGAAGTATTTTATGAATGACCTGCAGGGATAGTCAGAAGAGGATATTAGTGTAGACTATGAAGACTTTGTTATTGTAGTTTTTCACTTTATGATGTAATGTAACGTTTACAAATGTATCTAGTGATTCCAAGGCTACTAAACTAATCGGTCTTTCGAGACTTGATCTTTTGTGATCATGCCAATGTTACGAAGTAACGCACCGACTCTGGGTAGCTGGGGTCAGGGCGTTACATTACATAGCCTCCAGGCTTAGGAGATTACATGACCTGATGGTCTTAGAGAATTAAACTAGACTATCTACAAGGATCTTCCCATCCCTAGCATCTGCATCGTAATAGTAGCTCTCCACCATCGCATGGACGTCTGGCTAGGCTTTCCATGAAAGCATAGGTGGGCCCCGATGGCAAAGCCATACCCACTCATTTTGACACATGCATTTGGCTCTGCTCTGGTGAGTGCACCTGCTCTGAATCCTCTTCTGGGGCTACTCCTTTTTTGTGGAGTCTTTTTGGGGAAACTAAATGTGGCCTAAAGGCCTTGAGATGGCCTAAAGGCCTTGAAGGTGGCCCAAAAGCCCTACTGACCCAAAGGTCTGGGTGGCCCAAAAGCCTTAAGAACTCCAACCCCAAACTGGTGGCCCAAGGTGAATAGATTCAGCTGCTACAGTGTCGAACTGTACCAACTATAGTGCCTTCTACAGTACCCACACAGTGTACAGTTCTGCTATAGTACCAGCACAGTGTACAGTTTTGCTATAGTGCCTACTACAGTACCTACTACAATATCCAGAAATATGCCTCTACCAGGTTTGGTGCTTGGGTCATGTGGATGCACTTAAGGATACCTCACCAACTAGGATGAGGCTCATGTGAAAAACGTGGTTGTCAATTATGTCCCCATATTTACCCGTATGGTGGGTCCGCCAACCCCAGGAGATACATGTTCCCTAGCTATGCTATGGCGTTGAATAGACTAGTTCATTATATAAATGGTGTCTGAGCCCGATGGGACTCGATCCTATGCCATTTCCCCCAGACAGTGAAATGGCCCAACCAGTGAACCACTTGTCTAATGCCCTGGGGAAAAAATGTGGTGGTCAATTAATTCCCCCTCTTTACACATATGGTAGGTCTGCCAACCAAGGGTGATACACGTTCCCCATATAAGACATGGATTTGAATAGCCCTGTTTATAATATGAATAGTGTCTGAGCCTGGGGGGACTCAAGCCTATGCCAGTTCCCCCATACAGCAAAATGGCCCAACCAGTGAACCACTCGACTAACACCCAGGGGGCTTTGGTAGGTTAGGATTGTATCCTATAATACCTATTAATATGGAAATTGATAATGTTAAAAAGTGAATAAATTTATAACCCAAGGGGTTGTAGATTGTTGGGATACAAGGTTGACTTTATAATTCTGTGAAGTCATGGACTCGGTTTACTTATGCCTGGAGGGCATGGAACTTTTTTGTAATGGTAATGAAATGTAATGTGGAAAATGATAATAGTTAATTAATGGTTAAATAATTAATTAACATAAAGTGAATCAAATAAAATAGGATAATATAACTTAATGTATCTCTTTATTGGTTTTGTGATTATATGATATTTGTTCTTTGTAATGGCAGTCGGGATTCCAAGATATTTTAGCTACAGTTGTTTCTGAGACTACATCATACCCATAGTGTCATTGTGAGCTATATTATATCATGTACATTATATGTTTTCATATTATACTCCACCCTATTAGTTAGGGAAACTGAAACCCAAGGGATTATGATCCCTCGATGTGTTTTACCCAATATCTCAGTGGGAGGATAGATGGATGACTACCCCCTTGGGCCCCACTCTCTTCTCTTGGTAGTTACTTCTACTAGTATGCATGCCAGATTTTTTCCCATATCTGTGTATAGAGTTTTGTAATGGATTGTGGTTATTTCACACACATGTATTCTGGATATTGTTTCCTTAGGACTAATATAGGTATAACGTGGATAGATTGTGATGTATTGAGGATCCATACACAGTGTATGGGTTGTAATGGCTTGAGATAAAATACATGATGTATGATACAAGTTATATGGGAAGTGGTGGATCATGGAAACTACCTTTTCACTTTTGGTTACATGTATGTGGTGGCATGTTGCATGAGGTTCATGTTGTGGTGCTTCTCCCAAGTGTCTGTGTGCAAGCCTATTCAGAGAGAGATGCTCGGGACGTGTGATGTTAGGGAAGAGCGGAAAACCATAAGGGAAGTTGTAGCAGAGTACCCTTGATATTCTTTATTATATTATATTGTACTGTATGCGACATTTGATGATAGTATTCATGGTGATGAAGGGAATTTATCATACCTATTTTGGTGATGAGTTAATTTCACTTTTTGTTTAATGTGCTTTAGCATTATTTATTTACCTTTTTCACGAGAGGCTCTGGGTAAGATAATATTGAGTATACTATTATAATAACCCTATGCATCTATTAGTATTTTATTTTATTTTAGTGGTATAAGGTTGGATATCAAGATGTTTACTACTAGATTATGTTTTCCAAGAGTTCTTTGGGATTTGTGGACATCATTGGTTTTACCTTTTGTTTGGGTACTTACATTTTTTCCTTTTAGTTCTAGTAGTTCTTGAATGTCATTACATATGTGTACTTGGGTTTTACTTTTTATTGGAATTTGGGATGGTGTTTGTTGGTTTATGTATTTTATCTATCTTTCACATGTGTTCTCTTATTGGGAAATTCCTCCCATATGTGTGTTTATTATACCCTAAAAGATAGTCACCACCCCAGGTCCTACAAGAGGTGGGACTCAGGTGTCACTATCCCTATTCTCCCATTTCCTACCAAAGAGGGGTACACATGGTGGGGGGATCCTTACAGAGTGGTATCAAAGGACTCATAAATGGATAGGATGGATTTTTAGAGTTAGCAACAAGTGAGGATCTGTGGTTTGGTAGGTAAACGGTGTAATATATGTTTATAAATAATTACAAACATGTGATATAGGCTTAGAAAAAGGTATTTAGGACCCAATGTGATATGATTCATGGGCATTTAAGCTTACAATTCCTTCTAAATGAGGTGATGTTTTTTTATTAGAGACCTAGAAAAGTATTATGCATCATTCATATTTTGTCCAAATATTAAATGGGTAGAATTTTGGATAGATTAACCTAATATGAATAAAAGAAAACCATTAATTAATGATATGGTCTTACATATTCTATGATTATGAGATCTAACTATTTTTTATTTGGAAAAATGGCTCCAGGTTGACGTTCATTAGGTTCATGCAGAATGTGTTCAGTAGTTTATGCCAGTAGATTGTCATTTTGTAGAAGTCGATAATGATGAAACTTGGAAGAGGATACTCTGAGAGTTATAGTGCCAAAGTCTTTATAGGTAAGAGGGATTCATTTCAGATGCATTAATGGAAGAATTGTTAGAGGACATTGAGATAACCTTCAATTCGATTTGTGCTCATATGTAGCACTAGGTAACAATGGATTTAATGATTCTATGTGGGCAACAATGAAGTGGTGGTTATTTTTTCTCATGTATCGTGAGGATTTGATAGTCTCGTGGGATGAGTTTTGAGACTAGTTCACAAAAGAGTTTTTTTCTTTGATCATGAAGGTAAATAATTTCTAGAAGCTTCTTACTATTTAGTAGGGTAGTTCCATTGTGCAACAATTATGGATCCATTTTAGGAACCTTCTGTGATATGCTTCGGACCTATTCACATATGATGAGGCTAAGGTGAGGCATTTAGGGGATGTTTTGTGTCTATAGATCTAGTGCCAGGTCACCCTATTTATGTTAAACATGTATCATGGGGTGCTGATGAGAGTAGAGGTCATTGAGAGGAGGTTATCCAAAACTAGATCATCATGAGAGGAGAGTCTTCAAGATTCCTCATTGAAGTAGAGTTTTGGTCTGAGGATCCTGGTTTTTAGAATATAAGGTCTTTCGATCATTTAGTGGTAGGTCTCATCCTTAAATTTCCCATTTCTCTAGGGTCCAAGGCTATCAAATCTATTTCAAGGGAAGAGGAACATTATTTATTATGGGGTCCAAGTTCATCACCAGAAAGAGTGCTTGAACATTCTAAGTGGTCATCCTGTGCTATTTGTTCCTCTTCAAGCTCTACCATTATAGAAGTTCTAGTCAAGGCAGCAGTAGTAGGTTGCTCTAGTTTGGTATCATTATAGAGTATGTGGGTAGTAAAAGGAACACCCCAAGACACTCCTCATCCTCAGAGATAAGAGTGTTCCCTTGGAGGTTTTCATCACTATGGTCGGAGAGGTCATACAAAAGGTCTTGGTCAGCTTCATGATTTAGCATTTCCATTACCAGGTGAAAAAGTCTTCATTCAGGGTTCCCTTTGCTTGTTTTATAATGAGGTGTATGTATTTTTTGATCCAGAAGTGACACAATCCTTCAAATCACCTTTCCTTATCCATGATTTTATTCTTATGGTTGAGGGACTTCTAATTCCCTTGGCATTAACTATGCCAGTTAGAGGCTGAGAAGACATGTTTGATATATATAAAGACTATGTGATGTTTTTAGGGAAGCACTGATCTTGGGTTGATTTTCTATGATTTCAGATTCAACCATATGACATAATCCTTGGCATGTATTGGTTGTATTTGGTGTGGAAAAACATGGATTTCTTTAGGTTTGAGGTTGTGTTCATTAATGTTGATGGAGAGACTGCAATATATGTTGGTGAGTGAGACCCTCAAATGGGTTGGAGGTGTGTTCCATCATTTGGTTCCTTGATGGCTGATTCAATTCGGAGTTCATCAAAGACACATCAATCAGTGTTTCCCATGTTCCTTGAAGAATGCATGGATGTCTTCTTAGAATATTTTTTAGCATTACCCCCTTAATGAGAGATCAAGTTCGAGATCAAACTATAGCCAGGATTTTATACTATCTCAATGTCTCCATATTGGATGGATCTTTCTGAGTTGAAAAAGTTATTTATACATATTGATGGTATATTTCTATGTGGTTTTTTTCAGTTGAGTGTTTCACCATGGGGTGCCCCCATTTTTTCATAAAGAAGGATAATAGTAGTTTGTGGTAGTGTATCGATTTTTATTGATTGAACCAAGTGACAGTGAAAAACCACTATTCTCTTGCAAGGATTCATGATTTATTAGATCAATTGAAGGGTTAACTTTGGTTATCAAAGGATTAATTGAGGTCTGGATATCATCATATGCATGTGAAGGATTAGGATATCCTGAATATTTCATTCTGTTGTCATCGTGGGATTTATTATTTTGTTGGGATATCATTAGGTCTGACGAATGATTTTATTGTGTTCATGGAGATAATGAAAGCTATAATCTATGAGTTCTCGAAAAAGTTCATGGTGGTTTTTATATAGGACATTATTGGGTACTCGATGTCTTAGGAGGGGCTTATAGATCACTTGTGTGCCATTTGGGAGTTCTTCGTCATTATTAGAAATTTGGGAAGCTGTCAAATTGTGAGTTTTGGGTTCAATAAGTCAATTTATTAGTGGATGTTGTATCCCAACATGGAGTAGTTGTTGATATATAAAGGATAGATAAAGTTGTGTCCTGGGAAAATCCCAAGATTTTATTATAGGTGTGATGATCTGTTGGTCTTGTAGTCTATTACCGGATGTTCATAGCTGATTTATCATGGGTTTTGATTCCTCTAACAGTGTTGAATAAAAAGGACCAGGCATTCTTTTGTAATGATTAGTGTCGAATAGATTTTGATTTTATGTAGGAGAATTTGGTTAGTGATCCAGTTCTTGGTCTTCCAACAGAATGAGTTCAGTTTGATGTTTTATGTGATGCTTTTCATCTTGGGTTGGGTTTTGTTCTGATGTAGTAGAGAAAGGTTATTTCATATATAATTCCATAGTTGCATCCCCATTAGAGTAACTATGCCACCCATGATATCTAGTTAGCAGTGGTGATGCTTTCCTTGATATTTTGGATACATTACCTCAATGGTGAACATTTTTGGTCTTCACTAATCATTAGATCTAGGGGTATGATTTCTCCCAACCTGACTTGAACTTGCACCGGCGTCGATGGATGGAGTTCCTAAAAGATTAAAACTTATAGATTTCTTATACACCTCTAAAAGGGAATGTTGTAGTCAATTTTATAATATTTAAGTTACATAGTGATGAGGTGTATGAATCATGGAATTCATGGAGAGTGATGGAAGGACATTAAACACTGCATATAGATATGGGAGAAGTTAGGGGGTATAGGTTATATTTTTCAGATGATGGTGAAGTCATATCTAGTGTAGTATGTAGAGGAATTCTATTTAGTGTATCTTTAGGAAGTGATACACTGATAATGATTTGTTTATGGTGAGTCCCCTAATGGTTGGTTTGAATATGAACAACACCGAGTTTTATTTCCAGAATGGATTTTCATACTTTTTTTGATACATGAAATGGTTCTCATAGAGTTCCAAATATCTCCATTGGTGGTACCTCCTTCTATGACAAGGATGTATCGAGATTTGATAGGTTAGTTTTGGTGTCTTGGGTTTAATCTTGTCATTGTGAAGTTTATGTCATGATGTTTGGTCTTCCAGTAGGTGAATGATGACCACCATGTTCTTGGTGGTTTTATCCACCCTTTAGATGTTCGTCAGTAGAAGTGGGAGGAAATATTGATGGAAATTGTTATCATGTTACCTCAATATTAGTATATATATGATTCTATATGGATTTTCCTTGATTTTTTGAAAAATAATACCACTTTATAGCAATATAGAAGTTCGTCTCAATGGAGGTTTTGTTGTGGTAGTATCTAGAGGAGGTGGTGAAACTCCACGGAGTCCCAAGGATGATCATTTCTGATCGAGATACTCATTTTATATATAGATTGTGTAGAGGTCTCCACAATGATTTTGGTTCTTAGTTATGCCTTATTACTTCTTTTTATCCAAATATAGGTAGTCAGACAGAGTGGACTACTCAAACTATTAAAGACATGTTCTGCTTTTGTATCCTAGATTTTGGAGGATTGTGGATGAGGCTCCTACCATTGGTAGAGTTATCTTACAAAAATAGTTTTTATTCCATCATTGGTATAGTTTTTGTTTGAATCCTTTTATGGTCTAAATTTCCATTCTATATTGTTCTAGACTAGAGTTAGAGAGTCAGCAATTCTTAGTCTGTAACTGGTAAAAAATATGACATAGATTGTTCAGATGATTCATTAGAGGATGAAAGTAGTTTAGGATCATCATTGATCATTTTTTGGTCATAGAAGGACACCTATGGATTTATATGTTGAGGATCAAGTGTTCTTAAAGGAGACTCTTCATCGTGGGAAGTGAAGATTTGGTCATGGGAGTGATCTTTATGCCTGATTTATTGGGCCTTTCGAGGTGTTAGCTCATGTTGGATCCATGGTGTATCGAATAGAAGTTCCCCCATAGATGATCTGGATACATGATTTTTTCATGTTTTTTAGCTCCGTTATTATCTTCCTGGAAACTCTCACATCATCAATTAATGAAATATCAATATTGATGATGATGAAAACTTTGAGGAGCACCCTATAGATATCCAAGAATATTAGGAGAATATGTTTTTTGTGGGTATTATCCCCTTGGTTAATGTCTTGTGATGGTATGGTGGCATGGAGGATGGTGCCTAGGAACATGAGTCGCATATACGTGCTCAGTACCCTGATCTATTTGATGTTTATCACTTCTCTTGTAATGCTATATATTTTTTGGTGGTATTTAATTTCTGGTTTTGAGATGACATTTTCTTGATTATTATTATGGATTTCTCTATTCGAAATTTATCTCCCCTAGGAGAGTGGTTACATGCAGGTCATTCTTATTGTGTGGTTTCATGTAGCTCCCTTATTGAGGTGGATGAGCTCCTATGATGAAAAGATCCTTCAGAGGTATCTTAGGGAGGGGATGTTCAGAAAATCCTTTTTTGTTTCATCTCTTGGTTGGTTTTCGATTATCAAGGACAATAATTTTTTGAGAGGTATCTAATGTAAGGGCTCGGATCCATGTTGATTGACTCTCTGCACATGTCTGATGACCGTGGTGCTTGGAGGAGGCTCAGACGAAGTCTGTAGGAGTTCAGATGCTAAAATCTAGAAGTAGGAACATTCTATGCTATAAAACACATTTACACTACATGAAATTAGGTTTCATGACTTGTGATGATCATATCACTACGTGTAATGAATTTGGGTTTTAAAAATAAATACTAGTACGTTTTTTAGTGGGACCTAAAAACTGAGGATTACATGATGTGAAAGGGGATTACACCTCATGTAAATCAATAATGTTGTATGTTTTAATTATTTTCAGCTTCTTGGGTTTGTCAAACCCTATGGTTACAACATGTTTCTTCTAATTACAGGCGACCCGACAACCCCCTCTTCGGTGTTTTTGTGATTCCTTTGTCAATGATAAATCTCTAGCTTCCATCCTTAGATCCATATTCAATCCAAGGTATATTATACATTTGTTATTATGTATTCTTCAATCAATTCTCTCTCATTCCTCTTCTCATTGTGATATAACTTAATATTCATGTCTCTAAATGATTTTTTTGGTTGTTTTTTGGCACAGTTGTAGTGTGTAATCCTTTGGTGGATGCAATTTTTATAGGAGAGGTAATTGGGATCCCCATCATTGGTCAGTTCTTGTGAAAATAACATTGATTCTTTTTTTATTGAGGGTATTCATTTCTTCTCTATTTATTTATGTTTAATTTTATAACTAGCATTATTTATCGTCTTCTATTGCATTGAAATTAACATAATAATTAATTGAATCTGATTAATGAATTCGTATTGATCGCATGGAGATGTTGTTTTTTATACCTTGATGGCTAGTTTCCGCATTATCTTCAATATAGTGTGGTATCTATAATGGTCTTGTTGTTATTCTATTAGCTTGTGGAATTGTTAAAAACGTAGAGATGAGATTAATTGATAAATAATTGGCTAAAATATGAGAGAGGCATGTTTAATGAATATGGTGTGTATTAAACATAATGTTGCATGAATTTTTAAATTAATTGATCTACCTTGGTTCAATGGGATTTAATAAATAAGTGAATCATGTTGATTCTTTTTGATAAATGAATTAAAGCCATGTGAAATTAATTTTTCAATTAATTTGTGACATCTTGTGTTGTCTTTCTAGTTAGGTTTCCCACATTTGGAAACCATAAATAATGAATCATTTAATTATACCTGGAATAAGAATTTATTGTGTGATAAAACATAATTCCTATTAGGTCTTGAGTTTCCCACATTCTTGTAAGGAATGTGTGACTGGTTATTTGGGGCAATGAGGGCTCATTGTGTGTGAGGCTAGATGTCTTGTTTTAGGGATAAGTTCTCAGTTGTTAAATTCTTTTCCTACTGATTGTGATGTTATGTGATCATGGAACATATGATCCTGAAGGGTTGTTGTTGTATATGGGGTAGGCAGACCTGGATGTGATTTGATCTAGGTATAGATTATCCTGGAGGGCTATTGTGGTATTTCGGATAGGGGTTCCTAGATTTTGGGGCAGCATTTGATGCTTGTGGCGGTGGGATGCATCAATATATAATGTTTTAGGGATAAGTTCTCAGTTGTTAAATTTTTTTCCTACTGATTGTGATGTTATGTGATCATGGAACATATGATCCTGAAGGGTTGTTGTTGTATATGGGGTAGGCAGACCTGGATGTGATTTGATCTAGGTATGGATTATCCTGGAGGGCTATTGAGGTATTTCGGATAGGGGTGCCCAGATGTTGGGGCAGCATTTGATGCTTGTGGCGGTGGGATGCATCAATATATAAATTTGGGTCTCTAGGAGGACATCAAAGATGATGGAGTGGGTTGAATATCGGTTTACCAGATCATATGGAAAATTTATTCTTTTTTGAATATGTTGTTTGGTCAACGCCATGTTGTTTTTTTATTTTCATTACTTTCTCCCCTTCTTAAGGTGGATGGATGTGCTTGATTGTATAATTTTTTTGGTTTATTAGGATATTTTCCTAGAATACCTGGTAATATGGAAAGTGATAATTTTAATAAATGTATAAATTTTTAAACCATGGGGTTTGATCTTGTTGGGATGCAATGTTGAGGTTATAATTATTAGAATCCATGAACTCAGTTTTCTTATTCCTGGAGGGAATGAAACATTATTCTGATGGTAATGAAATGTAATGTGTAAAAATTTAATGGTTAAAAAATTAATTCAATTACAATGAAACTGATGAAAAGGGATAAAATAATTTAATATATATCTTTAATGGATGTGTACATAGAGGATATTTAGTCTTACTGTTGAAAGTTGAGAGTTTGGGAGATGTTAGCTATAGTTGAGTTTGAGACTAGGTTATGTCCATATGGTTGTTGTGATATATATTATATCATGTACTTTTTTTATATGATACTCCACCATGTCGGTTATAGATACTCACACCTCTGGTATTTAGATCCCTAGTGGTTGTTTTCCCCAAAATCATGATGGGGGGGATAGATGGTCGACTACCCCCTTTTTTCCCCGCTCTCTTCTCTTAGTAGTTACTTGTGCTGGTATGCATGGTGGTTATTTTTTACTTTATATGTGTTCAGTGGGATGTAATAGCTAGTGTTTATTTCAAACACATGTATTTTTTATATAGTTTCTTAATGACTAATATAATTATAACATGTATAGGATTTGATGGCTTGAGGATATTTACCCATTGTATGGCTTGTGATTGATTGAGGTATAATACTCAATGTATGATACACGTTATACATGTTTTGGTGGCTCCTAAAAATACCTAATTAATTTTGGTTACATGGAAATATTGATTTGGTTCATGAGGTTCATTTTGTGGTGCCTCGCCCAGGTTCCTGCGTGCTAGCCTTTCTGAAGAGAGATGCTTAGGATGTATGATATTGGGGCGGAGAAGAAACCAGTGTGGAAGTGGTAATGAGGTACACTTGATATTATTTATTATATTATCTTATCTTATATGAAATATTTGGTGATATTATCCACGATGGGGATGTGAACATAAAATTCTTATTTAGGTGATGACTTAGTTTCACTTTTTGTTCACTGTTCTTTAGCTTGATTTATTTAACTTTTTCATGAGAGGATCTATGGAGGATACATCTATGTATAATGTTATACTCACCCTATGATTCCATAAGTATTTTCTTTTTGTTCAATGGGATCGGGTTGGATATTTGGTTGGTTACTACTAGCTTGTGTTTTACAGGAGTTGTTTGGGATTTGTGGTAGTTATTTCCTTTACCATTAATTTTGGAAATTACATTTTTAATCCATTTGTAGTAGTTATTTTATAAAATTACATATGTGCACTTAGTTTTTACTTTATATTTTACTTCGATAATGAGTTGTCTAGTTTGGGTAATATCTCTCTCTTTTTCATGTGTTCTCTTAGATGTCAATTCCTCCCATCATTGTGTTTACTATACCCTCGTTGCTAATTGCCAACTCGAGGCCTACTTGAGGTGGTACCCAGTTTCCATTATCTCTATTAACATATTTATATCCTAGGAGGAGTACACTTTGTGGAGAGCGTTTGTGACAGAAGAAGTTGTTAGTCATTTGTTCTAATAAGGGAGATGTAAAAAACCTCTTTGTAAATTTCTCACAGTAGATCTGGAATGGTTTTACAAAACACCATTACTATTATAAGCATGACATAGTTAAAAGGATCAATTATTATGTTGATGATTTATTTCATATTCAAGGGAGTTTTTTTCTTGGACTTACCATTTTTGATCCTAATGCCTATAATTCATAAATAATAAAGGAAATCTTTGAACCTTTTGATATTAATAAAATTGAAAATCATAGGGTTTCTGAATAATTATATTTTATTATACCCAAAATATCATCTGAAAATTCTTTGATACCTATAGAAATAGTTGAAATGTAAAGATCTTATAAAAATACTATTAACACTCAATACACTTCTATAAGGATCCCTCGTATTTATTGAGCATGACTTGGAGCTTCTTTAATGATGTTGGGTGATTTAGTTGGATAAATAGTTGATGCTTCTCTGCCTTCATCCTCTTTACCCTTGGTTTAGACTCAATTTTTTTAGATACAACTACAGAAAATTGTTTCACATTCTAAATTTTATACACCATCACAATTTTCATACATGGTTTCCCAATGTTTTGGGAATTTTATAAGCATTTTAATCATGATTGGTTGAATGGAATTCTTAAAACATTTGAATGATTATATCATTTTTTAATGTATTTCTCTCTTATATATTAAATTATTGAAAAATATGCGTTCAATAGGAATCTATATTCATTTTATAATTTATTTAAATTATTTTCTTAAATTATTTTTATCTCTATAATTTGTTTCGTACCTTTTGTTGAATTTGTTTATCTATATCATCAATATGTTTCAATTTTATTCTGAGTTCTTACTCTTTATTTTTTTATGTTTGAGTTTCCTTAATTACTTATTGATCTATGCTTATTAATGTTTTTAACACAACTACATGTCCAATTCTATTAACAATCATTATTTTTAACTATTTCAAATTGTTTTTGTGGAATATTTATTGTATTCCATTAATCAACTCCTTTTTTCTATGGAGAATAAAAAGGAGAATACAAAAATTATTGTTTTATAAAATTATTTTTTGGAGATGAAAAAAGAGAATTCAGAAAATTTAAAATATGAATTCATTTTAAGGGGGGAAGAAAAAGGTAGAGTAAATTATTATAATGTTTTATTAAAAACATACAATTTTGTTTAAAATCTACATTTTTAGGAAAATTCGTATTCCTATTCAAAGGGTTTTATGATCATAAAAATGGGGTACATTTTTTGACTAACTTATGTTGTTCGAACATATCTTGGTTTTTATGTGTTTTGATGATTCACAAAATACCTATTTTTATTCTAATGGGTTTATCATAAGTGTTTCATATTATAAATTAATCAAAATGAATTTATCATATACACACTCTATATGTATTTATCTCTTCCATATAAAATATTAATTCATCATAAAAAAATTATCTTACAATAATTGAAGTCTTGAATGAATATATTTCATCTACCTAGAATAAGAAAACTCCATGATTTAATTTTATCTTACTTTGTATGATATTATCTTATAAATATAATGATTTAGTTACTATTTACTTCAACCAGAATGAAGTTATGAGATATATTTATCTTACAAAAATGATATTTGTAAAATATTTTCTTACGAACATAAGAAGAAGTTTTGAACACTATTTATAAAAAATAAATAACATATTTTTCTTATCTTAAAGAATTATCGTATGTAATGTTAAATTAATATTTTATATACACTTTGAAGAAGACAAAATATTTTTTATCGTACAAAGTGTATCAGATGTTTTATCTTCTAGGAACAATAATCCCATTTGGATATCTTTTGAATAACTAGTTGTTATGAAGGATTTCATGATTACTTCTGTAATCTCTTGATAATTGATTTCATTCTTTTCAAACATATCAAAAAATGGATTTTCCATTTAAGGAAATATCAATTAGTTTGAACTGTTTTTTTCAATTATAGAAATATCTAAAAAAGAAGAAGAAGAGTATATTTAGTAGTGTTGTTGCCGGATCTTATTCCATATTTGTAAAGATTGTATGCATGTCATCAATAGCCTATTTTATCAAATTTTCAATGGATCTCCAACTTGAACATTATGATTATATCACTTCTTAAGTTCAAAATAAATTGGATATATAAAGGAATATTTAGCCACTATATTAAAAAATATAAGATATAGATTTACTATGATGCACACGCACTAAAAAAACTTGTATAATAGTAATGTTGATGGTTTTTACATAGACAAAATCTTATAAAAATGATTGTTTTTTGTTTTTACAAGTTTATCAGTTGCACTGAAGATCATCCATAGCTTCAACTTAAAGACTACTATAATGACCCCAACCCCATTATCCCGAGCCAATACCTCACTTTATTACATTGACATAGATACAAGGCTCATCTCCAAAATGAATTATTAGTTCATAATTTTTGGAAGCCATATTATACACATGAACATTACATTACAATTAAAACTATGAAATAAAATATTATCAATCTTTTGAGAGAATCAATATTATCCTATCTTCACCCTCCATATAAATAAAAATATAAATCATAGAATATGGAAGAAATGAAATGTAAGAAATGGGTTAGCTCAGATGCTAAGTAATGGTAAGCATACAATGAAAGATATTATGAATAATTGGCATAAACATTAATGAATTTTGTATAACTAAAACACAATCTATTTAAACAAAATTTTGAGCATAATATGTCAACAATAATTGGAAGGAATATAATTACATGTAAATAATCACATAGATATTATACCAATCTAATAATCACATGGAATATCAATAACTAATCCCATAATGAGGCAATGCATAATTCCAGACATCATAAACATACTTTTAAGGCTTCTACTAAGAAACCATATATAAATGAGTAAGAAATCAGCCAATACCCAAGCTAGTTTTTCTCATGAGACCTTCCAATGCAGCTAGGGGTTATATTAGAAATCACCCATCACTTACTAAGTCTAATTAATTCCTCATATTAAAATATAAACAATGATAAAATTTGTATTGAAATACTAGTATACGAAATGTCAATACTATAACCATAAATTGTGAATGGTATAAAAATAGCACATCTAAAGTCAAACTAATAAAAAATACTTCAATAAAATAAGTTATATGGTATCATAATTTTGAAATCTCAATTAAGAATAAAATATAATAAATTATGTTGACATAGATGAAAATAGTCTAATAAAATCATTAAAATTTCTTTAGAAAAATACCCCTTTTACTTTGAAATCTTTGTATAAAACTCTATACATTTATAAAAGAAAAAAATTTATTTTAAAATAAACTTAAAAACATAAATAGGATGATTCAACAAATTAAGATGTCAAGATGAAATAAAATCATCTTGTTCCAAATAATTTCAAAAAATATTCCTTCTATATTTTTTTTGAAAAAGTCATAAACTGCCTCATTTAGAAAATGACAAAAACATTCCTTTCAAACAATTTTATAAAAGTTATATCAAGGGAAAAAGTAATTAAAATATTTTATTATAATAGTAAAAATATTTTGTAAAACATTACTATGAAACATGGACATGGATGATAAATACTACCCAATTGATACTTACGTATAGACAGTCCCGAACAATAATGAGATTGTGAAATTAACCCTTAAAACATTATAATAAGTAGAATCATGAGAATAATGAATGAAATAAATTATATGGATATTAAAATACGATAATATTAATAATAATAATCATAAAAGTAATTTTTATGTAATATGTACACCACACAAAAGAAATAAGTAGTGTATAAGGCATGTGTCTTGCACAAATAAAAGTGAGACAAAAATACCTTACCTTTTATTTTCCTTTAGTTGAATGTGATTTAAAAATATGTATAATGGGTTAATGGATGTTATTAATTTATAACAAAACCATATACATATTAATATATCTTATATGATCCTCTTATATCTTTTTGTTACTAATATTTTTTATTACCCTTGTTTTGGGTGTTTACTGTTTCATTTCTCAATACATGTTTTCTCATGTAAGTCCTATTTATTATAAATAAAACATATTTATTTCATCTAAAAATGATATTAATTTCATATTTATCATATTTATTCATTATATATATTTTTATAATCATTCTTGAATGGTTAATATGGAAATTTAATCACATCGGATTGTGGACATAGTAGGTCGTATATACACACAAGTGATGATATCAATCCCTTAACGGTGAAAGGTTATGAAAATGGATGGTATATTATTTATAAATAATCCATAACATGTGATAATTACTATATATATCAATTATTTCAATCATTACACCCATCCAAGTAATGTGGTGATGGAAAACAAAGTACATCATGGCATAGAGACGGTAAGTCGTACGTACACACACGCAGTGCGTCCGTTTTTCATAAGATGGATAAAAGAGGGAATATTATCGACCCATAATAATTATAACATCTCATAATATATATTATAATTTATTTATTACTTCATTGTAAAACAACACATTAATAAGAAGCAGAAGAATAAGTTAACTTGAATGAGTTGGTAAAAATGATTACCTTCTTCTTTGGAGGACTTTTGTTAGATCTATTTTAATGGATATAGGATGGGTATTTTGGGAAGATCTAGACCTCCATAATATGGATAAAATGAATTAGTATAAATTTTCAGGTTTTGTTTGATCTATAAGTCCTAAAATTGTGTGAATAAGTGAGGGAGGTGGTTCACTTTCATAATTGAGGTGAGGGCCACTTTTGGAAACCATCAAAATATTAAATTAATATAAATTAATTTTCAATTACATATTTTTAAAAAGTGAGTTATTTAGTATATAATATGATTATGGGTCTAAATACGCTCAAACATCGATTTTTAGACAATTTTAGGGCTCAACCTTACCCTTATCGTTTGGTTTTAACCATTATTTAAACCCTTTCACTCGTACCGTGACAACATGAGTTTTTACTATATGTAGGTTAATATAGTTACAGTAAAATTCCAAAATAATGTTAAATGAGTCATTGATTAAAATTTAAAATTTATCCCAATCGTTTGGTTTATTTTTTATATTTTTATAAATTTTAAATCATTTAATAAAATGTTATTTTTATTATATTCCATTAGTGTCAATATTGACAATATTCATTATGTGTATTTTTAAAAATATCATAAGTATATGATAACTTCAAAATAGAACCATTAAAAAATATATAATATGTATAGGTTTTCAATAAAATTCTTGGATTACATTAGTTATATCATGCTATATTTATTTTAATATTTTTAAATACATTTATCTGATTTTTCGATTAATTAAACAATTATTGCATCATCATTTTACAAGCCTTTAATTTAATTATTTATTCCCTAAAATAGAAAATAAATTATCATGATGAATATATATATTTTAGATTTCAAATTACTATTTATAGTTTAATTTACCTTTTTAATAACCATATATAGAAAATGTGTCACTTATTAAAAACATGACTTTGAAATATTTGAATTTCCTTAGAATAATATATTATAAAAGGCATAAAGTCATAAAAGTTGCTCCAAGAGGCTATAAATGTGGCCCAAGGATGAATTATGTTTACAATTACTAATCTTATAACATTAGTACAATTTTAGGGTAATTTTATAATACTTATAATATTATTTTTATCCTCAATTACCAGATCTATCTTTAATAGCGTTAATAAAAAATTATTAAAGTTACTATTCATATTGTCCAAAAATAAAATAAACCAATATACACAGTTTGGAAACAATAATTCCAAATATGGAAGCCGTTTTAAAAATATAAAATCATATAATTTTAAGTAATTAATTTAAAATTAATATATTTTATAAAACGAGAAAAAAGGTATTTAAAGAAGATTCGTTCAAAAAGATTGAAATGTTTTTATATCCAAATTCAATGTAATATTTATTCCAATGACCTAAATTTGATAAAATAATAAAAATTGATATATTTACACATTAAAAATAAAAAAATATATAATTTACCATCAATAATTATATAGATGAATGATCACATAGTGATTCACTCTTTAAATTCCACCCTTACACAACTGTGCTAAACTACTTTTTATTGAAAATTATAAAAATAAAAAAACATCACAACAAGTTTTATTCAATTATTCTATTTTTATCACTGTTAAAAATGTAAATGTTATTTGTTTTGGTAATTTCATATAAGGTATAGGTTTTTTGGAGGTCCCATGATGAATTTCAAAAGAGATGGGCCAAACTACGTTGGATCCAAGCACAGTAGTGCACTCAACTGCACACCTCTACTAAAACATGTATAAAAATGGAATGATATTTTGTGGGATGGTCCTAAATTCAATGGGATACATTTAATATGAAGAAACCCTACCCACATTCTACTATCTGAGGGCCCATATAGACTGATCTGTTCAAAGCCAGCGAATTTGTTCGAAGTCAAAAAGTGGGTTCTGTATTTTTTCCATATCTTCAAATTTTAATGTCAAAATGGTGCCATAAATTTGGTGTATAAATTCATTAACTGGATATAAAACCTTTTAATTTTGTTAAATGTAATATAATATTTTCTTTCCAAAGAAAACCATGGTCTAATTATTTATTTGAAATCAGGGTGCCCAAAACAACCTTCCACATTTCCTATAAATTGGCACCTTGGGATCCCCATTTGTAAGTTTGGATAGAAGGAAAATATCTGTTATTTTTGAGACCCAAATGATTTATCTACTCATTCAATAATTTAGTAATTATTATATCCTCATCGGGGGATCAAGGATGAAGGTGAATTTCCAAACTAGCCTCCTCCTCCTCTTGAGGGAAAGCTAAATGAAGGATGATCATTTTAAGGGAGCTATACATAATTGGGATGGAGTTCCAGAACATTTTATTCTACTGGTTTAGGGAAATTTTATTTTAAATGTTTCAATTATTTTTAATTCGTATGTTCTTCTCCTCTGAATATGTTATTTTTGTTATAATTAAGTGAAATACTTTTTATTTCAACACCGAGTGGATTGAGATTTCAAGTGGCGATATTAGGTTGTTCCAATGAGGCAAGACAATAATCAAATTTCTCTCACAAATAAATAATATTTAAGTATACATTGGTATCTATTTTTATGTGTTTGATAACCAACCCTTGACAAAATTATTGTTGTGTCAAGGGGTGATTCTTTGATGATCATTTTAAGAGGTAAGAGGGAAGTTGAGATGTTGACAACCCTCAACCAAAGGATTCCATTAAACATTATAAAAATTTCAAAAAAATAAACTATTGAATATTTGTAGTGAACTTAAAATTATCTCCTTCAAACATTATTCTAAAACACCAACTTAATTTATCAATTATTAAACTCTTTAAATCAAGTCATTTTCTTAATACTGTTTTCAACCCCCCCCCCCCCCTCTTTTGTTACTTTTTATTAAAAATTCACACTATAAAACACCAAAAATATTGAGAGAAAAAATCGGTTATTTCCTATAAGATAAATAAAACTCAAAAACATAATCAATTTTACGTGTCGCAACAACATCATCAACTTTTTGCGCCATTTATAGGGAGTTCTTTTGTTTCAAGTGTGTGTTTTTTTATCACAACCCGTCCTCGGGGCCTGTGTCGTGACTACCCCAAGCCCGCCTTACATAGGCCAGGGGCTGGAGACTTGCACCAAGGCGTAAATCCCGGTAAAAAGGGAAGGCATTGCCTTTGTAAAGTAAAAAAACACCACAGATCAAGCAAGCAGTAGAAGTAAACACTAAGTAAAAACTGAGTACAACAGTAAGTGCGGAAAAGTAAGTGGGCCAGTATACAAACCCAAATTGAAAGTAAAGTAAAATTGTAAAGAGAAAATAGAAACTGAAAAGTAAATCCGCACCGTCGAGCCATCCATGGGAAGTGCCACCTGAAGGGTGGGTACAGATGGCATCCACAGCTCCTAGGGTCCTGCCGTCCACTCCGAGTACGTCCTGCCCAATGGTCCACCACCAGGTACCATCCTGATCCGCAAGCCTCAACCACGATCAGTACTGTCCGTCGTCTGCAACCAACACAACGTAGTGCGGGCATAGCCCATGTAGGGGTGAGTATAAACTACTCATTAGGGACCCCGAGACCCCCGAAGGTCTCCCAGAATCCACAAAGGATGAACCAAAAAGGAAAGATACAATCACGAAATAATATTCGACACTGATTAGGTATATGCCCATACATATACCTAAGTCATCAATTCTCGTTCGGCTCCAACATCCGAGCCCAAGTACAACCCAGTCCACACAGGAAAGCAAAACGTAAATCCACACAGGATAGCAAAACATAATCCACAAAGGAAAGAAAAACAGGATTTAGCTCACACAGGTATACATCTTCATATGACGATAGAGATGATCAGGTATTTCCACTGATTCATCTAAGTCGTCGGACCCACAAAGGATCGATAGGTACTAACCCCTGCAATGACCCACAAAGGATCTGACCCACAAAGGATCGATAGGTAACTAACCCCCGCAAAGACCCACACAGGATCGGACCTACATAGGATCTGTAGGTGCTGGCCCACACTGGACCGCTGAGCACTGACCCACACAGGATCAGACCCACAGAGGATCTATAGCACTGACCCACATAGGATCGCTGAGTGTTGTAGTCGTCGCTGTCGAATCCACTGAGGATCTCTGCACAGTCGTCGTCGCCGCAGTCGCAGCCAGCACTAGGGTTCCCGCACACAACAAGCTCGTTCGGGAGGGTCTGCTCCATGAGGCGAGAGGCTGATACATCAACTGACACATAGTCCAGATTTGATGTATCCAAAAGTTCCGTATCGTCAATAGGAACTCAACGTCGCAGACGGCGCGTCAATCGGACGGCCGGTCTGAGAGTTATTGGCTTTTTCGTCCCAGGGGCCCGGTAGGTTTTTCTAAGTCAAAACCAACCCGACCATACTCCACCTGCATCCAATCCTCGGGCGGAGTAAGCCAAAAGATCCGTTTCACTAAGAGAAATCCATCAAAGTCGACGGTACATCAATCGGACGTTCGGAGCTAAAGATATAAGTGTTTTTGCTCCGAGGGACCGGTTGGTTTCGTGTACGAACCAACCCGGCCAAACCCCAAGTACTCTGAAACCTTGGGTGCGATATACCGAAATGACCTTCTCGATCCACGGATTGCATCACCGCTGACAGTGCATCGATCGGATTCCCGCAGCTCATGTTATGAGCAAAAGAACGAAAAGGTTCGAAAACATGGGTCTGGGCCCCTACCGACCCGGCCCAACCCCCCTGGGTCGACCCGACCCGGGTCCGGGTCCGACCCGGCCGGCGTGGCCCGACCCAGCCTGGGCGGGACCCGGCCCGGCCGGCGGGTCGGCTCAGCCGGTTACGACCGAGCGGAGCGGGGGGCGTGCTGCCCCAGCGTGAGAGAACCTCGGCCCCGTGTGGGGCCGCCCTTGCTAGCGGACGCGGCCGGGCCGCCGCGTCCCATTCTCCTCCAGTCCTGCATGGTTGTGGGACTGTGCTGCTGCCGCCGCGGCTTTAGCCGCTGCGGTTCTCCATGGCGGCGCGCCGGGCGCCGCCGCCTTCCGCCGTCGTGCCGGCGTGGCGCGCCAGCGGGACGCTCCGCGGACCACCGGACGAGTTCCAGTGGTCGGAAATTCACGTTGTCTTCTCCAAAGGTCCTCCCAGGGTTCGTACTTCACTACGAGGACCCCGCGTCACCCATGCGGCCTGCTTTGTCGACGTCTGCCATTTCGTACACCAAGAACGAAAGGGACGGTGGGTTCGGACTTGTTCGTTAGTCTGCACCCACCGCGTTAGCGGTTTTAAGTCTCACAACAATTTTAATCATACGCTGCAGGTATAAATCACAAAGATTTAAATCAAACAAACCCCTACCTCGTCGTAGTCGTCGAACGAGAGTTCTTCGCGGAATTGATCGTCGCGGAAGAAGAGGGCCGTTTGGTCGCAGAAGGGGTGTCGCGTTGTCGCGGTACACGGTGTCGCGTCGACGATCTCTGAGGGTTAAAGAAAACACACAGATTTAATTTCACGAATTAAATCCATGTTGAGGATAAAATCCAAAAAGGAAATTTAAAAGATTCTTAATCCCCTACCTCAAATGGTGTTGATCGAAGATTGTCGCGGGGAAGCATTGTCGCAGAAGAGCGTCGCGGGAGGAGAATCATCGGCGTCGCGGTACACAGCGTCGCGTCATCGATCTCCGAGGGTTCTGAGTTCTTCGTCGCCTTTCGTGTTCTTCGCGTTCTTCGCGTTCTTCGCATTCTTCGCGTTCTTCGCATTCTTCGCAAAGGAGGATGAAGAACTTAGAGTTTCTCCAAATCCTCTCAACAATCCACCCACAAGAAAAATGTGTGTTGGTCCTATTTTATTCCATGCCAACAATTTGAAAAACATGTTAAGAAACTAACCATTAATTCGGTGATTTAATGGTAACTTCTTAACTATCCAATTAATAGGGGCGTTAAGAATTTAGAAAACGCACAAGTTGACTTTCATTAAAGAGGAGTTTTCGCGGGTTCTTTACATAGAGGAAAAGGAACGGTGGGGCTCGTGCGGGCCCCACCTCACAAATATCCTACCAAGTGGGTAGGATATTTTGGGTTCCACCCTATCCGCTTCAACTCAGCATGAGTGGCTTTAAGTGGTTTTAATTGGCTTTAAGTGAAATAAAAATAAAGTTGTCGCACCACTTTATTTTATTTCTTAACTTGACCCCAAAAATTAAAAACTACATCCGAGCAAACGCAACTCCGGAAAAGGCATTTCTAAGCAAATACCGGCACCGCGATTCCATCGGTGCCCTCGGAATTCGATTCCGTGCACCGGTTCAAAAGTTATAAAAACTCACTCGTTCGTTCACTGAACGTACCCGAGCCAAACTTCGGAAAATGATTCCGGGCACACCGGGCCTCGGAATCAGGTTCCGTCAGAAACTGCGTTCTTGTAAAATTCCCAAGAAAATTAAGAAAAAAATTTCCTTGAATTTTACGGGTCTTTACATCACTCCCACCTCAGGGATTTACGTCCCCGTAAAGATACATCATAAACTAGGGAAACAAATGTGGGTCTTGAGCACGCATCTGAGCCTCCCGCTCCCAAGTGTTCTACTGGAGGTTCCCGTGCTGCCATCTGATGTGCACAAGAGGAATTGATCGTCCACGTAGGACCCACTCCTGTCGATCCTCGATCTCCACCGGGACCTCCGCAAAATTCGCCCCATCATCAACGTCTAGCTCCCCATGGTCAATGATATGTGACGGGCCATGCACGTATCTTCTCAGCTAGGATACGTGGAAGACGTCGTGCACCCAGTGCAACTGAGGTGGTAGAGCCAGGCGATAGGCCACCTCGCCAATCCTGCTGAGGACCTAGAATGGTCCAATGAAGCGTGGAGACAACTTTCTGCCTTGGCCAAATATCTGTAAACCATGTCGAGGTGAGACACGTAAGAAGACGTGGTCGCCATCCTCGAACTCTAGTGGCCTCCGCCTCCTGTCAGCATAAGACTTCTGTCGGCTCTGAGCTGTTCTCATCCACTCCTGGATGACCTGGACCTTCTATGTCGTGGCTCGGACCATCTCTGGTCCCACAAGTACTGACTCCCCAGGGTCTGTCCAACACAAAGGAGATCTGCAAGGTTGGTCGTACAATGCCTCGTACGGTGTCATCCCGATGGTGGAGTGGTAGCTATTGTTGAATGCAAACTCCACCAAGGGTAGGTGGTCCTCCCAACTATGACCAAAGTCGAGGACACATGTGCGGAGCATGTCCTCGAGAGTCTGAATGATCCTCTCCATCTGACCATCTGTCTGAGGATGAAAGGCGGTCCTCAGATGTAGCTGCGTCCCGAACTCCTCCTGCAACCCCTTCCAAAGCCGGGAAGTAAAGCGAGCATCTAGATCAGAGATGATAGATGATGGCACACCGTAAAGCCGTACAATCTCCTGAACGTAGAGACGTCCCAATCTCTCCACTAAGCCCTGCTCTCTGATGGGTAAGAAGTGAGCCGACATGGTGAGTTGGTCGACAATCACCCAAATGGAGTCGTGACCTCTGGAAGTGCGTGGAAGTCCAGTCACGAAGTCCATAGATATCTCATCCCGCTTCCACTCTAGGACCTCCAAGGGCTGTACCAAGCCTGCTGGTATCTGATGCTCTGCCTTCACCTGCTGGCAGGTGAGGCATCGAGAAACGAACTCTTCCACAACCTTCTTCATGCCCGGCCACCAGTGCTGTCGTCTGAGATCCTAGTACATCTTCTCCACTCTAGGATGTACCGCCAAAGGCGAAGTGTGAAACACTCTCAGTACCTCCTCCCGTAAAGCAACTGGTACCAAGGTACATCCTCTAAAAAGGACTTCATGCTCTTCTCCAAGGGAGAAACCATCAGGTGCCTAACCTGAGGATATCTGCGCACGCCGCGTCTCACAGTCAGCGTCCCCATGCTGTGCCTCTCTGACCTGCTGCAGTAGTGGAGGGGTGAATGTGAGAGACTGAAGGAAGGGTGCTCCATCTCTATCCATGAAGTATATCTGCAAAGAGGCTAGCTGCTCTGTCGCCTCCTCAAGTAGATGAATGCCCGTCCTCCTGCTGAGAGCATCAACTACCACGTTCCCCTTCCCAGGATTATAGACTATCTCAAAGTCATAGTACTGTAGGAACTCGATCCATTGCCCCTATCTCAGGTTCAGGTCCTTCTAAGAGAAGATGTACCTGAGACTATGATGGTCAGAAAAGACTGTAAAGTGCTCACCCATCAGATAATGTCTCCATGTCTTCAGAGCAAAGACCACTGCTGCTAACTCCAGGTCATGGGTAGCATAGTTCTGCTCATGTAGCCTCAACTGACGTGATCCATAGGCGATCACCGCCCGCTCCTGCATCAGGACACATCTGAGTCCAGTTCCTGATGCATCGCAGTAGACTAAGTACCCTACTCCTTCCTCAAGCAACCTCAAGATAGGGGCGCTGGTCAATCTCTCTCTCAGCTCCTGGAAGCTATACTGGCATCTGTCTGACCACACAAAGGGTTTCCCCTTCTTTGTCAATGTAGAGAGTGGTGTCACAACTCTGGAGAAGTCTGGCACAAATCTTCGGTAGTATCCAGCTAGCCCCAAGAAAATACGCACCTCTGTCACGCTCCTGGGTGGCTCCCAAGCTAGCACTGCCTCGATCTTCGCAGGATCCACCACAACTCCCACCTCAGAGATGACATGCCCCAAGAAGTGGACCTCGCGTACCCAAAACTGACACTTCGAGATCTTTCCATAAAGCTGGTGCTCTTAGAGTGTGTCCAGTACAACTCGCAAGTGGTAGGTGTGCTCCTCCTCAGTGGTCGAGTAAATCAAAATGTCGTCGATGAAGACCACGACAAATTGATCGAGGTATGGCTAAAAGAACCTGTTCATGAGGCCCATGAACACCGCTGAAGCATTGGTTACGCCGAATGGCATAACCAAGAACTCATAGTGGCCATACCGACATCTGAAGGTCATCTTCTGCACGTCCTCGTCCCGAACTCTAAGCTGATGATAGCCTGACCTGAGGTCTATCTTTGAGAACCACCGTGCTCCCTTGAGCTGATCGAAGAGGTCATCAATCCTCGGTAGCAGATACTTATTCTTCACTGTCACCTGGTTCAGGCGATGATAGTCGACACAAAGTCGCAAGCTCTCGTCCGCCTTCTTGGCGAACAAAATCGGGGAAGCCCAGGGTGAAACACTAGGTCGGATGAATCCCTTGCCCTGTAAGTCCTCCAACTATACCCATAGCTCTCGAAGCTCAGCGGGGGCCATCTGATATGCTGGAGTGGATATCAGGGTTGTCCCGGGGTACAGATCAATATAAAATTCTACCTCTATATGAGGAGGTAGCCCTGGAACGTCGTCGGGAAAGACGTCGGCATACTGATCCACCACTGCAGGAAAACCAGGACTCTGCACGTCAACTTCTCCTAGGAAGAGGCTAGCCAACTAATGAATGATGGGCTGTACTCTCCTCTACGGAATTCCATCCTGTGCTGCGAAGTCTCCTTTCTTGCCGGTGAAGGTGAACCCACTCCCTTCGGTGCGTACACATCGCACCTTGCGCCTAATACAGTCAATATGTGCATGGACTGTAGATTACCAATCCATGCCCAAGATGATGTCGTAAGGCCTCGACACCGCTACAAGAAGATCCCTGCTGAAGCTCTCGCCTCCTAGAGTAAGCTCACACTGCCGGCACCAGTGCGTAATCGTCGAGTCTGCTCCCGTAGGAGTCTCTAACCGTAAGGATCGAGCCAACGGCTCTGTCAGAATCTCCGAGCTCCGAACAGGGGAATCGGCTATGAAAGAATGACTCCCTCATGTGTCTATAAGAACTACAACAAGGGTGGAATAGACAAAGATAGTACCTCGAATCATCTTGGGTGCGTCGTGGTCATAGTCCTCTGCTTCCTGAAGTTGTGCATGTCTCTGCCCACCAGCTCCCTATGGCCGGGGTGAACCACCTGGTGGTGGTGGTGGTAGAGCCTCAAAGCGTCTTCCAACACCTGCTGCTCAGCCAGCTCCTCTGCCTTGTCTGCCTGCTCCTTGCGGACCGCCACGGTCGACCCTCTGCCTCTGCCTGGGTGTCCCCTCAACCGTCTGCTGCTCCTCGTCATGGTGGGTCGGGCAGTCATGAGCCATGTGGCCCTGCCCGCCGCATGTGTAGCACTACTTGCCTCTCGAAAGACTGGCTCCGTGCTGTGTGGCCCGCACTGCTGATCCAGTGTCCCGAGGTCGTCTTCCTGAGGGTCTGGTCTTCCTAGACCCATGAGCCATCCATCGGATTCCTGCTGCAGAAGACTCTGATACGTGTCGCCCCGCGGTAGGTCTCGCTGCTGAAGAAGGCTCATCAAGAAAGCTCTCGATCAAAAGGGCTTGCTCCAGTACTCCTTCCTGGGTTGGAATGCTGAGGGAGATCAGTGATGCCCTGATCTCATGTCTCAATCCCTTATCCAAGGTCCGAGCCCGGAAGAATGGGTCTCGTACCATGTCTGCCGAGTAGCGCAAGAGATCGGTAAATCTCGCCGAGTACTGGGTGACCGTCAAGCTGCCCTGCCGCAGTTGAAGAAGCTCCTGGATGCGCACCGCACGGAGGGTGGCTAGGGCAAAATCCGAGTGGAAGAGGCTCTCAAAGTCTGTCCAGAGAAGAGATTCCTCATCATGCACCTGGAGCATCAAGCTCCACCATAGGCCTGCTGCCGAGTGCAGTAGGCTCGCTGCGTGGATCACCATGAGGTCTGTTGGTGTCCTCACTAACCGAAAAACACGTACCACTGCCTCCAGCTAGTCCTCGACTTCCTGGGGGTCCGTCTCCCCACGGAACCTTAGCAGTCACTGGTGCTGAAACTCGTGCAGTGCACTAAGGCGACGTGCATCGTCTGCGGCTGGGGCTGGAAGCATCGGTGGCTCGGCGGGTAGAGTTACCTCCGGTGCCTCAGCTGTTAAAGGGCCCTGTACCAAGGCATCGTCGCTCAGTGGGCTGTCGTCACGCTCAACTCTCGGATCCCTACCTGGCTGCCGTCGTGGGCCCATCCTGAAAAGGAAACAGGTGCGCCATGGTCGGAACAGTATACCTGGTGATATGACACAAATTAATCACAAATAAAACTTGAAACACACACATGAAATCAATGTTTTCATGCATTAAGACGGAAATCAGAAGTCAGGGTCCTGGTGTACGGATACGTCGGCCGCCGCACCAACATTGGACTCCCTGAACTGATAACCACATCCAATATTCTTAACATTATTGTTTCACATAGAAAAATATCAGAGTCCCAAGTTCTGCAGTAGAACCGAACTCCTTTGATACCAATTTGTCACGACCCATCCTCGGGGCCCGTGTCGTGACTACCCCAAGCCCGCCTTCCATAGGCCAGGGGCAGGCGACTAGAACCAAGGCGTAAATCCCGGTAAAAAGGGAAAGCATTGCCTTGGTAAAGTAAACAAACACCACAGAGCAAGCAAGCAGTAGAAGTAAACACTAAGTAAAAACTGAGTACAACAGTAAGTGTGGAAAAGTAAGTGGGCCGGTATACAAACCCAAACTGAAAGTAAAGTACAACTGGAAAGAGAAAACCACAACTGAAAAGTAAATCCGCAGTGTCGAGCCGTCCACGGGAAGTCCCACCTGAAGGGTGGGTACAGATGGCCTCCACAGCTCCTAGGGTCCTGCCGTCCACTCCGAGTATGTCCCACCCAATGGTCCACCTCCAGGTACCATCCTGCTCTGCAAGCCTTAACCACGATCAGCGTTGTCCGTCGTCTGCAACCAACACAACGTAGTGCGGGCATAGCCCGTGCAAGGCTGAGTATAAACTACTCAGTAGGGACCCCGAGACCCCCAAAGGTCTCCCAGAATCCACAAAGGATGAACCACAAAGGAAAGATACAATCACGAAGTAACATTAGACACTACTTAGGAATATGCCCATACCTATACCTAAGTCATCAATTCTCATTCGGCTCCAACATCTGATCCCAAGTACAACCTAGTCCACACAGGAATGAAAAACGTAAATCCACATAGGATTGCATAACAAAATCCACAAAGGAAAGCAAAACAGGATTCAGCTCACACAGGTATACATCTTCGTATGACGATAGAGATGATTAGGTATTGACACTGATTCATCTAAGTCGCTGGACCCACAAAGGATCGATAGGTACTAACCCTCACAATGACCCACAAAGGCTCTGACCCACAAAGGATCGATAGGTAACTAACCCCCGCAAAGACCCACACAGGATCGGACCCACACAGGATCTGTAGGCGCGGGCCCACACAGGACGGCTGAGCGCTGACCCACACAGGATCGGACCCACATAGGATTTGTAGCACTGAACCATGTAGGATCGCTGAGTGCTGTAGTCGTCGCCATCGAATCCACTGAGGATCTCTGCATAGTTGTCGTCGCCGCAGTCGCAGCCAGCACAAGGGTTCTCGCACACAGCAAGCTCGTTCGGGAGGGTCTCCTCCACGAGTCGAGAGGCTGATACATCAACTGACACATATTCCAGATTTGATGTATCCAAAAGTTCTGTATCGTCAACAGGAACTCAACATCGCAGATGACGTATCGATCGGACGCCCGGTCTGATCGTTATTGGCTTTTTCGTCCCAGGGGCCCGGTTGGTTTTTTTAAGTAAAAACCAACCCGATCGTACTCCACCTATGTCCAAACCTTGGGAGGAGTAAGTCAAAATATCCATCTCACTAAGAGAAATCCATCAAAGTTGACGGCACGTCAATCGGACGTCCAGAGCTCAAGATATAAGTGTTTCCGCTCCGAGGGCCCGGTTGGTTTCGTGTATGAACCAACCCGGCCAAACCCCAAGTACTCCGAAACCTTGAGTGCGATATACCAAAACGACCGTCTCGATCCAAGGATCACATCTCCACTGACAGTGCGTCGATCGGAGGCCCAAAGCTCATGTTATGAGCAAATGACCGAAAAGGTCTGAAAACGGGGGTCTGGGCCCGGACCGACCCGACCCAACCCCCCCTGGGTCGACCCGACCCGGGTCCGGGTCCGACCAGACCAACGTGGCCCAGCCCTGACTGGGCGCGACCTAGCCCGGCCTGGGCACGACCCGGCCCGGCCGGCGGGTCGGCTCGGCCGGTTACGGCCGAGCGGAGCAGGGGGCGTGCTGCCCCCGTGTGAGAGAATCGCGGCCCTGCGTGGGGCCGCCCTTGCCAGCGGACGTGGCCAGGCCGCCGCGTCCTGTGCTCCTCCGGTCCCGCGCGGTCACGGGACCGCGCTGCTGCCGCCGCGACTTCAGCCGCGGCGGTTCTCCACGGCGTCGTGCCGAGTGTCGCCACCTTCCGCCGCCGTGTCGGCGTGGCGCGCCAGCGGGACGCTCCACGGACCACCGAACAAGTTCTGGTGGTCGGAAATTCATGCTGTCTTCACCAAAGGTCCTCCTGGGGTCCGTTCTTCACTACGAGTACCCCGCGTCGCCCGTGCAGCCTGCTTTGTCGACTTCTGCCATTTCGCACACCAAGAACGAAAGGGGCGGTGCGTTCAGACTTGTTTGTTAGTCTGCACCCACCGCGTTAGTGGTTTTAAATGTCTCACAACAATTTTAATCATACGTTGCGGGTATAAATAACAAATATTTAAATCAAACAAACCCCTACCTCCTCGTAGTCTTCGAACGAGAGTTCTTCGTGGAATTGATCATCGCGGAAGAAGAGGGTCGTCGCGTCACGGAAGGGGTGTCGCGTTGTCGTGGTACACGGCATCGCGTCGACGATCTCCGAGGGTTAAAGAAAACACAGAGATTTAATTTCCCGAATTAAATCCATGTTGAGGATAAAATCGAAAAAGGAAATTTAAAAGTTTCGTAATCTCCTACCTCAAACGGTGTTGATCGAAGATTGTCGCGGGGAAGGATTGTCGCAGAAGAGCGTCGCGGGAGGAGAATCGTAGGAGTTTTGGTACACGGCGTCGCGTCATCGATATCCAAGGGTTTGATGTTCTTCGTCGCCTTTCGTGTTCTTCTCGTTCTTCGTGTTCTTCACATTCTTCACGTTCTTCACATTCTTCGCGAAGGAGGATAAAGAACTTAGAGTTTCTCCAAATCCTCTCAACAAGCCACCCATAATCAAAACGTGTGTTGGTCTTATTTTATTCCATGCCAACAATTTGAAAAACAAGTTAAGAAACGAACAGTTAATTCGGTGAATTAATGGTAATGTCGTAACTGTCCAATTAATAAGGGCGTTAAGAATTTAGAAAACGCACCAGTTGACTTTCATTAAAGAGGAGTTTTCGCGGGTGCGTTACTTAGAGGAAAAGGAACGGTGGTGATCATGCGGGCCCCACCTCACAAATATCCTACCAAGTGGTTAGGATATGTTGGGTTCCACCCTATCCGCTTCAACTCCGCTTGAGTGGCTTTAAGTGGTTTTAAGTGGCTTTAATTGAAATAAAAATAAAGTTTTCACACCACTTTATTTTATTTCTTAACTTAACCCCAAAAATTAAAAACCACATCCGAGCAAACGCAACTCCGGAAAAAGAGTTTCTAAGAAAATATCGGTGCTGCGATTCCATCGGTGCCCTTAGAATTCGATTCTGAGAACCGGTTCAAAAGTTAGAAAAACTCGCTCGTTCCTTCACTGAATGTACCCGAGCCAAACTTCTGAAAATGATTCCAGGCACACCGGGCCTCAGAATCAGGTGCCATCAGAAATTGCGTTCTTGTAAAATTCCCAAGAAAATTAAGAAAAAAATTTCCTTTAATTTTACAGGTCTTTACATTTTTTATGAAAATATTATTAATTTTTAACAATTTATTTTCATCTTTTATTCCATTATTTTTTTAGTTGATTTTTTATACCTTCTTATTGTGTAATTTTTGTTCATGAAGCATTATACTCCAATATATTTACTACCTTTTAAACCTGAAATGGATAGGATCCTATGTCAACTACACTATGAAACACAAGACAACCCTTTAAAGGGGATCACATCAAATCTTGAAACTCTTCTTGATACTTCTTCTTCTTATGGAACCAACATCAAAACTTAAATAATCTTGTATAAAATGGATGAAAATAATATAATGCTAAAAGAAAAAACCTCACCCGACGTTGATATCCAACCGATATATATTCAATTTCATGGTAAGGCACCCAATTTTGGACTTAAATCCGGTTTAATTCATGTATTACCAGGATTCCCTGGACTCGCTGGAGAATACCCACATAATCATTTAAAGTAATTTCACAGGTTGTTCATAGTTAAAACCTTCTAATGTGGATTAAGAACAATCAATGGTTAAGGAATTTAATTTTTCATTATTTGAGACTGCAAATTATTGTATTTACTATGTTAATTCACAAATTAGAGTGTTGGGGGACATGAAATTCCTTTTTCTTGAAAAATATTTCTCATCCTATAGAACCACAATAATAATGAAAGAAATTTGTGGTATATAGAAATCTCAAGGGGAAACACATAATGAATACTATGAAATATTTAAATGGACTTTTTTTCAAGTTTCCCACACCACCAAATAAGTTATCAACTTGTAATTATATATTTTCATAAAATTTTAATTCTTAATGATCAAAATTTGATTGAGGATGTTGTAGGTGGTACGTAAATTGATAATACCCCAATTTATACAAGAACCCTATTTGATAACATGGTGCATAATACTCAAAAATTTGTTTCAATATCCAATGTACCAATTCTAGGTGTCCATGAGATGAAAAGTACTAAATTTAAGAAGAAGGTGGAAACTAAGTTGGAAGAGGTAAGTACCCTTCATTGATAATATGCTCTTTCTTAATGGAAATCCCAATATCCTCTTCCCATAAACTATAGAATTTTTTCTTATGACACCCATTATTCTGACCAATTCCCCTATAACCAACCCTTTAAGAAAGAACCTTACTATTCATCCAACCCTCTATGGAAATAAAATTAATATTATAGGAAAGGGGGTATTCAAACCAACCATAACAACAATGGAATCAAATGAGGAAAAGTAGTCATCCACCACCAGCACACAGAAATACCCAACCACCATAAAGGCATTTCCAACAACCCCCTCCAAAACCTGAGCCTAGCCTAGAATATATGATGAAACATGTGGCTGCCAGAAATCTCCAATACCTAAAAATCACTCAATAAGCTATAAAAGACCTAAAAACCTAATTAGGCTAACTCGTTAACTCTATAGGGGAATTCAATGTGATGGTTCATGTAAACTATCCTCTCAACCAGCAGTTAACCCTATGGATAAGGTACAATGTTTGTCTCATCACCCATAGGGGGGGAACTCAGAACAAAATCCATATTATCCCACCAATATAGCCATACCATCCTAAGGAAACCACCATCCCAACCATTGTAAATGGTCTAAATGAGGCAAAACCTTGTCCTCAGAGAAACATTTCCATTGAAAAGATTGTTTCTTTTGATGAGGCACCCAACCCAACCATTTCTCTTCCATTTACCCATAGGTCCACCCAACTTGGAAATAAAATTAAATAGAACTTGATAAGAAAATATTAGAAACTTTCAAAAATGTGAAGGTTAACATTCCTTTGATTGATGTGGTGAATAAAATTCCAAGATACACAATGTTTCAAATGGAGATGTGTACTCACTGAAGGTATATTCAAGGTGATGAGAAGGTGATATTAGCGAGGAACATCTTAGCATCGAAAAAAACCATCACTTCTCACCAATTGAAACGATCTTGGAACTTTATAAATTTCATTCACTATTGGGGAGTATTCTTTTCCCAATGTTATTCTTAATTTGGGTGCTTCTATAAATGTAATGCCTCACACTATTTTCTCTTAATTGAAAGTTGGGGAACTTAATTACATAAGAATTGTTGTTAAAATGGAAAACAATAGTATTGAACATCTATATGGTGTGTTAGAGGATTTACTTGTGAGGGTACACAATTTAATATTTCATGCTAATTTTTTTGGGCTAAAAATGGAAGATGATAGGATGAATGGACATGAACCCTTTATATTGGAGATACCTTTCTTGAAAACCACCAAAAACATAATTAATGTCCATAATGGTACATTATCTATGGACATTAGTGGAGACATTTTCCTCTTCAAAATCCATGATTCCATGAATCACCAATCATAACAACATTCATCTCTCTTTGTTAACTATATATATGTACTCCCTTCTACTAAAAACACTTATTTTTATTCCCTTGATCTGTTTTCAATTTTTTTATCATTTATTTAAATACTATGAAACTAATCTTGAATAGAATGTTGTATTGGTTTAGAAAAATGTCATGCATGTTTATTAGTTGATGATTTCTTATACATTGAGGATCACGTGACCATCGATGATACTACTAAGCTTGTAAAAGTTATTTCCTCATATGGGGATGATACCATTGATTAGTTAGATGAGATTAGTGACCTCTTACTTATACACACAATCCCATAAATCCAAAATACCTAGGAAATGGAACTAAAATAATTGCCTCGAGATTTAAAATATTCCAAGCTTGAGAATGGAAAAAATTTGTCTATAATCACTGCTAGTTCACTCTCTCCAGATCATGAATTGTAATTGCTTGAACTTTTTAGGGAGTATAAACAAGCTCTGTAATGGAAACTTCCTAGAATTACTCTAATTATCCCATTAATTTTTACACATAAAATACTGTTAAATGATGAGGATAACCATGGTGGCAGTTACAAAAACGACTAAACCCAAACCTCTTAGATGTGGTTTAAAATAAGGTAACAAAATTATTGGCTCCTGGAATTATTTACCCCATCTATGACAGCCAATGGGTCAGTATAGTACAATTGGTTCCTAAATAAACTAGTCTAACAGTAATTAAAAATGAAAAAAATGAATTAGTTCCAACCCATGTGCAGAATATTTGGTGTGTCTGTATGGACTACCACTGACTAAACCGACACACTAGGAAGGACCATTTACCATTTTAGTTCATTATCCTAATGATGGAGAGGATTGCGGGTAAGACCAATTAATTTTTTCTATATGGGTATTCAAGAAACATTTAGATCTATATCTCCCATGAGAATTAGGAAAATACAACCTTATCATGACCCTTTGGCACATTTTCAAATAGGAGGATTCCATTTGGTTTGTGGAATTCTCCATGTAATTCCCTAAGTTTCATGGTTAGTATTTTTTTTCATATTACCAAGATAATTTCATGGAAGTATTCATGGATGATTTAATTTTATATGTATCCTATTTTTATGAATGATAGAGTAGTTTTATCTTTATTCCAACGTCGTTATATTGAAAAAAGATCTGATACTAAATTATAAGATATTCCATTTCATGGTGCGACAAGGTATGGTATTGGGACATTTCATTTTGTGGGATGGTATCCAAATAGATAAATCAAAATTAAAAGTCATTCATTCCCTACCATTCTACAAAAATGTGTGAGATATGTGATCTTTCTTAGTTTATTCTATATTTTACTACTGTTTCATTCCTGACTTTAGTAATATTGTACTCCCCCTCTCCTGATTACTCTAAAAAAAAGGAAATTTTTTTATAATGAATGTGTGTGATATTTTAATAATTTAAAATTGTCTCTCACATTACCCCCAATAATCTAACAACCTCAATGGGATTTTCCATTTGAGCTCATGTTTGATGCCTCTAACTATGCAGTGGGGTATGTCCTATCACAAATTGTCGATCAAGATCCACATGTCATTGTCTATGCCTCACATACATTGGACCCTACCCATGAAAACTACACCAAAACAACAAAATAATTTCTAAACATTATTTTTCCCTTGAATATATTCAAGTCAGAACTTTTAGGGTCTAATTTCATTGTTTTCCTAGACCATGCAGTCCTTCGGTATCTCTTTAATAAACCAGAATCCTACCCACATATCATTCATTGGATGATACTCCTCTAGAAAATAAATTTAGTAAATAGGGATAAAAAGGAGTAGATATTGTTGTGGTTGACCATATCACTATGATCCACCCATCCTCGGACATTGAGTCATCCCCATGTATTCCCATAAATGACATGTTTAGAGACGATCAATTGTACCGAGTACAAGATTCTATTCTTTGGTGTGATGAAATTGTAAATTATTTGGTAGCATCCTGCATTCCTACTAATTTTTACAAAAACCAATTTTATCGTCTAAAACATGAGTCTAATTAGTATATCTGGGATGACCCCTACCTTTGGCACACATGTAGTGATAAAGTCCTCTGGCATTGTGTTCCTGATAGAAATTTTTAATTAGTCCTTAGGTTCTTCTACACTCTTTATTTTGGGGGCCACTTTGGTCCCCAATAGATTGCTGGAAATGGCCTTTATTTTTGTCACTTTTGGACGACATTAATTTGGGATGTCCATGATTTCTATAATTATTTTTATCCCTATCAAAGAATTGGGAATGTCACTAAAATAAATGAAATGGGGAAATAACACTTTCTCTTACATGAAATTTCTGATGTATGGGGCATTGAATTTAGAAGACCTTTCCCCAACTCATTTGGGAACTTGTACATGATTATGAAAGATTATTATTTGTAAAAATATGTAGAAGCATGTTCCCCAAGGGCTGATGATTCCAAAAATATTGTGAAATGTTTTAAAACTCAAATTTTCTGTAGGTTTCAATTACCTAAGTTCATCATTAGTGACTAGTGTTCTCAATTCTGCAATCGCACAATGAAATCACTTCTACTTCAGTATGCTGTCAAGAATCGACTGTCAACTTCTTATCACCCATAGACCAATGATAAAGATGGGGTATATAATAGAAAGGTAAAATAGACTCTTGAAAAAATGATTTAACCCAACAAAAAATATTATATTATTAGACTCTATGATTAATTATGGTCTTATTATACTACTTTCAAAACTACCATAGGTATTTCAACATATCAGCTAGTGTTTAAAATTAGTTGTCACCACCCTATTGGGATAGAGAATGAGGCCTACTAAGACATTAAATAATGAAATTCTAATCTTTTTGGTTCAGGTTCTCAATGGATGTTACATATTCAGGAGTTGGATGAAATGTGTATAGATTTATATGAGAAATCCTAGACTTAAAAGGCGAGAACCATGGTTTCCCACAACCACCTCACCCTTCATCGTTAGTTTTACATTGGGTAAAAGTTCCTCCACTATAAGTTAAGGCTGAAATTTCATTTGGTTATGCTTTTTCCTACTGGTTTGGACTATAAATAGTTACTAATGTCTCTCTATTTGGTTTTATTCTAGTTTAAAACAAAGAAATCAAGAAAAACCTAACTGTCAATGGGAAGTAGTTAAATAAATTTCCTGAAGCCATTCTAGAGTCCCCGATGGAGGAACTCCAAGTACATGAATCATTCAACCAAAAATACTCTCCAAAGATTATCCTTCCATCCCTTATTTTATTTTATTACAGAGAGGAAACTACACCCTTTAGTTGTGGGGAGATGGGTATATTCCAAGGTATATTAGGAATTTTCATCACCTTTCTTCATTTTTTGTTTTTTTCTTATTGAATATTTTTATTACATATACCCATTTTTTCTCCCATTACTTTTTGATACAATGTTAATTTTTGATTCCCAATTTATCATGGAAAACAATAGCTACTTATTAATGGATATTACTGAACATTCTTAAAGAATTTCCCGTTTTCATATTGTTTTAACATTTTCAAAAAAAATGTTTCAATGATGGAATATGTGTTTTATCATCAATTTAATGTTGTGGTGTGAATTTTAATAGAAATTTGTTTTCTTATTTTTTATATAAATGGTTGTATCATTTTGAAACATTTGAGAAGAATGGTACCCTTTGTATGAATAGTTTAATAAAAAAATTGTGTCACTTAATTTATCCACACATCCTTGCACCGAACCATGAATTGTGAGTTTTTACTACTCAATAAAACATTAATATAAGTAATTTTACTATTTATATTCTTACTAAAATGATTTTTCAATACATTCGTCTGTTCTTTTTCATTACTGACCAGATTGACCTATGTGTGTATGTACCAATTATCTGACTTTTGTATGCCTTAAAAAACAAAAAAAATAAGAAAAACAAAAAACCAAAATATGGTTTATAAATTTTTATGGTTAAAAACCACCCTTCCATAAATTTTTATCTTTTAATAAGTATTACAATTTCTTTTTTGAGGATATCAAACAATCGTTGATAAAAGTGTGTGTGATTTGTTCCAACCTCAGCTTTTCAAACAAAAAATAATAAAAAAAACAATAAATGGGGGTATTGATGAAATGTGAAACACATGGGAATATCTAGGTTAGGATATTATGTTTTAACATCTGGTAAATCTTAATTGAGTGGATATTGAAATTTTATTTCAAAGGATATAGGGTAGGTTAGGTGGAAAAAATAATTTAGGTAGATAAACATTAAAATAACCAATATTTATTGGATATAAAGTGGAAATAATTGTATGGAATGGTTCCAAACCCACACATAGTTATTTAGTGAAATTGATGAATTTTGGATTACATTCTCAAATTGGTATCATTAATTTCCCTGTATTTTGTGCTGATATAATTTATGAGATGTCGTTTTCCATGTTCAAGGAGAATAAATCCTCAGTGTGATTTTTTCTTTGATCAAATTTCTATCAGGAATTAAATTTTCAAGGAATGTTAAATATTTATGATGTTTTGAATATCTCTATGATTATTTTTGGAAATGTGACTTTTACCAAAAGTTAAAAGGTTTAGGTGTAGGGGTGTGATCACACTACGATTCACTATTTAATTTTCTCCCTTACACCAATGTGCTTAACTAGTTTTGTATTCAAAATTATAAAAATAAAAAAACAATCAAAACATGTTTTATTCAATTATTTTTTTCCACTGTTAAAAATTTCAATGTTACTTGTTTTTATAATTTCATTAAAGGTGGTGGTTATTGGAGGGCCCATGTTGATGTTTAGGAAAAATGGGACAAAGTGCGCAGTTTCCATGCATACCAGCAGTCGAAACCACTCAGTGCTACTAAAATGTTCATCTAAATGGGAATATATTTTTTGGGAAGGTATGAAATTCAATGGATACATTTCATATGAAGAAACCCAAGCCTCAGTCGACCATCAGGTGGCCCACCCAGACTCATCTATCTAGGCCACCAAATCTGCTCAAATTCAAAAGGTGGTTTCTGTATTTTATCCATATATCTGGCTATGATTTTTTAAATACTACTGAACATTAAGTGGATATTGTCAGGTAGTGGTGATACAAATTTTTAGTTTTTTCATATGTGATATAAGAATATCAATACATCTAAACCATGCTTTGTGTTGTTTTTTGAAATTAGGGTTCCCAAAACCACCTTCCACATTTCTTATAAATTGGCACCTTGGGATCCCCATTTTAAGTTCATCTTGGAAGAAAATCTCTATTTTTTGGAGACCCAAATGAGTTCCCTCCACATCTAAGAAGTTCTAGAGGACCCTATCCTCATAGGGGGGTCAAGGATGATGTTGAAGTCCCACCTGAGCCTCCTCCTCCTCTTGATAGAAAGCTAAACGGTGGACGATCATTTCGAGGGAGCTACACATACATGGTAGGTAGTTATAAATTTTTTTTTATAATGGTTTTGTTTAATTTTTATGATAAATATTTCACTTATTTTTATTTAGGATGTTCTTCTATTTTAACTATATTTCTTTTTTTATAATTAAGGTAAACACATTTTATATCAACACTGATCAGGTTAAGATTTTAAATGGAAATATTGGGTCCATCTAATTGGACAAAAAAAGAATCCTCTTTATATCACCTATATAAAATATTTAATTATTATTTGGTATCCCTTTTTCTATGTTTTATAACCAAACCTTGAAAATAATATTTTTGTGTCAAGGGGTGGTTATTTGAGCATCGTTTTAAGAGGAAAGAGGGAAGTTGGGATCTTGACAACCCTCAACCAAAGGATTCCATTAAACCATATAAAATTTTCAGAATAATGAAATATCCAAGATTTTTAGTGAACATGAATTGATATCCTTCTCTCATAATTCTAAAACAACTCCTTTATTTATCAACTATTAAACTCTTTAAATCTTTTCATTTTCTTAAAATGGTTTTCAAAACCATGACCTCTTTTGTGTGATTTTATTAAAAGTTAACACTATAAACCACTAAAGGTCTTTGAGATAAGACGTGGAGTCTGATCTGTACTATAAATGAACCATAAAAATATAATCAATTTGACATTTCATGACCACAAGGTCAATGAAAAATTTATTTTCAATTAAAATGTAGTGTTTTTTTATTATTTATAAAAACATGAGAATTGTCAAAAAACACCTAAAATTAAACCAAAGTAAATTTTTATATAAATAATTAATAGAAATTTATTTTTTCGATTATAATTTATTAAATTATCAAAAAAATTATTTAATTCAATTGTGTCATCAAAAGACGTATAAAATTCATTTAGAAAAATATAGTCTTTTATCTGTAAAAATTGGATTTATTTTGCTCTCATGCGTAGAAAACACATAGGGTTAAATTTTAAACATTTTATTGAATATATTATATATAAATTTAATATATTTCATTCATTTATAGTAATTAATTTAATTTATTTTGATAAAACATTATATTTTTTATAAAAACATTTATTTTATATTAAATTGGTTTTTATATTTATTTCTAATTAAATGATAACAAATGAATTAAATATTATATTTTCATAACATAATTAATCCTATTCATAACCACCAATTTAACATTTGGGAAATAATTTTATTTTAAAAAATAATATTAATAATATATCATGGTTTCATTTAAGCTCAGTGTTGCATGTAATATAAGCTATCAAGAAGATTAACTATAAAAAACAATACATAACATAAAATATAGGGGTGTTACAACTATCATATTCTTAGGACATATCTTTAACTGTTATAATTTTATTCTCAAAACAATGTCTTCTAATGTTTCTCTAAATTTTTATTCATTATATTTCATTTACACTCATTTTTAGAGAGTGTGTTAAGGTTTTGGATAGATATTGTAAAGGTTGATCCTTGATGAAAGTTCTTAGACCATTGTAATAAGTGACAGCTAGTTATACTCTCATGGGACACCCTGGAAAAAGGTATTTTATGGTGAAAATCACTAAACTCGTGGAGTAGAGTTTTGGGGGAGGTGGCTAGGGTATTTGAGTTCCCCAAACCACTATAAATATATTGTGTTCAATCCCTTTCTGTTAAGTTTTTATATTCCCAATGCCTATGATCATTGAGGAAACTATTTGAAGTATCATACCTAAAGAGGGAGGTTTTCTATAGATAACGTTTTTTAGGAAGTCATTTTACCCATTGTTCAGTTTTTAACTATCCATTGTCTAAGAAAAAAATAGATAAGAATGTTATATCTATTTAACAACACATAATGGTATCCCAAAGTAAATAGAAATTTTATACTAATAATTGTAAACATGATTTGGAATTTGAATTTTGTGGGATGATTTTCCTATAAATTTCTTAATGGAATAAGTTTATGAGACTCTTGAAGAAATGAATGTTGATTTTTAGGTATATTGGCCCTTTAAATATTCTAGATCATATAGGGATTGATTCTTATCACATGTCACTTCCACTGAACCTCTCTAAATTTCATGATTTGTTCAACAAATCTATACTTAGGAAGTACATACCTGATACTTTAAATGTACTGAACTCAAAGTTTATACCACTAGAGAAATATATATTTTTTGGTTAAGAGCCAATAGATATTATATATCAATAAGAAAAAGTACTTTGGAACAATATTATTCACCTAGTCAATGTTTTATAGAGAAACCACATACTTGAAGAAGATACGTAAGAACCTAAGGATATGATGGGGTAGAAGTAACCTCGGTTATTTATAAAAAAGTGTAATAATTTGGTGGTAAAAATCCATTTTAAGGGGGGTGGAATGTAACACCCCAATATTTTATTGAAAAAAATAAAATAAATTTAATTTCTTTGATAGTTTCTATTGCATGAAACAGTAGGTTTATATGAACCATAATATAATATTAATATTAATATTTAACCATGATTACTATTACCTAGATGATATATTTGGTGGTATTAATAGGAATAACTAAATTTAAAAAATTAATTGTAATGGTTTTATAAAAATAAAACACATTGATAAATAAGTAATTTATTTTTAGTAATGTTCTTATATTTGTCGAAACAATTTTATAACGAGAAAATGTTTTTAATAATTTTATTTCAAAAATAATAACACTAATTTTATCACTTTAAAAAAATTTATTTTAGACAATAAACCTCCCAATTAAAATCATCATTTTAAAATTTTATTGGAGTGAAGCTATAATTTTATAGAAAGGCTATCTTTTTAATGAATAATTAAAAAATACTATTATTAATTAAAAAAAAGTATTTTCATTAAATAATTTAAAAAGAAAAATTTTATTTCAAAATGATTTTCGAAGTATAATTTTTTTAATTAGATTATTTTTAATCCAATTTATTTCATTGTAATCAATTTTATGTTTATCTTTTATATAAAAACATTTTACACTTATGAAAACTTTTTCTTTTGAAAACCTCTTTTTGCTCATGTCTGTGGGTTTAATTTTAGATCAAATTAATCCATTCCTATAAATTTAATTTGAAAAAATGTATACCATATTTATAATATTTATAATTAATAATATATAAAAATTTATACTTATTTTTCAATCATAATTAATACTAAAAATAAAAATAATAATTTACTGTAGTTAAGGGTAAAACATATTTACCAGGAGGTTGAACCAAACGATAAGTGTGTTTTTTCAATAAAACATGACTAAATAATAATTTTGGGGAATATTTACACCTAATAATATCATTAATATTAATCTATGTTAATTAAGAATCATTTATATTGGTAATAACTTTATCATTTCGGGTTTTATTGGTAAATTTCCATGTACTTTCCAAGTGGGTTCTTTTCCCCATGTATAAAAGGATATCTCATATCCTATCCTCTCAAAACTCCAATATCCTTTATTTTTGGAAAATTACTACCAAAAAAGATAACTTAATTCCATTACCAGAACATATAGGCCTTATTTTTATTATTATAACCACCTAAGAAGGGTTTATTTATAAACCTAAAGAGGCTCTTTGAAGAAGAGATACGGCTAATAACAAAGAATTATCATTTTATTTTATTCATCCAAATAATTAAAATATTACTATAATATTATGATATAATAAAATAATTCTATAACAAATACTATGAATTTATTATTATTGTTTCATAACCTACTTCTTTCTCATCTTCCATTAAATTGGAAATGAAACCGTCAATCATGTGTATGACAGATTACTCCCTCGCGAACTGATGTAGTTCTCTTTCCGTCACCACATATCATGGATGTATATAAAAAATGATTTTATATATTTATATTATACTTATTACATAATTATAATACAAAAATTATAATATCACATATTACTTCTTTCCTTAAAATACTTTGGAAGATGATAACATCGCTCGTGTGTACGTGTGGACTACCACCTCCTCTAAGTGGTCTAATAAATTTTTCAATTTATTTTTTTGTGGATGGTAATAATAATATATTTATTTAATATATATGATATATATAATAGAAATATTATTATTTAATTTTAAATTAATATTTACCATTCTATCATTCCATCCATCAAGAAAATGGATACAACGTTCATGCTTATGTATGGTTTATCATCTCCATAAAAAGTGTAATCCATTTTATATATCTATCATTGATGGATGAATATAATATGTATATAAGGAATTTATATGATATTTATAACTATATTAAAATTATTTTTATCTTGTAACTATAACTAAAGTACAAGTAAACAAACTACCAAACCAAAAGATACACGAAAAATGAAGTAGTTATTACCCAAAATAGGATTTTACCAAGGAAATGTTAAAAAAACAGATAATAAAATGTCATAAGTAAATCATATATGGTATGATATATATAATTATGGTTCTAAAATATATTTATAATAAACCTATATTTATTATATATGTGTTTTAAATGTGTATTCAGTAAGTTTATACGTGAGGTAATGGATTTCTAGTCTCTCTTTTATTTTTAGGAGCCATATGCCATATTCACCACCCATTTATTTTTAGTATTATATATAATACCCCTTTGACATTTTATATCATGAATATTCTTATTTTAATAATATTTAATTTTTAATTTGATTTTATTATTTAATGGTGATTATAATTAAGAAATTTTCTAATGTGGTAAGGTATTTTTGTCACTCTTTTATTTATGTGGCACATGTGCCTTATGCACAATTTATTTTTTTATGTTGTTTATATTCTACCTATGAATGTAATTAATTATTATTATACTGAAAATTATGAAATATGCATAACCATATAATATTCACTCAATCATTTTTCTTCAGATTCAATAGTTAGCAATGTAGTAAGGGTTTTATGTTATAATCTCATTATTTATCGGTATTGTGTATGATTATGCTTCCAATAATGAAATTTTATGAAATATATATCAAGAAAATAAATAATTTTTTTCATTTATATTTATTTTAGAAATTTTCATTTGACCATTTAATTTTCCTCTCTTTATGTACATAAGAGTTCAAAAAAATGGTTTTAAAGAAAATTTACTTTATCACTCTCTTTGGTTAAAAATAGTTTTTATTCCAAGTCCATGTTTTCTAAACCAAAAAAAAATTAATGATGATTGGATAAATTCGTTTTTACCCATGATTGTATTTTAAGAAAATTAAAACAAATCATCTTTAATTCTAAACGAGGTATTCTTTGACTTTTTTAAGAAAAAAAATTCAAATTAATATTTTTTTAACATATATAACATGAATGGTATTTTCTGTAATAATGACCACTAAAATATTTAATTCTCCTTCACACAATTGCAAGTTTATTTTAAATTAAATATTTTTATTTAAAATAAAAAAAATTATTTAGAATTTGGGATGTTTATAGATTTCATATAAATTATTTTTAATTGAGAAGGTTGTTTTTTTCATGAAATGTTCCAAGTGATATTCCAAAATCATTTTCCATTGAAGATGAAATACTTTGATATTACATATGGTTTTTTTCGGATATGATCAAATTTTACTATCATTATTCTTTCTATGTATGGATTATATTTTGGGTGAAAATATATTAATTAAACTTGTTCCTTTTCTATGGGTTATATTATGATTAAGTGATGATATTTTTATGAAACCCATTTATTTTACATTGGTTATGTTTTGGTGAAATGTTTATGAATCCCATTTATTTTCAATGTTTATGATATGATGATTCATTTTTGATCTGATAGAAAACATATGTACGATTTTAATTATGTGATGGATGGTCCTAAAATTATACATCCCTCTAATGAATTATTAAATGATTAATTATTTATGATCTCAAAGGGTATATTGAAGTTTATCCCAAACCCAAAATAGGGTATACATAAGGTTATAACAAGAACAAAATAAAGTACATGGGAGGTTACCCTAAGACTGAATCACACACAGTTGGTTATCATATTCTTAAAATTCTATGACCATCTTGGTGGTTATCCTTTACATAGGATATTTTATGATTTTGTGTATGCCAAAAATTGTAAACGTATTCCAATGTTATTCTATCATGACTAATTTTATTTGATTCCTTTATGATTCATGTTCTATAAACCTCCAATATTTATTCCATGAGTCAAGTTTAAGTTCTATAATATGTAGTGCGTGGTTTTTCAAATGTTATTCTCATATTCTCATACCCTAATGCTCATTTAATGTTGATATCTCCCTTATTTTCCCTTAATGAGAATCTAAGTTATCCCTTTCTTATGTTTTCATTCCTCTAGTTATGAAGAAATGTATTACGTATAATATTTTTATGTAGGGTGATAGCTATGAATAAATTAATGGGAGCTGATATAGCTCACTTATGAACTAGTTGTTCATGTGTATATGATTACAAAGATACTAAACATATATGATTCCAGCATGGATAATTATGATATGAATGGAATATTTATCTAAAATAATGTAATTTCTATTTATTAAATTTTTTTTTTATATTAGCTTTTGATAATATATTCATTGTATAGTGATTGTTAAGATTAGTATATATTTAGGGTTATGACAACATATTATAGACACATACAGAAGAAGATATGGCCTCATCCAGTTGGATTGTACCCTTTGATGTCCAATTATCATAGCATCTGAGGGAGTTCTCATCACTATAATTTTCCATTGACCAAGCCCAATGTGAAATTCAATAACTTAAGCATAAAGGAAACCATTTATGGGTGAAGTTCAAGTATATCGATATCCTAGCCCAAACCAAGTTTATTGAACAACCCCCATTAATGTTCCAAAATCACACACCCAACACTTATGGAATACACTAGTGTAATATAGAATTTATGTATCTAGATCCTAGTAGCATGAATTTTTAAGTTTTAATTAAAATTTTTTAATTACTTTCGTTACCCTTTTTAGTATTACTTTATATATACCATAATATATGAGTTAATTTTTATATGAAGAAACCAAAATTGTATCTTGGGAAAATATAAGGGTTTATATATTTTTTGATTGATAGAAGATTTTTTAAATAAAGAATAATTTCATATAATATTATTTTTAAATATCATTTATATACATGCGATAATATAATTTAATTAATCTATTGCAATCATTATGAGGGAAATAAAAATTGTTATTATCGTAAATAAATGTATTCTCCATTTAATATTTATTTTTATTTTAAAGTAAAAATTATCATTTATAGAAAAACAAATTTGTAAAATAAACATTATTTTTGAAATCAACCCATTTAAATTGTCCAATGTTTAATATTTCATAATTTTCTGAGGTAGTCTAATTTTTTGGGGAAAAAATGAAATACGATATAAATATTTGGTTTTTTATTATGAAATACTAATATCAAAAAATTATTTAATAAATTTTATAAAAATGAATCCTTGAGAAATATGAATTTCCTATTTAAAATATTGTGTTTTAATTTATTTGAATATCCTTATAATACCTTAATGAATACCGTAAAAATATATTATATCTTAAGGTTTTTAAATAAATTCTTTATAATCAGGACTCACTTACAAATAAACAGTGGTACTATTTTAATAAATTCGAATCAAAGACATATTAAATATAGTAACCCACTCTTGTATTTAAAAAACCGCTGGAAAAACTAATGTGATGTCTTGTGGTATTGACTATTTTATCATGTTGAGTCAAAAACCTAATTTTTTAAAATAAAAAATAATTACCCCATCTTTTCCTGTATTTACCAAACCAAAATCCCACTCATCTTCTCTCAAAACACATTTATAATGAGGGTTATCTCCTTGTACATCTTTACATCACTATCATGGTGTTCCCAATCTCTTAAGAAGCTCCTCCCATGTTTTTAGAATCTCCCTCTCAAGGTAAGGGATCATCTTCTCTTATTTTTTATTTAAATAATTTTTTTATACTAAACATTTTTATTTTCAGTTTTTCATGTTGTTTTTTGTTTTTACATGTCCCCTTTCTACATTTATGATTCCCATGTATTGGGATACTACCTTTCATTCTTAGTAAACACTTCCATTAATGTTTATGTACACCTGTTCTATTGCAAAAATTATCTTGTGGTTTTCCAATACCAAATTTTATATTGTGAATACCCATACCAATTTTCACTCAATGGTATTCACCAATATGTTCTTATAATTAATTTATTGGGTAATTCCATTTATATGACCCACACTCCTTAATCATGTGATTAAATTTGATGAAATATGGTCTTATGTTGTATGATTTATGTGGAACCCAAATGCATGTACATAATATGAATATTATGGGTGGGACCAAAACTATATTGTCCTCTAATGAAATGAGTAATGTTTTTATATCATTATATACCATATGTGGTTTATGGTAGTTTGTCCTAATTAAACTATGTTATGATTTATATACAATTATCAATGATTTTTTCTTATGATTTAATGTTTTATGTTGCTTCCACATTACAATGTTTCCTTGATTTTACCATATTATATCATGTTTTTATGTTCATGTTTATGATTATCATATTGGTATATCACCTTTAGATCCCTCTTGACTCACATTTATTACTTCCATTTTATTATGATTTTATTATTCTCTTATTGGGATTTATACCTCACCCATTTCTTATATACATCCTTAGGTTTTGTCATGCAGTTTTAAAATAGATATAGAAGTTTAATATTATTTTAAGGAGTTTTAAATAATATTTTATTCCCTTATTTAAATTTATTATGTTATGAATATAATTACACAATGATACTAGGTCTTTCTATATTTTGGGATACTATTATTGGTTTTTCTATGCAATAAATCATGGAAAAATGTTTATAAAATATACATGTTTCCACAGTTTATATCAAAACAAGGTCTAGTTATTTTTTGAATTTATGATGAGAAGACCTTACTGAAATCCATTTGCATAAGGATAATCAATATAAAATATACCTAAATTATGGTAATGAATAAATTAAGTTGTTTCCAAGAAACAAAATCCTTATCTAAATATTATAAGTGGGTGTTTCTCTGGTATATTTGTACATAGGGGAAATAACCTTGAAAATTATGGATTGGGTATTAAATCAATTGTCACCTAGTCCATGAAAATGTGGCATTATTTCACACCTATTATTAAAATCTTGGTAGAGATGCTTTGGTAAATTTACAATATCATTACAAACCTTCATGACGGGAATGAAAATGCCCATAAATTTTTTTAGGAAATAGAACATGGATAACATAGATTGAAACCAATAAAAACCTAGGTTTATAGATGTATTTTATTTATAATTTATCCCTTAAATCTTTATATTTTTTCTTTTATATTACTAATAGTTTGAAAATTCTTATCACTAAATCTCCCTTTATTTTAGTCAATATATAGAAATAGATGGAACTGAGTTAATAACATATGTGATGTGAAACATAATGATTTCCAAAATTATATTCTCAAACCAATGGCAGTATTATTTAAGAAATTTATGATAATACATACTCAATTAACTCATGTATTTAATAGAAAATTGATTCAATGGGAAAACATGCATCCCTCTAAGGGAAAGATCCAATTCAAGACTTTATGTGACAATGGGATCATACTTTTAGTTGATATTATGAATATATAACCAGGGAAAAATTGATCAAATCCATTGAAAATATATTCATTTTCATTAAATTCTATGTGTAAGGGGAGTTCTTGTGGGATGTTTGTCATATGAAGGGAGAAGCTAATTGATAGTTGATGCTGATCAAAAGTATATATCTTGAGGTAGATATCGAATCAATAGATTGGGATGAATTAGTGAGAAAAATAGATAAATATTTTCCTCACACTCTATGGCTTAAAAATGGATAGGGATTTAATTTACCTCAATAAAAATGATGATGAATCCATTAGGGTGTATGAGATGATCATTTCAAGACTTTCATGATACACCTTTTTATTTTTCATAGAACCTAAATGTATAGTTAACTTCTTATTTTGTGGGATAAATTTGAGTTTATGAAAAAAATTGTGATTTTAGACTTTGAAATTAATGAGGAACATTTCCATTTTTACCTCAAGGTATTAAAGAATATTAGTGATTCTTAAGGGTTTAAGATGTCTGGGGATAGGAATTTGATGCTGAAGTTTAATTCTAGGGGAGTAATATATAAATATCATGGTGGAAAAATGTTCCAACATCCCACTTGTAATAATAGTGGGAAAATCATATTAGAAATTTATTAAAGGGGATAACGAAGTGCATTAGGTGTGGGAATGAAGTTCACCTAGAACGATAATATTGATGAGATAAACCCACAAATATGATAGAATAAAGGAATTGTCCATTAAACCCTTATACTATTTTCCATTATCTCAACTAAGAGTAACAAGGATATTATATGAATCAATGCACTATTCCAAGGATTTTTATGATAACTAGCAACCACAAATTCTGATTTCTAGAGAGAAATTACGAGGATATTCCATTACAATTTTTAGGTGGATCCTATCAAAGAAGTGGTGATAGCTATTCAATATATTAAATTAATAATATAAAACTTACTATTTTATTCTAAATCTATGAATAAATTAATAAATAAAAAGTATTTTATAACTATTAATACCCTACCTCCAAATATGTTAGTAGAGTTATTTGTGAAAATAGAAAATGGGGAAATTATTTCATCTGAAGTATATAACTTATACTCTATCTTATTTCGAAGTTAAAATTCCTAGAAAACCTTGTGATATATCCTTTATTATTATTAAATGTAATTATTGGTATTAAGTTTCCTTTTTATATAGATCTAACATAATTTTTTGAGAAAAGTTAATCTCTCTCTGTATCACAAATCACCCAATGATTCTATACATGAGCATGAAGGAGGATGAAACCTTTTTATGCATTTTTATGATGTTTTATTTAATAATTGTCTTATATTACTTCAATCTATGATGTTAAGTTCTTAAATGAGATTATACCCAAATATTTTCTAATATCCAAGAGTCAATAAATAATGGTCATTATTGAACATAATGTTCTAAAGAAGAAATATTTGGTGAATCTAGATAATGGGTTTATATTCCTAAGTGCTTCATAATAGAGTGAACCAATATTTTTCATCAAGAATAATGATGGTTCAATGTTCCTCTACATTGATTATTGAGAGCATAACATGATCATGATAAAGAAAATTTATTTTATTTCATGGATTGATGACATGTTTGATCAGTTACATGGATTTCATTAATTATCATAGGTGGATCCACGATTAGGATATTATCTGTTAAATGTGAAGAAATTGGACATCCACAAGAGTTATTTTCATACAAGTTATAGGAACTAAAATTTCACAGTGATTTCATTTTGACTCACTAATCCTCCATCTATCTTTATGTAATTAATTAATAGAGTCTTCTGGTATTACCTCAATAAATTTATTATATTTTTTATAGATGAGGTTATTATCTACTAAAAAATAAATGAGAAACGTGAGGCGTATTTGAATGATGTCCAAAATACCTTAAAAAAAGAAGATTTGTATGTAAATCATATTAAATTTGAGTTTTGGATGGATAAGGTAACATTGTCGGGGCATATTGTCACCAAAAAATGGATTCATATGGATCCTTCAAAAAAAGTAATTTTAATGATGGAATAAACTAACATCTATGATGGAGATCAATAGTTTAATTTTATTATTTTTGTACTATAATCGATTTGTGATTAACTAATCATGAAAATATAAATAACTAATCAAGTTAACATGGAAGGGAGATAAGTTTTTAAGGAATGATGAATGTGAGTGAAAAATTTAATAGATAAAGAAGAGGTCGACCATTATACATGCGATCATATTACCCACTAGTGGGGAAGGATTGTTTATCTATAGTGATACATCAAAATATTTATTCAGTTGTTTAATAATTAAAGATGAAAAATTGATAGCCGATAACACCCTCTAATTAATAATACATGAGAATAATTCCAAAAGTTTTAACTGTAATTTCTTATAGTGATATTCACAATAAATATTTTTTGACATTTTCTATGTAGGAAAAAGTGTTACATATATATTGATAATAAAATACTAAAGAATATATTCACATACTATGATCTCAATATGAATCAACTATGGTTGTTAGAGATGATCAAGGATTATAATTTATTAAGAAATTTATATCCTAGGAAGGTGAAAAAGTGGTAGATTCTCTAAATTGAAATAGTATTTTTACCTTATACTCAATAAGGATTGAAAGGGATCCAATCTATGTGGACATGAAAAGGATAGAAAATCGAATAGTAATACAATCTTCATCCTACATTTCTCTAGTAATTACTCAACCTTCCATTTTTGAGGGGATTGAAGAGGCCCAAAAATATGATGAGGATCTATATAGAAAAGTAAAAAATACTCTAGTGTTGAAAATTGATAAAGATTGACTTATAAGGTTTGGAACCCAAATGTTTGTCCCATAAAAATTGTAAATAAATACATAACTTATAGATTATGTACATAACACATCCTTCTCTATTCATCCAATAACCACTAAGATGAATAGATATCTTAAGAAAAACTTCTAGTGGGATAATATGAAGAGGTAGATTTCATAATGTTTATCTCGATGCTTGGTATTTCTAATAATTCAATGTCAAACAAAATAACTCTAGGGGCATGATGCAACCATTTCACATAACCTTATATAAATGGTTAAAATAATCATAGATTTCCTTTTATGACTCCCCAAAAAATCTAATGGAAATAAGGATATCTTTAGGGTGTTTGATCACCTTACAAAGTCAAATTATTTGATCACTATCAAGTAATATCTTTCCCTTAACCAAATGACTAAGATACACACAAGGGAAGTTTAAGACTACATGTAATTCCACTCTCCATTTTATCTACTCATCATCCAAGGTTTACCTTGAGGTTCTATAGAATCCTTCCACAAGCCTTGGATACATATTTGATTATTAGTACTACTTATCACTCTCATACATATGGTCAGTCTGAAAGAATAATTAAAACTCTAGAGGATATGATGAGTTAATATTTAATGTATTTTCAAATATATTGGTATTGGAACCTTCCCCTAATGGAGATCCCATATAAAAAAAATATTTCATTCTATAATTCAAATGGAACCTTAAAAATCACAATGTCGGAAGGGGTTTCAGACTCCATCACATTGGGATATATCTATAGAGGATAAGATTATGGGAATAGGTCTTATACATGATATGCCCAGAAATGGTCAAACCATTCAACATCATATGAAATAATCATAATGTAAATAGCCATATATGCATACGATCATTTATTAGACCTAGAGTTTGAGTTCTAATATATGACGTTCCTTCATGTATTTCAATGTAACAAACTTATGAGGTTTTGGAGGAAAGGAAAGCTTAGCCTAAGATACGTCATCCCATTTGACATTCATGATAACATAAGATATTTGGTCTGTTCACTAACACTCCAACTGAACATATCCCATGTACATGATGTGTTTCGTGTATCCCTCTTGAGTAAGTACATACCAAACCCCTCGTATGTAATGAATACATATGAAGTACCCTTAAATAATTTTCATTCATTTGAGGAGTAGCTAGTGATGGCCTTAGATTATAGAGAAAACATTTTAAAAATACAACACACTTAGTGAAATTGTTTTGGCAGAGAAACAGGTTTGAGGAAGCGTCATGGGAATCGAAAGAGATTGTGAAAAAATTACCAATATCAATTTAAGTGTATGAAATGATATTTAAAGGGTGAAATTTATAAATGGATGAGAATTTAATGACATAATATTTTATAAATGAAGTTCCCTTTTGAATGAAAAAATGATTCATTATGTCTTACCATCATATAAAACACAAGTACTACTTTGTTTATTTTTTACTATTATAAAATATAGCTCATCAGATTTAAAATGGACATTATGAATCTTAACTATTGATAATATAACTTTTTTACATTTATTTTTAATATTATTATATATTATTGGTTATGATAAATTATAATTGAAATAGATGGAAAATGTGATAGCCTCGACTAGCAGGATCATACCTGATATAGTCTAATTATTCACACTTCTATGGTAGATAGTTTAACTAGGCTTTTCCCTCAACTAATACCAAACCAAAATTCAATAACAAAAACAAAAAACCATTTATTGGAGAAGTTCAAAATTATTGAGATCATGGACAATCCATATTATTCAAACCACCCTAAGAAAATTCCACTATCATACACCTTACCGTTAGGGTGTTCTCTAGTGTAATAAGGGGTTCCGTATCAAGACTTTTATAGTATTAATTTTTATGATTTCTTTGTAATAATATAATTATTATGTTTATATTTTTTCATTATTAGTTTTTATGTAAAATTATATATGATTTGGTTTTGATACAATGAAACCCAAATTTTATATTTGTAAAATATATGGTTTTAACACTCTTTTTGATAAGTTCAAGAATTTTTTAATAAATAATAATTTTAGATTATAATATTATTATATAATATTTATATAAAATTAAAATATAATATAATTTATTTTAATGTATTCATTATAAGAGGTATAAAATTATTATTATTATAAAAACCTATATTTCTTATAAAATAAGGATTTTTATCTAAAAGTGAAAATATTAAAATTTGAAAAACTATTTTGGAAAACATAATATTATTTTTTAAATAATCATATTGAAATTAACCAATGGTGAATTTTTTTTATTTTATGAGATAGTCAAATTTTTAGGTAAAAAATTAATACGGTATAAATTTATTATCTGTATTATTATATCATAATAGGAAAATATATATATATATAATAAATGAAATAAAATACATACATGAAAAATATATATTTTCCCCATTTAAATAATTTTTTTTGATGTTATTTGAATAATTTAACATACCATTAATTAATCCTCCAAAACCTATATTATATTTAAAGGTTTAAAAATAAATTCATTATGATCTTCACTCACTTCCACATCACCAATGGTATTTTTTTTAATATTTTAGATTTTAGGAAATATAAAATATTTAAAACACACCTATTTGGTAGAAAAAATAGTAAAAATGGAATTCTTTATTATTATTTTATAATAAAAATTTAAAAACTGATGTTTAGAAATTAATATAGAATTTAGCACTCTTTTTTCTCTAAATATCCATCCAAATTATAAGTCATCTTCACTAAAAATACATTGATAACTATTTTACTATCACAATACCTCTATAATTCCTATACAATGTGTTCCCAATATCTTATGAAGCTCTAACCAAGATTTTAGAAGTTTCCTATCTAGGTAAGGGATCCTCATCTCTTCCTTTTTATTTAAGTACTTTATTTATACTAAACATTTTGATTTTCAATTATTGATATAATAATGGGTTTTTAAAAACCCATTTATTGGCCTTATTATTCTTATGTAATGATAACCCACATTCCATTATCTTTAAACCCTTACATGATCATTTATCTACACCCATTACGCTTCGCAAATTATCTCATGATTTCCCACACCCATCTTTTATGGTGTGAACACCATGAAGATGAGCCTCAGCCCGGTTGGTGAGGACTCGGAAGGTGCATCCAAGAGACCCGAGATCAACTGCAGGTGGAGTAGGATATCCAAGTATTGTAGTAGTATAGTAGAAGGTACTGTAGTAGTACTGTAGCAGGTACTGTAGTAGGGACTATTTGGTACTGTAGTAGCCGGAACTATTCATCCATCTGGGCTTTGGGCCACCAGTTTGGTCCTCGGGTCCTGTAATTCTTTTCGGCCACCCAAGGCCTTTGGGCTAGTTGATTAGCAAGGCCTTTGGGCCACCTTAAGGACTTAGGGCCACCCCAAGGCCTTCGGGCCACATGAAATGCGGATGTACCAGTTAGACTACAAGGGACAAGGCTTCATAGGAGGATTTAGGGAAGGCGAATCCACTAGAGCAGAGCTAACTAGAATTGGAATAATGAGAGGGTATGGATTTTTCATCGGTATTGTTCATGTTCATCTTTGCATAGGACAACTAGTTGACCAGCCCTGCAATGGTGGAGTGCTGATATCATGAAATTTGATGGGGAGGAGCAGTTCCATGTTGTCTTGGTTAAGTGATTCCCTCTAAGACATATGGGTCATGTAATTTTCTCTAAGCTTTTAGGCCTTGTATGTGTTCCAACTCAGCCCTTAAAAGGTCTATTCTCAAAAATAATAAAAAAAATGAAAGCCTTCAGGCCATTCTGGCCATATTGTGAACTCCTATACCCATTTCCACAAATGATTATTCCCCAAGATGTAAATGTACTTAAGTGATTTTGGACATCCATTAATATAACCCACGCTCCTTAATCCTGGGATTAAATGTGATGAAATGTTTTCTTATCTTGTATGGTCTATGTGGAACATAAATTCATGTACATGATAGGAATGTGACAAGTGGGCCCAGAATTATATATCCCTCTAATGAATTAGGTAATGTTTTTATCTCCTGATATACAATGTATTGTGAAAGGAAGGATATTCTAAGCACAAAATTTTATGACGTCACAGTGGATAGCCTTGACATATTTTCATGGTGTCATGTTTTATATTTTTGTCACATTCTTGTGTTGTTTATATATTATTATCTTATATCATGCTTCAATGTTCATGTTTATGATTCTGACCATTTTATGTGACCTTGGTATTCCTCTTGACTAACATGTATTATATTCATCATTTTATTCTTGGATTATTATCTTACAGGGATATATATCTCACCAGTTTTTATGTATATTCGTAGATTAACTCATTCAGTTTTAGAAGAGAGATAGAATTTTAAGAGCATGTAAAGGAGTGATAAATAATTTTTTTATATCCTCATTTCAAGTAATTATTATATGTATCCTATTACCCAAATAAACTAAGACTTTCAATCTTCTCGAACTATATTATGCATCTTTTTATTCAATAAATCATGAATTAATGTTTATAAAAGATATAGGTTTTCATAATACCCTTCATTTTTTGTAGTTTCATATAGGTGATGTCCCCTTCATTTTAACTTGTGTAACCTAGGAAAAGTACTTTATAATTTTACCAACTATCGGCTAGGTGAATCTACTTGATTATAACCTAGTTATACTTGGGTGAAACCTTTTCAATTGCCTTAATACATCTTGGGTGAAGTCTCCATCATGATATTTAAGTCATGAACTTTCATTCATCAATGACAGAACACTAATTTACCCAAGTGTCACATATGAAGATACAATTATCAATACCTCCTCTAAATCCACCATACACATATGATAAAGGTATGGAGAACATCAATGTTTCCTCCTCTAATCACACATTCCCTTGGAAAAATCTATCCCACACTTATCCCCATAACTGATAGTGAACTTAGGGATTTTATGACTATGAATAACCTTTGTAAAAAGGGCCCCAATCATAGAGGAAGTGGTGGGAATATACCCATCATTGAATTTAGAACTAATATCCTACATGATACCTATAATGTGAAGTGTTTTGGGAAGAATATGCACTATGTTTTCCAATTAGTGGATGTGTAGTCCCTATTTTGATGTTTAGAAACACATAGGAATAAGGGAATGGGAACCCCTCTTAGAGTAAGTCCCTAGTCTTTATTTCTCCCTATACCACTATGTCCCCTACCTCATACATCAGTATAGAAGGAGTAGATTCCTAATTGTAATCCCTTATTGAGTAATCCCCTATATATTATTATATTACTTCATACCCATACTTCCTTAAATATCCCCTCCCTCATCCATCAATGGATGAGGAAGGAACCTCAATACTGGGATTCTAGTTCATGTGTAAGTCTCATCCTGACCCGATTATGTGGTATATTTCATTTTCAAGTGTCTCTTATTTATCAAACTAATCATTACTGATGTGGTTGTAAATTTCATTAAATATCATGATACTGGCATATTAAAAATGTCTATTAATGGGATTCCATGTATTATGTAAGTCCCATTTAAAACAAGTTATGTAATGTGACTAATCATATAGTATTATTTGTTTCTTGCACTGATCATGGCTCTTGTGGGCTTAGTGACTCAATTCAATTATGTCACTAGAGAAATAAAAATTACATCATGTTTCCTCATCCTAAATTTTAATCCCCATTTTCACAAAACTATGTTAGATTTGATTCTCATCTCAATTGTATATATACGACACCGCCCTAAGATTCAAACCCAACATATTCAACCCATTATTATCCTTATTATTATATATTCCCAATTTGGTCATATCCCCCACCATAAGGGATATATTCCTTTAGATTCCTTTTGTCTAGCCCTCACAGGAACATATTCCTAATGAGATCTAACTTCATGGGTCTATATTCCTTGTAAGACGACATACCCCTTGAAAGATTAATTTAATATTTTAGGTATACATTCCTCTTGAGGTCAACCAAAAAGGGATTTTCATTTGTAAGCACCATACTGAAAAAATTTAGGCACCATTCACCAAGACATCAGTGTTTCTTGATGTTAAACTATTTGGTCTAGTCCTTTCAACATGACCATAAATGTTATGACTTGTCCTGTTAAGTGGAACCTAATATTATGAGCTAGGGTTCGTTTTATTAGGATACATAGGAAATCAAATCAAGAGTTTTATCCCAACATCAAAATAAAAATTATCTCCCTATATGAAAACAAATTCCAAACATTCCATGTGAGGATTTAAACCATAGTTACATAAAGTTATGAATAAAAAAATAACATAGAGAACCTCTGATACGTAGATATGGAACCATTTATTTAGAACCTATGATACACATATATTTACACTTCTTCAGGTGTTAATAACTAATTGAAAACATAAGTTAATCCAATCACATATTTTGATTTGTTAACTATCCAAAAAAATGTATTAAAACTATAAAAGTTCCATGTAATAGTGAATAATTTCCCCCAAAATGGTGTGATGAGCTTGACCTCCCATCATACTGACCATTTTGAGTTCACATGCATCAATGGTAAGATTCACCAATGACTGAATTCTTTTATAAAGTGGTTTTTTAGTTCATTATAGATATGAGAACCATTGGGTTTTTTTTGGTTCCATGAATAATCCACATTGGAAACCATAAAAAGTATGAGGGTAATTCCCCATATATGAAAACATAACCCTCTTCATGTAAAAAAAATAGTGAACCCAACAAGAATCTTTCATCACCCAAAATAACTGAGTCTCCCACAACTTATCCGATTTTGTCTTATATATAATTATGTAAAAAAAATGCACCCAACATGGATCCTTTAATGAAATTAGCCATGCATGCATTTTTTTACTTGAGATGAAAATATGGAAAAATTATTGTTTTTTATCTTTTGTTTCTCAATATTTCATTAACCATAACTATCTTTAATCACAATGGTATTTACTTAATCACGATAAACTTCAGCACTGGTAGTTGTATAAGCTGGGTCCTTATCAAACCATCAGATGTTCTCATCCAGCCAACACCTTAAATGCCATGTATTTAGTACACTAATAAGGGTGTACCATCTAAGTGGTACTATATAGATATTGGAGGTCTCACACAAATCCACTCTGGGACATGAAACCCCACACATCGTCTACCCAACGATGAGTTTTGGATAAGAATAAAATGTCGCCTATCACCATTTCAATTCATCTTGGGAGTATTTATCTTGAAAACAATAGAAGGAATCTCCCTTATGTTAGAGAGGTGTACTATTAGTTTTATATTTATCTCACTATATAATAGGAGTAACCCTAAAGGGATCCTTCTAGCAATCTTCACTTCCAGAACCATGTGACATTGATCCCTCAGTGACCCACTGAGAAAGATGCCTCACATGTCTCACCACAAGTCACTCTTGCCTGAGCACCCAATAAAACCTATAAAGGGTTTTAAAACATATAAAAACTAAATAAATACCATGTTTCAACACCCTAATATTTTATATTAATAGAATTATGTTCAATATCATATATGACATGCAACACAGAACTTAAACAAACCATGAAATATTATTATTTAAATTTGACCATCATAACCAAGACGATAAATTGGATCTTATTAGTTGTTGTATATATGATATTTTTTATATAAAAATATCCTAAAAATTATGAATTTATCGATTAATTCTTAGTAAACAATCATTAAATTTTTTGCAAAGTTATATAATGCTTAAAAATAGATTTCTTTCAAAAATGATTTTTATTTCTCTGTGTGAGAAAATATTATATTTAATTTTGGAAAATATTTAATTTTTTATTTCATTAAATAGACTACTTTTTTAAAATAATTATATCAAAATTAAATTAAGGTGAATTTGTTGTATTTTTTTAAAAAATGATTTTCTGTTGAATAGTGAAAAATACTAAAATTTATTGAAAATTGTTTTTGTTTCAAACATTTAATATTTTAGATATTATTTTAAAAAACCTTTCAGAGTAAAATTGGATATATTATCTTTTAATAATATAATTAAGTTCATTGGAATCAATTTTAGGTTTTAATTTGTTATAGAAACATTTTTTATACTTAAAAATGCATTTTTCGGAAAAAACTTCTTTTATATGAACAATATGTTTTTATATTAATATATTAACTTGATATCTATCGTTGAATGAATTTAATTAATTATATATATTATATATTCAATAATAAATTTTAATATTCATTAAATATTTTAATTCACGGGATAAGAATAAACCAACTTCTATTCTTAAAAATGTATTTTTCTAAAAAATGGTTCTCATCGTGTGTTGTGCGCATAATTTAAAATTAATTTATAACAAAATCATAAATTTAATTTGATAAAAATGATTTAATATTACTAAACACAAGATTCAAATTTGGTAAATATTTCCTTCTATTTTTCAACCAAATGAATAATGACTGTAGAAACATTTATCACCTTAGTAAAGAGTAAATCATGTTAATATAGGTTAAAACTAAGTGATAAGGCCATAAATTTTCATATTAATTATTATTTAATTAGTTTAATTCAACCATTATCACCATATTCCAAAACATTAAATGTTTAATGGACACATTTCCATGGAAATGAATTATATAATATAATAATTAATGAAATTTACAAAGTGTAACTCTCTAAGTTGTAAATATTACTTATGTGTCTATATAGATAAAAAATAAAATTATTGATGAATCTAAATATATATTATGAGATTCATAAAATTATTTTAATTATGAAAATTTATTTTTATGTTTTATAAATTATTAAATTACCTTAAACTCTCATCCAACAATGATGCAGTATTTATTCAATTTTCATAAGAATAAAATAAATGATTTTAGAAATATTAAAAGTAATATAATTTAAGTGATTTAAAGATATAAAAGAATTTTATATATTAATATGAAATATTATTATTTTTTAAATTATTATAATCAAATTTATACTATTTCAATATATCTTTTAAGTCAAATTAAATGAATAGTGTTTAAATTGACATTAATCATATTTAATCAAAATAATATTTTATTAAAGTATTAAAAAAATTAAATCATAAAATAGGACAAGTTGGATGAGAAATGGTATAAATTTTCTTCCATTTGACATTTAGGATATATTTTTTACCTTATATTTTTAATTATAACCATTTAATTGAGAAAAAACATTACTGCGATTAATGTTATAATATGTTCACTACGGTTTAAACAAAAAGATAATGTTTAAAATACCACTTAAACATATCCAAATCATACTATATGATGGGATTCAAACCCCATAAAAACTAATATTTTAATCTCTATCATTTGTTTATTCATTTAGTCGAGATAATGGAATTATTATATTTAAATATTTTAAGAAATTCCAAATGTGCCCCTCACCTCAATTAAAAAGTGGAACCTATCCTTTCTCTTCTTTACACAACATTGATCCACAAATATCGACAATTACCTATAAAAATAACTTATAAAATTCATTATACATATTTTATAGATAATGGTGTTCCCAAAATTCAATCCCTGGGATCCTCAAGAGGATATCTAAAAGAGTTATTTTAAAGATGAGGAACTCACCATAATCGATCACTTCATTATTAATTATTGTTTTACCACCAATATATATATGGTATTTATAATAAAATAATTAATTAGATATCATAAATATACTAAAATTTTATTATGATTATGAAACCAGCACTATCCACCATCTTTATCATCAAATGAGAAGTGAACGTATCAATTGTGCATGTGTACATCTTACCGTCTCTACACAGCAATACAATTCATTCCTCATCACCATATTTTATGGATGTTTATTTTTATGTTTTTAATTTTTATATATATAATTATTAAATACTAATAATTCTTTAATTATAATATCATAACTAACTTATTACCATCCAATAAGTTGGAAAATGTTAATGTCACTTGTGCGTACATGTAGACAACCACCTCCACGAAGTGATGTGATTTATCTTTAATATAAATTTTTAAATATATTTTAATGAGGAATTATTTAATGAATAAATACAATATAATAATTACTCTTTAAAGGTGATTTATTATTTACCTTTTTTCGTTCCATCCATCAGAAAATGAAAAACAAAATCATGCATACTTACGACATACCGCCTCCATAAACGGTGTAATTCATTTTTATATCTCTATATTTTAGGAATGACTATAGACATGTATATAATGAATATATATATATATATGATATTTATATCATTATCAACATTATTTATAGTATGGAACCATGACCTAAGTACAAGTACCAAAACTACCAAACCAAAACCTACTTGAAAAGTGATGTAGATCTCACCCAAAATAGTGATTTTAATAAAGAATTATTAACAGATAGGTGATAAAAGGATATATTTAAGTCATATATGAAATGATACCTATATATATATTATTATGTTTATTTAATATATGTACAATAAATCTATATATATTAAAATGTATAATCCCATGCGTATAGAGGAATTTGAACCAAAGGTAACGGATTTTTGTCTCACATTTTTTTATGAGTCACATTCTATATTCACCACTTGTTTCTTTTATATGGTGTATATAATTACCATGAAATAATTTTATGAATTTTATTATAATTTTTTTGGTGATTTACATATCCAAGTATGGTTTTTTATTTCATCGATCTTATGATTCGAAATTTACAAACATGGTAACAGACTTATTTATAAAATACCATTCTGTTTTTTAAAATTTTAGACTTTAAAAAGTGATTTCAAAATGTAAAAGATATTTTCATCAAGGATGTTTTAATGATATTTTAATGGTATTTACATTCATCAAAGGCAAAAAAACCATTGATTTCACGCATTATTTACTAGGTATATTATCCAAGGATACCATCATTATCCTTTATTTTTATTTTTTATTTTTTTACAAAAAGATATTTTTGAAACCCATTTATTTTAAATGGGTTAAGCTATAATGAACTGTTTATGAAACCCATTTCTTTTCATCGGTTATGATATGATGAATGTTTTATGATATTTTTTCTCACATATACATGTTTTTCATTATGTGTTGTGTGGGAAATATATCTCCATCCAATGTATTTGATGAATATGGATAAAAAAATATGTAAATATGATATGTGTAAACCTGATTTCATGTTCACAATTTCATGTGTGGATCTAGTTTTCATATTTATACATTTATATGTGGACCTTGATTTTATGTCTATAATATTATGTTTGTACCTGGTTTTCATGTACATAAATTTATGCATGTAAAAGTCTTTCATGTCCATAATATTATGTGTAGACCTATTTCAATATCCATAATTTTATTTGAGGTCTAGATTTCATGTCCTTGACATAACAAGTGAACCTATATCTATTTATTAATGTTTAAAAATTTAAAACCAAATCTTTATGTAAAAAAATCAAGTCTTATGGAAAATTTATTCCCTTTTGGATCATGTTTTTAGATTCCTTTATAATTCATTACTTATGAACTACCAAGATTTAGATCATGACTTTTGTTTATAATATATAATATTTAGGGTATGGGTTTTTAAAATGTTATGTGGATGTTATCATACCCATATGCTCATGTTATGTTGATATCTCGCATGTTTACCCTTATAGAGAATCTAAAACCATCCCTTCTTATTCTGATCTTCCCAAAGTTATGAATAAAGTTATTAAGAATGATATGTCTAAGAAGGGTTACAGTCATGAAGAACTAAGTGGGACACGATGTATATCTCTTATAAACCAATTTTTTTAATCCAAATTATCAATGGTGATAGACCTACATGATTCAATCATGGATCATTATATTTTATAATTAATATTTACATTAAAAGATAAAATATATATTTATTTAAATCATAGGTCATTAAATAATGTATTATAGAAATGTTTAGTTAAACATTAGAAAATATAATGAGATAAATTTAGTGAGAACCCTATAGATAAATATAAGTATAGAATAAAATCCTAAGGTTTTGGTAATGATCATGAATATCCTATGTGAAATCTAAGGTTTCATAGAATAAGCTATCAAGATTTAGATATCCTATTAATTATTTTTCGGGATTATGCAGTTCCCACAATGATTATTGTCGCTAACATAATGATTTTTCGTTAATAGTCATGGATTGAATTTAGAGAAATGATATTAATATAGAATGTGATTATTAATGTAATCATTTTACTCATGATAATCCAATTGAAATAATATATGGAATGTGAAACATTTTGATTATTCCTAATTATCTATCTCATTATATGATTAAAAATATCAACTTTGGTGAGTTTCCTAAAACCACCCATAAGATAAATATGGAGTTTCATAAAGACCATGGAGGGAAGAATATTCCTTTTCCAACATGTTTAGAATGTGGGATGAAGAACTCAAGTGAATGTCTCAGAGGAATGAGAAGATGTTTTGAGTGTGTAATAGAAGGAAACAAATCCATTAATTAAATAGAATAAATGAAAATATTGGTTAACTCGGTCGATGATAATAATGGTCCCCCTAAGGTATCCCCAATTGCTGAATGTTGTAAATGTGGAAATTATGGTAATTATAAAAATCTATTTCCTAGGGGGAATACTTGAGAATGGAATCTACATGGTTGTATGAGTAATGGTCTTAATAATGATGATGAAGTGACTATTAATTAAATATGAATTTTATGAGAAGTTTTAATAGTATTTCTTATGTTAAAATTTAGAAAAATGATTAAATTGTGGTTGAGGAATCTTAAAAAAATATTAATATTTAATATTTTAAGAAATAACTATTAGTGAATAAGGTGATGAGTCCTGATTAATTTTTTAAGAATTATTGGAATGATTTAATTGTTTCTGTGTTTTGATTTAAGAATTATGTTGTATAAGTGTTATAAAAATTATATTATAGTTATAAAATTCGTGAAACATATAAGAATTATTCCAAATTATTTTTTCTATAAGGATTTGAAAACTTATTTGTAATGGTACTAATAATTAAGAAAGGTGATTTAGTGGTAAGGAAATATTTTTAGAGAGAACATGATTGAGGGAAACATAAATTGTAATATGTTTCAAATGTTGAGTGAATAATGATTAGATTTCATAAAGAGATGATTGACATTGATTATATTTGTAACCATGAAATTTGTTAGTAATTTGATGAAAACATTAGGTCTTATTTGATGAAGTTTATTATATTTTTTTATTTATGGAATATATTCAATATTTATAAGGATAATGTTTTAATTACAACTTTTTATTTATGTATTTTAAGTAAAATTAAATGAATTTTTTAAATTTACATTAATGATATTTTATAAAAAAAATATTATTAAATTATTTTAAAATCTTAAAAATATTTAAATATGTCAAGGTGGATAAGATATGGTCTAAGATGTTATCCCATGGTATTTTATGTGTAATTTTTTCACCTTTTAGGAAAAATTATAATATTTTAAGAGAGGGAAATATTTTATTATAGTTAATGTAAAAATAAATTAACTAAGGGTTTAATACAAAATAAAAGATTGAAAACATTACATAAACATGTAAAATTATATTTTTTAATATGATTTATACCCCATTGAACCTCATCTTCTAACACATAGACATTTTGAATAATTTTTTCAAAATAATTACCATATTATATTTCAATATCTTATGAAATTATAGAATTTTATGTCACAAATATGGTGTTATTTTGAATTATTTTATCATTTCTTTTCATTACAACATTTTTCCATGGCGTACCTAGGATTTTCTGAGATAAATACTAGTTTTAAGACTAGGTAAAAGGAGGTGATTCGTAGGAACACAGTTAGTATAAATCACGCACTAGCTCAATGAAAACAATGTGTCGTAGATAGTGGCACTATCCAGGACGCATGGGTGAGAACATAGGCATGTAACTCTCCTATTATAATTTTCAAACTAGGATAGTATCATTTTCCAATATGCACATCTAGGTGTAGAAGTGTGTGCCCCCTCCAAGAAAATTGTGAGGCCACTTTTCTACTTAAATTGAGGAGCTTCTTGGTTGGTGCATGTTTGGAATACCAAGTGGCCAAACCATGCAGCATTCTATAACCTTATTTATTATTAAATTCATCAACTATCCTCCCAACTTTTAACAACAAAACACCTCTATCTCCCCATATTTGAACCCTCCATCCCTAAGCGCACCACCCCCTTATCCTCAACTCCCTTTGTCTCCAAATTTTAGTTGTTTTGATTAATAACTTCAAGGAAACTTCAAATAAGATTCTCCTCTCTTCCCTTCTTCCCTATTCTTGGTCTATTCCACAATATTCGTTGATTTATCTTCTTTATAGTTAGTATTTTGACATATGTTGGGTTTAATATCATTTCATTAGGTTCAATTTTGGTGGTTTTTGTGTTTTCTTTCTTTCTTACGGTCTCTTATTGGTGAAGACTGTAGTTTTCAACCAGTAATAGGTGATTCCAAGTGTAAAAGTACACAGTTCTATGACTTTAAATTAATTGTTGATTTTATTATGCTTTTTTTTAATGGATTTTAAAAAAATTGGGGGTTTTAAAGGTGTTTTCCATGGGTTTCGGTGTGTGTTCATAGTTGAATGGAGGATTAATCTTGAAAAGGTTTGTTTGTAAATTTTGGTCCAAATTTTGGTTCAAATTTTGGTAATTATTATTGTAAAGATATTATTTCACTTGATATAGGGATTGGAAAATAGAATGTGGGAATCCTATGTTTCTATATTGACAGACTAGGTATAGTACACTAGGCTAGTAGGTAGGACTGAGGCCTAGTCTCCCTAGAATTACTATGTCATGACACCAACTAAAAATTTGTGATGATGATTGGTTAGATTGAGTATGAGATTTAACTTTATGTATAGGTTTTGATTACAAAGAGTATAAGGATCCTAGTACCATTATAATCCTAGTTACTCAAGGGTTTCCTATTTTTCTCATGCCAGATTTCCTATTTCATATTCTTTTCATATTCTTATCGTCATTTATGTTAAAGAATATTTTTAATTAAATATTATTATTTATTTTTTTCAAATCCTTCATGCAAATTTATCATCCGATTTCATTGCATGGAATATTTTTGGTAGTATCCTACAAGGAAGGTTATTTCACACCCTACGTACACCCTTGGGTGTATGTAGACTTTGTTATGTTTGATCTAGGTAAAGAGAATTCCTTTTTTGGTGGTTATGTTTGTTCTATATGCTATTAGATTCTTCCAAGATAGGTTTTTATAGTTGTTTCATGAGGGAATAAACCCACATGTTTCATGGAGACTCGTTTTTCATTTGGTCCCCCTCGACTTTATAGTTTTTTTGTTGTAAATTTATAACTCGTGCTTGTAGTGTTTCCTTTGACCTCTCGTATTATAAATGTTGGTTGTGATGTGATGTAACTATTTTTTATTATTGGTTTGTTTTTATATGGTATAAACCATTACCAAAGGTGTTACTTGATACCTAGACACCAATCGGCATCCCATGGTTGTTGGGAATGCCATTTGGGTGATTCCAATGTCCAGGTTGGGTGTCGGGTTGGATGGCATCCTGGACCGGTTCATGACAATTCCCCACGGCCCAATTATAAAAGGGAACATATCCTTTATCTTATATAAAACACTATGATATTTTTATATTGAAATTACCATAAAAATACCTTCTAAAATTTCTTATACATATTCTAGAGGTGTTGGTTTTTTCAAAATAGAAACCCTAGGATCCTCAATTGGACATATAAAGGATTTGTTTCAATGATGTGGTAATCACCTTAATTGATCACATACATTTTAATTTTCATTTACCTTCTCTAAATATGGGTTATTTACCATAAAATAATAAATTTATTATCATAAATATATTAAAATTCTATAATGATTATTAAACAACCATTATTCACCCTCTTTCTCATCAAATGGGATGTGAAAGTATCTCTCATGTGTACGTACTGGTTACTGTCTCCGCATAGAAATACACTTCATTTATCATAACCATATATTATGTATGGGTATTTTTATGTATTTAATGTTATTATATAATAATTATAAAATAATTATTCCTTATTAATTATAATTTCCTATCTACCTTACTACCTCCTGATTCATTTTTAAACGATAATATCTCTTATGTGTGTATGGGGACTACAACCTCCATGAAGTGAAGTGATTCGTATTTCATTTATATTTTACATGGATATTAATACGGATGTATTTAATTAATATATATGAAATATATTTTATAATAATTATTCTATATATTTGTCTTATTATTTACCTTTATTTCATTTAATCTGTCAAAAAATAAAAATTGTGTTCATGCGAACGTATGGTCTACCATCTCAATGAACTATGTAATTCATTTTGATATTTATATCTATTATGAATGAATTTAAAAATGTATATAAGTAATATATATTATATTTATATTATTATGAACACTTTTTATATGATTTTATCATGATCAATGTATAAGGAGAAAAATTACCAAACCAAACCATACATGAAAAATGAAGTAGATATCACTAAAAATAGTGATTTTAATAAATCATTTTGAACAAATTGGTGATAAAAGATTTTAATTAAATAATATAATGTATGGTATATATGATTATTTTTATATAATATATAGATAATAAATTTATATTTATTTTTTTGGATGTTCCAATGTGTGTGAAGGAATTTGGACCTAAGCTAAAGGATTTTCATATCACTTTTATTTCTATGAGACAGATGTCATATTCAACACTTGTTTATAATATGTGGTGTATATACTTACTATTAATTACTTTCAATTAGTTACTATAAAAAATATGGGGTTTTACAAATACATATTGTTTTTCATTGGGATTAGGATTCTAAAGTTTCCAATAGGGTAATGGATTTATATTTCAATCCAATTTTAATCGGTATTATTTATGGTTGAATTTAAATTAAAGGAAATTATATTATAATTATTTTATAAATCCATTTAATTTTTCCTCTTATTTTTTTATTCATTTATAATTCATTTTTTCATTTCATTTTCCACACCTAAGTACTCAAGAGACTAAAAATATGCTTTTGAGAAAAATTGACATCATTTCTCTCTTTAGTCGAAAAAAATTCTTATGTTTCAATTTTTTCTAAAAATATATTAATTAAAGTTTTTAGTATTCTCCAATAACTTTTTGAATTTATTTTTATCTATTTTTTAATTTTAAAAAAATGGTTTAAAAGTAATCTTCATGTTATTTTCCAACCTATATGTTTTTTGAATTTTTATAAAAAAATGCTAAAAAATGTTTTTTTCATATTATACGACATGAACATAATTTCATGTTGTAATTACCACTAAATGATTAGAATATTACTTTACAAGTTTCCTTGTTTATTTTAAATGAAACTTTTTTCCATAATATATTTTAATCTTTAATATTTTAAAGAATTTATTTCAAAATGGAAAGGATATTTTTCTCAACAATGATTTAATAATATTTTAATGGTATTTTTATTAATAAAAGAAAACAATACTATATTTTACTTTTTATTTAGTGGGGATATTACCAAAGAATATCATCCATAATTTTTCTTTCGATGGTTTATGTTTTTGAGGAAAATATTTTTATGACACTTTTTTCTTTTTCATATGTTATGCTATAAATAACTATTTATAAGACGCCTTTCTTTTCATGGGTTATGATATAATTAAAGTTTTATGATCTTTTGGATCACAAATGTATGATTTTCATTATGTGATGGTTAAAACCTATATCCCCATCCAATGCATTGAATAATTATGGATAACTCATGAGGTAAATATGATATGTGTGAACCTAATTACATGTTCACAATTTTAGACATGGACATTGTTTTCATATCCATACATTTTATGTGGACCTCAATTTCATGTCAAAAATATTATGAATGATCCTTCTTTTCAATTTCATAATTTTATACATGGACCCATAATTCATGTCTATAATATAATTCATGGACTAGGTTCTATATCCATAAGTTTATGCGAGGGTATGTTTTCATCTCCTTAACTCGATGAGTTAACCTATTTCAATTTATACATGTTCCTAAAGTTATAAGATTATGTGTGTGACACAAACTCCCTTGGATAATATATGATATTAAAGGTAAGATTTTTTTCAAATGATTTGATTATATTCTCATACCCTTATGATCATTTTATGTTGATATCTACCTTGGATACCCATACTAAGAATTTAATCTCACCCTTTCTTTGGTTTCATTACCCCATGTTATGAATAATTCCATTATGTATGATATGTCTTAGAGTGGATCTATACCTGAAGGACTATAATGAAGATAATATAGATCTCTTATGAACAAGTTTTTTATCCTTGTTTCCAAAGGAACTAAAAATATATGATTATGGAATGTATTTGTATGTTATGAAATTAATATTAATCTAAAAAGATGAAATATCTTTTTATGTAAACCATGAGGTGTTATAAATTTCCCCACTTCCACCAATGAAGTTGACTAATATACTATGGTGACAACTTTTGAGAAGGAACCCATTCCTTTACACACCCAACAAGCCTGCCAGAACATTCTCGTTGCACCTAAAAAATCATTTTTCATATCCCAATAGTGAATATGGGTATGCACATATTCCTTCCTGTGTACATTTATCTCATTGATATATCATGTTATGAATCAAAGGATAAGATATGTCACACTTTCTTTCTATAAATTTAAAATGGGAATACATTCTCATTCTAGTAAGAGAATCATAATGGTATATCCTAGAGGAAATTGAGGGGTGGGAACACATCTCTACACCACCACTAGATTAGCTCATTAATACACTAAAAAGGCTACTCAGGAGAGGAAAAATATCCTTCATCCCATCCAAGAGGGTCATTGGAGCACTCATAAGATAAATAGACAATGGGATCGAGAACAGATTCTCCTTCCATAGTTAATTATCATCCAATTCCAACAGCACATTTATGGAAGGTTCACATTCCTACCAAATAAAAATAAATTTTTTAGAATATTCTAACAACCACATGGAATTATCCCATGTTGGATCCAACATAATAAAGTCAATGTTCATAACAAACTACTCAAGACACCCGACAGAGGGAATCTATGAATAAATATCACTAAGGGAAATTTTAAATCTAGAAGAAGGACCACTTCTCTGATCTAGTTATTTCTGTTGTTTTTGATGCAATTGAAACATTTATTAATGGAATCCAAATAGTATACTAACTCATTTTTAAAACAAAGAAGTAGTAGTTTTAGTTACAAATGTCCTCTTATAATATTGCTACAAGTAACTCTAGAGGTCCTCCCCATATCATTTACCATGGATGTCTCCTTTTTGGACATACTATGAATGACCATTTGAAATTTTCCCATGATGAGTACCATAGTACACCTCCTCATGGTTAGAATATCAAATAGAAAAAAGATATTCCCCTTCCCATTTTTTCCCTTATAGTTCCACCCCATGGAATATACAGAATAACTCCTCATTATGTCCAAACATTGACCCATGATGGTAGTCCTCCCTATAATGGTGTTCAATAAGAAGCCCCTAATTGCCTATATATTTCCCTCTAAAAAGAAAACCCTCCCCATAAAAAATATATTAAAATATATACCTCTAATCATGAGGAAATTTAGAACTAGAGGTCAGTCATGCATGATCCTTTTCCTTTTACAATCAAATTTCTTTCTTATTTAGAAGATAGCCCAATGAAATGGTCATTCACTAAACCAAAAATGAAATAACTAGATTCCATTATACTAGAAAATTTTCTTCTAAACCCGGATTTCTATAATGTGGAATATAGGAAACAACCACAAGGTCAGAGATAGTAAAGGAATATCTCATAGAACATGAAGAGAACATGTTTATTATGGGGAAACAACTAGTCGATGAAAACATACTGGTCAGTTTCTGGCCCCTAGCCACTTATCAATATAGTATTCCAAATACTCTGTCATAAAATTCATACCTCATGTTTTCTCAATTCTATAGATGACTCTCCATCGTATTGAAGTAAAATTTCCACCTTATAACGTTTATGGAAACCACATCAAGGTGATAGAATAATTTTTCCATCATATTGACATATTTCACCTATCAGTTATACGATGTTTATAATTGGGAGATCAGTGGAAGGGTGTTCATTGCATATGTCTTAATTTCTAGAGTATTCTATTTTAGTATATTTTTTACACACCATTAGCTGTATATATTAATGTATGGTGTTAACAAAGAGTATTAAATTTCATTTTTCTTCCTGATTAGAAAATCCCTCTAAAATTGGAATCATAGAACATCATCACATCTATTTGGATCCCAAAAATTGGGATCTAAAAATTATATCTAGTATACTCGATTGATATTTTCCATGACTAAATCTCATAAGCATTAAATCTGATTAGAGAAACCCATTAAAAGGATCATACATATTACATCTAGAATGAAAAATAAACCCTATCATTTGTGGAAGGTTATACCTCTAGTGATTAAATTGACTTTGTATTAATTATATCATTTCTATAAAATTAATTGAACATAGATCATTCTAATAAAAATATCTTTAATATCTAGAGTATAGTCATAATAGATGAAAAAGTAAAAATCCAATAATGACCCTAACCTAGAAAAGTTGGTGATTTTTTACCACAATCAACTTCTTAAAAGTCATCAAATTCTGTTTGAAATACTGGAGTAATGTAGAAATAGTATCCCTATCCCATATGGATAGCATAATTTTTACCTCAACATCCTCACCCGTGGAGATCCATCTTTTCAGTTTACAAATTCCATCAACAAATGAGTCCTCGCAGTTTGTTACATCTAGTGACATATTTTTCTCCTTGGGAATATGTAAAACAATCTTATCTATAGACTCTCTTGGAATTTACCTTCAGAAAAAAAAACCTTGGAGAATCCTAGAAGGGAATGATGACGTTCCCTAGATATCAAAATAAAAACTGACAGATCAAGGGGGAAACTACCCTAGAAAATAACGACTGGTCACTCAAAACAATACCCCAAGGGTGTATACTATTCATATCCTTTCAATAGAGATTTGGTATATGAAATTCACTATGTGCCAATAAATATCATCATCACTAACCCTATAGATTCAGTAAAACATGAATCCATTATTGGAGATCAATAGGTGTGTTTCTATCAAAACATGCTCTGCATTAAAATGTCTATATAAGGTCTACATACTAAAAAACAATTATAGGATAAAAATTTGGGATCTCCCTAAAATATTTATTTACCACTTGACTAGTGTATTTTAAATAAATAAATGGTAAAATGTGGGGTTATATCCCACATGTTACCTAAGTAAGTTGAAACTCTAATAATTATGTAAATATTTAGTCAATATATGATGGAAATGAAATAGTCAAAGATACTCAACGTTGAGTTACTCATGGGAAGTATCTCGGCTAGGTATATTCTTAAATAAGAGACTCACCTGGCTTTTTCAATAGATATCCCTCAATATGTCATGCCAGAAAAAGTAGGTATAGAATTTTCTCTTAATATAGAATCAAGACAACCATTATTATTGTATTTAATGGTGGTAGGATGTTGGTAGTTCCCTTTATTAGGACCCCAGCTCAAAATATATAAAGAAAAGTATCTCAATCCATCCCATGTCGGTTTGCATCCACAAATGTAGGTAGGCACACTATGTTAGACTTTTCATGTTTCTTCCCCCACTCATGTAAGTGGTCATCCAGTTGTCCCATATGAAATCATTGAAAAAATCGACTCACTAATATATCAACTAGAATCTATTGAAATATGGAATTCACTTGTGTATTAAAAGATAAATGATTACCAAGAATATGTAAATTAAAATCTTCCCCTATAAAATTTTATGAATCCTAAATTCCTAAAAATTAATGGCATGGGATATCTAAATAGCACATAACACATTCCATGTCTCAGTGTGGTCCCATGATGGAAACCCTTGAATAGAAAGATTCCTCAAAACTCAGATGTCTCATGTAGACTCTGGAGGGATTAGAATTTGTCTAGTATAGCAATTTACTATCCAAGTATATCACATGATGTTATGGCCTCAACCAAAAATTTATTTATCAATTCAGCTCCATGTTGAAAAAAACAAAACTCGTATACCTATCGAATAGAATTTATCATGAAAATGATAGATTCTTGGATTTAATTTCAAGGTGGATAGGTTTAACCTACTCCATACACTTATGTCTTCCTTAAGAAGAGTTTTTAGGTATATTTAGATATGACATATATAGTGACCTATAAATTCAAATCTTTCTTATGAAATATCTAGGTAGATTACATGAACATTATATAGTTTCAAAAAGATTGAAATTTTACCACAGTGAATCCAAGTCAAGTCTCAACTACTGCCATCCATATAAGTATAGAGAATAAGAAAATTGGAAATCTAAATCTTTATATTAATGCATACTATAACACCAACTCTAGCTCCTAATCCCATTAAATATTATACAGAACCCCTAATGAATGAAAAAAAATGAAGTATCCCCATAAGTATGTTATAAATGAGAAGAAACATACACTATATGGGTATTGAAAAAATAAGGTTTATTATTTCTATTATGATCATATTCCTTGTAATATCATAATGGCTACAGAGGATAAATTATTGAGATTTATATATCCTATAATGTTTGATCAGGTTTCTCTTAGTGATCTCTATAATTATTTCCACATTAAATACACATTAAGACACATCATCTTGGGTTTCTTGGTTTTTATAAACATCCACTAGTAGATGGTCGATTCTAGACAAATTAAAATTTGTAAATCCACTAGCACCAGTGGAATATTTTTCCAAAACTCCATAGGAAGTGAATTTCAAGAAGTTACAAGTAAAAGTGCATAGAATTTTGACAACTAGATAACCATAAATATAATAAATCAAACTCATTTTATCCTTAGGTAATAGTAATACCATCAAGTTTTTCCCCGATATCTTTTTCCATAGTGTGAAAAATCTCATTGACACTACCATATTCCCCAACATGGTCCTCAAAAATTCATCATAACTAGAATAGCGTGAAATAATGTGTAGGGAGACAAACCTATATTTATACCAAAGATAGATCTAAGCCTATAAGATTTCATTCCTTCAACACAAAAATAACAGGCACTGCACTACCAAAATGAATCATCATTCAATAAATAATTACTCCTTAATTCTGTTAATCTCATTCATTTAAGGGACTAATTCTCAAAAGATGAGTATGATTATGAACCCAAGTTCCCCATACCTAATCAAGAAGATAATGATGATCTATAAAATAAGTGATATCCGATAATGATGTAGTCATGGATGAGATCAATATCCAAAATACCTCACCACTGAATTTATATACACAACTAGGACCCATGGGTAGGAACTTTAGTGAGCCCAGAAAGATCATGGGGACAATCCATGATCTTTTTAGAGTCATTAAAACCCAAATTTCTCAAAGGACTAATTAACTAATGTGAAACTTCCTAATTATCCCAAATGAATTTTCAAACCAATTCATACCAATCAGTTAATGATATGAATACCTTCAACTTCAATTCAATTTTCTAAATAATTTACCTCAAACACTTCATACCCTAAGGCACATTCAAATAAGAAACCCCACATTTTAAATAAATGAACATAGGCTCAAAAATATAATAGATTAAATTAATTTTTCATGGTCTCAGACAAGCTTTCTATTCTGGATATAAGGCACCAGCCTTAAACCTTACTTAATCTTGAGTTATTACAAGATTACACATTGAGGATCTTTTCGGGTTTAGAGTTTTAGAGAATTAGATCATAAAACTTGCATTACAATCCACATATAAACAACGTGGTTACATAAAGATAGTATTCTTCATTCCCATCAAGGGAGACATATTTAAAATAAAACATGGATTATTTCTTGACACTTCCTTGACACTATCATCATATCATGTACCTTTCCCTTGACCTATGAAAAACATTTCAAAAAAAAACTTGGGATGAGCATAAAAAGCTCAGTAAGGGATATAAAAATATGGAAAGGAAACATGGGTACATATATACATAATAATGCAATCATACTTTACCCATAAAACATATGCACTTTAACATACCTCACCAAATAATGAATAAATCATACAAATCATAAGACATAAAGGTAACTTGAGGCATTCATAACATCCTTACGTAGGGAGTAACCCTCTTGGTTACATTTGGAATACCCATTATAGTATATTCCCTAAATCTCTTTGGAGAAACCTTAACGTTTCACTCCTTCGTGTTACCCAATGCATTGGAGAGCTATATCGGGCTCACCCGCCCTTACTTTATCATGGAACCACTCGTCTTCATAATAATGCCCAAAAACCTCAACATAATCATATCACATAAAACATGCATAAAGGAAACATAACATTTCCACCTTTCACTCACAAGATATCAATACAACACATTGATATAAAAACATTATGAAAACCATTTTCAATACCAAAATAAAAGAAAAGTAAAACATGGTATTTATTTTTCTTTTAAAAACAAGGTATGGCTTGTAGAGGAAGCCGAAACTCAAATAACGGTCACGGCGGCAGAGAATTAGTTGTCGCAGCATACGTACGACAAAAACATTCCCTTTTGTCATTTAGTAAAATGCTCTGTATAAAAAATATTCATTTTGGATAAACGTAAAATTCAAAGGGGTTTATACACCGTATAAAAGAAGGTTGTGTATAAACCAATATATGCCTCAATGAAAGGAGATTGAGACGAAGTCCCATACCTCGGGTCCGGCTTGACTCGATCGTTCTTTAATGTCCTGAATAATAAACTTGAGTTAATTTCTACTTGCTTAAGAACCTTTTTCAAGTTCATTATTCCTTTTATATCACTTCTTACCATGTCATGAACACTATGTAATTATTTAAGTTAATGACGGTCATTTTAACGATCATTGGTACTTGAGTCAAAAATAAACCCTTTATAATTACAAGTTGTTCATGTATCCATTATATCCAGAATGGTAATCATGATATAGATATAATATATGTCATATATATCCAGTACATTCATGCATTTATAATATTACATAATCATTTAGAGGTAAGAAATGAAATGCACCTTTCATGGAGACGGTAAGCCGTACGTACGCATGAACACTACTTTCATTTCTATTTCATATTTTATATAATGAATCATAATGATATAAAGGTATATTATAATTCCAGTATAATATCATATATAATATCATAGTTCCATCCTTTATACATCCCACATATGGTATTTAACGAATCAAATCACTTTGAGGGGGCAGTAGTCCGCACTTCCTTAAATGAAGATATCGCGTTTACCCATAATGGAAACCATAAAGGTATGACCAAAAAGGAAAATACAGAAGCTTAAGGAAAACATAAACATATTATATATCATATATAAATATAGGGACATCTTAATGGCCACCTTTGAAGGTGTTAAAAGAATGTTGAACAATCATCATTTCGGGAAGCATAAATTCACCATCCACGGAAACAGTATGTTCGTTAACTATTAGATGTAGGTGTGTGTAAGTATAGCTATAATCCTTATTATAACAACATCCTAGTATATTGAGGATACTGGAGTTGTTACAAAAGAAAAGAATAAGAAGAGTTTAGGGGGCTGGAGAAGCAAAATAAAACAAAAGGACTCAAAAGAAGACATTACCTTAAAATCGGGTAACTCCCTTTGGTTTGAGCTCAAAGGCTTCCATGGGAAGACTTCTGCCCAAAGTGAGGCGTCAAGGAGTAATAGAGGGAAGTTTAGTGACAAAATGTGCAGGTTTTGGCCAAGCCAAAGGATTTGGAAGTGTGGGTAAGGAGGTAGAGGTGGGGGCCTTTTATAAGAGGAGAGGAGGGGCACTCTTGGAAAGTAAGATAAGTTACTTTATTTTAAAATGAGTTTCGGATTCAAAAGGTCCCACATTGATATAATTCTAGGATAAGGTGATAAGGTTTCTAAATCCACTCATCCAATTGGTTTTGGCCATGTGTTGGTTTTAGATTTTACATTATCTTTCCATTTTATTTAAATCGTTAAATAATGAGGTCATCGCTGCATCATCATGATGTCATAAATAATTTAATTTATTTAATGTCTAAAAATTATAAAAAAAATAATATGATGTAGGAAATATTTTTATATTTCTAATGAAAATTTATAGTCAAAAATATGACTTGTATAACCCCATATAAAAATTGTTTTAGTAACATAACTCATGTTTGTGTCATTTTTACTTTAACATTAAATAAAAAGTTATTTATGTCATTTCCCATCCAAAGTGGATCCATGGGGTCCCAAAGTTGACCCATGGCTTGTCTTGGTCGGCCATGAAACAACCAATGAGGGTAGGACATGTTTCAAGCTCATCTCATTTTATTAAAGCATTTTTTCTACCTTAAACTACACTAATTACCTCTAATCGCGATTAAAAACAAAATAAGTTGCTATTCACCAAAAAATTATTATAATCTCATTGAACCACATTTTACTTCTTAATGAAAACCATGTATGTCAGATTTTTGGAAATTAAAAACACAAAGATGGCAAATTTTCATTTAAACGGAAAAATCAGTTTTTATAAGTACCACTTAGTTGTTTTCACTATTCATCAAAAATTGAAGTTTTTCAGAAAATTACCAAAAATTCACCCTAAGATATATTTGATATTCCGAATTAAAAAATGAAGTCTATTTTACAAAATTCAAAACATATAAGTCACATTAATTAATTTAATAATTAATTCCCGCTGTCATGACAAATAGCGTGTTTTTATGAAACAATAAGTATCAAAAGATTGACACTAGTTTAAGTCCAATTTCAAAGTGAAATTGATTCCAATGACCACCATTGGATAAAATGGTAAAAATATATTCTAATTTCACTTCAAAACCAATTCAAAAGATAATCTAATCATATAAATAAATTATATTAAAAAGAGTTTTTGAATTAAAATACAACATTTTTCACTATTCATTAAAAAATGAACTTTATCGGAAAAATACCAAAAATTCACACAAAGTAAATTTTGATGTCCCAATCATAAATAATAATTTTATTTTGACAAACATAGCTTATAAAATTGTCAAAATATAGATTTAAAAAGGGGTTTCCATCAAAAGGCAGTAAAACAATCTTTTAAGAATATTAGTGTATTCCATGCATAAGATTGTATTTATTTTAATTTTAAGCCTCTAAAACACTATATTAATCATTAATAGACATAGATAAAAATATATAGTATTCATTACTTACTTGGGATTTACATCCTTCCCCCCTTTTGAAAATTGCGTCCCCGCAATTTATTTACTTATCGAATAAATGGGGGTACTTATCCCTCATTGCATTTTTAGATTCCCATGTTTCCTCTTCCATCATGTGGTTTTTCCAAAAAAACTTTACCTAATTAATCACCTTATTCCGTAACACTTTCTCCCTGTGGTCAAGAATCTGTACTGGTTTTTCCTCATATGATAGGTTCTCTTCCAGCTGAACTACTTCTGGACTCAAAACATGAGATGGATCTGGCATATACTTTCTCAACATCGAAACGTGAAAAACATTGTGTACTTGAGATAAACTCGGAGGTAAAGCCACCCGGTATGCAACTGATCCAACTCTCTCCAGAATTTCATATGGTCTAATAAACCTTGGACTCAGCTTTCCTTTCTTACCAAATCTCATCACACTTTTCCAAGGAGAAACCATGAGAAAAACATGATCACCTACCTCAAAAGAGAGATCCTTCCTCCTGTTGTCCGCATAACTCTTCTTCCTGCTCTGAGCTGTTCTCATGTGTTTCTGAATCAGCTGAAATTTTTCTGCCATCTCTTCTACCAATTCTGGTCCCATCAACTTCCTTTCACCCACTTCATCCCAGAAAGCTGGAGTTCGACACCGCTTCCCATATAATGCCTGAAATGGGTCCATCTGTATACTGGAATGAAAACTGTTATTATATGAAAATTCAACCAAAGAAAGATGTTGGTCCCAACTTCCTTGATAATCCAAAGAACAAGCTCGTAGCATATCCTCCAAGGTCTGAATTGTTCGTTCTGACTGCCCATCTGATTGAGGATGAAAAGCTGTACTAAAATTTAATTCAGTACCCAACGACTTTTGAAGGCCTTTCCAAAAGTTAGAAGTGAACCTGGGATCACGATCAGATACAATGGAGAGAGGAACTCCATGTAACCTGACTATCTCTTTAAGATACAAACGGGAAAGTTGATCTAGCGAAAAAGTATCTCGTATAGCAAGGAAATGAGCAGATTTAGTCAAGATATCAACAATAACCGAGATTGCATTATTACCTCGAGATGTCTTCGGTAATCCCACAACAAAGTCCATGGATATATTCTCTCATTTCCACTTTGGCATTGGTAAAGGCTGAAGCATCCCTTTTGGTAACTGCCGCTCTGCTTTAAACTGTTGACATGTCAAACACTCACAGTAAAATCAGCAATATCTCTTTTCATTCCATCCCACCAGTAATACTACCGCAGATCTCTATACATCTTAGTTCTGCCAGGATGAACTGAAAATGGAGAACTATGAGCTTCACATAACAACTCTCTCTTCAACTGTGAATCACAAGGCACACACAATCTCTTCCCAAATCTCAAAACGCAATCATTATCAATATTGAATTCAGGCAACTTACCTTTCTGAACCAGCTCTACCTTTTTCTGCAACTCACTGTCTTGCTTCTGTGCTTGCTTGATTCTATCTGATAGAGATGATCTCACTGATACCTGAAACAAAACAGAAGAACTTCCTACACCAACAACTTCTATGCCAAATTTCATCAAATCCTTAACCAAAGGATCACGTTCCAAACGCAACATTGCTAATGAAGCATTACTTTTTCGACTCAAATCATCAGCCACTTTATTTACTTTTCCTGGATGGTAATGAATTGTACAATCATAATCCTTGATTAATTCTATCCATCTCCTTTGTCTCATGTTCAATTATTTCTGAGTGAATATATACTTTAAACTTTTTTGATCGGTATATATTTCACACTTTACTCCATACAAATGATGCCTCCAAATTTTTAAAGCAAAAATAACAGTAGCTAATTCCAAATCATGTGTAGGGTAATTTACCTCATGATTTTTCAAATTTCGTGAAGAATAAGCAATTACTTGATCATTCTGCATTAGGACGCAACCAAGTCCTTTTAATGAAGCATCACTGTAGATAACAAACTCACCATTCCTGGAAGGTAGTGCCAAAACTGGAGCATTCACCAATCTTCTTTTTAATTCCTGAAAACAATCATCACATTATTTTGTCCAGATAAACTTAACACCCTTCCGAGTTAGCTTAGTCATTGGACTAGATAACCGTGAAAAATTTCTAACAAACCTTCAGTAATAGCCTGCCAAACCAAGGAAGCTACGAATCTCAGTTACATTTGTGGGTCTTGGTCATTCTTCAACAACCTTTGTTTTTGCAGGATCAACAGTTATCCCATCTTGAGAAACAATGTGACCAAGGAATGAAATTTCTTACAACCAAAACTCACACTTTCTGAATTTCAAATATAATTTCTTTTCTTTTAAGGTTTGCAAGATAACCCTTAAATGTCTTTCATGCTCCTCTTTACTTTTAGAAAACACCAAAATATCATCAATGAAAACCACCACAAACTTACCCAAGAACTCATGGAAAATTCTATTCATTAAGTCCATGAATACAGAAGGTTCATTGGTTAGCCCAAAAGGAATTACTACAAATTCATAATGGCCATATCTTGTACGGAACACAGTCTTCGGAACGTCTGCTTCCTTTACCTTCAGCTGATGGTACCCGGATCTCAAGTCAATCTTTGAAAAATACTAAGCTCCCTGGAGCTGATCAAAAAATCATCGATATGAGGCAAAGGATATTTGTTCTTAACAGTGATGTTATTCAAGGCTCTATAATCAATGCAAAGTCTCATAGAACCATATTTCTTTTTAACAAATAAAACATGATCACCCCACGGTGATGTTCTAGGTCGAATGAAACCTTTCTCTAATAAATATTGCAATTGCTCCTTCAACTCTAAAAGTTCAATTTGAGCCATTAGATAAGGGGGTTTTGAAATTGGCTTAGCATCAGAAACTATGTCAACAGTAAACTCAACTTCACGATCTGGTATTATTCCAGGTAACTCATCAGGAAAAACATCAGGATACTCATTTACCACTGGCACATCATTAATTTGAACAGTTCCTTTATTTTCAATGATGTGTGAAAGGTAACATTCATTTCCATCTTTTACAAGTTTCTTGGCCTCTTGATAAGTTATCAACAGTAAGGGTTAATTCTTGTACACAAACTGAAAGTCTTTCTGAAAAGAAACTTCTTTAGCTCTACAGTCAATCTTAGAATGGTAAATATAGAGCCAATCTATACCCAGGATAACATCAAATTCTACTAGAGGTAGAACAATAAGGTTTTCAAGTAGGTTCTTTCCACAGATAAGGATAAGAAGATTCTTATAAATTCTTTTTGCCTCAACATTCCCCCCAGGTGTATTTACCAAAATTTCAGGTGTCATTTCTTGGGATGGTATTCCCATTTAACTAGAAAAGGTTTCAGAGATGAAAGAATGTGTAGACCCCGAATCAAACAACACACTGGCATATTCTGAAAAAACAAACAAAGTACCTGATACAACTTCATTTGATGGCCTGACATCTGCTGAAGTAGTTGCAAAGGATTTCACCACCCCTTTCTTCTTGTAGTCTAACTGCTTCCCATCACTCAATCTATTTTTCAGACACTCATTTGCAAAGTGACCCTTCTCATTGCACTTAAAACATTTCACTAACTGTAAATAAAATTTGGTCTTACCTTCACCTTGATCCTTTTCAGTGCAATCACGAGCCTTATGTCCCATCTTACCACATCGGTAACACTTTCCAGAATTCAGAATACATTCCCTAGCATGCCTTTTTCCACATTTATCACAAACTGGAAACTTAGTTTTCTTACCATCAGACTTTTTTTAAGAATTCTTACCTTTCTCATGTCACCTTGGTATCTTCTTCTGTTGGTTGTTATATAACACTTGATCATCAACAAACTCCATTTCCACCTTCTCAGCACATCGAACAAGCTTTTCATAACTTTTAAACTCACAAGAAGCTAATGCCCTTCGATATTTTGGCTTTAATCTGGAGTAAAAATGATTGATTTTACTATCAAGGTCTCGGATAAAATTTGGAGCATACTTTGCCAATCGAGTGAACCTTTCTTCATAGGTAGCCACTGAGTCTTCCTCTTGCCTCAATTCCAAGAATTTCTTTTCCATCCTAAGTCGAAAAACCTTAGGAAAATAATTCTCAAGAAACATACCTTTGAATTCATCCCAGTCAAGAGCATCAATCTCATCGGCGTCCCTGATATTTTTAACTATAGACCACCACTGATCTGCCTCACCCTCCAAACGGTAAATAGAAAGACTAACCTTTTGACTTTCTGAACACCCCATGACATAAAAAATCTTCTCCAGTGCTCTAATCCACCCTTCATCTAGCACAAGGTCAGATGATCCTCTGAATGATGGGGTATGTTGCCTCATTAAATGTTCCACCACTGACATGTTCCTCTGCGGTTGATCTGGATGATCTCGTGTATGGATACCACCGCCATTTATTGCTTGAGTCAACTACGCCATTACTGCAACAAACTATTCAGTTCCAATTCCGACCATCTCAAGATGCTGATTCGGAAGGTTATTTCCTTCTTCATGCCTTCCTAGCACTGCTTCCCTGTTTCCTCGGCAGAAAACCATTCTGAACAAACATGTCTTAGATGAAGCAACATGGTAATCTTCAAATTCTATATCATTTAAAAAAATGGATAATAATTTAATAGAATTCTTACTCCTAAATTTATCTAAACCGACCTCTGATACCAACTATAAGGCCCCAGCCTTAAGCCTTACTTAATCTTGAGTTATTACAAGATTACACATTGAGGATCTTTTCGGGTTTAGAGTTTTAGAGAATTAGATCATAAAACTTGCATTACATTCCACATATAAACAAAGTGGTTAGATAAAGATAATATTCTTCATTCCCATCAATGGAGACATATTTAAAATAAAACATGGATTATTTCTAGACACTTCCTTGACACTATCATCATATCATGTACCTTTCCCTTGACCTGTGAAAAACATTTCAAAAAAACTTGGGATGAGCATAAAAATCTTAGTAAGGGATATAAAAATATGGAAAGGAAACATGGGTACATATATACATAAGAATGAAATCATACTTTACCCATAAAACATGTGCACTTTAACATACCTCATCAAATCATGAATAAATCATAGAAATCGTAAGACATAAAGGTACCTTGAGGCATTCATAACATCCTTACGTAGGGAGTAACCCTCTTGGTTACATTTGGAATACACATCATAGTATATTCCCTAAATCTCTACGGATAAACCTTAATGTTTCACTCCTTCGCATTACCCAATGCATTGGAGAGCTATATCGGGCTCACCCGCCCTTAGTTTATCATGGAACCACCCGTCTTCATAATAATTCCCAAGAACCTCAACATAATCATATCACATAAAACATACATAAAGGAAACATAACTTTTCCACCTTTCAATCACAAGATATCAATACAACACATTGAGATAAAAAAAATTATGAAAACCATTTTCAATACCAAAATAAAAGAAAAGTAAAACATGGTAGTTATTTTTCTTTTAAAAACAAGGTATGGCTTGTAGAGGAAGTCGAAACTCAAATAACGGTCACGACGGTGGAGAAGTCGTTGTCGCAGCAAACGTATGACAAAAACATTCCCTTTTGTCGTTTAGTAAAACGCTTCGTATAAAAAATATTCCTTTTGGATAAACGTAAAAGTCAAAGGGGTTTATACACCGTATAAAATAAGGTTGTGTATAAAACAAAATATGCCTCAATGAAAGGATATTGAGACGAAGTCCCATACCTCGGGTCCGACTTGACTCGATCATTCTTTAATGTCCTGAATAATAAACTTGAATTAATTTCTACTTGCTTAAGAACCTTTTTCAAGTTCATTATTCCTTTTATATCACTTATTACCATGTCAAGAACACTATGAAATTATTTAAGTTAATAACGGTCATTTTAACGATCTTTGGTACTTGAGTCAAAAATAAACCCTTTATAATTACAAGTTGTTCATGTATCCATTATATCCAGAATGGTATTCATGATATAGATATCATATATGTCATATATATCCAGTACATGCATGCATTTATAATATTACATAATCATTTAGAGGTAAGAAATGAAATGCACCGTTCATGGAGACGGTAAGCCGTACGTACGCATGAACGCTAATTTCATTTCTATTTCGTATTTTATAGAATGGAATAATAATGATATAAAGGTATATTACAATTCCAGTATAATATCATATATAATATCATAGTTCCAGACTTTATACGTCCCACATATGGTATTTAACGAATCAAATCACTTTGAGGGGGCGGTAGTCCGCACTTCCTTAAATGAAGATATCGCGTTTACCCATAATGGAAACCATAAAGGTATGAACAAAAAGGAAAATACAGAAGCTTAAGGAAAACATAAACATATTATATATCATATATAAATATAGTGACATCTTAAGGGCCACCTTTTAAGGTGTTAAAATAATGTTGAACAATCATCGTTTAAGGAGGCATAAATTCACCATCCACGGAAACAGTATGTTCGTTAAACATTAGATGTAGGTGTGTGTAAGTGTAGCTAGAATCCTTATTATAACAACATCCTAGTATATTGAGGATAATGTAGTTTTTACAAAAGAAAAGAATAAGAAGAGTTTAGGGGGTTGTAGAAGCAAAATAATACAAAAGGACTCAAAAGAAGACATTACCTTAAAATCGGGTAACTCCCTTTGGTTTGAGATCAAAGGCTTCCTTGGGAAGACTTCTGCCCAAAGTGAGGCGTCAAGGAGTAATAGAGGGAAGTGGAGAGACAAAATGTGCAGGGGTTGGCCAAGCCAAAGGCTTTGGAAGTGTGGGTAAGGAGGTAGAGGTGGGGGCCTTTTATAAGAGGAGAGGAGGGGCACTCTTGGAAAGTAAAGATAAGTTACTTTATTTTAAAATGATTTTCAGATTAAAAAGGTCCCACATTGATATAATTAGAGGATAAGGTGATAAGGGTTTGAAATCCACTCATCCAATTGGTTTTGGCCATGTGTAGGTTTTATATTTTACATTATCTTTCCATTTTATTTAAATCGTTAAATAATGAGGTCATCGCTGCATCATCATAATGTCATAAATAATTTAATTTATTTAATGTATAAAAATTATAAACAAAATACTATGATTTAGGAAATATTTTTAGCTTTCTAATGAATATTTATAGTCAAAACTCTGACTTGTATAACCCCATATAAAAATTGTTTTAGTAACATAACTCATGTTTGTGTCATTTTTACTTTAACATTAAATAAAAAGTTATTTTTTTCATTTCCCAACCAAAGTGGATCCAGGGGGTCCCCAAGTTGACCCATGGATTTTCTTGGTCGGCCATGACACAAAAAATGAGGGTAGGACATGTGTCAAGCTCACCTCATTTTATTAAAGCATTATTTTTACCTTAAACGACACTAATTACCTCTAATCGCGATTAAAAACTTAATAAGTTACTATTCACCAAAAAATTATTATAATCTCATTGAACCACATTTTACTTCTTAATGACAACCATGTATGTCGGATTTTTTGAAATTCAAAACACAAATGTGGAAAAATTTCATTTAAATGGAAAAATCAGTTTTTATAAGTCCCACTTAGTGGTTTCACTATTCATCAAAAATTGAAGTTTTTCAGAAAATTACCAAAAATTCACCCTAAGCTATATTTGATATTCCAAATTCAAAAATGAAGTCTATTTTACAAAATTCAAAACATATAAGTCACATTAATTAATTTAATAATTAATTCCCACTGTCATGACAAATAGCGTGTTTTTATGAAACAATAAGTATCAAAAGATTGACACTAATTTAAGTCCAATTTCAAAGTGAAATTGATTACAATGACCACCATTGGATAAAATGGTAAAAATATATTCTAATTTCACTTCAAAACCAATTCAAAAGATAATCTAATCATATAAATAAATTATATTAAAAAGAGGTTTTGAATTAAAATATAATATTTTTCATTATTCATTAAAAATGAACTTTATCGGAAAAATACCAAAAATTCACACAAAGTAAATTTTGATGTCCCAATCATAAATAATAATTTTATTTTGACAAACATAGCTTATAAAATTGTCAAAAGATTGATTTAAAAAGGGTTTGCCATCAAAAGGTAGTAAAACAATCTTTTAAGAATATTAGTGTATTCCATGCATAAGATTGTATTTATTTTCATTTTAAGCCTCTAAAACACTATCTTAATCATTAATAGACATAGATAAAAATATCTATTATTCATTACTTACTTGGGATGTTACACTGGATGCACCTGATTTATCAAAAAATATTTAGTAATTTCTTGTAGCAATTTTTTTAATACCTCAAAAGTTTGAATTCAATGTCATTATTGGTAAAATATATCAGGAAGAGACCAATTTTTTGGAGTTTATTGTGGTCATCTATTTTATAGATAAATATGAATAAATTATTCTATAAGGACACATCATACCGTTTTATTTCTCTATAAAACAAAATAACATTGAAATTCTATGAGGTTTCATTAACAATATATTAATAATTAACATCATATTAGTATGGGTGGTCCACTATTTTTTTTATAGAAAAACCCAATTTTTTCCAAATTTATTTAACAATTTATGGTTTCGATACGGGTGAGAAGAAACCTCCTAGAAGAATCAATCTCAGATCTCAGTTTGGTGATATCATATCTGACTCTGAATTATTTATTGTTTGGCCTGATATATCTTTTAATTTTCTACTAGGGAATACATGGTTCCATTATGATTTTATGGATCCCTCATCATAATATCAATATCTCAAATATTTTTTTAATGGAATAATTTGGAAAGTTAATAGTGATAAGCCTCCTTTTTAATCCTACAAGTCCTAATACATTGAAGATCAGTTTTATCTAAGAGAAGTAAAACATCCTATGATTGATGATGTCACTTAGGTTACTACTCTAGATGGTTTGGAAATTTCTTCAGCTAACACATTTATTGAAATTGGTGATGAGGATTTATTTACCATCAATCAAATAAATGAAAATAGTTTATATTTGGGTATGTATTCATTATCTCTCATAATATCTATCACATAAACTAAACCCGGTAACATGGAAGAAGTGTTTCATCTCCATAACTGTAATAATTTAATTGGATGAAATTCATACATTTTATTCTCAACATTTCAAAATACCTCTTTATAATCAAATAGATTATATGTATCAAACATACAACCAATAATGAGTAAGTATATATCAATCCCATTTTCAAGATTTCATGATGTTATTACCTCTTCTACCCATAGAAACTCTATAGATGAGGGAGAAGAAGAATAGATTCATGGAGATTCCCCAATAGTATTTTAGGATGGTGTCTCCACTAATATTAACGATATCTGGAAAATAAAACTGAGACCATAGGTAGACTCATGAATCACATTGATCATTTTTCCATGTGTTCTAAGGAAAAGATGTGTATACATATTTTTTGAAGCAATGTACAAATGTGTTAACCTTGAATTATGTAGTACTTATATGACTATATCCCAATGTACCTACCCACTACTTGGGATTTTTATATGATCAATTTAGTTATAAGAAAGAAGTACGAAGAATGAATCTAATTCATGATTATAAGATTAAAGATAAAATTTATAAACTTATTAAATAAAACATTTTCATGAAGGTGAAATACAAAAAATGTATTTCCAACATTTTCCAAGTTAAGAATATTAATAGGAATATAATATTTTTTTGTCAAACTTTGGGATCACAACCAGTATTTTCAATATGATGGTTTCCTAATTCTAATTACTAGATCAATGTAACTACTATCTATCATGAAATTTCCTTTATAGATGGGTATTTAGGATACAACCAAATCCAAATACCTCCAAATTATAAATAAACCATTGCTTTCAGGTCTCTCTAATGAATATAATACTATAAATTCATTCTTTATTGCTTGAATTTTTTTTACCACTTATCAATATAACACACACCATAGTTTCAAACCATTCTGTTGGAGGACCATTAAATGTTGTGTTGATGATCTGGTGGAAAAATCCCAATAGTATTCTGATAATCTTAATGATCATGAAATTATTTTCAACATGATATGATGGCATAGATTTATGATGAACCCTTTAATGTTTGTTTTCAAGGTTTCCATAGGAAAGTACCTAGATTTCATAATGTTTAGTTATGGCATTAAATTCAGTCTAAAAAACAAAGTTTATCCTTGAAATATCACCTCTTTAAAACCTCAAAGTGGATTAAGGGATTATGGGACACCACTATTATATCTAATTCTTCATAAAAAACCATTCAAGAAAATTTTTACCTTTCACTATACTGATAAAGAAGGTAGTTAACTATCAGTGGTCTGAGGATTATTTGGATTATTTTAAAAATATTAAGAAAGATCTTTTGAGCCCACCAATATTAATGCCACCTATTAAAGTTAAGCCACTCCTTTTATATGTGATAGCATTATAGAAATCACTAAATATTTTTATTACACATAATAATAGCATATATAATGTTAATATTATCTATTATCACATTATAACTATTCTTGGTACTGATATTTGATATTTATATATCAAGAAAAATTACCTTTTGTTAATGTTTACTTTTTAGAAGATAATGAACTACTTTAATTACCATGATATTCACTTGGTCACTCATAATGACCCACTCAAATACATCATTGATTATCTCATGTTAACTAGATATTTAGTATGGTGGGATGTCATTTTCCAGCAGTGTGACATTTTTTAAACTAAAAATTGTAATAAAGGGACATGAATTATTAAATTTTAACATACAGAATATTTTAAAAGAAAACACACCATTGGACATTGAGTTACCTGATGAAGATGTATTCCCTATCCAAAATTTACTTAAAATAATGGAGATGTACTTTTATGGTACATCCAAAATCCCTATGTGGAAAAGAATAAAAGATACCAAACTCAATAATGTTTTTTTAGGGGTCATCCATACCACTTTAGCCAAGTAACTTCTACTTTATTCATAATTTTGTTATGAGGATTCATTAATAATGGGAAAAATACCAATCCCTCATTACATGTTTGTTACTGGTAAAAAAAGACCAGTATCCCTTATAAAGTCTATGGTGATTCAAATATTAAAATCAAGTTTGTAAATGGTCACTATTCTATATTAAAGAGAGATATGATTCCCCTAGTATATTACTTAAAAGGGTTGATGGTGTCCCCTCAGATCCAACGCTAACCCACATCCCAAACTCATAGATTTCCCAGGTAGATGTATTAATTAGTGCGTATATATCCTTGGTGGATCTAGACCAAGATGAAATAGACATCAACATTGTGCATCATAGGATATTATAACCATTCATTGGTAACAACATTGAAGATATCAATGAGGTAAATTCAATCCATGAAGAAGATAATTCTATAAATAGATAGATGTTTAAGATATTTTACTACCTCCAATGTTGGATTATTCCATTTAATAGAGTAATAAATGAAAAAATCTAATCATGGGTAGTTAACTTTACCCTTTATGTTGGTATAAAAAATCAAAAAACCCGTTTTAAACAATGATTTAATGGATTCCTTCTCATATTCATTGAAGGATTAAAAACTCTACTTTTCTTGCTGGAATTCCATGCAGGTGCATGTACTTATCATGAGTCAGGGGTTAAGCTTTATCATCAAATCAGGGGAATAGGGTATTTTAAACTTTCAATGACAAAATATTTAATGTATTTTTCCAATAAATTTTATTCCTATCAGATACATTCATAATTCATTCATTTTCTCCTATAATTGTTTCATACCACCAAATATTCCTGGCTATTTTTTATTAGAGGAATTGATGTTATGGGGCCATATCCTCTAGTAATATCTTGGTTGTTCAATTACATCTTTACTACCATTAAATTATTTTCAATGCGGATAAATTTAATATCCTTAACACCATGATATTTTAAAATAAAAATATGTTTGATAGAGTATATAATACACAACACCTAGCCTAAATGAACGATGAATTATTTAAATATGACCATTATAACATATCCATTGAATTACAAGGTATTAATAGTATTAATTTAATTATAATATATATATATATATAATGTACCTAATCAATATAAATTCATTGGTTTATTATTAGGAAATCGGTACTGAATTTCCAATAAATTTACATTAGGTTTCAGAAATACATTTTCTTCATAAATGATTTTTATTATACTTCATGAGAAAATATTATAATTTATTTTTTGACCTTATATAAGTTTAATTTTTTAAAAATAATATCATTTTCGAAAAAATAATATCAAAATTATTATAGGGTAAAACTTTTTGATTTTTTTTTGAAAAGAATGGTGTTCCATTGAATAGTGAAAAATAACGATATTTATTGGAAATTGTATATTTATTTCAAGTATTTAAAATGTTATTTTAAAAAAACCTTTAAAAATAATATTAATTCTCTTATATTATTAATTATAGAATTAAGTTCATTATAATAAATTTCATGATTGAATTTGGTATAAAAACATTTTTATATATAAAAAGGCAGTAATCTAACAAATAGTTTTTAATTTTTTTGTTTTTATTTTTAACTAAATTATACCTATTATAGGTATTGAATTTTTTAAAATTGATTCCATCCTTTGAAATAGGAGGTATAGATTAAGTAAATATGTAACTTTTTCCATTATGAGTAGTAATCATGATAAAATTTATGAACTCGATACGAGTTAAATCAGGTAAATATATGTTAAAAATAAGTGATAAGATCATATTATTTCATCTTAATTACTTTTGTTTGAATTAAATTATACTATTATAAACTTATGATTTAAATTTATATGTTTAATAGACACTTTTCGATCAAAATTACCAATATAATATTTAAATCAATAAAAGTTACAAAATGTCACTCTCTTAGTTTTAAATATCTATTATGTATCAACATCGAGAAAAAAAGTTATGAATGAATCTAAATATTAATTTTGTTTATAATGAAAATATATTTATTATGATAATTTATACAAAAATTTTATTGATTATATAATTCCTATAAATGTTTGTGCAATGCTAATTCAATAAGTATTCAATTGATAAAAACATAAATGACATTAAAAATATTAAAAGTAGTATCATTAGAGTGATTCGAAGTGTTCCAAGAAATTTTTATATTTATATAACATATTAGTTTTGTTTTAATGAATTATATTCTTAATATAAATTTTTATTAATTTATTTTATTTCAAATTAAATGAATAGTGTTAAATTTGAATTAACAATAATTTATCAAAATAATATTTTATTAAATTATATTAAAATAATAAAAATATTTAAATAGGAAAAATTGTATAATATATGGCCTAAAATTGGATTTGTTATCAATTTTTGAGACAATATATGACTTATAACTAAAATTATAACCCTTTAAGAGTAAAAAATAGGTTAAGATGGTTAATGTTTAAGTAGGTTAACTAATGAGTTCAACCAACTAATAAGGTTTAAAAGTCCACAAAAACCTATCAAAACATTATTTATTTATTATATTTAAACCATATCCTACCATAGGATATAATACCTAAACATTTATATGTATGTTTCTTTATAATTACTTAATAATAATTAAATATTTTATTAAATTCCAAAAGTTCCCCTCACCTAAATTATAAAAGGGAACCTCCTCCCTTAGTTATTTGCACCACATTTAATAGTATAAAATTACCAAACCCTAAAATAATCCCTTATCAACTTCATTATTCAAATTATATAGGTTTTATTTCTCCCAAAAGGACAACCCAGGAACCCTTAAGAGGATATTTAAATGAGTGCTTTCAAATGAGGGTAATTTCCTTAACCTATCAGTTTTTTAACTTATTATTTACCTCATTTAACATTATTTTTTATTATAAAATAATTAATTTATTATCAAAAATATGATGAATTATTATTGTTAATAAATCACTATTACCCACCATCTTTCTCATCAAATGGGATTTGAAGGTATCACTTGTTCGTACGAGCAGCTTACCATCTCCACATAACGATATAATTCATTTTCCACGGCCATAATTCCTGGATTGTTATTATGATGGTTTTAATATTTATATTTGATAATTATTACATAATAATAACTCTATAATTATAATATAATATATACATTCTTACCTTCTGGTCTGTTGAAATGGAATAATATCGCTTGTGCATATAGGTGGACTACCACCTCCATGAATCAATGTGGTTTGTTTTCCATTTAAATTTTACTTGGATAGTAATAAGTATGTATTTGATAAATATATATGATCTATATTATATAATAATTATTCTTTAAGTTATAATTATTTTCTAATTTTCTTTAATTCCATCTATTGGAAAATTAAATCAATATTCATTCGTACGTACGGAATACCATCTCCATGAACAATGTAATTCATTTTTCTATCTATAACTTTTATGGATAACAATAAATATGTATATAATGAATATAAATGATAATTATATCTTTATTAACATTAAAAATATTATATAACCATGACCAAATTGTAGGGACCAATATTACTGAACCAAAACATGCATGAAATACGAAGTAGTTATCACCCAAAATACTGATATTAATAAATATTTATTTATAAATCAGTGATAAATTGTTATAAATAAATCATATATAGTGTAATATATATATATAGGGTTTTAATATAAAATTATAATGAATATATATTTATTATAAAAGATGTTATAACACATAGAAAGATGTTGAACCTAGGGTAAGGGTTTTCTCGTCTCATTTTTACTTATGTGGGATATATACCACATTCACCACTTATTTAATTTATGTGGTGTATATACTTCCAATTTATAATTATATATCATAAATAACTTTATCTTAATTGTATTTAATGTTTTATTTGAATATATTTCATTCATTTTCATTATGATTCAAGAGTTCCCGAAGTGGTAATGGTTTATTTCATAATCTCATCATTATTATGGATTATTTATGTTTAAATATCCTTTATATTAGTTATTTAATATTTATATCTTGAACCCAATACATTTTATTATCCACTTATTATTCATGAACTTTTCAAGTAATAGTATAATTTTCCATTCATTGGTACATAAAATTATTGATAAAATATATATTTTTTGAAAATATGACTTCATTTATCTCTTTGTTTGAATATCATTTTTAATCAATATCCTTATTTTCAAAAAATATTTTCTATAATGTTTTCAAAACACTCAAAATTAATTATTTAGGAATTTGTTACCAAATTTTTACTTTTAATAAAATTTTTATAATTCATCTTTCCTTTTTCTGAATGATATACTATTTTCATTTTACCAAAAATGTGAATAGAATATTTATTTTATCATATACATCAGGAACATAATTTCCTTACATCATGACCATTACATTCTGTAAGTCTTCCCCTACAAGTTTTCATGATTCTTATTATAGATTTTTTTCCCGATTAATCTAGTAATTTATAGTTTTTAAAAGTGATTTTAAAATTGAAAAATTTATTTCCCTCAAGATTTTTTTTAATTATTTTTTATGGTATTTCAATTAAACAATGAAAAAACCCATTATTTTAACTATTCTCCATTGGGGATATTTTTTAATCATACCATACTTATTATTTTCCAAATGTTTGATGATCAGTTTGACTGCAGATGTACTGCTTTGATACCATCTTCAATATTACTCTAGATGGTTTATTATTATGGTAAAATATTGACATTTTTTATTGTAGTTTTTCAATATTAATGATTATGTTAATTATTATTCACCTCATTCATAAGATGGTTGAATTGGACTTAGTAAGTGGTGGGTGGGGCCCACTATATCATATCAATGCATCAGTAGGTCTTGTGAGACCATGTATATTGGGGTTTGGCTGAGGCCTTACCCATTTATATAGATATCATGGAAAAAGTACATGATGGTATTTTTAGATTTCTTGGATGAGGCCTCAATGGTATGTTTTAGATGTTTGTAATTATGACTTCCATGTTTATGAAATCATTTATTGATGTCTATGTGATTATTTGATTTTTTTATGATATCTATGGATAAGTTTCAAGATCATGGGATTATTTATATGGTGTTATTTTATCATCATTTATTCTTTCAATATTATTTATCTCTTATTTATATTTCATAGTATGAATACCCTTAAAATGTTTTTGAGATCCCCGCTTTTGTATGTTTCATTTCCCCTAGGAAAACAAGATGTGTTTTATGATTTATATACAAGTGCATGCTGAATGGGACTACGGTTTTCTCAAAAAAAAATATTATGTATTTTATGATGTCAAATGTAATGTGAAACTGATGTATATATCTAGTTATATATGAATAATAAACTATTTAGACCTTTTGGATTTTATAGCTTTTATCGAGTTAAAATGTAATAAAATAACCACTAGTTTTATGCTACTAAGGTTAGGGGATTTATAGTTGGTATTAGAGAATTTTTGTAATAACTCTGGGAACTAGATTTTTTCCAACATATATTTTAAAACATAACCCTATAACAGACCATGATAATATTCTAAAAGAAAAAAATATAATTATTTTGATATTAGTTATACATAAACAATCAATTTATGTTAAGTGTATCATGGGTTTTGAAATTACACCTTATGGTTTAAAATGTTATGATATATTATAGTGTATGAAATTGTTTACAAATGGTTCCTAGTGGTAGGAATGTAAACTATAACAATGCATGTAATCTATTTAGGGATTTACCTCCTAATAAAGGTAATTAATTTGGATCAAGATTTACAGTTAGAGAAAAATAAATTATAACTATATTGGGGTAGAATACATGGGTTATGACCAATAACCCTTCCTATATGGAACTATTAGTTTATTCAAAAAGTTGTGTAACAATTTTAGGTCGCTTCATGCATCAGCAAATTCCATTATTTAATGGGACTAAAAATCCATTTGTTTTTAAGCGATGGATAAGTTCCTTAGAGAATATATTCCTTTATTTAGGAAGTATTAAAAGTCATAAGGTTTTCATTTATGTTTATCATTTCTCATGGTATGTGGATCAATGGTGGTTATTGATTCAAAGTATTAAGGATGAGGTGGAAATAGGTAACATGGAATGGAAGTATTTTAAGGAAATATTCTTAGAAAATATTTTCTTTGTGAATAATGAGTGGATATATAAAGGAAATTCTTATGTATGAGAAAAAAGGAAGAGTAAAATGATACTAATCATAAAGTTAACTTTATATGGTTAGAAAGGAATATTTTAAACTATATATGTAATACAAAGATAAAGATTCACCATTTCATTGATAAGTTAAATCCAATCCTTTTATGGGTATTAATATCCAAAAACTTTCTCATCGTATAAGGATACAATATCATGTTCTATAAAGATAGAAAAATAATTATCCAAGTCATATGAATTTTAATGAAATAAAGAGAAAAAGAGGATGGAAGATAACGAAATGGATATTGGGAAGAATATAAATATGTATTTTCCCACATGTGATTATTATAGAAAGAAACACCCTGGTACTTTCTTGAAGGAAATGGGAGACTAATTCAAGTGTGGAGAGAAAGTATATTAGGCACATGAACAAAATGTTAGGAAATAAACCTATAAAATTTAGTGTTTAAACTTTATAGAGATGGTTCACTACACAAACGAATTAACCAAAGATAAAGGAAATAAACTTCAGAATAAAAAATTGGATCATGTTCAATCTTATGTTATTAATAAATCCAAAGTTTAATGATTAAAGTACTTTTCTATTTGGATTCAGGATTTTTGTTTTGGATTTGAGAATTGTATTTTAGAATTAATTTATCAAATAAATTATCATTATAAGAGTCATAAAATTATTGATCTATAATGGTTTGGATTTAATAATTTGAAATCATATGTTTAATAGTATTGATACCCAGTAACAATGATGTTTCCCTCAAAAAATTGATCATGTTTGGAATGGTTGATTATAAGGGGTTGAATGGTGTGAAGTCATTGAATTTGGGTCTAAGTTCTTCAAATGGTCTCCAACAGGTTTTGTTCATGGAGTAAAAAATTCCCAATGTCTCTCATATCTATGATTCATGGACCCGCTTTCTAGAGGTAGTACCTAGTTGGGTAACTCTTCCAATGACACTTAATAACTCACATTGGTCAAGAGGAAGGGTATTCGGGCTCATCACACCCTTTTGGGGGGAACTATTTACTATTTCAGGACTCTCTTATAGATTTAAGATATGTTTACGAATTCGTTGTTCATCCCAAGTATGCATGTATAGATTACCCTTATATAATGATTGATCATAAATACACATGGTTTCATAATCATCTATATGTATCTGAGGTTCTCCACTAATAGGGATATCTATATGTATCTAATTTTTTTCATCAATGGTACCCATTTATATGTGGATTAGAGATCCTTTTTCCGTTCATTAGAATGATGTTGGTTTTATGAAATTGGGTGAGGTGGTCAAGAGTTTTCTATCATCTAGGGAGATTGAAGATATTTTGATGTTGGTATCAAACCCATAAGATGGGATTTTTATGTATCCTCATGAGTGGAATTAGAACTAATGTAGTTTGGTGCCAGTTGATAGGACACATCACCTTTTAAGGTCATGTGATAAGGACCCAATCATGTAGTGTAATGTTATACAGAAATGATTCACAAGTGGACGGTTCCTGGTCAATGATGGTGTGGGACTTATACCAAGGTGGCCCAAGGGACTTTGGGTTGATATGGTCCCATCATTAAATATAAATTTACTTGGAATGTGGCCCAGAGAACTTTAGGGTGGATTTGGGTTCTGGGTTTGGACCATAGATAACATATCCCAGTTTATTGTGAATCAAATCCAACATAGTTTGTTAGGTTTGGGAATTGCATCAAGGGATGCCCACTTGATTAGGGCTTATGAATAAAAGCATCCCAGTTGAGGGTGACACGATTGGGAATTACACTCAGGGGTTTCCCACTATATTTGGTCTTACTCATGGAAGCATTCCACTTGAGGGGGCATCATTGGGGATTACACTCAGGGGATGGTCATCTAGTTCCCATTCATTGTGAATATTTCCATATAATGTTTGATATATAGATTTAGGAATTATACTATAGAGGATGCCCATTTGAGATTTGAGGCTGGAGCTTACATCTATGGAGAAGGCCCTATTGGGGTTTGGTATCATGTGGATTTCATGACTGTCGCTAACCTCTATACTCACCTGATTCATGCTCAGTGTGAGAAACGAGAGGAATCAGTATATCTTATGTTCACATGATCTCACCCTATCTGTAGATTGATGGTGCTATATCCCAAAGGGAGACGGATATGGATTTCAGTGAGTTCATCTTCTAATTTGTTTTCATATCCCTGGTAATTGCATAAGGTAATACATCTGACTACATATCTGGATGATGTGAATAGGATAAAAATTGATGCATCTTTTTAGAAAGTCTATGGATTACTCTCGGAGGAATCCACTAAAATTGGTTTTTTGGGGAAGGACCTCCTTCCCAGTCAAAGGGAATGACAAGCGTGATTCTCTCTATTACTTCCTGGAATAATGAGGTTCATATGAGAACCTCAAGGTTAGGGCCCACATTACCATGGAAATGTAAACCTAAGAGTATTACAAGAAACCACCATATTTAAGAGGTTACACATGTGACTCCACTTACCATGGGTTTGTAAATGTGAGGGGACACACTAATGTTCCAGATGATTTTATCATACATGTCAGGTGGCATTGAAGGAGGCCTTGGCCTGATGTCATCATATTGGTTCATAAATGGGGCCACATGGGGTCCAATGACATGATGTATGGTAGTGATAGGATCTGGGGAGTAGAACACCCTAGGATTTACCATTCTGTGTAGCAGGTACTTATGCAAGATGGGGTTCCCTCTGCATAGCAAGTTTCTACACAGGGGATGGGATCATCCATGTAGAATTACACTACACAGAACTAGGTTATATCTACATATGATGCTACTTTTTGGGGCTAGGTTCTGTCCACATAGAATGTTTCCACACATGACCAAATTCCTCCCACATATTTATTTTCTATGTGGGGTAGGGATATGCCTTCATAGCAATTTACTATGAAATATGCCCAAACAAAAAGGGTTCATGGGTTTTCACCTCATGGGATTGTGTCCACAATAGGATTTTGGGATCACGAACCACTAGATGATTTATTATTTCCTCCTTAATTCTATGTGGTTGTTTTTAGCTCTAGGGGATCATCGAAGGGGGCCTAGTTTTCATTGTGCCTCATTTCTTTGACTCCCTTTTACTAAGTCTGTTTTGTTCCATCTGCCCCTTCTAAGTCTTCCCTAGAGGTCTATTTGTTGAAGATCACATGGACTAGATACTAGTATGGTTGGTCATCCATGGTGGTCCATGGACATTCCTTTTTAGGATCCCATGATGGATTCCTCATCCTCTGAATGACTTAGTGAATGGGGGCATCTTTTTCAAAATTGGGTGTCATTTTTGGGATCATAAATCACTACCTCATCCCCACAAAAAAACATCATTTCATTTGTGGGATTCAACGTAGTCATCTTGTCTCATGAACTATTTAGTTCAAGGGAAATACTTGTTCGCACTGGCATAAATCACTACCTCAGCCCTACAAATGACATTGTTTCATTTCCGGGTGGTGGCGACATCTCATCCCATGAACTGTTTAGTTCATGTGGAATAATCATTCACAATAGTAGGTAGTGTCTCCCCCATCTCAATCCCATGAACTATTTAGTTCATGGATCATCAGTGAAGTGGAATAATGCTATGAAAAGTAGTGGTTCATAAAGGGATTTGTGTGTCACAGTCATGTCCCTTTGAATATTTTATTAAATATTTTATTGGTTTCCTCTCTAACCCTTTTCAATATTGATATAATAAACTTCTTAAATTAATATTTTTCAGGACTCAATAAATTCCCCCATCATAATGGGTTTCCATCGGGATGTAGAAGATACTATTCAGATATAGAAGCAGTCCTAATTTGAATGATGGATTGATAATTCTCTATTATTTTCTAAATCTGAGGGACTAAGTGAGAATTGTTTGACTATTATGGTTACATGAAAAACCCTAAAAATGTTGTGTCACTTATATTATTGCACTAATAGTTTCCTAAGTCTACCATGATATGGGATCAGCATGCATAACATGACTTTTTCTTAGGCCTACCTTTTCATTTTTTCGAACTAACAAGTTCTATGTCACTTTAATTTTTGATTTCAAGATTTTTTTCTAGACCGTGAGAAGTATAGGTCTAGAGAGCTGGTACTCCATATTTACCTAAGGTACCCTTTTTGTAGTTTTTAACATGGTGAGTTCTGTGTCTATTTTCGTGTGTTTTTTATAGTTTTACAATCTAGATTGATGTTGGTGATGTTTTAGGTCGAATAGATTTGACCATGAATTATGGGGTGAGGAGCCCAATATGGATTATTGGAAGAGAGTGTACCAATATTTTTTCATACATGAATCGGGTATTTTTTATAACCCATGTTTTGTGATTTCTGAATATGAGACATTACGTGGGAAAAGTACTTGAGGAGTATTCATGAAAATGGTTTCCAACATGATTTTTTTGGGGTTTATAGAGGTAGTAAAAGCCTTTTCGAGGGATAAATATTCCTTTGGTAATCATGCCTTTTTTGTAGGCAACTTATACAGACCCAGTCGGGGCATATTGTGCACAGTCAAACAAAGGTGTACCCAGGACAATGAACATCCATTTTCAATGGACATGTAACATTATGTAAATTATGACTTTTCAAGACCAGCAAGGGTGTCTTATCATGGGAATGATTTCTAAAAATAATGAGGGCACCTGTATCAGATTTTTCCATAAATTAGAATTCACTCATACATGCATTTGGATTGTGAAAGGATGGTTGAAGCAAGGTACATATTAACAAATTACGACTAGGAAATGATATTAAAACATAATATTTCATTTCTTTGGACAATGGATAAAAGATTATCCCTTTTCATGGTAATATGACTCAGAATGTTCTATCATTTTCATGCATGAAGGGGTGAAATGTTGTAAACTATAATTTGGGGGTTTTTGAATCCAAGGAGTTATATGGAATGTAAAAGTCATTTAAGACATACAGAGGTAGGAAAATCATATCGTACAGATGAATTTTCCTTCAGTATATATTCCATTTTTTGGGAGGAAACTTATGCAGATCCAACCAGGGAATATTGTCTATAGTCAAACAAAGGTTTCCCTAAGAAACTGGCCCTCCATTTCTGATGGTTAGGGATGTTTATGGGGATTTGGACCTTTCTGTACAAAGATTGTGGTTTGTGAATGGATATTTCTTAACCATGAAAGGGTCATTTCAAGAAAAAATTTCCCAAAATAGGCAAAGAAATCCCCCTTACTCTGGTCTAACCCAAACATTATAAAAACTATTTTTTATATGGTTGGGTCCAAGACATGAGGCCTACACATCACTATATATCTCATCAAAATGAAAAACAATCCATTCATAGTACTGGAAGGTTCCCCATGCAGGTATGGACCATTTATAGGAAATGGGAAGACATTTTTACCTAACTTCTCTACCTGGGATGTGGGGTTTGGGCATCACTATTTATCCTTTGATAATAAGAATCAACCCGGGCATAGTTCTTTGAAGTTTCCCCATGAAAGTCTAACATGTACATAGGGAAGGATAATCTGTAATTTTAGTTATGGATAGACACAAGATTGAACATTCGGGTGTCACTACGTACCCTATGATGGATGTAATCAGGTCACAAATAGTTCTAAATATCATTCAGTTTAGTATCATGTTACTAGGACATCAGTCACGTAGTTTAACATCGTGTGGAAACTTTTATTTCCATATAGTTTATCATCATGTGGATGGGACAATTTATCATGTAAACCATGAGTATCTAAAGGCTAATCAGTTTAGGATTCTATGATATACCCTAGACATGGGGTGTGAGGATAGTGTAAACCTTTATCCCAAGTATTCTTATATTAGGAAAAATGATACGGGGCGTGGAATCCATTTTAGGTATATGGAGATAGTAAAATAATTTCTTGGGGATGAATTTTCCCATAATTTATAGTCCTTTTATGGGAAACTTATGCAGATCCAATAGGGGAATATTGTGCATAGTCAAAAAAATGGTGACCCGAGGACATTGTCCCTCCATTTCTGATTATTGTAGGAAGATTGTAAAGATCTGAAATTTCCTATGGCATGGAGTTTGATGAATGGAAGTAATGTGTTCTGGTACATGAAAAACATCCAAAACATGATTGTCCATGAAGTGTGAAATTCAAAATATAAATCCAACTCATACATAGGGGGTCATTTCTGTATCATTGTTAGATCCCTGAATAAGGAACCTTGAATTGTGATCTCCTACATAAATCTATATTTTTAATATAATATATGGGAATAGTTTTTCATTTCTCTATGTCTAAGACTATGGAACAATGCCCATGTGCCAATATTTATCTTATGATGACAATAATTAATCCATACATAGTTCTCGGGGAACCATGCAGTTTAAGGTTATGTGGTAAGAACATAAGTTCCCCAATGTAAAGAGGAAATATTGCATATGGAGACAATATTAATGATATGAGAATCACTTTGTTTCATGTGACGACATGGATCAAGCCACATAAACTTCTTGATAAGGTATCCCAGTACATATCTAAATCGTACACAAGGAGGAGGGTATTTTTATCCTTTATTTTGGATGGACTCGAGATTGTAAATTTAGGCATCAATAGTTATCATGCATGGGAATAAATCAATCCATACGTAGTTCTTGATTGAAATATCCCTTCATAGGCCTATCCCATACACAATAGGGGGTTCTTTTGGGTGAATGAAATCGAATGTAGAATCTAGGCATCCTTTCATATCGTGTATGGGCATGAATTAGGCCACATATAGTTCTCAAATACGGCATGCTATATAACTGGTGTCAAGGGAAGTGTTCTCTCAGGTGGTAGCATTACATTGTTATGCAACTTAATTTCATACTATGAGGACATTGGAATTATAATTTTTATTGTCTTGTGACATGGAAACTATACCAAACAATTTTAACATCATGCGATTAGGATGATTTATTTAAGGGAAGAATGATTTTCTATACCACTGAGAAATAGAATCCTAATATTAAAAAAAGGCTTTGTGGAGAAAGTCTAGAAAAAAACATCCCCTATATGGAGGGAAATTTATAGTTGGGCCTAATTTTAAGAGTCTAGGCATCACTACATATCCTATGATGATAGGAATCAAGAAACATATTGTTCTAAATGGAAATTCTCTACACATGTCTAATCCATACATAGAGGGTCATTTTTTCCTATTGTTTGTGGATAGACCTAGGATATAGGGTATGGAAATCATTAATTATCTAGTGATGAAATGAATAAAGTTCTGCATATTTCTGGAGAAAGAGACTCCCAAAGTGGATCTGGCTCTCTTGTAGGAACATGGGTATTTTATCTTTCTCCCACATAGATCTATCTCACATGCGGTGGATCATTGATTTAAAATGTTAATTTTCCATGTAGTGTAACATCATTCAGTAAATATGATGGGTTTAAAAAAAATTAATGTCATGCAGCTTGGATCAAGGCATCTTGCAGTTTACTGTTGTGCAGTCGGGATGAAGGCATCATGCATTTTATCATTGTGTTGTCCGGACAATGGTTCGCTAAATTTTATCGTCATTCGGTTAGGATGAAGGTGGCATGCACTTTATCATCATGTGGTTAGGGAAAATGATTTTTTTAGTTTATAATAATGTGATCAGGATGATGACGTCATGCAGTTTATCATCATACATTTAGGATGAAGGCATCATGTAGTTTATCATCATGCAGTCAGGATGAAGGTGTTGTGTAGTTTATCATCATTCAGTCAGGATGAAGGTTCCATGAAGTTTATCATCATGCATTTAGGATGAAGGTTTCATGAAATTTAGCATCATTCAGTCAAGAAGAAGTAGTCCTGGATTTTATCAGCATTTTTTTAGAACAAAATAATTGTGTATTTTTCCATCGTGCAGTCAAGACGAAGGTGTTCAGCAGTTTATCGTCATGAGGTCAGGATGAAGGCGACATGCAGTTTATACATGGGTGGTCAAGATCAAGTAAACATTCATTTAATCATCATGCATTCAAGATTAATGTGTCAAGTAGTTTATCATCATTCTTTCAGGAGGAATGCTCCATGTTGTTTATCGTCGTGAAGTCGGGATGAATGTGTCATGTAGTTTATGATCGTGTGGTTAGGATGATTGTGTTGTTCAGTTAATCATCATGTGATCCGAATGAAACATTCATGCCATTGTCCATCGAGAATTCAAGATGAAGGTTTCATGCATTTTACCATCATGTGGTTAGGAAAAATGCATTGTGAATTTTATCTTCGTCCAGAAAGGAAAAAGGAATCATGTACTGGAATGAGATTAACTTCAAATCCATTATCAATGAAATCTTTTCAGACCGCGACAACATTTATCTTGTCAGAAATATACAAACTTTTGATTTGAACTTATATAACATCATTATCATCTTGATTTTTGAAGGATATAACCATGTGGAATCCTATATAATTAGTCTCTATCTAATAAACCTCATCATCTGCTACTTTTCCTTCAAACTCCTAGGGTCTTAAAAAATCTTCTATGAGTGCTTCCCTAAGGACTTTTTACAAACTCATTGCATCCTTGATTGATAGTTTGGCTAGTAACAAGGCTAGTTATTTCATAATTTCATAATTCTGGTCTTAAGACTATTGCTTCCCAATTTGGGGATTCTCTTTCATAGGAACTTTAGGGGATTGAGTATTTGATAAAGATGGATCATTTCTCAAAATAGGACCTGTTAGTTCTCCCATCCATGGGGAGCTAGGGCAAGCTAGTCTTCCTACTCATCAAGGGTAATATAATGAATTTTCATCTCCTAATTGATACTCCATAGTGATCAGTTCAATGTGAATTTTAGAAGTTATAAGGGGTTTTTGGATCCTTTTGGTCTCATTTAAGGGTTCTTCCATGAGTTTCTACAATAGTGATGGTATGAGTAGGGCCGAAATTAGTATTCTGGATCCTACTATGACTGCATCTTCCCCAGTATCCTTGGATCTTGTGGCCCCATCCTTTGATTCCAAAATTGAGTACAGGGAACTCAAGATCATATCCATACTCATCATCATATAATGGATCTATTAATTTAATGAAACTCATGGAACTTAAGATCTACTCCTTTTACATTGATGATTCTACTCTGGTGATAACTTCTAGTTGTTCCATTTGTCAAGGTGGTTCCTATTGGTTTGTATATGAGGGAATAAAATCTAAGAGTGTATAATCAAAATTTGGATATGGTGCAGGTTCATCTGTCAAAATTTTATCTCTATATTTTAGTCCATACTTATTTTTAGTGGGATGGTCTTTGGATTTTTGGGGCTTTGATGATGTTGGAAATGTTACAGTAGAAGCGGTTGGGGGGCATAGTTGGTTGTTTCAACTGTTCTTGGAGTATTACATGAGATTAGTTGATTGTATTACAAGTCATATAACTAAAAAAAATTGATCCCTTTTGCTAACAACTTCTTACAACTCAACTCCTTTCTTAAGGATAGTAGTAGAAACATACGCCACTTGCGCTGACAGCGGTCACAATTTTACATGATCAGAATCTATCATTTTTTATATGAGGTCTTGGAAGATGAAACATTCCTAAATGGTGTTCCCCAATATTTGGTGAAAGGGACAATAATTGGGTTGGTAATTGAGACCCTCCTCATCGGCCCTTTCAGCTTCATATGAAAGAGTAAATCATTGTCCATGGATGCTATAAAATATCCAGGGACTTCATCATCTATGAATGAGTAAAATATATTCATTTTTTCTCAAATTGATTCTATATAGGTCCTCTCAGCTAATCCTATCGATTTGGGGGTCATTTCTGCTTCCCATAGGGTGCTACATGATATGGTGTAGGATCAGGAACTAGAGATGGCATTGGATCTAGCTTAAGTGTTACTAATGGTGCCTCCACCTTTCCTACTCTTTTCCCTGGGACTAATTGAGGCACCAAAGAGTTATACTTAGAATATCATAAGGATTCGTCCATTATTTTGTAAATGGTAGACATGTAATATAACCCACATATATATTTCTTCAGGATGAGAGATGTTCACAGCTCATCATGGAGGTTATCGATTCACATAGAAAGCATATATTTCTAGAGAAGTGGTTGATTTAGGGAATAGATAAACCCTTTCCATTGGGTGATGAATTATAATACTCTCTCGTTCTCTTGTTATTTGATGTTAGAGAGGTCACCGAGTGATATTTTTTACAATATTTTGATTAAATACAAGAGTATCTACCAACTAAGTTCTTAACATACCATAATAGACTGAGCAGGAAAGCTGGTGTACCATATGAAATATGGCTTAAACAGGGTTCGCATGAAGCATTTGAGTTTCACTAATACATTTTTTCTTTGGAGCTCTCACCATGCGATCACAATTTGAGGCATATTGGGTAATATTTTTTCCCAGATCACATGAGAAATTGAACACTGGAAATATAAGAATCCCAAAATTTGGTGGTGGTGGGGTGTCACTTACCTAGTTGGGGTAAGGTTTCGGTTACGCCTGCACCAGTGCACGTCATTCCTCCATGGCTTCCAATGGAGCTTAAAAGTTTTCTATGGTGTCAATAAATGCTTCATGAGTGTTATATTGAACAAGTTATTAGATTTTTGGAACAATGGACGAGACATGACATTATGGTTCTACTTCTATTTGGGGAATTTATCCAACCAAAAACATATTTTGAGGATTTACCTGAACTTGTTCTGGTTTTTTCCTTAATGGATAGAAATCCTGGTACCCATCCATGATCAGGTCCTATTAGATCGATGTCCCATGTTCCATATTGGGTGGATGTCCTAGAATCACTTCAATTTCTAGGATAAACCCTTGTGGATGATGTGAACCTATTAAAAGTATATGTTTATGCTCTACCCATGGAGCATACTCAATATGAATGCTACCTCAGGGAAAATCGGCATTGATTCACCTAAACTCTTTCATTTGTTCCTCCAACTAAGTGAATCACTCTTCAAGGATAGGGAGATCATTATCATTTATTGGAGGAGGTGTGTTCTATAAGAACATTGTTTTATTCTTCTCCCAGATATATTTTCACTGAGGATGCGATGGAGGGTCGATCAGGGGAACATCCAAATTCATGGTGATACTCTAGTTCTGATTAAGAACACTTTTATTCTAAGTGTGGATTGGATTCTAGATGGAGTAATACTCCTATTTTTCTTCAAAATTTTCATCAATTTAATGTTTCGTTGTTGGATTTATATCCACAAAATTCACCAATGCATAATTCATTGTGGGAATCACACTAACTATGGAATGATAGGTGGGTTGTTTGTGCCCTTTGTGAGACCTCTCCCTTCCCTTCTCAGATCCTCTTCGGGCTTCCTGGTGAAGGTTTACTTAGGGAGAATCTTTATGTATCATGTTCATATGCCTCTATTATATAGGTAATGGATCATGAGATGGGATGGAACAGGAGACCTCTCTACTTTTTGTCCTCCCTAAATGGGACAAGATTGGTTTTCTTCAAGGGGTTGGTTAAGATAAAAATTCCCCCAGCACTGTGGGCTGGGGTTTCTCAGGTTATCTTGATCGAGTGCGATGGTTCATGTTTTTTGGTCTTCTGGGGATATTTTATTTTAAAAATTCCCCAACCCTAGAGGCTGGGGATTATCCCATATTACAGAGGCTATTAATGTGGTCACTACTCCCTTGATCTCACGCAATCCTATTTGAATTTGAGATGGAAATGATGATGGTCTTATACTTAAAATATTTGTTTCTGATGACATTAATAGTTCTTGATGATTTTATTTCATTGGACGAGATCCTTCTGAATGTTTTTTGTTTCTTAGTTTAGGTTTTTTTAATGCCTTACTCTCATTGGGATTGATGATTTTTAGACTTAATCAAGGTCTATTATTAATGGTTGTGCCACCTTTTCTAAGTAGTAATTTTCTTGATATCCACCCTAAAAAGATGAAATTATTGGATTTCATTTATAGTGGGTTTTTCTGGATGGTTCATGGGGTGAAATGTAATGATCCATTCTCCCCCCATCCCCAAATATGAACACTGGGTAGGGAATCACAGATTAGATAATGCAACTTATGTAGTGCATTGAGACATGACAGCTAGAGATGGTTTTGTTGCCTTTCTAATTGTGGTCTTCATATAAACCAAAGGGATTCTAAGTGGATTTTATGATGAATCTCTCCCAATATTTTTACATGGTCTTCATACCCATCGTAATGTAATAAATTTTCTTTTACGCGGTGGAGAGTTTTCAAGATATTGAGGAAAATGTTAAGGATGCACTCTTCTGATAATAACCATTGTATTTCAAATTGAGAAGTGGTTGAGGGCCAAAATATAAATAGTATATCATCCCTGGACAATTGTCTTCTCAGGAGAAACATATCCTTTTTTTAATTTAATAGAGACACCTCAACTTGATTAGCTCAACATGGACGCTTCTTGTTGGTTTTAATGCAAGTAGTAGGGCATATGGATGTTACGATATCATGATAATGAACTAGGGGTGTCTCATAGGATTGTAATTTTCCCAAGACATCTCTTGGTTGAGAAAGGATGTCACTTTTTATTGATGGGGTATATAACATGTCTGACACCACCATTCTACATGCCTCGTCATATGATTGATTTCCCATATTTTACTTAAAAAGGGGAGGACCTTATTATCGATATGAAATGTTAGTGCAGTGAAGAACATCATGGTTGGTTCTACCAAGGTGAGGAATACCATCATATCTTTATTGCTGACATCAGGGAGAATTTATGTAGTATATACCCTAGGGAGGACCTTCAGGGTAGATGACAGGAGGGGGGACTTCTTGTTATTTGATGTTGGTATGGGGAAGAACATCACAGTGAATGACATCATGGTGAGGACTACTATCCTAGATTGATTCTAAACTGTAGGGATAATTTTTCCCATGCATACCCTAGGGAGGACCTTCACGAAAGATTACCGCAAGGGGAGGACGTTCTTGCTAAAATAACACATCACAATAGGGAGGACCTTCGTAGTTAATGCTACCAAGGGGACCTACCATCATAGCTTGATGTCCAAATACCGGGATAATTTCTATAGTGTACACCCTATGGAGGACCATCAAGGTAGAAGACAGTAAGGGAAGGACCTTCTTACTAAAATAAGACATCACTATAGGGAGGACCTTCAAAGTTGGTGCTACCATGGTGAGGACTATCATCAAAGCATATTTTCCAACTTATGGAAGGATTTGTTAATCGTATACCCTAGTTAGGTCAATCAGAACATAATATGGTAAGGGGAGAACATTATTGCTATTTGATGTCACAATGAGGAGGACCATCACAGTAAATTCCATTTGGAAAGGACTACCATCATTGTTTGATGTCTGACTTTAGGGATAATTTCTGCAGTGTATACCCTAGGAGGACCTTCAAGGAAGACTACAACAAGGTGAGGACATTATTTCTCTTTGATCTGTTGGCCACAAGGAGGGTTACCATGATTCTTATCAAAAGATAATTTAACATAATCGATCATTTTTTTCACGAAGGAATCTTTCATTGTATGTGATCTTGGGAGGACCTAAAAAGCTACAGGAAACATTATTGTGGGGAAGAAATTCTCAATTACTACTTATACTTCCATAATATAGAAACTTATTAGTAGTATATTAATCCACCATGGATAATTACGTATAGGCATCAAGAATTCCATCTTCTAGTAGAGAAGGGTCGGGAATTTTTTCTTCATTTTTTTGTTACCTTTAGCGTGATTTATTTTTGGGTTCTCTCTTGTGAGTGACTGGGGACACTTTTTTTGGGTGAATGCCTTCATATAAGGGTGAATATTTGAGTGGATCCCCATGGTGATACTAGGATACTCCAACGAGTATCCAATGTTTTGGAAGGGAAATATGTATGTCCTGGAGCAGCCATCATTGTGGACCGGTGTCCCCCAGTTGGAATGGGTGTTTGTGCCTGATCCAGTTTTCTTGTGTAAACCTAGATGGGAAAATGAATTCATGTATTCTCTATAGTGAACACCCTATTGTGTGTATGATTAATCCTATATGGGGAGATGGGGTTGTGTGCCAAACTCATTATTATTTTTTTGGTTGTGATTATGTCTTCAAAATTATATAAGATATAATCAAGTATTTATATTAGATCCTCCAGAATTTATATGATGTGTTAAGAGATTTAGTTGGCTCGAACATGAATATATTACCCTTCCAGCATTGGAGTGTGAATATGTTGCTATTCTAGTCCTCTATTTCCTTTCAGTGAGTACTAAAAGTAATCCCATACATAGGTAGAGATATGGGTCCACCCCTAATTTATTATGGGGATATGCCAGATACTTTCTCTGATTTCCACCATATTTGTGTGGTGGGCTTCATATGATCGAGTATGAATTTTCATCTTCTCATTAGTTAAAATTGTATTTGATGGATGGTCTAGATATGAATCTATTGGAATATTACTATACATGTATTTGGTTGGAACTATATTTGAATGGTGGGATTTATATTTGCGAGTATGGATTTTCATCTACTCATTAGTTTCCGCCCTATTTGGCGGACGAGCGTCATATGCATTAGCTGGAATATGGTCCATCCTTTTTTTCGCCCTTTTCATTTTAGGAGCTTGGTATACATCCATGAGATTTTGAATCTACTTTTTTTTGTTACCACCATATTTTACTAGTGGGATTGATATTTTTGAGTATGGATTTCCATCTTCCTATTTTTTGCCTCCATATTTAGCTAATTGGCTTGGAATGCATTATTAGTAACTCTCATCCACTCATATTCCGTTTCCACCCTATTTTTATGATGGTATTCATGTTCATATGAGGTTATATACATCTGCCTATAATTGGCTACCCTATTTTCATGGAAAACTATGAAATCAGTAGTAGTACATTTCTCATGTCCATAATTGTCTACCTTATTTGACTGGTAGGTTTTTTGTTCATTAGTAAGGGTATGAATATGCCCATAATTTTCCATCACATCAGATTGGAGAGATTTATGAGTTTGAGTAGGAATATACATCTTCTCATGGGTTATCACCATGGTGGCCTTCTTCAACATAAACTATAATGATGGTATGATCCTAGTTATCTAATCATTTCCCTATGTGGGTTACCCTATGGAATCAGTTTCTCATAACTTTGGTTGGGTATCATGAGGCGGAATCTTCTACAATTTGATAATATTGGGTCGCATGACCTTGGTAGTGATGGTTTCCGACTGGAGCCCTTAGGTCGGACCCCTATGCTGCAAGGATGAAATCATTGGTGATGACTTCATCAACCTCCCTATGGTAAGGGAAGAACTTATTATCACTTTCTAGGGATAGTATCCTGAAATGGTTTGATATGGATAGTGAATTCATCTGGTTCTAAGTTGTCGATTGTCATTGGGAAGATGGCTAGTGGGGATTCAAGGACAAGAGGGCCTTCTTAGCTACCGTGAGGGTGGTGATACTACCATTCGAATGGTTCTCTCTAACCAGTGAATTTGAGACCTAGTGTTGAATAATTTGGGTGGGGAATGGATTCCACTTCTTCATAGAGTCCCCATCCTATACAATGGATGGTTTGCGTGCATGTGGAAACTTCTGAGATGCCCTTTGATTGAAGGAATATCTAAAGAGTGACTTCAATGTATGTGATAAGTAAGAAAAAAACCTCTTAAAATTATCATCTCATGACCACATGTGTAATTTATGGTATCATTTGACCCTCTTACATTTTGGATGCAAAAGGTTCCTTAAGAGGGGTAACACCACTACCTTGGTTAAGTATTCACATCAAGTTCACCATTTTGTTTCCCTTGAGGATGTGATTATGTTAGGATTGGTAAATTCAAAGGGTTTTAATGGTGTGAAGTCATTTATTTTTGGTACAAGGTCTTCGAACGGTTTCTAAGGAGTTTTTTCATAGACCCTTAAATTCTCAATGGCTCTCATATCCAAGATTCATGGACCTTATTTCAATAGGAAATCACTCATTAGATAACATGGCCAACAACACTTAAAAACTCATAATGGTTGAGAGTATTGGAATCCCATCCCATCAAACACTTTTGAGGGGAACTATTTCCTATTTCGAGAATACATTATGGAATTAATATATATTCCGGAATCCTTTGTTCATTCGCAAGTATGCATACATGGATTACCCCTAGGTAACGATGGATCATAAATACACATGGGTTTAGAATCATCTATAAGTATCTAAGGTTCTCCATCAGTGGGGATATCTTTATGTATATGAGGTTATCTATTAATGGTACCCTTTTATAGATGTATATGAGATCCTTTGGTCATTCATTAGAATAATGATGGTTTTAATCCATTTGGTGAGGTGCTCTGGAGTTTGATTTCATCCAAGGAGACCTGAGATTTTTTTATGTCGGTGCCAAACCCATAATATAGTATTCAAATGTATCCTCATGAGAGGAATAAGAACCGATGTACTTTGGTGATTTTTTATAGGACACATCACCTTTCATGTGCATGTGATAAGGACCTAACCATTCAGTTTAACTTCATGAAATAATGATTCCTAGGAGGAATATTTCCAGTCAAGGATGGTGTTGAACTTATACTGAGGCAACTTGAGGGACATGGGAGAGATATGGCCTCCTAGGAAGATATTACCCAATTGGGAATCTGTTTTATTTAACATTAAGGTGGATTTGGGTGCTGGATTTAGACCTCATAGAGGATTCCAATGTATCCTACTTATTTGGGAATTAAATCGCATGTGGTTTGATAGATAGGGCCTTACACTCAGTAGATTCCCTCTTAATTAGGGATTACTCATGGAAGCATCTACCTTTATGGGGCATGATTGGGGATTACACTAAGGTGATGACCTCTTAATTGGGGCATAGATATGGAAGTGGGTCACTTGAGGGGGTGGGGTTATTAGGGCTTGCACTCAGGGGATGCTCGTCTGGTGCTGCATCATTTGAAATATGTCCCATTGAAGGATGAGATGTGGTTTCGAGGTTTATACCATATAGGAGGCCCATTTGAGGTTTAAAGTTGGGGATTACATATATGAAGAAGACCTAATTGGGTTTGGTTATCATGTGGATGTAAGGTTTTCCACTTACCAATAATACCATATAGGTCATGCTCAGTGTGAGAAAAAATAGGAATAAGTATATATGATGATCACACGATCTCACTTTATCCACTTTTGAATGGTGTTGGATCCTAAAGGGATAAGAATAGGGATTTGGGTGTGACCACCTCCTATTTTATATCATATCAAGTATAATCATGAATTTTGATCCATATAGAAACCTCCTAGGCTATGGTGTAGTGGAAAAAAGTGATGCCTCTTACTAGAAAGGTGAGGGGCTTACTCCACGAGGGATGACCTAAATTGGTTTTGGGGGGGGGGACATCATTCTCTATTAAAGGGGAAGGAAACTCTGATCCTCTCTACTCCCACCTATAAGGGGGAGGTTCCCATGAGTAACTCTAGGTCATGGGTCGCGTAACCATGGGAATTTAAACTTGAGGGAATTCTGAGGACACACATTGTTGTAAAGATTACACACGTGACTCCTTTTACCATGGGTATGTAAATATGAAGGGACACACTGATGTGACCAATTATTTTATCATACATGTTGGGTGGATTTGAAGGAGTAATTTCCTCGATTTCATCATAATGGTTCACGAAGGGGGCCACATGGGGACCAATGAAATGATAGAAGGGAGTGATGGGAGCTAGTGATTAGAACACCATATGATTCCCCATTCTGCATAAAATGTTAATATATGATATGGGGTTCCCTCTACATTGTATGTTTATATTGGGGTTAGGGTATTGTCCATGTAGGATTACACTACATGGACCTAGGTTCTCCTTGTGTAGTGTGTTGTATTGTGAGGCCAGGTTTCTCCCATGTTGAATGTTTTTATGCAGGGATGAATTCCTTTTGCATAGCTATTTTCTAAATTGGGTGGATACCATCTGCATAATGATTTTCTATGTGGGATGCCTATCCGTAAAGGGGGTATCGGTTTAAACATTAAGATATTGTGTCTAAAAGGGAATTTTGGGTTCACAGACCATGAGATGATTAATTATTTCCTTATTAATTATATGTTGTGGGTTTACCAACAGAAAATCAACGATGGGTATTTGATTATCATAGTGCCGTATTTTCTAAAATCTCTTCTGTCCAAACTCCTCTATTTCGTTTTTCCCTTCTAGTTCCCCTTCAGGGTCTATTTATAGAATATAGGAGGGAAAAAATATCAGCATGGTTGGACATCTTTAGTGGGAAACATACCTTCTTTTTCAGGAACCCTGGAAGAATGCATTGACATGTGATTTCCTTAGTGAGTGGGGACATCATTTGTGAAAGGTGGAATCATTTTTGGGGTTGGAGATCTCCACCTAGATCCCAAAAATGACTTCATTTTTTTGGTAGTCGATTGTACCATCTCATCCCATGAACTATTTAGTTTGTGGGGAATAATAATTCATGGGGGAAGAAATCACTGCCTAGCCCCCACAAACGACTCCATTTATTTTGTGGGTGATGGCGTCATCTCATCCTTTAAACTATTTAGTTCAGGAATAATCATTCATGGGGGAATATATCACCACCTCAGCCTTAAAAATGACTTCATCATTTAGGGTCAGTGTCATGAACCGACCCAAGATGGGATCATGCTATAACTACCCCAATCCTGCCTCCATTGTCTAGGGGTGGCAACAGGTGTCAAATTCTCACTAAGCTCAGGGAGTCCTTTTCCTAAAAAACATATAAACAAGCACAAATACATCTCAATGAAGAATTGTAGATGGAAAGAAATAAAAGATGTGACACTACTATTACATAAACCAAGCATGCATGAACCCCTAGACAGTATGATAGTATGGTAGTGTAAACTAAAATTAAAATTTTAAAATACGTGCCCAACTAGAAACCTATCTTATCTAGACAAAATAGGAAAAATAAAATAGATGAGAGAGACTAGCACTGCAATCCAAATTTATGATAGTTGTATGTGATATGAGCACCATGTATCCCTAAGATACTAGGAATTCACCATCATACTTTTTTCATCTACAAGAGACACTTCACTTGATGGGAAAATCCCATGCCTGGGTGAGTATATACATACCTAGTAGAATTCCCCATAGTGTGTGAAGGGGGTCAGTAAGATATACCCTGAATAGGAAATCAATAGGGAGAACAAGGTATGGTAAAATATAATAGAAGGAGTACAACTCAACCCAACAATAGAGTGAATGTAGACTCATACAAACACAAGGATGCTAAAATGGTGAGAATATGAACTTCTTGTTGAGTCTTCACTACATATAGCAGGAGAGTGGACTCATCTAACCATGAGATGTTAGACGTGTAAAACATGTGGCATACCCTCCATGTCTTCACCTCCCCTATAAGGAGAGTAACCAAAACCTAAGGAATGGGTACTAAAAAATAATATATATATATATATATATATATATATGATCAGTGAAAGAAGATAAAATAAGGGATTAAGGGGATCTTTATCTCACAACTCATCCCAAGAAGATGAGTATCCAACAGTTCAAAGTTAAGTACATTTGTGATTACCATCACCTCATACATCTTCCATGGGAAACTAAGTCGATGTGGCTCAATTACGAAACCATAATATTGTATTATTTGGGTAGAAATGACTTACCCACATGGATTTAAGTCGCTTCAGAAGAATGTGTCTTAGTGGGGAAAGTTCCCCTCTTTCTCATGAGTCCAAATGTACATCAAACCATATCTCATCTATGGGCCACCCAAACTCAAAGTAGAGGACTCGTGTCCAAGTGCATCAGGGGGTTCCACTCTAATAGTCACCGAGGAATTCCACTACCTAGACCAACTAGATGGTACCACTCGGGAAGGTCTTCAGGGAACACCACTTCCCATATCCTATTAGAGGGTAAGCTCGGTATGTCATCAGGGAAACTCCACTGCCCAGTATAGCTGGAGGGTTACACCTGGAAGTTTCCATCGAGGAATACCATTGCCTATACTAGCTATAGGATAAGACCGTAAGGTCAAGAAACCACACTTCCTAAGTCTAATTGGAGTTAACATGAAAATATCATTGGGGAACACCACTTCCTAGTCCTACTGGATGGTAATCCTGAAATTGCTATCGAGGAATGCCAATACCCAGACCACCTTGAGGGTAATCTTAGTACTTCTCTTGTAATCATATATGATCTCTACCATCATCGAGTGTCACCTATGTCCATGCCAAACTTGGAACATTCATGTCATATATCTAAAGCTTCTTTCAAGGGAACCATCAAGTTATACATGGAAAACCACTCAGGATAGGCATCTCGCGGGCCAATAATTGAGTCCAAATGAAGGGGAAATTAGAGGTAGAAGATTTGTAAAAAGGTACCCAGTGTTTATGGGGCCCACAGGATGTGTGGCCCCACCTTGTCATCTGGTCGTCTACCTACCCATACTTGGGTACTAATGTCTGTACACATACCCCTTTTCATGATCGTGTAATCCCACAGTACATGGAATATCTGGTAGAGAGGCTTACGAGTGAATGATGCTCGCCATTGTTTTGAAGCGAAAAAACACAATTTCACTAACATTACTCCTCAAATGTCCCTAAAATCTTGGAATACATCTCTTCATATATCTTCTCCACTCTCACCAGAGTCGATTCTAACCTAATATGTGGATTCTTTTCAAACACATAAAAAGTATCTTCCAACGATATTCCATTCAGGTTTCCTCAATGATATTTCATTCATGATTCCTCATTTAATGAGATCACAAATAAGGTTCTACACATAACAACAAGTAGAAAATTAGGATGGCCTAGATAACCAAATAGATCATCACACTATTATGACCCTTTTAGAAAATATCATAAGATCAACCAATCATTTGTCCAGATCGGACACCTAGTGAAAAAGTCACATTTCACCATAACACACCCAAATTATGCTTCATGGGTCCCAGACCTCAATCTCAATTTAAATATTTTAAATTATTATCAAAAGATCTGCATCAAAAACCGGAATCACGACCCTGCTGATATCACATCAATTGGACGTTAGAGGTGGAAATTATGGCAGGTGAAACTTTTAATCATAATTATATATTATTATTATTTATATATTTATGTTACCTGATCCATAAACCTGAATAAGGAATCTAAATTCAGTCTCTAAATGACTATCTTGAAAATGGGGTCATGTTGTTGATGATGTTGTGTCAATCCGATGTCGCACGGGGGAGTTACGTGGATTTAAATAAGTTAATAATATTAATAATATTATTACTATTATTATTATTATTATTATTATTATTATCCTTTTCTCTTATGTTTTCTCCCCCAACTCTAAGTAAACAATAGCCGCCAAGCCCCCTCCCCATGCCAGCCATGTCTGTCATAGCCTCTGGTCACATTCGTCTCCACCGTCTACGGGAGTCATAATTCTTCCACACCTCTGGTTCGCTCACCCTCATCACAGGCTGAAGCTGCATCTGACGTTCTATCATAGCCTTCTCCACTTGAACCACATACCGCTACTGCACTGCTCTGTCGTTTTCATCACTGGATCACCACGAGTCACACCGGACCATCGTCCCATCCACCCTGCTCGCACTGACCACACTCTGTAAGACCCCAAAAATCCATCTCACCTTATTCAAGAAACTAAACCCTCATTCCAACCTGAAACTTGGAAGAAATATCATATACGAGATCCTTATGTTTGGATCTCCACAAACCCAGTCTCCTCTCATGATTTCGTCTTTGTATCATCAATCCTCCTTGAATATGGGCACTTGATTGAGCTTGGGTCTCCTAGAAAATCTTGATTCAGGAACTATAGTGTTCCTACAGTAAGGAACAAGTGAAGAAAAGGACCACAATAATGGTTTTAGATTTTTTCCCAATATTCCTTGGCTGATTGATCAAGAATGTGTGATTCGTGTTAGGAAAAAACTGATAATGAAATTAATTCTAGTATTCATGCACATGTAAGGGGCACAAATCGAAGAAATAATAAAAAACATGCTCAATCGTTTAATAAAATGAATAAAAACACCAAAGATGATTCCTACCTATATTTTATCTATCATTTTTGAAGAATAATGTGCTCACAAAGATCCGAAGTTTCATCATTAACCATCATTGTTCGTTGACGTTTTCCGACGGAAAGGAGAGGGGATCTCTTGAAGGCGATTTATGATATTATGAGTTAACCCTGGGAAGATTCCCATAATAACACATTTATAGGGAATTTTCGGTTAGGTCAAAAATAAAATAATTAAATAAATAATTATTTTATTATTTTATTATTCGGCCTTCATATAACATAAGCCGCACTCCCGAAGTCGAAAACATTTATACCCTGCCTAGGGTAAAACCTATATTCATAACTCAATGACGGCCTAATATTTTTCATTTGAGTCCCCATTAATGAGTTACTGTTTTGAGATATTAAATGAATAAATTAATAATTTAATTCATCTATTTAACATACCTCCAATGAGAGAGGGGTCCAAGTATCCCACAGAAACTCATTTTAGGTCATCCCTTGTGTAAGAACCATGTTCTGAACCCAAACATGGCCATAGATTTCTAAACTGAGCTACCATTTAAGAGTTGTCCCATTTTCATTAAAATGATTAATGGGTAAAATATATAATATATTTAATATTTTTATAAAATTAATTAAATACACATCAATCCTCAAAATAATTCATTATCTCAATGCCTGGCTTTGAAAATATTCCTTGAAATATTCCAAAGTCTTATAGGAAAAAATGAGGGTCTTTACATTATTCCCTTCCTCAAGTATTTTCTTCCCCAAAAATAAAAAATTAATAAAATAGTTGGTACCACTGATCATGAACCTAGATCTTCCCTACTTCAAGATGTATGGCCAAAGTAGAAGTGTGAAACTTCCTCATCACCAGTCCTCATAATCTGACTGGAATCACCATTTGTCCCTAAATGTTGTGATCCCCTTATTTAGAAAAATACATTGGGTTAAACTCCTAAGGATATATGATGACACAAGACCTCATAGTTGATGTATCCAAATTGAGACTCTATCACAAGCTCTGGTATTAATGGATTCAACACCATTGATAGAAGAAAAAATGTACCCTCTTGTTCCACCACTGCATCACGGTTGATGCCATGAATGCATGAGTACTGTAACACCCCGAGCTTCCACGATACGCTTCTCTTTCAATAGTGCAACAGCTTGCATTGTACGCAGGTTCGAGATTCTAACGCACCGCGACCAATCAAAATAGCCATTATTATAACGACCCATACTTTACATACATTGTTAATACTTCAAAATTGAAGCACACTTATTACAACATATAAAAAAACCAGGGAAGGACCGTATAGGTATAGTGTCTTTAGAAACTGGGAAACATAAAAAACTGGTTCATAAAGCATCTACATTATCTCCCATTTATTTCATCATATCTATAGTCCCTTTTGGAATATCTTACTTAATAACCTTCTTCCTGACCTGGGGAAAGAAAACATACAAAAGGGTGAGCTCAAATGCTCAGTAAGGGTAAACAAAAGAAATATAAATCACATCATATTCATAAGAACATAACATTTTGGAAATCTTAACCTTCAAAAGAGATCATAATTTCATAACATGGGATAAATCATAGTAGTGAAATGTAATCCCAATAATCATAACTTAAAACATGAAACTTTGTGGCATACACACATAATCATATAGAATCATTTCTTATTAGTCAAGACCCATTTCCAAGACTATCTTAGTGGACAAAGTCCATTTCTGAACCGAGTTCATTCCTCGTTTCAGTCCAGTTTCACTGAACCGGTTTAACCCGCCGTTCTAGCCATGTCTATCTCATGAGATATAAAAATCTTTACCCAATGCATTTGAGGGAGATATAGGTCCCACACATCTCATAATGATACCATTCTTATGTCTGCCACAAAATCAAAAATCATACATCATTGCATAACCCATGTAATAAAAATGGGATTCTTAAACATCGTGACATCATAAAACAATTCATATAAGATAAATGAATTCATAAAAATAATTCCATCACAAAAAAATCAAATAAATGTAATAATAGGGATAGAAACAGAACCCAATATTATCTTAGATGGAAAATAATTTTGATAAAACACTTGAATTCCATTCTTGAGGAAAATATTCTTTCTAATTCAAATACATTTTTCTTTCTTAACATGTCATATAATTTTGAACTAAAAAAAGTTGATTAAAAATAAACTTGAAAACTTTTAAAGGAATCTGCATGGAAATAATTTTCTAAAAATCCATTCATGCCGTATAAGTTAAAAAAACATTCTTCTCATACTTTTGTCGGAAAAGTCAAAAAGTACCTCGTATGAAAAATGATAAAAGTTTCCTTTCATATATTTTACTAAAAACTCAACGAAGGGTAAAATTGGATATAAACTATTTTTAAGGATATAAATATTACATATTGAGGAAAAATAGATGTGGATGATAAAATACACCCTAGTAAATTCCAAAGTATAAACAATCTCTGATAAAAATGAGATTGTGATATTTCCCTTACCTTAGGTCTGATTTTCTTCGTAAGTGTCTGAACCTCCTGTATAATGATTTAAATAATGTCATTGACTTATTCCATAATCATAATCATTGTTATGATATCATATTTGGTAATATTCTTAGCTTATTATTAGTAAAATTTCATTGCTACTTGTTATTCGGGTGTTTAATACTTTTTGTTCTTATGCGTGTTTTGTCAAATAAATTCTTATTATTATTTTTAGGTTATAGATACCTCATTTCCAGAATGTTATTATTTTAATATATATCATATTTATTCACTCAATTCATTTATTTAATCATTATTCAATGAAAATCATTTAGAACGAGTCGCATCACATCGTGGAGACGGTATTCCGTACGTACGCCCGAGCGATGATATCGTTCCCATGGTCGTGGAATTGTATTGGAGTGTATGTATACTATTTCAGAATCAATATCACTTTACAATAATTATATATATTCATTATTTACACCATTATACCAATCCAAGTAAGGTGGTGGTGGAAAATAGATTACACCACGGCGTGGAGACGGTATTCCGTACGTACGCACGCGCGGTGATTTCGTTTTCTATAGGATGTATAGATGGTGAAATAGGGTTGTTTCATACTTATAATAACATATCAGTATATGAGTGATACTGATGTTATTAATTCATAATTAAACAACTAAAGAAGAAGAAGTGGAAGAAGAAATAAAGTTGAAAGAATCGGTAACAGACATAACCTCTTCTTTGAAGCGCTTCTTTGAGACCTCATTTTCGGGCAATAAAATTGGTCTTTGAAGAAGATCAGGACCTCTAGGATGTTTCTTGGGAAGTGGAGAGGAGAAATTGACAGGGGGTGTCTGAGCTTGAAGGCTCAAAGTGGTGTGAGGAAGAGAGGGAGGAGGTTCCCTTTTATAAGGGAGGAGAGGGGCACCTTTGGAAAAACTAAAAATAATATTTTATTATAAAGACATATTCGGTTTTAAATAGCTCCAAATTGATTTATTTATAATCTAAGGTGGGGATGTGTCGAAATACTCTCATAAAATATAATTTGGACAAGTTTAGTTTACTATTTTAACCTTATCATTTAGATTTAACTTTAAGTTAGATAATTGTACTTTTACTGTGTCTTTTTGTGTTCTTACACTATAAGGTTAATAAACATACTATAACAAGACAAACTAACCCCAATATGTTTATTACTAATATATATAGCCTTATCTAAGTCATGTTGCCTAACCATGGATTTTTAGGAATAAAATAACAATTAATAATATAATATTGGTTTTAAAAACAATTTTATGTCAATTTTGACAATATTTTGTAATTGATTTTTATGAAAATCATAACAGAATGATTAGTTCGAAAAAAGTTAATTAAATCAATACTAACATGTCATATTAACCTAGAAAATTAGTTTAATTCATAAAAAGTCTCAAATTGCATTTATTTGGGTATTTATAACATCAATTATGTCAATATTTCATTAATAAGATAATTACTGCATCATCTTTGTTTCATAAATAAAATAAATTATTTATTGTCTAAAATTTACAAATAAAATACCATTATGTAGGAAATCTTTCTATCTTTCTAAAGAATATTTATAGTCGAATATATCTTATTTATAACCCTATATTTACTTATTAAACTTTGATTTTAACTATTTTAACCCTTCTTTAAATAAATTAATAATAAATGTCCTAATCTAATCCAAGTGGGCCTAAATGGTCATATTTTATTCCTAAGGTTGTTTTTGGTCTAATTACACTTATCCAATAGAATTAGTACATGTGTTAGTGTAATAATAATATCATTTTTACCCTTAACTACCCTATCTACTTCTAACCGTGGTAAATAAAAGTAAAAAGTTACTATTCACCAAAAAATATTTTCATCTCATTGAACCACATTTTACTTACTTACATCAACCGTGTCTCTCGGGTTTTTGAAATTCTACTCACAGAAGCGGTAAAATTATGTTTTATGTAAATTTGCAAATTCTCCTAGGAGGTGGGTAAAAGACGGTGAAAAGTTCAATAAAATTTTTATATATCTAAAATTATTATAAAATTACTCCGATGAATTACATTGAACTTATATAGGTATTATGTATCAAATTTGACCTAAAATAAATTTAAATAAAATAAATACTTATTTAAATAAAATTTCGGTTTTTAAATAGTAACCCAGTGTTTTCACTATTCATCAAAAATTGAAAGTTTCCAGAAAAATACCAAAATTTCACCCAAGGCTAATTTCGATATTCCGAATCCAAAAATGAAGTCCATTTTGAGAAATAAAATTTACAAAATTTCAAAAAATGGTTATTACTATTCATAACAGCTAGTTTTAATAATATTTTAATAGCATATCGTTGTTTAGTGAAACTCGGTTTTGCATACGACACAAGCTATCAACGAAGGTCGTGATTGCGTGTAAAGAAAGACAAGCTAGTGTAGTGTGTAGTGAAAGATTTCGTTGATGATTTATATAAAATAAAAAAATATATTTCTTATAAAAGTCTCGGGTGTTACATTCTACCCCCCTTAAAATGAATTTCGCCCTCGAAATTCGTCACTTGTAACAAATAGATGAGGATACCTCTCCCTCATCATATCCTCAAGCTCCCATGTAGCTTCTTCTAATTGGTGGTTCCTCCATAAAACATTCACCAAGCGAGTGGCCTTGTTCCGTAAGACTTTTTCACTACGATCGAGAATCTCTATCGGCTATTCTTCATAAGAAAGATCTTGTTCAAGTGGTACAACTTCTAAGCTGAGTACACGTGAAGGATCAGGTATGTACTTTCTCAGGAGAGATACATGGAACACATCGTGAACTTGAGAGAGATTTGGTGGAAGCTCCAATCGGTAAGCTACCTTCCCAACACGATCCAGTATTTCGAAAGGACCGATACACCTAGGGCTCAGCTTTCCCTTCTTTCCAAATCTCATTACTCTCTTCCAAGGAGATATTCGTAGGAACACTTTATCACCCACTTCAAACTCCAAGTCTTTTCTTTGGTTGTTGGAATAACTTTTTTGTCGACTCTGAGCTGCTCTTATGTGTTATTGAATAGATCGGACCTTTTCTTCCATCTCATCAACAAGATCAGGTCCTAATAGCTTTCTTTCCCTAACTTCATCCCAGCAAGTTGGAGTCCTGCATTTCATTCCATAGAGAGCTTCATAAGGAGCCATTTGAATACTAGAGTGGAAGCTATTATTATAAGGAAATTCCACCAAAGGTAGGTTTTGATCCCAACCACCTTTGAAATCCATAGAGCAAGCTCTCAACATATCTTCTAGAGTTTGAATTGTCCTCTCAGACTGATCGTCTGTCTGAGGATGATAATTAGTGCGGAAACTCAAATCTGTATCCAGAGTATGCTGAAGACTTCACCAGAACCTTGAGGTAAACCTCGGATCCCGATCAGATATAATAGAAAGTGGTACTCCATGCAATCTTACCACTTCTTTTACATATATCCTGGAAAGCTGGTCCAGGGTGAAATCCTCTCTAATAGCAATGAAGTGTGCAGACTTTGTAAGATGATCAAATATGACCCCGATAGAATTATTGCCTTTGGATGTTTTAGGAAGTCCTGTGACAAAGTCCATAGTGATGTTTTCCTATTTCCATTTGGGTATGGGTAATGGTTGTAACATCCCCTTAGACTTCTGTCTCTCAGCTTTAACTTACTGACAAACCCAGCATTGAGAGACATATTCAGCAACATCTCTTTTCATGCCATCCCACCAGAAGTACTCTTTCAGGTCTCTATACATCTTCGTGCTTCTCGGATGAATAGAGAATGAAGAACTATGAGCCTCATCCCGTAGCTCCTTCTTTAATTCGGGGATGGGAGGAACACAAACCCGATTCCTGAACTTTATTATCTCATCACAATCAAGGTTGAATTCAGGAACATTTCTCACCTTCTTTTGTAACTCTACATCTTCTTTATGTTCCTCTTTAATATTAACATGTAAAGATGGTTGAACATTCATTTGATAAAGATGCGATTTTTCCCCTTCAATTATAATTCCAAGATCCATCCTTCGAAAATCCATAAATATTGGATATTTTGGGATCCTCATCATAGATAAACTGGCATGGTCTTGTCGACTTAATGCATCTGCAACCTTGTTTGCTTTCCTGGGGTGGTAATGAATTGAGCAGTCAAAATCCGTAATCAGCTCCACCCATCTTCTTTGGCGCATATTCAGCTCCTTTTGTGTGAAAATATACTATAAACTTTTATGATCAGTATAAATGTCACACCTTTCTCCATAAAGATAATGCCTCCAAATTTTTAATGCAAATATTACCGCAGCTAACTCCAAATCATGAGTTGGGTAATTTTTCTCATGGATTTTCAACTGTCGTGAAGCATAAGGTATCACCATATCATTTTTCATAAGAACACACCCCAATACCTTCTTGGATGCAACAGTGTAGATCACAAACCTTTCTCCACTACAAGTCAGTGTGAGCATAGGTGCACTGGATAACCTTCTTTTCAACTCCTTGAAATTCTCTTCACATTCATCCGTCCAAACAAACTTAACTCCTTTCCGAGTGAACCTGATGAGTGGATTAGATAATCGTGAAAAATATTTCAAAAAACGTCAATAATATCCTGCCAAACCAAGAAAACATCGGATCTTAGTTACTGTTGTTGGTCTCGACCATCTTTCGATAACCTCTATTTTTGCTGGATCCACAGATATCCCCTCTTTTGAGATTATGTGACCCAAAAATGAAACTTTATGAAGCCAAAATTCACACATGGTAAATTTTCCATAAAGCTTCTCCTTTCTCAGGGTCTTCAATATAATTCTCAAGTGATCTTCATGTTCTCCCTTTCTCTTTGAATATACAAGAATATAATCTATAAAGACTACCACAAACTGATCAAGATAGTCTCTAAAGACTCTATTCATCATATCCATGAAGATAGCAGGGGCATTAGTAAGACCAAATTGCATCACTATAAATTCATAGTGTCCATACCTTGTATGGAAAGTCATCTTTGTTATATCCTCCCTTTTGACCCTTAATTGATGATACCCTGAATGAAGATCAATCTTGGAATAGTATTGATCTCTGCGTAGTTGGTCAAATAAGTCATCAATGCGCGGGAGAGGATATTTGTTCTTGATAGTGATCTTGTTAAGTTCTCGATAATCAATGCAGAGTCTCATTGATCCATATTTCTTCTTAACAAACAGAACAGGTGCTCCCCAAGGTGACGCACTAGGGAGTATGAACCCCTTATCAAGATTCTCTTGGAGTTTCTTCTTTAATTCATGCAACTCAATTGGGGCCATTCTATAAGGTGTCTTTGAAATAGGTAAAGCACCCGGTACGAGTTCTATTAAAAACTCAACTTCACGATTTGGTGGAAGACCCGGAAATTCATCCAAAAAGATATCATGAAACTCCCGTACAATGGGAATATTCTTAATCGTGAGTTTCTCACCAAAAATTTCAGATAAATAACCTTCATTTGGTGGAATCAAGACCCATAAGATGGAAGAAATTTCCACTGGAAGGTTATGATCATCCTTGCATCGATAGACGATCAAAGATTTATCTGGAATAAGAAATGTGACTTCCCTTCTTTGGAAATTGATATGAGCTCCATATAGAGAAATCCAATACATGCCAAGAATCACATCAAATTCCACTATAGGGATGATCAGAATATTTTCAGGAAGCACTTTCCCACAAACTTCAATCGGAGAATAATTATAAACTTTTAATGCGACTATTGTTCCATTAGGGGTTGTCACAGCTAACTCAACATCTAATTGTTGAGGTAATACGGCGATACCCTTAGAAAATTCTTCAGAAATAAAAGAGTGGGTTAATCCAGAATCAAATAAAAAATTTCTACTTTAGAGCGGATGGTAAGTGTACCATTCACCACTTCTTTATCGTACTCCACATCGCAGATAGAAATTGCATGTGACTTTCCTTTTTCTTTATCCTTAAAAGTTTGTTGATGTCGATCATTATCAACAACCCTTGGATTAGGTAATTTATTGGCATAATGCCCCATTTCCTTGCACTTGCAACATTGAAGTGTAGGAGGTGAACTATGTGTAGCCTTTTCATTGTTCGCATCACTAGACATCCTCTTCCCTTAATTGCAGCATTCAAATGCCCGATGACATTCCTTTCCGCATTTTAAACATTTACTTTTCCCTTTAAGACAACTCCCTCCATGTTTCTTTCCACACTTTTAGCATAAGGAAAAACTCATCTTCTTTTCAGTGTGCTCTTTAGATTTTCCTTTCAATTCCATTTTCCTCTTCTTATCAAATCCATATGACTGATGGGTTACTCCAATCTCTATCTCAACTTTGAGAAAACATCGAATGATTTCCTCGTATCTATTAAATTCCCTTATGGCTAACGCCCTTCGAAGAATTGGTTTTAAGCCACTAAATAATCGATCGATCTTACTCTCAGGTTGGATAATAATACCAGAAGCGTACCTTGCAAGTCTTGTAAAATTTGCTTCATAGGTACCAATAGATTCATCATCCTTTTTCTTTAGTTCAAGAAACTCCTTCTCCATCTTTGTTCGTAGAATACGAGGGAAGTACTTATTGAAAAATAAGTTCTTGAACTCGTCCCATTCCATGGAATCAATTTCATCCCATTGCCTCATATTCTTAATAAGATTCCACCATTGATCAGTATCACCTTCCAAACGATACACTGCTAAGATGACTTTATCATGTTCAGAACATTGAAGAACTGAAAATATCTTTTCAGTAGTATAGATCCATTGTTCATCAAATAATGGATCAGTAGACCCGCTGAATGAAGGTGGACGCTGTCTCATGAAGGATTCAACAGAATGTTGCTCCTTCCTCTGCTCGTTTGGAAGTCCTGCATGATTCATAGCTTGAGAAAGTTGTGTGATCATGGCTACAAGATTTTTCATTCCAGCTCCCATAACGTTTGGTTGCTCAGGGGGACAATCATTTCATTTCCCGTCACATTCCGCATTAACACGGTTCCTTCAGGTTCCATCCATTGACTAAAACCAAGAAGAATAGTGTGAGCAACACTAATTATAATAGGAAAACCACATAATCAAGAATAAAATTTCACACTTAAGGTCTTATCCTAGGTTATTCATGGCCATTTATAAAACACTAATATTGTGTTCTATTCTTAGACTTATCCTTAGGATTCTTACTAAGGCTTTCACATCCTAGTTTCCAAAGGTTGACTATACCTTTCCTCTGATACCAACTATAACGAGCCATACTTTACATACATTGTTAATACTTCAAAATTGAAGAACACTTATAAAAACATATAACAAAACTAGGAAAGGACTGTATAGGTATAGTGTCTTTAGAAACTGGGAAACGTAAACAACTGGTTCATAAAGCATCTACATTGTCTCCCATTTATTTCATCATATCTATAGTCCCTTTTGGCATATCTTACTTAATAACCTTCTTCCTGACCTGGGGAAAGAAAAAATACAAAAGGGTGAGATCAAATGCTCAGTATGGGTAAATAAAAGAAATATCAATCACATCATATTCATAAGAACATAAAATTTTTGAAATCTTAACCTGCAAAAGAGATCATAATTTCATAACATGGGATAAATCATAGTAGTGAAATGTAATCCCAATAATCATAACATAAAACATGAAACTTTGTGGTATACACACATAATCATAGAGAATAATTTCTTATTAGTAAAGACTCATTTCCAAGACTATCTTAGTGGATAAAGTCCATTTCTGAACCGAGTTCATTCCTCATTTCAGTTCGGTTTCACTGAACCGGTTTAACCTGCCGTTCCAGCCATGTCTATCTCATGAGATATAAAAATCTTTACCCAATTCATTGGAGGGAGATATAGGTCCCACCCATCTCATAATGATACCATTCTTAATTGGGACACAAAATCAAAAATCATACATCATTGCATAACCCGTGTAATAAAAATGGGATTCTTAAACATTGTGACATCATAAAAAAATTAATATAAGATAAAGGAATTCATAAAAATAATTCCATCACAACATAATCAAATCAATGTAATAATAGGGATAGAAAAAGAACCCTATATTATCTTAGATGGAAATTAATTTTGATAAAACACTTGAATTCCATTCTTGAGGAAAATATCCTTTCTACTTCAAATACATTTTTCTTTCTTAACATGTCATATAATTTTGAACTAAAAGAAGTTGATTAAAAATAAACTTGAAAACTTGTAAAGGAAGCTTCATGGAAATAATGTTCTAAAAACCCATTCATTCCGTATAAGTTAAAAAAACATTCTTCTCATACTTTTGTCGGAAAAGTCAAAAAGTACCTCGTAAGAAAAACGAAAAAAGATTCCTTTCATAACTTTTACTAAAAACTCACTGAAGGGTAAAATTGGATATAAACTATTGTATAAGGATATAAATATTACATATTGAGGAAACATGGATGTGGATGATAAAATACACCCCAGTAAATTCCAAAGTATAAACAATCTCGGATAAAAATGAGATTGTGATATGTCCCTTACCTTAGGTCCGATTTTCTTCGTAAGTGTCTGAACATCCTTTATAATGATTTAAATAATGTTATTGACTTATTCCAGAATCATACTCATTGTTATTATATCATATAAGGTCATATTATTAGCTTAATATTATTAATATTTCTTTGCTACTTGTTATTTTGGTGTTTATTACTTTTTTTTTCTTATGCGTGTTTTGTCAAATAAATTCTTATTCTTCTTTTTAGGTTATAGATACCTTATTTACAGAATTTTATTAGTGTAATATATATCATATTTATTCACTCAATTCATTTATGTAATCATTATGCAATGAAAATCATGTAGAACGAGTCGCATCACATCGTGGAGACGGTATTCCGTACGTACGCACGAGCGATGATATCGTTCCCATGATCGTGGAATTGTATTGGAGTGTATGTATACTATTTCAGAATCAATATAACTTTACAATAATCATATATATTCATTCTTTACACCATTTTACCCATCCAAGTAAGTTGGTGGTGGAAAATAGATTACACCAGGGCGTGAAGACGGTATTCTGTATGTACGCACGCGCGGTGATTTTGTTTTCTGTAGGATGAATAGATGGTAAAATAGGGTTGTTTCATACTTATAATAACATATCAGTATATGATTGATACTGAGGTTATTTATTCATAATGAAAAAACTAAATAAGAATAAGTGGAAGAAGAAATAAAGTTGAAAGAATCGGTAACAGACATTACCTCTTCTTTGAAGCGCTTCTTTAAGACCCCTTTTAGGGCACTAAAATTGGTGTTTGAAGAAGACCAGGACCTCTAGGATGTTTCTAGGGAAGTTTAGAGGAGAAATATTTAGGGTTTGGCCGAGCTTTAAAGCTCAAAGTGGTGTGAGTAAGAGAGGGAGGTGGTGCCCTTTTATAAGTGAGGAGAGGGGCACCTTTGGAAAAACTAAAAATATTATTTTATTATAAAGCCATATTCGGTTTTAAATAACTTAAAATTGATTTATTTCGAAGCTAAGGTGGGGATGGGTCGAAATCTTCTCATCCAATAGAATTTGGACGAGTTTATTTTACTATTTTAACCTTATCATTTTGATTTATCTTTAAGTTAAATAATTTTATTTTTACCGTGTCTTTTTGTGTTCTTACACTATAAGGTTAATAAACTTTCTATAAAAAGCCAAACGAACCCCAAGTTTTTTATTATTAAAATATATAACCTTATCTAAGTCATTTGGCTGAACATTAGATTTTTAGGAATAAAATAACAATTAATAATGTAATATTTGTTTTAAAAACTATTTTATGTCAATTTTGACACTATTTAGTAATTGATTTTTGTGAAAAATCATAACAGAATGATTAGTTGGAACAAAATTACTTAAATCAATACTAACATGTCATATTAACCTAGAAAATTAGTTTAATTCATAAAAAGTCTCAAATTACATTTATTTGGGTTTTTATAACATCAATTATGTAAATATTTCATTAATAAGATAATTACTGCATAATCTTTGTGTCATAAATAAATTAAATTATTTAATGTCTAAAAATTAAAAATAAAATACCATTATGTAGGAAATCCTTTTATATTTCTAACAAATATTTATAGTCGAATATATCTTATGTATAACCATATATTTAGTTATTAAACATTGATTTTTACTATTTTAACCCTTCTTTAAATAAATTAATAATAAATGTCCTAATCTAATCCAAGTGGGCCTAAATGGTCATATTTTATTACTAAGGTTGTTTTTGGTCTAATTACACTTATCCAATAGAATTAGCACATGTGTTAGGGTAATAATAATATCATTTTTACCCTTAACTACCCTATCTACTTTTAACCGTGGTAAATAAAAGTAAAAAGTTACTATTCACCAAAAAATATTTTCATCTCATTGAAGCACATTTTACCTACTGACATCAACCATGTCTCTAGGATTTTGGAAATTCCACTCACAGAAGCGGTAAAATTAAGTTTTATGTAAATTTGTAAATTCTCCTAGGAGGTGGGTAAAAAACGGTGAAAAGTTCCATAAAAGTTTTATATATCTAAAATTATTATAAAATTACTCCAATGAATTACATTGAACTTATATAGGTATTATGTATCAATTTTGACCTAAAATAAATTTAAATAAAATATATAATTATTTAAATAAAAATTCGGTTTTTAAATAGTAACCCAGTGTTTTCACTATTCCTCAAAAATTGAAAGTTTTCAGAAAAATACCAAAATTTCACCCTATGCTAATTTCGATATTCCGAATCCAAAAATGAAGTCCATTTTGAAAAATAAAATTTATAAAATTTAAAAAAATGGTTATTACCATTCATAATGGCTATTTTTAATAATATTTTAATAGCATATCGCTGTTTAGTGAAACTCGGTATTGCGTTCGACGCAAGCTATCAAGGAAGGTCGCTATTGCTTGTAAAGCAAGCCAAGCTAGTGTTGTGCGTAGTGAAATATTCCTTTGATGATTTATATAAAATAAAAACAAAATATTTCTTATAAAAGTCTCGGGTGTTACAATTATGAATAGTAATACCCACTTTTTGAAATTATATATATTTTATAATTCAAAATGGACTTCATTTGTGGATTCAGAATATCAAAATTAGCCTATGTTGAATTTTTGGTATTTTTCTGAGAACTTGCAATTTTTTATGAATAGTTAAAAATACTTAAAATTAACTTTTTTAATAAAAATAAATTATAGTGATAAATTATACTATATAGTGGTTTTAAATTATAATTAGAATATATTTTTACCATTTTATCCAATGGTGGTCATTAGAATTAATTTCACTTTGAAATTTGACATAAACAATTGTCAATCTTTTGATATATATTGTTTCTTAAAAACACGCTATTTGTTGTGACAGTGGGAATAAATTATAAAATTAATTAATGAAACTTATATATTTGGAATTTTTTAAAATAGATATCATTTTTGAATTTGGAATATCAATTATAGATTAAGGTGAAATTTTGGCATTATTCTGAAAAACTTCAATTTTTGATGAATAGTGAAACCACAAAGTGGTAGTTAAAAAACTGATTTTTCGTTTAAATGAAACTTTACGGCTTCTATGAATTGAATTTCAAAAATCCTACATACAAGGTTGTCATTAGGATGTAAAATTTGGTCAATGGGATTAAAATATTTTTTTGGTGAATAGTAACTTTTAAGTTTTATTAATCGCAATTAAAGGTAATTAGTGAAATTTAAGGTAAAAATGATATTATAAAAATATGAAATTACTTTTACACTTGTCCGACCCTTATTGGATGAGTCATGGACGACCATGAAAATCCATGGGTCAACTTGGGGAACCCATGGAGCCACTTGGGTAAGAAAATGGCATTAATAACGTTTTATTTAAAGTAAAAATAAAATTGTCACAAACATGTGTTGTTTTACTAAGACAATTATTACATGGGGTTATATATGTTAACTGTTTCACTATAAATATTAATTGGAAATCTAAAAGGATTTACTACATCATGGTAATTTGTTTATAATTTTTAGACATCAAATAAATTAAATTTTTTAAGACACAATGATGATGCAACGATTACCTCATTAATTAACAATTTAAAAAAAATGAAACGATAATGTAAAATCTAATGCTTACACTTGTCAAAAACCTACTGGATGAGAATATTTAGAACTCTTATCACCTTATCCTAGAAATATATCATTCTAGGACCTTTAGAATCTGAAAATAATTTCATAATTATGTAACATTTCAATCTTTCCAAGAGTGCCCCTCCTCTCCTCTTATAAAAGGCCCCCACCTCTAGCACCTTATTCACACCATCAAAGCCATTTGTCTTGGCCAAAATCTTCCCAAATACTCTATAAACTTCCTTCTCTTACTCCTAAATGCATCACATTGGGTAGAAGTTTTCCCAAAGGAGCCATTGGCTCAAATCAAAAAGAGTTACCTGATTTTAAGGTAATGTCTTCTCTTCTGTTGTTTTGTTTTATTTTGCTTATCCAACCCCCTAAAATCTTTTTATTACTTTATTTTGTAACAACACTAGTATCCTCAATATACTTGGATGTTTTTATGAGAATTATATTATTTAGAGTTATACACACCTTCGTCTAATGGTTAAAGAACATAATGTTTTTGTGGGTGGCGAATTACTGCCTCACGAAACGATGATTGTTCAATCTTCTTTTAACACCTCTCATGGTGGCCATTATGGTGACACTATTTTTATATATGTTATATATTTTGTGTTTTTTTTCCTTATGATTCTGTACTTTTCATTTATGGAATACCTTTATGATTTCTATTATGGGTAAATGCAATAATTTCATTTTAGGAAGTGCGGACGACCGCCCCCTCAAAGTGATTTGAATCGTTAATTCCATATGTGCGATGTAAAAAGGATGGAGTAAATGGTATTATACATTATATTATACTGGAATTATAGTATAACTTTATATTATTACAATTTAATTCCATTAAATATGAAATATAAATGAAAGTAGCGTTCATGCGTACGTACGGCTTACCGTCTCCATGAACGGTGCATTTCATTTCTTACCTCTAAATGTTATGTAATATTATAAATGCATATATATACTTGATATATATGATATATATGATACCTACATCATTAATATAATTCTGGATATAATGTATATTTCACCACATGAACAACATGAAATTTTAAGAAGTTTATTTTTGACTCAAGTACCAAAGATCGACAAAATGACAGTTATTAACTTAAATAATTACATAATGTTCATAACATGGTAATAAGTGGTATAAAAGGAATAATTAAAATTAAAAAGGTTCTTAAGAAAATATAAATTAACTCTAGTTTATTATTTGGGATATTAAAGAACGATTGAGTCAATTCAGACACGAGGTAAGGGAACTTCTTAACCCAATTTCCGTTCTTTGGGTTAATCTCCTACTTTCAAATTATGTCATGATATTATTATGTCTTATCTTGTATTTGTACTTTATTTATGTGTAATTATAGTGAATACACATAATAGATCTATTTTATTTAAAAAAATATCTGTGTAAGGACTTTGTCTCAATATCCTTTCATTGAGGCATATTTTGGTTTATACACAACTTTCTTTTATACGATGTATAAACCCCTTTGACTTTTACATTTATTCAAAAGGAATATTTTTATATGAATAGTTTTACTAAACGACAAAAAGGAATGTTTTTTTTGTCGTACGTATGTGACGACAATGACTTCTTTTCCGCCGTGACCATTATTTGAGTTTCGGCTTCCTCTAAAAGCCATTACTTTTTTATAAATGAAAAATAGATACCAAGTTTTAATTTTCTTTTATTTTTGGTATTGAAAATGGTTTTGAAAGTGTTTTTATTACATCGATGTGTTTTATTGATATCTTGTGATTGAAATGTGGAAATGTTATGTTTCCTTTATGAATGTTTTATGTGATATGATTATGTTATGTTTTATGATATGTTTAAACCTATTCATATGAGGAATGCATTGGACTTAATAAGTGATGGGTGGAGCCCGCTATAGCTCCTCGATGCATCGGTAGGTATCATGAGACAATGTAGTGTCTTGGAACAAGGCCTTGAAAAAATATTATTTTTAGTTTTGGCATGAGGCCTTGGCTATGTGGTTATGAAAGTCTGGCATTATGCATTCCATCATTATGAAAGTGGTTATTGATATTGCATGGGATTATTCGACCAGTAAAATATCAATGTGAAGAAGTAAATGGAATTATCTCATTTTACTTTTTTCATATTATGTTGAAGTTCATGTTTAAAAGGATTTTTTTTAGTTATACATTTCTTTAAATGTTTATGTTTATTTATAAAAGCTTCTGCTAAATTTTTATCCTTACTGAGTATCTGAGCTCACCCCTTCCAATGTTTTATTTTTCTCAGGATGTGAAGAAATATTTTATTATTGACCTACAGGGATAGTCTGAAGGGGATATGTGTGTGGACTATGGAGACTATGTTATTGTATTTTTTCACTTTATTATGTAATGTAACATTTATTAATGTATCTAGTGTTTCCAAGGCTACTAAACTAATCGGTCTTTCGAGACTTGATCTTTTGTGATCATGCCAATGTTACCCAATAATGCACCGACTCTGGGTAACTGGGTTCGGTGCATTACAGTTGGTATCAGAGGCAGTTTAGTACTAACCTTGGAAGCTAGATTTAGATAATCTCTGATTAGAGCACATATCCATAAGATATACTTTGAGGATTAGTATAGAAAAACTTCCTTGAATTTTGTTGTTGTAGATATTTTGTGAGTTTTCCAAGAAATGCATCCCTGTCTGGATACGAGCAGGTAGAGGCGGCTCTGGCACAGATGTACCTAGGGGTAAAACCCGAAAACACCGCTTTGAGCTAGTCTCGAATTAGAACTGGTGCACGACAACGGGAATTGCTGCACTCATGGTTACGACACTCCCTTGGGATATGCTTAGGATAATTCTCATTTTCATTACAAACCATTATGAAGGGTTTATGAGTATATACTTCCTCAAAGAAATTTTTTTATGATTATAGTTCAATTTATGTTAAGTGTTTTACAAGTATGTAATTATGTATTTTCAATCATAAAATAATCTGGTTTATGCCATTGTTTAGAAATGGAACCTAGTGGGAGGAATGGAAATCGTATCAATACACGCACTCCATGTAGGGATTTCCCTCATGCTCAAGATAATTATAATGGGGCTGGTGATACACCTGGTACTAATCAGTTTATCACTATACTGGGACAACTCACTCAGGTTATGAATAATAACCTTACTCGTATGGAGCACCTTGATCCGCAACATGGAGGATCGATGTTAGACCACTTCATGAGGCAGCAACCACCAAAATTTAATGGGGGTACAAATCCATTAGTAGATTAGAAATGGATAAACTCCTAATAGAAAATATTCCATGCCTTGGGGAGTAGTGAAAGGTAAAAGGTTATCACGGTAGTTTACCGCCTCACTGGATATGCTGATCAATGGTGGTCATTGATTCAAAATATGAAAGAAGATGAAGAAGTATCTAATATGGAATGGAGGGAGTTCAAATAGCTTTTCTTATAAAAATACTTTCCTCGTGACCATCGAGCAGATATGGAAAGGCAATTTCTGAGTCTGAGGCAAAAAGAGGATGAGAATGTAGCAAAGTATGAGGCCAACTTTACAAGGTTAGCAAGACATGGTGTAGATTATATACATAACCCAAGAAGTAAGATTGATCATTTCTTTGATGGGTTAAAACCATTTCTCCGTCGAGCTTTAGTATCAAAATCTTTCTCAATATACGAAGATATAGTGTCGTGTGCTATCAAGATAGAAAAGGAATTCTCTAATTCTTATGACAACAAAGTAAAGAAAGATAAGAAGAGAACGGTGGAACAAGAGATAGATAAAGGGAAAAAAGAGAAATAATGATTTTCAATTATTCAATAATTGTGGGAAGAATCACCCCAGTACTTGCCTAAAAGGAATGAGAGTTTGTTATAAATGTGGAGAAAAAGGTCACCAGGCTCGTGATTGCAAGGGAAAGAAAGAGGCTATCAATGTTGAATGCTACAATTATAGGGAAATGGGGCATTATGAAAATGAATGTCCTAAGAATCCGGGAAACTTACCTCAGAAAAGGCCAAGGGATCAAGGATAATCTTATGATGTTACTACAGTTGAAGTGGAATAATTAATGTATTGGTGCTTTTGGACTCAAGGATTATATTCTGGTTATAAGAATAATGTGATATATATAAGGATTGTACTATAGTACTTGTTGTTTTCATTAAGGTTTTAATATGATGAAGGTAATCATATTTTTTTATGTGAAAATAAGAGAAACTTTACTTTGTTTGAGGAGTCTGATGATACAATTGATTTTGGAATTTAGAGACCTTTTAGAAAAAGTCCGGACATAGGTATTTTGGATAACTATAAAGGTTGGAATGGATTAAGTTGAACTTCGGGTAGTATTTTTTAAGGTTAAAACATTTATGAAGATTAATTTTGGAATATTATAATACTATAGTTTTAGTAAAAGGACAACCTACAGGTCGGGGGATAACCCGTCGCGTCAGACAAAGCTGTAGGAATCGAACCCACAACCATAGTGTGACATGCATTTATTACCTACCACTAGCCTATAGGAAGTCCCTTGTTATTACAAAATAGTTTTCCTAATCTAAATGATATGTGTTAATATTTGGAACCTTATAAGATTAGGATAAATATAATATTTTTGAGTTCTATTATCTTTTTGAGTGAAAGATGGGTTTGTGGGGAAAATTTATTAAAGAATGAAAGTCTACATGACAAGTATGTATATTTCCTTATGTTCTTAGTAAATCTCCAAAATAAATTCCTCAACTATGTGAAAGGTAACTTAAAACAAAAACATCATCGGTTAACTTTTCCTACTGGGGAATCAATGATCATTTGACCAATCACAAGTTTGTGATTTTCTTGTAGTCATACTTTCTCCTAATCCGGTTTTATATATCTCTCTATCAGGCCTTGATGTTTTTTTCCTCTATATCCATGTTTTCATAGAATCCTAGTATTGGATATCTCGGGTGACCTTTGTACTTCTCTTTCTTTCTTTTAAAGTTTTATTTTAATTAACCCTATTTTGGATGTTGGTTTTCCACAAAGGTATTTTCTATTTTCAACCTTTTATTTTCAATGAAAATTTTCAAATTGTGAGGATGAAATTTATTGAAGGAGGTGATAATGTAACACCCCGATCTTCCATGATACGCTTCTCTTTCAATAATGCAATAGCTTGCATTGTATGCAAGTTTGAGATTCCAACGCACCACAACCTATAAAAATAGCCATTATGAATAGTAATACCCACTTTTTGAAATTATATATATTTTATATTTCAAAATGGACTTCATTTGTGGATTCGGTATATAAAAATTAGCCTATGTTGAATTTTTGGTATTTTTCTTAGAACTTCTAATTTTTTATGAATAGTGAAAAATACTTAAAAACAACTTTTTTAATCAAAATAAATTATAGTGATAAATTATACTATAGATTGGTTTTAAAGTATAATTAGAATATATTTTTACCATTTTATCCAATGGTGGTCATTAGAATTAATTTCACTTTGAAATTGGACATAAACAATTGTCAATCTTTTGATATATATTGTTTCTTAAAAACACGCTATTTGTTGTGACTGTGGAAATAAATTATAAAATTAATTAATGCAACTTATATGTGTGGAATTGTGTAAAATAGAAATCATTTTTGAATTCAGATTATCAATTATAGATTAGGGTGAAATTTTGTCTTTGTTCTGAAAAACTTCAATTTTGATGAATAATGAAACCACTAAGTGGTAGTTAAAAAACTGATTTTTCATTTAAATGAAACTTTACCGCTTCTATGAATTGAATTTAAAAAATCTGACATACATGGTTGTCATTAGGATGTAAAATGTGGTTCAATGGGATTAAAATAATTTTTTGGTGAATAGTAACTTTTAAGTTTCATTAATCGCGATTAAAGGTAATTAGTGAAAGTTAAGGTAAAAATGATATTATAAAAATATGAAATTACTTTTACACTTGTCCTACCCTTATTATATGATTCATGTCCGACCATAATAATACATGGGTCAACTTGGGGACCCCATGGAGCCACTTGGGTAATAAAATGACATTAATAAATTTTTATTTAAAGTAAAAATAAAATTGTCACAAACATTTGTTGTTTTACTAAAACAATTATTACATGGGGTTATATAAGTTAACTTTTTTACTATAAATATTCATTGGAAAGCTAAAACGATTTCCTACATCATGTTAATTGTTTTAAAATTTTTAGACATTAAATAAATTAAACGTTTTAAGACACAATTATGATGCAGCGATTACCTCATTAATTAACGATTTAAATAAAATGAAAATATAATGTGAAATATAATGCATAAACTTGTCAAAAACCTATTGGATGACCATATTTCGAACCCTTATCACATTATCCTCGAAATATTTCAATTTTGGGCCTTTAGAATCTGAAAATCATTTCATAATAATGTAACATTTCAATCATTCCAAGAGTAACCCTCCTCTCCTCTTATAAAAGGCCCCCACCTCTAGCACCTTATTCACACCATCAAAGCCATTTGGCTTGGCCAAACTCTTCCCAAATACTCTCTCAACTTCCCTATATTAATCCTAGAAGCCTCACTTTGGTCAGAAGTCTTCCCAAGGAAGCCTTTGGCTCAAATCGAAAAGTGTTACCTGATTTTAAGGTAATGTCTTCTCTTGTGTTATTTTGTTTTATTTTGCTTCTCCAACCCCCTAAAATATTTTTATTACTTTATTTTGAAACAACAACAGTATCCTCAATATACTTGGATGTTTTTATGAGAATTATTTTATTTACACTTACACACACCTTCATCTAATGGTTAAAGAACATAAGGTTTCTGTGGGTGGGGAATTACTGCCTCACGAAACGATGATTGTTCAATCTTCTTTTAACACCTCTCATGGTGGACATTATGATGACACTATTTTTATATATGTTATATTTTTTTTTCCTTATGATTCTGTATTTTTCATTTATGGCATACCTTTATGATTCCTATTATGGGTAAACGCGATAATTTCATTTTAGGAAGTGCGGACTACCGCCGCCTAAAGTGATTTGAATCGTTAATGCCATATATGGGATGTATAAAGGATGGAGTAAGTGGTATTATACATTATAGTATACTGTAATTTTAGTATACCTTTATATAATTATAATTTCATTCCATTAAATACTAAATATAAATGAAAGTAGCGTTCATGCGTACGTACGGCTTACCGTCTTCATTAACGGTGCATTTCATTTCTTACCTCAAAATGTTATGTAATATTATAAATTCATATATATACTAGATATATATGATATATATGATACCTACATAATTAATATAATTTTGTATAGAATGGATATTTCACCACATGAACAACATGTAATTATAAGAAGTTTATTTTTGACTCAAGTACCAAAGATCGATAAAATGACCATTATTAACTTAAATAATTACATAATGTTCATAACATGGTAATAAGTGATATAAAAGGAATAATTGTCATTAAAAAGGTTATTAAGAAAATATAAATTAACTCTAGTTTATTATTCAGGAGATTAAAGAACGATCGAGTCAAGTCGGACATGAGATAAGGGAACTTCTTAACCCAATTTCTGTTCTTTGGGTTAATCTCATATTTTCAAATTATTTCATGATATTATTATGTCCTATATTGTATTTGTACTTTCTTTATGTGTAATTATAGTGAATACACATAATATATCTATTTTATTTAAAAAATTATCTTTTTAATGACTTCATCTCAATATCCTTTCATTGAGACATATTTTGTTTTATACACAACTTTCTTTTATACGGTGTATAAACCCCTTTGACATTTACATTTATTCAAAAGGAATCTTTTTATACGAAGCGTTTTAATAAATGAAAAAAAGGAATGTTTTTTTTGTCATACGTATGCGGTGACAATGACTTCTCCACCTCCATGACCATTATTAGAGTTTCGGCTTCCTCTACAATCCATTACTTTTTTTAATTGAAAAATAGATACCAAGTTTTAATTTTCTTTTATTTTGGTATTGAAAATGGTTTTGAAAGTGTTTTTTTACATCAATGTGTTTTATTAATATCTTGTGATAGAATTTTGGAAATGTTATGTTTCCTTTATGAATGTTTTATGTGATATGATTATGTTATGGTTTTTGATATTTTTAAACCTATTCATATGAGGAATGCATTGGACTTAATAAGTGATGGGTGGAGCCCGCTATAGCTCCTCGATGCATCAGTAGGTCTCATGAGAAAAACTAGTGTCTTGGCATGAGGCCTTGACAAAATCTTAATTGTAGTTTTGGCGCGAGGCCTTGGCTATGTGGTTATGATAGTCTTTCATTATGCATTCCATCATTATGAAAGTGGTTATTGATATTGCATGTGATTATTCGACCAGTAAAATATCCATGTGATTTAGTAAATGGAATTATCTCATTTTACTTTTCCCATATTATGTTTAATTTCATGTTTAAAAGGATTTTGTTTTAGTTATACATTGCCTTAAATGTTTATGTTTATTTATAAAAGCTTCTGCTAAATTGTTATCCTTACTGAGCATCTGAGCTCACCCCTTCCAATATTTTATTTTTCTCTGGATGTGAAGAAATATTTTATGACTGACCTGCAGGGATAGTCTGAAGGGGATATGGGTGTGGACTATGGAGAATATGTTATTTTAGTTTTTGACTTTATGGTGTAATGTAACATTTATAAATATATCTAGTGTTTCCAAGTCTACTAAACTAATCGGTCTTTCGAGACTTGATCTTTTGTGATCATACCAATGTTACACAATAATGCACCGACTCTGGGTAACTGGGGTTGGGGTGTTACAAGTACTGATGATCAAGGAAGGTTAGTAGACTCATCTATCCCTGAGAGTATATACCCAGTAAGAATGTGGCATACCCCGCGTCTCTTCACCTATCTTTTAAGGAGATTAATCCCAAACCAAAAACTCCACCACACTTATTAGTGGAATCAAAAGAAAAAAGGGTCATGCAGAAAACCTCTACTGGCAATGAAAATACCTACTCTAACACTCCATCGCACAAAACTGACACAAAGGTACAACAATTACTCACGTCACCTTGGTTGAAGCTCAAGAAATAGAATAAGGAAAATATTACCTCACAATAATGCCTAAAAATTTATACTATATATGGTAGAAATTACATAGAGCGTACCTATTATAATCATGTTCGTTGTGGGATCATAGACATCCAAAGTCTGCAGTTGTTCGATGCCCTGACTACTGGATCCCTAAACATGACATAGGCTACCTAGTGGGGGTGGAAGGATCTCATATTGGCGTCTGACACCCATAGCTCCTCAAGCACCTCTTCTAGCTCCGCCTCCCTAGGGACCACCTTGTCACTGCCTGGAAGATCCCTAATCATGATTCTATCTCTACCGTGGGGGTCTATCAGCTATATACCTATTATCCTCAACATGTTTGGTCAGGTATTCATGTGCCATGTGACCTGACCCATCACAATCATAACACCAGACCTCTCCTAGTATCCCTAGTGCTCTACGTTGTCCTTGCTCCACAAGACCACGTTCTTGAGGTAACTCACTGAAGGGGATCTTGTTCTGAGATATATTCTGATTTACAACTATTATAGATGACTCAACTCTATTTTTTCCACTACTAGCTCTTACTACCTGGAATCCCTTTGAAAAAAATATCACTATCACAAGTTCTTCCTCTTGCACCCTTGCAAAGGTGTGGATGCACAAGCGAACAACAATGGCTCGAATCTCTCTACAATGTCCCTACTCAAACTTCTATGCTCGAAATTAATCCTTATGCATATTTTCAAGAAAGTATCACATAAGGTTTATGAACCTTTTCACACACTCTACCACTTCCATCCCACCCTCCTGAAGCTCTAGAAGCTCATAAATTTAAAAGGATTGTAAGTAGGAGGGGTTCTTCTCCACACCAAATTGCTACTTTAATCCATCCCATGAGTGTGTTAACTCATTGTGCATCTTAGTAACCAAGATCCACCAAAATCCATCCACTCCATGGAAAATACTTTCTTCCAAATCAACCATTTTATCTATTGAAGTCTGAACAAGACAGAAGAGGAGGACCACTAAATCTAGCCAATATTCTACTACCTAAGGATCTAGCTCACCACAAAACATTAGTGGTATCTAGTGCTAGAACTCATGAAGTGAACTCATCCTGAACATGTCCTCATTCTACTCCACTGGGACTATCTACTACTCAATATGAGGATTTGTTTCTACCTTCCCACCTGAAGGAAGGGGATCATGTAATGGAACCTAAACTAAAGCTCAGTCACTCATAGGGTCGTTGTCATGAACTGGAGTTGGTATCCTAGCTAGCTGTCATCGCAGAGGAAACCTAAAAGTTATCAAGGAGTATCATTGTTAGGTGAGAATATATATATATATATATATATATATATATATCAACAAAATTTGGGATCTGACTTAAGGACAGTAAAAGAATCATTTCTATATGATTCATGTACCATTGTTCCCTATAACAAATTTCCCAGGATGTAGAGTCGACAGGCAGGTAATCAGGGTCTTAGTGAATGGATAATTCAACCACCCATACCATAAATAGACTCCTTGGCCTGAGATCTACTCTTGAGACACTTCAACACTAATACCCTAAATCTCAACCAATTCCTTTTTAGGGAATATCTAAACAACGTCCCAAGGAATGAACCACATCTGACACCATTCTGTCACGACCCGACCCAAGTCGAGCTCGAGCTGAAACTACCCTAAGCCCTCCTCCATAGGCTAGGGTTGGAGAAAAGCACAAAATTCACACTAAACTCAAGGAGTAATTTTCCTAGAAACATGTACACATCCACAAATCCAAATCAATAAAAAATTATAGAGGGAAAGAAATAAAATATGCAACACTATTATAAAATAAACCAAGAATAAATGAAACTCTAGACATTATGAGAGAACGGTCATGTAAACTGAAAGTAAAGGAGAAAAATAAATTCCCCAAAAAAACCTCTCTGAACTTGAAAAAACAAGAAAAGTAAAAAATTTGATAGATCCCATCTCCTGAATCCAATGATAAGGCCATCTAATCACCCTGTATCCCTAAACTCATCTGAAGTCATGATCAACCTTTCCATCGATAGTAAGAGACACATCACCTGTTGGGAGAAGACCATGTAGGGGTGAGTATATACATACCCAGTAGAATGACCCAAAGAGGTTAAAGGTGGATCAATAAGTGATATACTAAAGAGGAAAGCAGTATAGTGAATAAGATATGATAAAAGAGAATTGGAGGAGTACAGCTCAACCAAACAAGAGAGTGAATGTAGACTCATCCAAACACAAGGACCCCTAAATAGTGATAAGACAAACTTATCATCTAGTTTTCACTACCTATGGTAGGAGTGAATACTCATCAAACCATGAGAATCTAGACATGAAAAGTACATGGAATATTTTGTGCATCTTCCCTTCTTTTAGAAGGAGAGTAACCAAACCCCAAGGAGTGTGTATTGAAGTAGCACACACACACACATTTGTATATATATATATATATTCTCAATCAAAAAAGACCAAATGAGAGATTAAGGGGATATCCATCTCATATATCATCCTATTAAGATGAGTACCAATAATTCCATGGTAAGTCCATTTGTGATTCCCATAAACTCATATGTCGGCCCCGGGAAACACAAATCGAATGGGATCAATCACCACACCTTAATACAATCTGCTTTGGGTGGCACTGACTCACCCACATGGTTTTAAGTAACTTCACCAGAACGCATCTTGGTGGGGAAATTTTCCCTCTTTCTCATGAGTCCAAGGGTATATCAAACCATGTCTCGTCTTTTTGATGCAAAAATTAAAAGTACATGACTTGCGTCTGAGTGCATCAAGTGGGGTGGTTCCACTCTAATAGTCATCGAGGAATTCAACTACTCAGTCTAGTTAGAGAGTACCACATAGGAATGTCATAGAGGAATTACACTGCCAAATTCCTACTAGAGGGTAAACCTAGTGAGTCATTAGGGAAATTCAACTTATCATCCTGGTGGGAGGGTTATGCTTGGAAGATTCCATCAGGGAATGTCGCTACATATCCCAGCTAGAGGGTAATCCTAGAACATTGAAGAATTCCACTGAACAGGTCCTATTATAGGGGAAATCAAAAATATCATCGCGGAAGACCACTTCCCTGTCCTACTAGAGGGTAATCTTGGAACTGTAATTGGGTAACGCCACTACTCATCCCATCCATAGGGTAATCCTGTTACTACTCTATTAATCTTGTATTATCACTGCCATCATCGGGTGTCACATCTATTCATGCCAAACCTGAAACATTTATTTCATATTTTAAAACCCACTTTTGAGGGAACCACCATGTTCTACACATAAAAACACTTAGGATTAGCATCTCTCATGACAAAATCCGAGTCCAAATAAAGGGGATACAAGAGATAGAATATTTTTAATGAGGTACACGATGCATATAGGTCCCACACGATGTGTGACCCTACCTCATCCCATAGTCATTTACCTATCCATTATTGGGTACTAAATTGTGTACATGTACACCTTAGTGTTCCAGTGTACTCGTAATAGAATATCTTGTCAAGAGGCTGATGAGCGCATGATACTCGTCATTGGTCTGAAGGAAAAAAACATAATTTCACTGAAATACCTCCTCAGATGTCCCTAGAATCTTTTACTATATCTCTTCATATATCTTATCCACTCTCCTGAGATTCAGTGCTAACCTAAGTCATGGATTCTCTTCCAACATATAAAAAGGATATTCCACTTATATTCCTTTCATGATTACACATTTAATGAGACCACAAATAAGGTTCTTCACATCATAGTGAGCAAAAAATTAGGAGGCCATAGATAACCAAACAGATCACACCCTTCTGAAATTTGTGGAAAATTGCACAAGATCAGCTATTAATTTATTCAAATCGGACTCCCAATGAAAAAGTCACATTTCACCACAACATGCCCAGACTGAGCATCATGGTTCCTGCACCTTGATCTTAATTTAAATATCTGAAATTGGTATCAAAAGGCCTTCATCAACATCGGGATAACAACTCCATTGATAGCACATCGATTCGATGTTGAACGTGAAAATTTCAGTGGTTCAAAGTTATAATAATAATAATATATTATTTTTATTTGGAAATTTTTGGGACCTGATCTGCAAACCTGAAGAAGGCATCGAAATTTAGTCTCAAAATTATTGTCTCAAAAACTGGGTCGCACTACTACTATGGTTGCGACAATCCAACAATAAACGAGGGACTTATGGGGATTTAAAGAAGTTAATAATAATAATAATATTATTATTATTATCATTATTAATTTTCCTTTTCTATTAGGTTTCTTCCCACCACTCATGTAAACCCTAGCCACCAGGCCCCCCTCCCCATGCCCACTACACCCACCACCATAGCCTATGGCCACATCCACTATCGGTATCTCCTAGAGACATCATGTTGACACACCTCTGTTTTGCTCACCCTCATCACAGGCCTAAACCACCCCTACCGAGTCGTCATGGCCAACTCTACCTGAACCATGCACCACTGCCACTCTGCTCCACCCTACACATCATCGGCCTTCCTGGAGTTGTGATGGATCGTCATTCGGAAGACCCTGGTCGTGCTTACCCCACTCTGAAGGACCGCATGAATCCATCACACCTTCTACGACCCCCCCCCCCCACACCACACCCCTTATCCAACCCTAAAACCTTGAAATAATCAGATATTTTCGATCCTCATGTCCTGATCTACAGAGACACTATCTCCACTCATGATTTTATCATCATTTCATCGATCCCCCTTAAATCTGGCTGCCTGATCGAGCTCGAGTCGCCCAAAAACTATCAATCCAGGAAATGCAGGGGTTCCTATGGTGAAGAATGCGAATAAAGAAAGAATAAAAGCACTAAAAAATGTCTTAGATATTTTTCCAAGAATTCAAGACCAATTGATCCAGAACGTGCAATTCGTGTTAGAAAAAACTGATAAAGAAATTAATAACATTATTCAGGCTCATGCAAGGGTTTCAAATCGAAGAAATAATTATCAACACGATAGATAATTTAATAAAAGATGTGAAAACACCATATAAGAGTCCGACATGGATTTCATAGATTGTCCTTGATGAAGAACGTGCTCTCCAAGATCTGGTGATTCATCATCATCAGTCATCATTCATTTTCATTTTCCAATGGAAAATAGAGGGGATATCTTGTCTACAATTTCTGAAATTATGAGCTAACCCTTGAATGATTCCCATAAAAACACATTCATAGGGAATTTTATGTTAGTTGAAAAAAAAATAATTAAATAAATATTTATTTATTTATTTATTTTCCCATGATGGAACATAAGCCGAACACCCGATGTCAAAAAAATTTATACCACGCCTTGGGTAAAACCTATGTTTAGAACTCAATGACGGTCTAATATTTCTCATTCATGTCCCCATTTCTATTTTATTTTGGTTTTAGATATTAAATGAATAAATTCATAATTTAATTCATCCCTTTAACGTATCAGAAATGAGTGAGGTGTCTTAATGTCCCAAGCTGACTCATTTTATGCCGCTCATAGGGTACGCACTGTGTTCCATACCCAACTGTAGCCTTAGATATATGATCCAATATACTATTTAAGAGTTATCTTATTTTATTTAAATTTTTTTCTCTCTATATAAAATATCTTTACTATTTTTATAAAATTAATTTCAGGCACACTTAGCCTCAGAATCACACACTATCTCAGTGCATGGCTCCAAAAATATTCCTATAAATATTCCAAAGTCTTGCAGGGAAAAATCAGGTTCTATATAGGAAGTGATAACCCCATCTACATCTCATGAAAAATTAGTTCACGAATACTACATGAAGCATTAGAACTCCATGTAGTGTGGGGTCCATGAAGGGATTTGTACTTCATAGTCACATCCCTATGAATATTTTCTTCAATATTTTCTATGTTTTCTTTCTAATCCTTACTGATCCTAGTACAATTCATGTCTTAAATGTTGAATGTTCAACACCCAACAAGTGATTAGTGGTAATGTGATATTTTTATAGAATACATGAATAAGGGAAAGATATCCCTTAATATGTTCATGATGATGAATTAATACTTTTTAGTTGGTTTAAAGATAAGATTGGAATTGAAGAAGAAAATGAGATAGTATTGGTGACCTTCAAATGGTTAGTGATTTCAAGAAAAAAGTAATTCATGATGGATTTTACTATATATTTGGATTTATATTTGATAATTTGATATTTTATTTAAGGAATAGGGAGATATTTAATTCATGAAAATTGGTAGGCTTACATTATGGTTTTATGGTCATTCATGTTATTACCATGTAATTAGAGTACTTATATGTGACATTAAGAGTGACATTATAGAGGGTTAATGATAAGTTGGTTTTGGAAATTTAGTGACCTTATTCCTAAATTTCTTTATTTTTAATTTTCTCAAACATATTTTAGAGGAGTCTTAAGGATAACTACTTATGGATTGGATTAAGTTAGAATTTGGATATTATTGATTGATATTAAAGTATGATTTATCATATTGGATAACTTGTGCTAAAATTTTTGGTTTGGGAACAAATTTATAGGCTGAAGGATTGACTTATAAATCTTATGATTCATTAAAATACTATTTTATTGATATAGGCATTAAAAAATATTCTGAAATATCCATTTCGCGGTGTAATAGGTAAAGTGGAAATTGATCAAACCACAACAAAAGGGTGATAATTTTCTTATGGAATAGAAAAAAAATCATGTAAGTTTATTTTTTAGAGGGGTTAATATGGAGAGTAAAATATTTTATCGTCTTTAGGAAATGACCATGATATAAAAATGTTATATATTTATTATTCTTACTACGAAATCAATAGTCTATTAACCCAACATATATTTGGGGGTTTTTTATGGTTAACTTTCTGATGATCATTTTCTCTATCACTCTTTATCAACACTTGGGAATTATTTTTCTCTTCCATGTGCATATTATCACTTCTATTTTGTTTCCACTTTATGTAAACCAAGTATTTTTGTGACCTTAATACTTCCCTTCCTATATTTTTAAGAGAATATTTTATTAACCCTTTTTATGAATTGGGTTTTTTATAAAGGAATTTTCCAATGTCAAAACCTTTTCTACCGAGCATAAGTTTAAATTTCATGAAAAAAATTTATTAAAGGGGTAGAATCTAACACCATACGATTTTAAATGAACATTTTTTCTATAGAATTTATGACATGAAACACCAAGCCTAAACGGACTACAAAATATTGTTATTTAAATATAACCATTAAAATACAATCATTGAATTGGAGAGTGTGAATAGTATTAACTAAATTATGAAATATATATATATATATAAATTAAATAATCAATTAAAATTAATTTTTCGATTCTTAGTAAATATGTACTCAATATTTAGTAAAGTTATTATATGTTTCTGAAATATTTTTTTTCTTAAAAATGATTTTTTTAATGAGAAAATTTTATAATTAATTTATGGAACATATATAAACATATTTTTCTAAAATAATATAATTTTATAAATTATCATATCAAAATTATCTTATGGTGAAATTTTTGGATTTTTCTGAAAATATTGAATTTCCAGTGAATAAAGAAAAATAAATTTTTTTATTGACATTTGTAATTTTTTTTGAAGAATTTAAAAACATACATTTTTTAAAAAAAAAATTATTTCTCATATATTATGAATCAAATAATTAATATCATTGGAATAAATTTCAATATTTAATTTTTACAAAAAAAATATTTTTATACATAAAAAAGACACTTTTCTGAAAAAACTGTTTTTTGTTGAATTTTGTGTTTTGATTTTATGTTAACTTCGTTGACTTATAGTTGTTAAATTATATAAAATGGATTCTATATTTTAATTAACATGTTCAAATTTGGTAAGTAATAACCTTTTATTTTTTCCAATATGAATAGTAGTTGTGGAAAAATTTATCACCATAGTAAAAGTTAAATTGGGTTTATCTAGGTTAAAACTAAGTAATACGGTAAGGATATTTCTTAATAATGTTTTTACTAATGTAAATTCAAACCTTATAACCTTAGGATGAAAATTAATTTGTTTAATGGGTACTTGTTCATGAAAATTTCTAATCTAATATTTATATCAATGAAGTTACGAAATTTCACTCTCTTGGTTTAAAATATCTACTATGTATCCACAAAGGTACAAAATAATGTAATGAATGAACATAAAAATCAATTTTGTGCATAATGCAATTATATTAATTATGATAATTTATTTATAATTTTTAGTATATATAAAATTTTCATAAATGTTTTCACAACGCTGATATTATATTTAATCAATTAATAGAAAAATTTAAAAAATGGTATTAAAATATTAAAAGTGATTTAATTTGATTTATTTAATGTATTATATGAATTTATTATATTAATATGAAATATTATTGATATTTAAATGAATTATATTAGAAATAAAACTTTTTTTTTGGTTTATTTTATGTAAAATTAAATTAATAGTTTCAGAATTGACATTAATGAAAATATATAAAAATAGTATTTTATTGAATTATTTTAAAATAATAAAAATATTTCAAGAGTAAATATTGGATGATTTATTTTCTAAAATTTAAATAATTTTCCATTTTCCATTTAATGGTTTTCATATATGTAAAATTATAACCCTTTGAAAGTGAAAAATAAGTGATTATGGTTAATGTTAAAAGATGATAACAAAGGACTTAAACCAAAAGATATGGTTTAAAACACGACAAAATCTTATAAATATTTTATTTTTTGATAAAATTTAAACCATATAAAACCATAGGTTATAATAATTTGACATTCATATTAATTATTTTTATAATTAATTCATTATAATTTAATATTATTAGAAATTCCATAAGTACCCCTCACCTCAATTAAAAAATGGAACATCTTACCTCACTTATTTACACATCATTAACCCTATATATTGACCAAAACATACAAAACATACCTTAAAAACTTCCTTATACACATTTAAGATGTGTTATTCATCCCAAAATACCAACCATATGACACTTAAGAGGACATTTAAAGGCGTTCTTTCAAATGAGTCATAATCGCCTTAACCGATCACCTTATTTTTTCTTCTTATCTTCCACATATAAAGATATGGTATTTATCATAAAATAATAACTTAATTTTACCCAATATAATAAAATTTTATTATTATTATGAAATCATCATTATCTACCCCCTTTCTCATCAAATGGTAAGTGAAGGTATCGATCGTGCTTACGTACGACCTGTCATCTCCATATAGCAATAAAATTCATTTTCCACCACCATATTTAATGGAAAATTATTATAATGGGTTTATTATTTATATATTATAATTATAAAATAATTATACCTCTTAAATTATAATAACATATCTCACTTCTTACCTTCCAATCCATTGGAACACAAGAATGTCGCTCATGTGAATGTATGGTCTATCGCCTTCATTAAGCGATGTGATTTGTTTTTCATTTCCATTTTACATGGATGGTAATAAGGATGTATTTTATGAATATATAATTTTTATATGTTATAATAATTATTCCATATATTATAATTATTATTTGCCTTTATTTTGATCTATCTATTTAAAAATGAAAATAGCATTCATGTGTACGTACGACCTACCATCTCCATGAACGGTATAATTCATTTTTATATCTATAAATTTTATGGATCACTATTAAATTGTATATAATGAAAATAAATAATAATTATATCATGATTAAAATTATTTATATGATATAACCAATATCTATGTATAAGGACCAACACTACCAAACTAAAACATACATGGAATAAGAATTAGTTATCACCATGAACAGTAATTTTAATAAATAATTATCAATAAATGGGCGATAAGATATTATAAGTAAACCATATATGGTATGATATATATGAATATTATTCTTTAATAAATTTATAATAAATCTATATTTCTTATTGATGATTTTTTAACACATATGATGGAATTCATACCTGAGGTAAGGGTTTTCTCATCTCAATTTTACTTCCATGGGTCATATGTGATATTCTCCACTTATTTATTTTGTATGGTATATATAATTTCTCTTCAACATGTTATATCATTTTTCACTTGACATTAATAGTATTTAATGTTTAATTTGAAGTTATCTATTTCATTGGGATTATAATTCAAAAGTTACCAAAGTGGTAAGGGTTTATTTCACAATATCATCATTATTTGGGAATGTTTAATTTTAAGTCTACCATGGGGGATTTTTTTGATATTTCTATATTTAACCCAATATTTTTTTTATTCTCTGGTTATTCATGAACTTTTAATGTAATAGTACTATTTTCTCTCTTTGGAACATACAATTATTGGGAATTGTTTTTATAAAATCCGACTTCATTTCTCTCTTCAGTCGAATATCCTTTTTATTATATTTCCATGTTTTCCAAAAAAATATTTTAATGAATGTTTTAAAAACTCTTCAAATTATTTATTAAGTAAATTTTTACCCATGAATAACTTTTAAAAAAAATTAAAATTAATCTTTTTTCATTTTCCAAATGAGGTACTTTTTTCATTTTATCTAAAATGTGAAAATATTATTTATTTAAACATATATGGAATGAATGGAATTTCTCTCTTTCAAGAACATTAAATGATATAAAGCATCCTATATATTTTTTCATGATTCTTTTTGAATATTTTTTCCATAATATTATTGAAATTTATAGTTTTAAAAATTTATTTTTAATGAAAAAGGGTATTTTCATTAAGAATGTTTTAATGATATTTTTATGGTGTTTCTATTTATCTATGACAATAAACCATGCATTAATTGTGCACCATTGGGGATATGTTGTAATGATATCGTCCTTATTATTTTTTCAACTCGTTTATAATCATTTTAATTGGGAATGTACTAATTCGATATCATTCACCATATTACTCTGGATAGTTTATGGTTATGTGAAAATATTAACATTTCATATGCAATTTTTTCGATATGAATGTTTACATTGATTATGTTTCACCCCTTTTATATGAGGAATTAATTAGTCTTGGTTAGTGATGGGTAGGTCCCATTATATCCCCTTGATTCATCAGTATGTCTCATGATACAATCTATATTAGGGTTTTTCTTAGGCCTTACCCATTTATATATATGTCATAAATCAAGCCCCTAGTGGTATTTTCAAATATATTGGATGAGGACAACATGATATGTTTTAGATGTCCAAAAAAATAAATTCTATCATTAATAAATATATTATTGATGTCCATTTGATTATTTGATTAGTTATGATATCCATGGATAAGTTTCTAGATCATAATATTATTTTTATGGAATTATTTGATCATCAATTATTTTTTATATATTATTTTTTCCTTATTTTTTTATGTTGTATGAATAAACTTGATAAGAATATGATCTCACCCCTTAATTATGTTTCTTTTTCCTAGGATACCGGGAGTGATTTTATGATTTGTATGCAGGGATATGATAAAGGGGACTATAGTGTTCTCAATGAAAATATTACATTGGATTTTATTTTTTTCAAATGAAATGGGAAACTGAATAATATTTTTTCCAAATACTATTAACTGTTGGAACCACTTTGTATATAAGGTTGTATTTGTTGTCAATAGTTTTCAATGGAGGTCAAAATGAAGGAGATCCAGAAGTACTTCGATGAAGTGGAGGAATGGAAATTCGGATGATTGTTGTACTGATCATAATTTCAAAGAACATGTGTCAAAGGTGACACATTTTTTACAACAATGAAAAATGTGAGAAATCCATCTGAGGATGATTAAAGAAGAATGGGGTTTTGATGAAAACCATGCAATTCCTCATTATTGCATGAGAACCATGGGCTTTGATGAAGACCATGAAATTCCTCATTATTGCATGAGAACCATGGGTTTTGATGAAGACCATGCAATTACTCATGATTTCATGAGAACTATGCAAGATACTTCTTGAAGAATTGAATCAAATGATTTTCATGGATAATGACGGTTGAAGAAGAACACAGTGTGCAAAGGATTGGAATTCTGAGATGGCCATGTGGGGATTGGAATTTTGAGATGGCCATGCACAACACATTGTCACAAAAGATGATAATGCTAAGGTTGTTCCTTCAATGAATACATATCACGGTAGTGGAGTTTCTTATGAAATCAGAAGAGTTGCTGAAGGATACAAATCACCAAGAAGAAGTGTTTTTGAGGTGATCGTGCTTGTTGACAACACAAACAAATGACATCAAAATTTTTTGACAAAAGAGATTCCATGGTGGCATGTCGAGTTCAAGGGATATGGTTAATGATACATGTTTTATTCAAGAACTTCGACAAAGGAATGGATGATATGGAGGCAGTACAAAAACAGCAGATACAAGGTCGCGCCATTTCCCAGTGTTTGCAAAAATTTTGTGCCTAAAAATAGACAAATGAAGAAAAGAGGTTTTGGCAAAGATACTTGTGTGCCGTGTACTTGAAGAAAAGGTAACATGAGCACCTAGTGTTTTTCAAGATCAGAACATGGAAAAATGGCAAAGGAAAGAGGGTCGCGCAAGTGTTGGGTTGGTCGCGCAAGTGACCTGCACGCTGTGAAGAGACTTGCGCGCTAGTTCCTAGAAGGATTAGAAACGTGTGCGCCTATTGTTTTTCAAGAATAGAACTTCAAAATATGGTAAAGGAAATAAGGTTGCGCAAGTATTGGTTGGGTCGGCAAGTGAGTTGTGCGACAGAGGCTAGGGGAGATGAGCTACACGCCGAGACTTGCGCGCCAAGGGGTGACTTGCGCGCCGCTGCGTAGGTTGACCAGTTTCCCTATAAATAGAGGACCACACCTCCTCATTAATACAGAGCTCAACCATTAGAGAAAATCCGAGATCTCATCGCACAGGTGTAGGAGTCGTGCAAGTGGTGAGTGGTTGCGTAAGTGGTTTGGAGAGACTTGTGTGACACCTCTTAGAAGTTGCGCACTGATTGCTGGTTGCACGCCCAAGGTGATTTGGGTGAGAAAGGAAGTGAGTCATGCAGGTTTGATGTTCAAGAAGGAAGCGTCACGCAGGTGCTTTGGTTACACTTTCACGCCAGTTTAGACTTGCACACCAAAGACTTGAGCGCCGTATTAAGACTTGTGCACCGTGTTGGGACTTGCGCGTCGGGCTTGAAGAAGACTGCCAGATATTGTTGAAGCATGTCCGTCTTTCTGGAGCTGCACGAGATCTGAATGATTTCTTGATACCTTTAGTGAAAAGTGATATTAAAGAGGAAATCTAAATGATAAATGCATGATCTCATGCATACATGGAGAACTTATTTTGACAACGCCAAGTAAGCTAAGCTTCATTTATTAAGAAATCACATCAGTGATTGTGATTCAAGTAAACGATAACAAGAGGATTTAGTGCATTTAGTTATTGCACTAAATTAGAAGGTTGAATACAAAAGAGCATCAACTCAGGAATCTAATGCAAGCAAGGTCTCATGATGAAAAGGATACAAAGGCTTCAATGCAAATCTTTTGAAGAGACCTTTACATCTATAAACTGAGAGGGACTTCACCAACGGTAGTGAGCCAGGGGGAGTCAATGGGAGTGACCCAAGGGATGTAGTGAGTTATCCCTAGACCTTTGTAAATTCAGTGAGCTTGGGACAGAGAGACTGTGCCCAAACCATTGTAATCCACAACTAGTGAATATTAGTGTAATTTGGTATGACTGGAAACTTGTCGGTGTATGCTCCTTGGACATAGCCCTTAGTGGTGAACCAAGTAAAATTGCAATGTTATCTATTTACATGTGAATGTTTCATTGTTGATCATATCCATCATAGAGGTTTAAGTAGTTCCAACCAACGTGGGAACAAGATCAACAACTTTAAGAAGAAAATGTTGACACCCTGATTCACCCCTCTCCTCTCAGGGTGTCCCGGGGTCCTACAAGTGGTATCGGAGGGAGGTTCACCTATGTTGGATACTCCATAGTAATTCTATTCAGAAGAGGATTTGAGTTTCTTTACTAATTTCAACAATGAAGAGCAGTCTTGATAAAGATTCATTCATTTCTAAGAATAATTCTACATCTTGCAAGACCATGACAAATAGGAAAAAGAAAGAGAAGAAGCAGCTAAATAAGCCCCTCATATCCAAATAAGATGCATTTTCTTGTTCTCCATGTCATTCCAATAATGAAGAAATATCAGGCTTGGAAATTATTGAGCAGGTGGCTCAGAATTCTTCCAGAGGAAAGGATGACACCCCTAATTCAAGCTTTCAAGAAAAACTCAAAACATATTTGCATGATATTCCTGAATAAAGGGTTTCTATTATTTTTATCCTATTCCAATCTATGCAGGTTGAGATCACTTAATTAGAAAAGGAATCTGACAATATGGAAAAGGGGTTGGAAAGAAAAGTTCTGGAAAGTATGAGGCTCACCAATCAAATTAAAGTCTTTGAAGAAAATGAGGAAGTCAATAAGACTCTAAATAAAAATATCCATGCACTTGAAGCTGTGTTGAGGAAGAGCAATGAAGTCAATAGTTTTTGTTTTGAAGAAAGTTCCATGAAATTCAAGGAACTTGACTCTTTGTTATAGAACAAATGTAAAATGCATGAAGAAGAGGTTGAAAGATTGAAGAAGACTTGTGAAGAGAAGATGATCATAATTCAAGATCAGAATATCATCCTCAATATTGAGGGTCAAAAATTGGAAGCCCAGTTGACCAAGATTGAGAATACACATATTGAGACTTCAAAAAAGAATAAAATGAGTGATGCTTGTACTCAATGTTCATTGGAGGAATCTAAAGATGAAATGCCTCCAACATATGACAAGAAGATTATGACAACTCTTGATTATCCACATCAAAAATCAGTTGTTACTGGTACTCAATGCTCATTGTAGGATTCTATTGTCGAAAGACCTCAAACATGTGATAAGAAGATAAGGACTTAACTCATTGATCTATCACAAGCAACTGAGAAAGTGAAGGTACCATCCAAACCATCTTGTACTCATGTTTCTAAATATGTTCCTACAATCAGTGCATTTTGGAAGAAAAGTTATAAACATGTATGGATGAGGAAATGTCAGAAGAATAAACATACCACCATGGCTAGGGTGGATGAGAAGAAAAGGGAGGAAGTTGGTTCCTCAAGAAGAACACAAAAAACTATGAAGAAGGCCCAGCAACCTCATACATAAGATACAAAGAAGAAAAGATATGTGGGTCAATGTTGGTGCTGCAACAGATTTGGACATTGTGCACTGGATTGTTGGTACAATCCCTTTAACAAAAAAGCACAATGAAAGCCTATATCAAAGGGAAGAAATCTAGAGAAGAAGAATCAACATCTACAGGTCCAGAAGCATCTGTTTACAGCAAAATGATTTGGAATGCTTGATAACATCTATGATGTATGCAATGGTAGTGGTCACAAGAATGGTGCATGCCTATGTCAACGGATATCCAGAGCTAATAAGAACAGAATACCACACAAGCCAGCTAAGAAGGAAGAATATTCCATGGGAAGAAATTAGAATAATATTGTGAACATACATTTCCCCAAGAACATCACAAGTACGGAAGCTGAGAAGACCCAGGATTTTAGATCCATGAAATTGAAGGGTCATTCATCCAAAAGAAACACTAAGTGGGATAAAACTCAGATGAACCCATTTGGAAGACCCAAACCAGCTGCAATAGTTCCAAATGACATATTGGGCATCTGGCCCGAAGATTTGAAAAGAATGAGGAAACATGAAGATGAAAAGGACAAGGCTGGTGACAAAGGAAAAGAAAAACTTTCACATGATGAAGACACAGTGTATGAGATATTGCAAACCAAGAGAAACACACGTGTCAAAGAATTTATGTGTGAGAGATGCAAGAAATCTTGTCACATTGAAAAAGGTTGCCCAGCCTTAATACCAGAGTAAGAAGTAGTTCTTAAGAGGAGAAAGAATGTATCATTCATGATGGCTATTAGGAAAAACAATTCCCTATACAAAACAGAAGGGAATGTGAAGAAATCCATGCCACATTAATAGATGTCAGAACATATGTTCAAATGTGCAGGCATGAATATTGGAGTGAATAGAGGAACTTGGTTGAGAAAATAACCTCAACCATACATATCACATTGATGAAGCAAGGAGGAACCACCTTATTCCCTTATTCATTTGTGTATTGTATTTGTACTAATAATTCATGGAATTGAAGGTGAAGCATGCTCTCAGGGGGAGAACCTGAGAAGTAGTGAATGTTGTCAACTCTTGATAGCCATGCCAATGAAGTTTCCATCCTTATTATATTCTTCAATTGATATTCAAAGATTAAGATGATGAAGGATCACTCTTGAAGAAGATGATGAGGATTGTTTCCCTTGAGGGGGAGAAAAATGAAGAAGCTTCCAAAATCACTGTTTCAATCAATATCAACTCCAGCAGGACTCAAATGCAGTTACTCAGTGAATTTATTGAAGAAAATGTCAATGGAGAAGGTATTAAATTTCTCAATCTCTATCCCTTGGTTACTCCGATCAAAGATTATTCTTCAAAGGGGGAGTAACTGAATTGATCAGTGACATAAGAAGAATGTATGTGCCCCAAGGTCACTTATCCTGCCGATTGCACTTGAATGTTTTTGATCTATTTGCTGAGGTGAGTGCAAGAGTTTCAGGTTGATTATTCCCTATCACATTTGATTTTATTCTACCTGAAATAAAAGTGGTAAACCCTTGAAGACAAAATACATGAGTTCTCATCTCATGTTGGTATCATGATCTGTGAATAATGCACAGCCTTGTTGACTTAATCAAATCCTCTTTTTTTTCTACATCGAGCTTTGCTCAAGTATACTTAGAGTGAAATTATTAATGAAACATTGCTTAAGTATGGATTGATACCCTCCCTACCATGCGCATTGTATTTCTTGTCAATAAGGGGGAGAGAAAGTGAAATGAACATTTGAAAATAAAAGTTGATTGAAGAGAACATTCTCATTTTGACGTTGAAGAATTCATTTTAGAAGATGTATAAGGTATTGATAACAAAATAAAAATGGGGAGATTGTTGGAACAACATTGTATATAAGGTTTTATTTGTTTTCAATAGTTGTAAATGGAGATCAAAATGAAGGAGATAAAGAAGTACTCCAATGAAGTGGGGGAATGGAAATTCAGAAGATTGTTGTAATGATCATAAGTTCAAAGAAAATGTGTCAAAGGTGACACATTTTTTACAACAATGAATAATGTGAGGTTTAATCCATCTGAGGATGATTAATGAAGAATGGGGTTTTGATGAAAACCATGAAATTCCTCATTATTGCATGAGAACCATCGGCTTTGATAAATACCGTGCAATTCCTCATTATTGCATGAGAACCATGGTTTTTTATGAAGGCCATGAAATTACTCAATATTGAATGAGAACCATCCAAGAGACTTCTTGATGAATTGAATCAAATTCTTTTCATGAAGTAGATAATGACGGTTGAAGAAGAAGAGAGTCTGCAAAGGATTGGAATTCTGAGATGGCCATGCGGGGATTAGAATTTTGAGATGGCCATGCACATCACATTGTCATAGAAGATGATGATTATAAGGTCATTCCTTCAAAGAATACATATCACAGTAGTGGAGTTTGTGATGAAAGCAGAAGAGTTGATGAAGGATACAAATCACTGAGAAGAAGTGTTTTTTAGGTTATCGTGCTTGTTGAAAACACAAAAAAAATGACATACAAATTTGTTGAAAAAGGAGATTACATGGTGGCATATAGAGTTCAAGGGTTGTGGTTAATAATCCATGTTTTATTCAAGAACGTCGACAAAGGAATGGATGATCTGGAGGTAGTACAAAAACAGCAGATACAAGGTTGCGTCGTTTCCTAGTGTTTGCCAAATTTTTGGGCCTAAAAATCGACAAATGAAGAAAAGAGGTTTTCGAAAAGATACTTGCGCTCCGTGTACTTGAAGAAAAGGGAACTTGTGCGCCTAGTGTTTTTCAATATCAGAACATGGGAAAATGGAAAAGGAAATAGGGTCGCACAAGTGTTGGGTTGGTCGCGCAAGTGACATGCACGCCATGAAGAGACTTGTGTGCCAGTGCCTAGAAGGATTAGAAACTTGTGCGCCTATTGTTTTTCAAGAATAGAACTTCAATATATGGTAAAGGAAATAAGGTCGCGCAAGTATTGGTTGGTTAGCGCAAGTGAGTTGTGTGACAGAGGCTAGGGGAGATGAGTTACGCGCCGAGACTTGCGCACCGAGGGGTGACTTGTGCACCGCCACGCCGGTTGACCAGTTTGCCTATAAATAGAGGACCACCCCTCCTCATTTCCTACGGAGCTCAACACTTAATGAAAATCTGATCTCTCATCACACAGGTGTAGGAGTCACGCAAGTGGTGAGAGGTTGTGAAAGTGGTTTGGAGAGACTTGCGCGCCATCTCTTAGAAGTTGCGCGTTGATTGCTGGTTGCACGCCCAAGGTGATTTGGGTGAGAAAGGAAGTGAGTCACGCAGGTTTGAAGTTCAAGAAGGCAGTGTTGCGTAGGTGCTTTGGTGACACTTGCGCGCCAATTTAGACTTGTGCGCCAAAGACTTGTGCGCCGTATTAAGACTTGTGCACCGTGTTGGGACTTGCGCGCCGGGATTGGAGAAGACTGCCAGATATTGTTGAAGCACGCCCATATTTCTGGACCTGCACGAGAGATGAATGATTGCTTGATACCTTCTGTGAAAAGTGAGATTAAAGAGGAAATGTAAATGATAAATGCATGATCTCATGTATACATGGAGAACTGATTTTGACAATGCCAAGTAAGCTGAGTTATATTTATTAAGCAATCACATCAGTGGTTGTGATTCAGGAAAACGAAGACAAGAGGATTTAGTGCATTCAGTTATTGCACTAAAGTAGAAGGTTGAATAAAAAATAGCATCAACTCAGGACTCTGATTCAAGCAAGGTCCCATGCTGAATAGGAGACAAAGACTTCAATGAAAATCTATTGAAGAGACCTTCACGTCTATAAACTGAGCGGGACTTCACCAACAGCAGTGAGCTAGGGGGAGTCAACGGGAGTGACCCGAGGGACGTAGTGAGCTATCCCTGAACATTTGTAAAGGAAGTGATCCTGGGACAAAGTGGCTATTCATAAACCATTGTAATCCACAACTAGTGAAGATTAGTGGATTTTGGTACGACCGGCAACTTCTCGGTGTATGCTCCTTGGATGTAGCCCTTAGTGGTGAACCAAGTAAAATTGTTGTGTTATCTCTTTACATGTGAATGTTTCATTGTTGATCATATCCATCATATAGGTTTAAGTAGTTCCTACAAACGTGGGAACAAGATCAACAACATTAAGAAGAAAACATTGACTCCCTGATTCACCCCTCCCCTCTCAGGGTGTCTCGGGGTCCTACATTAACATATTTGGTCATTTGGGATATGATCCCTTAAATCTAATGTTAATGTAGTAAATAAACCATCATCTCTAGGCTACTAGGTTCAAGGTCTTTACAATATCTCTCAAGGACATTGGGATAAATATTATCATCATTTTCATGAAAACAAACATTTTTACTCGATTTTGTGTCCCTCATATAATATTTGATGGATAATGGAACCAATTTTTTATCTTTTGAACTAAATAGTCTACATCAGAAATATGGAATTTAGTTAAATCACTAATACCACTACTATAATGTGGAAAATGGATTGATATCGGCCTTCAAAAAATCTCTATCCAATATACTTCAAAAGATGGTGGGTAAATAAAATAAATATGGTCCTGGAAAACTTATGCATGATTTTTGGGCCTATCACACCACAACCCACATGACTAAATAATAAGCCCTGTATTTTGTTTTCTATATAAAAAAAATGGTTTTACCTATCAAGTCCAAACAAAATTTTCTACAAATTTTTATTTGTAACCAATTTTCCACAAACAAGTAATCTCAAATGTGATTGGATGAGTTCAAATGGATTGGTGAGAAATTATTGTGTACCCTGAAAAACTTATGACTGCACCAAAACTGAGTAGCGTGAGCTTTTAATAATATGGTTTCCCTCTATTTATTCTTATAAGGGGATGGATTATTGGATCTCAGTACCCTTCTGATACTTGGGAAGAAGCCTACAATCCTTCAACCAAAGTGTGAGGGACCTTATGTGTTACATAAGGTCTACTCCAATGGTTCCTATTCCCTGGTCACAATGGATGGTGATCATATCATGCCCTTACCAATTCATGGTTTCTCCAGAAATAATTCATGTAATCTACATGAAATATCAATGTCCATGCAACATGATATTACATTGTGTAGCCAATGTCCTAGTTACATGATCTTAAATGATATGACATCATAGTCCAAAATTTATGAATTTAAACTTAATAGAAAAAATCATGGTGGTAATACTTTAAAATAAAAATCATGAATTTTTTAGTCAGAAGACATAGAATAGTTGTACAATGTATTCATCATAAGGTATAAAATCAAGTGCTACTCATTAGAAATAATCCTTACCTAGAATCATAATACAAGCTAAGTAATATTATAATTCATTCTTGTTTCTCACACTGATCATGACTCACATGATCACAGAGTTTCGAGATGATTATTCAAATTTACATGAATAATATATTATAGGGAACACTTATTCTATACGACACGACCTTAAACAACTTAAAGTTTCCTCCCCTATATGGACTTATGTTTCCTTATATATTTTCTAGTTCTATGAAAGGAATTTAATTTTAACAATGTGTGACTTCATTCTTATTTCAATGAGACATATAGTGATGTATGGATCCCAAATCCTAGGCCCCAATATGGATTTTAAAAAAATCCACCCGAGTTTATAATACATATCTATGTGAGGAGTTACTTATACTAAACTATGTGTGGATTTATTTATATTCTAAAGAGATATATAATGATTCATAGAACCCGAATTCTAGGCATAGACATATAAAAAACATTTATCTCTCCTCTATATGATTTGGATCTGTTAAAGAAATTCCAAAATGGGTTCTCTCATTTATATACATGTGTGTATTATAAAATGATCATTCTCCTTCATATGAGTCGAATTTATGTAAGGGACCACTTCCCTCTGAGAACTATGTGTGGATTGATTATTATTCTAATAGGATATGTAGTGATGCCTAGATTCCCTTCCTTGTGCCCATCCATGAAGTCTAAAAAAATTCCCTCCCTCTATGTATGATCTAGACCTGTATAAGTGACCACTTCTTAAGAACTAAATTTTGATTGATTCTCATTCTGATGAGAAACAATGTGATACTATGATACCTTATCCAAATCTCAACCAAAAAGAAACAAAAAAATACCCATTTCCATTAATATAATCCATATATATATTGGGAAACACATACGAGAGTCATGTGGAGTTTAATATATGTATATCAATAAGATCAAAATCAACCAATCATGGAAAACTCGGGTCTAAATTCTTACCTAATAATTTTTGGGCATATTCTTTTCATAAACCACACTTTTTGTGTTAAGAAACATTAATAATCACAAAAAATACTTAGATATTAGTGATAAGATCTTCTGAATTCAAAGGAAAACTCTGTTTTTGACTATTCATATTACACCCTTTACATGGAACGATATATATTCCCTAACATGGACCATAGACCAGAGGCATATATATCCTAAGTAGAAAATACCCTTATATTTGTACTTCTTGACATCATCGTAATGGTGTTCACATTTATAACATCACTACTATAAAATATCACTTTAAGAGAAATAAAATTGTTCATTGTTAGTGTAAAAAAATATTGACTAATAGAATGAAATTAAAAGCCATGGATTTTTATGAGTGCTAGAAAAGCACTGATAAAGGGGTCCTTTATCTGCATTTAAAAATCGATGATCAAGGGTCCCTTTATCAATTATTTTTTAACACTAATAAAGGACCTAATTTATTAGTGCTTTTAAAGTCATTAATAAATGGGGTCATCTATTAGTGCTTTCAATGGAACTGATAAATGATACCTTTATTAGTACTTATAGTAGTGGTGATAAAATGGAATTATATGGTGTTCTGGTAAATTTATTGCACAATGTATTAGCAAAAACAATAGAAAAAAATACATAGGAACATGTTTTAAATAAAATAACATTTAAAACACAAATAAAATAAAAGATCACTATATTATAGACATTTCAAACATTGGATTATGAAATTAAATGAGTGTGTAAAAATTATCATATAAATTTTAAAACATTAATGTTACCTTGTCTTTTTCCCTAGACCCCCACTCATGCTATTACCGAAAAAATTACCCCAACTCAAGAAAAATCATGAACCTTTATAAGAAAACATTATTATGTTAGTAATACTATAAAGATAGAAATTAAATATAAAATGTGCATTTTAAACAAAATTTTGATTCTTGCAAGGAACACTGTGTATCAGATTGAAATATGGTTGATTCTTTCATATCACCCCATTTCATGTTCATATTTAAGAATTATATTTATAAAAAATAAAAAAATATTTTTAATATTTAAATGATGAGTAAATAAATTAATTAATAGTAGATTAAACGATGAGAAAACAATATGATCACATTGGCTTGGTTTTGGTGATGTGATGCGCATTTTAAACAAATATGGCACTTATAAATTTGAAAACACATACTTTGATTTATACTCACCACATAGTGTGTTATATTGACATGTGGTAATTTTATATATTTCAAAAACAATTTATTTATCATTATCCAAAAGTATCAAAATAATCTTAATGTGTTTGTTAGGTTTTGAGTATGTCACTTGTGTTTTTTACTAAAATGTCATTTTAAATTGGAAACATGGACTTTGATTCATACCAGTCACATCATGTATCATTTTTACCTGAGATGGGTTTCTACACATAATAAATCACTTAGGAATCATTTTCCTAAATTATCAACACAATCTGATCATTGTTTCTCAATTTTTAGTGAGTGACACTTTTTCAACTAAAATGTTAATTTTAAATTGATAATGGAAACATTGAGCCATGTTTGGAACATCATGTATTGAATTGATGGGTGAATAATTACTATAAATCAAAACTTAAATATGTATCATTTTCCCAAGGTATCAAAAGAATATGAATTGTTTGGCTTAGTTTTGATGTCACTTGACTTTTTTACTAAAATTAATGTCAATTTTAACTAAAAAATCACACATAGAGTGATACCTGTCACACCCCGAATCAAATTATGATGAGGATCATTCCTATATATCACAAATGACTTATGGATAATTTATATAAAGTATCAAAAAATCTTAATTATTTTCTCTATTTTGAGTATGTCCCATGTATTTTTTACTAAAATTCCATTTTAAATTGGAAACACGCACTTTTAGTCATCCTGATCACACCGTGTGTAAGTTTGAGTCTAGACTAATTCCAACACATAAAAAATAAATTATAAATCATTTTCCTAAATTATGAATCGAATAAGATTAATTTTTCTCAGTTTTTACTTAGTGAAACACTTTTTGAAAAAAAACAATTTTCAACTGATAATAGACACTTTGATCCATACAAGGAACATTGGGAATATTATTGAGTTGATTAATATTTCTAAATGTAAAAAATAATATATGGATCATTTAAATAAAGTATCAAAACAATACTAATGATTTTTCATTGTTTTGAGTATGCCACTTTTTTTACTAAAATTTATGTCAATTTTAAATAAAAAGACACACTTCAAGTCATAATGGGCACACCGTGAATCATATTGTGGTGAAACTGATTCTTAAAAATTAAAAATGACTTATGGATTTTTTTATAAAGTATCAAAATAATCTGAATTTGTTTTCTAGGTATTCAGTATTCCACTTGTGTATTATACTAAAATTAAAGTCGATTTTAAATAAAAAACACACTTAGAGACATATCAGTCACACTGTGTGTACTACTAAGGTACAGTTGATTCCTACATGTAAAAAATGACTTATAAATAATTTCTTAATTTATCAAAACAATCATAATGAATTATCTCAATTTTAGTAAGTTACTTTTCTTTTTTACTAAAATTATTTTCAATATTAAATTAAAAGGCACACCTGGAGTCATACTAATCACACTATGTTTCAAATTGAGGCATGACTGATTCCTACATTTCAAGAATAAATTATGGTTAATTTTATAAAAGAATAAAAAATGAATGAATTTTCTAGGTTTTGAGTATGCCACTTGTCTTTTTTTACTAAAATGTCATTTTAAACTCGAAACAAGAACTTTTATTTATACTTGTCACATCGTGTGTTGGTTTGATGTGAGACTGATTACTATATGTCACAAATGACTTATAAATAATTTTCCTAAATTATCAAGACAGTATGAGCATGGTTTATCATTTTTCAGTGAGTAACACACTTTCTGAACAAAAATGTTAATTTTAAACTGATAACAAACACTTTGAGTTATACCGGACACAATGTGTATGAGATTGAGGAGTGGATGATTCCTACACATCAGAAATTACTTATGTATTGTTTTACTAAATTATAAAAACAATATTAATGTTTCTCCCCAGTTATGAATGTTCCACATGTATGTTTTACTAAAATTATTTTCAATTTTAAATAGAAAGATACACTTGGAGTCATACCGGGCACATCGTACATTGGATTGTGGTGCAACTAATTCATACAAATCACAAATAACTAGTGGATCATTTTTAAAAAGTGTAAATGCAATCCAAATTATTTTTCTTAGTTTAAAGTATGTTACATTTTTTACTAAAATTAATGTCATTTTTAAATAAAAAGACAAAATTAAAGTCATACCAATTTCACCATGTGTCCAATTAAGGTATTTCTAATTCCTACACGTAAAAAATGACTTTTATATCATTTTAGTAAAGTAAAAAAAATGTGAATGTTTTATCTTCGTTTTGAAAATGTCACTTATATTTATTTCAAAATGTAATTTCAATTTTAAATAAAAAAGACACACTTAGATCCATTTCTATCACATTGTTCATAGGATTGAGGTGTGTTTGATTATTACACCTCAAAAATGAATTATATATCATTTTTATAAGGTATCCAAATAATCCAAATTCATTTTCTAATTTTTGATGATGTCAATGTTTTATTAGAATTTCATTTTAAACTAGAAACACACACTTTGACTGTTTAGAATAACTATTACTTCCAATATTGATCACTTATTATTACAATATATATTACATATATATTGTTCCCCATAACTATTACAAGATGATATCACGAATAAATATTACATACAATGTTGATCCCATGTGATTATTATTTCATATTGATGCTTTCAACCCACACATTGAAGATTTTGATTAATGGGGCCTTTATATCTATATATTTCCTTCCTTTTACTAATTATTATGTTCATTCTTGGGGATTGAATTGATCTCATAACTACTGTCAACTACACAGTCATGAAATCACTCATTTGGGTGGGATCTAAGGTGGAATTTTATATGATGGATCACAAAATGATAATAAATTTATTATTAAACAACAAAACCTTTTAAAAGTGTCTACCTTCACTATTAAGGTCATTTTTTATGGTCTTGTTGCTTATAATGTTTATAAATGGCCCAAACTTCATGAAATTATCAACCCAATATTCCACATATATTAACATAAGGTATTTTCATTTCCTTTATTTTTATTCACTGTGTTACCACATGAATTAACTTTATAATAACTTTTGTAACCAACATAACTATCACTTTTATTTGTCAAATGATTCATAAAATAACAACTATATATTTCTATTATATCAATCATGAAATAACACTATATAAGACATGTATATATATATACTATTCAATATAACGAAGGCTAAAATTACATCTGGGGAATCTAATGAATTGAAATGGTGAAAAAAAAATTACTAGAAGATTAGTTTAGTTGTGAGTAAATGTTATCATGGTGGGATCAAATGTAACAAAATAAGGTAATATTTGATTATGTTATGTGTGTTTTGAAATAAAATGTAAATTATAAAATAAAACCATATAATTTGATTCATGCCAAGAAAATTGTGTATCAGATTTAGGTTCACATAATTGAGTATGTGATTTGTGTTTTTTTCAGTTGTCTACACCATGCCATAAAAGAAAGAAATGTTCTATTTAGATATAAGGGGAAACCCTATACTTCCTGAAATGACTCATCAAAAAGAAATGTGTTCTCTCTTCTCTGTATTCTTATAGATAGTTGAAGGAAAAATATGAATTCCAAAAATATCTGTAACAAAATAAATAATTATTAGATAAAAAAAGATCATTAAATTAGCATAATAAGGCAGTGAAAATAGTTATAATTTTAACTAAATAAGTAGTATGAATTAACCTCTTTGTGTTTTCTATAAAAATTATTGACACATTTCATTGTTTCCATTATATTATTCATATCCTTGAAATCAAATATCTCATGAGGATGAGTATTTTAACACAATCCACCCTAACTCAAGAAAAAGAATCCAGCTATATAATAAAAAAAATTCATTTGTTAGTAATAATATAAATAAATAAATTAAAAAAACATCAGTGTGAACTATTACGCATTTTTAGAAGACACTAAAGTCCATTATAAATTTTTTACCCCTTTTTAATAGTATTAAAGATCATTATAGCCCTTTATATATTCCAATTGACTCTAAAATATAGTGCACCCATTAAGTATTCTTGGATTATTCTATAGATATGTATATACTTATCAACATTTTGGGTTCTGATAAACTCTAACATAACATCAACATTATTTCTTCCTCAAAATGAGAATATCCATATTCTCATGTATTTTTTATTGAGATTGATAATCGGTTTTTTATTAATGATTTTATGAACATGGATAAGTTTACATAATAAATGTTCACATACATATTAGTGAAAAATCATTGGACACATTTTTTAAGGTGATCTGATGAAAAAGTATTTATATACATAATTAGGATAGGTTAAACACATCAACTCATGTAATGATTGTGATATTATATGTGATGTAATGGTGGGACAATTTAATTTCATATCATATGAATTCAAAAGAATCAGGTTTAGTCAATCCATTTCACTAATTTAAACTTGATGTGTTACTTGTATGTATTTCACAATAATTTTTGATATCATATCATGCATCTAATGGATAAATGAATTGTCCAAATAATTCCACCAACCCCTACGGTGAAACCAATATATTTTTCTTTTCATTTATCAGTTAACACCACCCATTATGGTACCCTAGAGAGAGAATTAGTCTAATTTTATTCTAAAAATGAGAAGAAATTTTACTAAGAAATTTAAATAAAATGATGAGAAAATTAACTAAATAAGTTGTAAGAAGTAACCTATTCATGATTCCATTATACATTCTTAGGCAATTTTTTCTTCCCATTTCTAAACAAATTATTTATTCTATTATACTTTTCCTTGATAAATTGATAAAAAATAATATATAAACATTTTTATACTAATTATTCACAGTGAAAATATATTTCTAAGGTCATAGTCCATACTAGATCCTAAACATATCATGTAATTAAAAAAAATCATCAAACATTCTGAAACAATGTATAAAAACCCCTCATCTCTAAAAAAATTTACTTCTTTTTTTATTATCAAGGTTTTTGATAATATTGGTAGTAAAAAGAAAATATAGACCAATAAATTATTAAGAAATATTCTTAATGAAATTATAATTACCTTTGAAATTACCTATTCGAGGATGCTAGAATTCTCATGGTTTATGAGCTCTCTCATAAATTTAGAAACATAATATCCACTATCATTGTTAGTATCATACATTGAACACTGAAGAAACATTGACCAAAATAATAAAATTTTTTGAAATGTGTTTTGATAGGTATATATTTCTATATATACATTAATTTATTTTAATTTGAATTAATCCACAAGATATTTATGTTTATTCACCAACTTCATGCCATGATTTAGCATATATTTAGAGATCTCCATATCATAACAGAATTCTAGTTAAAATATAGAAAAAAGAATATAATTCTAAGTTTGTCTATAAAATATTGATTATAGTGTATTAAAAATTCACAATACACCTCATGTGTGTTCTGTTTTTTTGATATCCATACATTGGATCCAAAAAATAAATATTTGGGGTATCTATATTGAGTGTGATTAGCATCCGGTGATTTCCATAAAACAAATAAGTAATGAAAAAAATAAAATATATTTTTTTATTATATTTTAGAGTTTTACCCTCAAATTTTAACAATCAAAAAGAGTTTTTAGAATTTTTTTTCTCAAATTCATTATTTAGACCATTTTTTTCTTATCAATTTCATACTTCATCAAAGAAATTCCTTGTATGGAAGTGATATAAGGATTAATGAATCCGAATCATTATTTTCACAGTTTTCAATTTATATAATAATTATTCAAAACCCAGTAAAATATGAATTGTCATTAACTTTAATGAATGTAGTATATCATTTATTGGAAAATTGTATAATGAAATTTACCTTATGTATGTATTCACAACTGAGACTCCCAGCCATTCAAAAATGAGAATCTCATTTACACACTTCCGAGAAACTGTGTTTATAATAAATGTCCTATATATTTGTTCTTCATATAGAATGTAATACAAATTTCCCTCATTAAATGTGGACTATGCATGAAGTTTTAATGATAATAAATGTTTTTTGTAGAACTGGTGGGGAGAAGGTACTCATGAAAGTTCCTTTTGATTTCTTGGTTGATTCACTAGATTGTCTTGATCCATCCTTCATTTTCCCCATATATTTATTCTTTTATAATACTATAACTCACTTAAAACCTATTTTCATCAACTTTTATAGGTTTTTCATATAAAAGAATTTGTTAAATACATACCTTATATATCTAGATAAGATTAGAATCCATTCTATAAAATTTCCAATAGCATCATTGATCATTATAATACTTAATAATCAAGTGGAATAGGTGACTAATTGGTTGTCTCATGAGCTACCTCAATCCCCAATTTCATGTGAAATTTTGGGAGCTCTTTATTGTTTAGATTTTCTCCTAAGATATTATACATTGTACCCCTTTCAATAAGGCGGTGCATGGGTGTTGAAAGATAAAAATCACATAAAAATTTACCCTATATAATTATAGTAATATAAAGTTATAAAAAATTGTTTTATTTATATATAATATAAATATTAATGATAAGATTGATTACCTCAAGTATGGTGTGTGGTTAAGGATAATGAATCGACTCAAAGATAGTTGGGTCATTTTGGTTCTTCAAGTGCGGATATTTGTTCAACCACTAGTTTTCATTGATCCTTTCTCATATATAGGTTTTCCAAACCATAATGGAAAATAATATCTTCAAAAATAATATTTTTGTGTATATAATCATTTTATCAACTTATATGTATATTCTTGTGGTTTGTTCTTCCCAAAATATGTTCGAGAAGACACTCCAAAACCTACTCCTCTAATACATCCATAATGTTATGACCACTTCAAAGCTACTAAAAGTGGTTTTTATTCTCATATGATCATTTCTAATTCTTGTTTCTAAACTAAATAAAAAACATGTGAAGATAAATATATTTTTTTATGTTATACTCTTATAAAGTATATATAATTACTATTATTTCATACTTACACATGATTCCCATACTACTTTTTTCATCAAATAGTTTATTATCCTTATTTACATGAGCCTCATTCCATTGAACATGATGTGGGATGGAAGTGGAATCAAAATTGGATTCATCAATCTATATATAAATAAAGGAACATATGTTATTTCATATCATATAAAACATTTATTTTTGAATTAAAATATATTCCAATTTATTCCCTCGTGAAGCATGCCTCATCCTTGCTTTTCAATAACGGCACATTGGTTTTTATGCGTCTTATTTATTTTTATTAATATTTATCTATTTCATAAATAATATTTTTGAATCGATTTACATAAAATAAATAATTAAAAAAAATATTTTATCAACTAAAATACACCTATAATGATTCCTCATTGTTGAAACTAATGAAATGATTTCATATTTCTTTATTTATATTGTGTGAAAAACTAACTGGTGGGAGGGGCTCTACTTTCCCCTCATCCTTTCTAAGATTTAACTTGTCAAGAAGAGTCTAGAAGCCTCTATGGGATTTTTCCAGTTTCTATTAATATATATTTCATACGAAACTTATCTAAAATAAATGAACTCTTTAAGGAATAATGAAAATTTAATCAATGTTTAATTATTTAGTTTTACTATAATATATGGAAATTATATAATCACACAAATTACATGTTTTCATTTGGTCCCCGGGCTATCCATCAAGGTTTTTTGGATAAAAATTTATTTTCTGGTAACTACTTATAAATATGATCTTGGAACCATCAGATACACATTGGATTATGTGTACTTCATATCCATCCTCTAGCCCATTATGGATTCAAATCTATAAGAATTTATTTGTGGGATTCAATGTATTGATCATCATATTCACTATTATGTAAAATGTAAAGGTCTTATTTCTCTTTCTCTTTGATGGAAATTGTAACAACATCTCTTCCAAAAATACCTTCACCCCTAAGGAATCCACTGTGATTAGAATTCGAGAGACTGATGTTTTCAACATCTGAGAGGTAATCAGTATATAATTCAATAGTTTCTTCAATAATATATCATTATATAGTACAACCTTCTAGAAAACATTGATTCTTAATATACCCTTTAAAAATATTCATATAGTGTTCAATGTGGTACATCTATTTGTAGTGGATAGTACTACATAGTTGAATTTCTCTATCCAAGGGAACCATTAGATTGACCATTATATCACAGAATTATGGTAAGAAGAACTTATATACTTCACATAATATGACTGAAACCTCTTTATTCAAGATTATAAACTTCATCAGTTCTATAAAATTATTACATATATCTCTAAAAAGTAAGTATTTTCTGGTTTATTTATGTCATGTATTTGTAAGAATTAATCAATGTAATGAATCGTACATTAAATTTTTCATCAAAACATGGAATTTGTGTGATTTTATTGCATGTAACTTAAAATTAGTAATTGACATGACATTCTTGATATTTGAAAAATACCCCTCTCTAACTTTTACACCATTGAGAAAAATGAAAATTAGAAATTTTTCCAGTCTAGATAGTGTATAAGATACTGGAGGGAGAAAATTCCTCCCTTTACCCTTCACCTGTTGAAACTCTTCCCTTATCCTCATGTAAATCATATCCAACTTATCCTTTATTCAATATTTTTTTCTGGAACATTTAGTAACATTCCAATAACACTATCAAATACATTTTTCTCTTCATTCATGGAAACAAAGAAAATATATGACAAACTAAAAGTTATAATATGGTTATTCAAAGAAAATTTATCACTTTTTCCAACCTAATTGCATAAGGTTGTTTGAAAATGGTTTACCAAAAATAATGTTAATATATTTTAATTTATTGAATAGTTGGTCACCTATTAGAAGAGATGATGTTGTACCTTACTCGATATTCCTGTTGAATTTTGTCATCCAGGATTTCAATTTATTTCATCGAGGTAAAAAATATTAAATGTCCTAAAATCACAGTATTTGAGGGATGTTTCAACAAAATTGAGTGTGTTCATTCTTCACAAATGGGACACCCAAATTTTCCTTTACTATTACAACCTCAAAAAATTCCATATGAAGGAAATTCACTTATTGTCCTATATAAAATGGGCCTAAATGTGAATCCTTCACTTCTATGAGCATCATAAATTGTAACACATGTGTCACACATAAATTTTAATTATTCAATCAATGTATCCAAAGAGATATTAATATATTTACCATGTTTCTTTGGTCCATATATAAGAAGAGACAACATAATATATGTATTCTTCATGCATAACCTTGGTAGAAAGTTATAATTTACCAACATTATTATCCATATACTGTGAGTACTAATTTTTACACCAATAGGATTTATTATATTTATTTATAATGCAAGAAAAATTTTATTAACTCATTTCCAAAATTTGGATACACGTAATAAATTTTCTTCCACTGAGAAGAATCTGTTGGATGATATAGGTTCTAATTTTTTATTCTTGTTTCTATATTCCATTTTAATTACATCACTATTTACTAATATCCTAATAGTATTCTAAACCATGGAATAATAGTAAATTACCATATCACTTTTATGGAATTAATTCATTTTTTTATATCAATCAATGCCACACTTAGTGCAATTTATGAGTGATTCGTATTCATTGAGAAACAATATGAAATCATTTGTAAAAGAATGTATTTTTTTAAAGATCATTCCCATTTAACATATCATTCATTTAGCATTATTTTTTCAATATGGACGTTCATTTTAATTTGGTGGAATATCATTCAGGAGACCAAGTAGTTTTGTAAAGTTGGTGTCACTCCATCTATTGTTAGCTTTCAAATTATATAACTTCAATATTGATAAAAATATTGTGTATTTAGTTAAACTAATATAAAATAGTCTCTTATATTATCTATTTAACTTCTCAAAAAACTTTGTACAATCATAATGGTTATCTTCAATTCCCATTTTTATTTCTTCCATTCGATCTCTATCACAATTTACACCAGTATTCATATAAAATGATCCATAAACCATAGTATCATCCAAATATGTCAACACATTCTACTTATGACATATTTAGTCCAATATCTATAGATATGATCTTTTCCATGGAAAATAAAATGATCTAAAACTCTTCCAGACTATTTTTTTGAATAAAAACAATATAAACACGAAAAAAGGTTTTTAGAATGATAATATGCATGCTTTATTTAAAACCTTATGAACTCTTTAACATCGTATTCATTTTATTTTTTCATAAGATTAGTGTGAATATATTTTCAATTCATATCCATCCTATTAGGTTTATAAAATATTCATTTTTTAAACAAAAAATAAATAAATACACATGAGATATTCATTATCAAAGGTGAAATTTAGAGATAATTCGAATAAGGGTAATCCAACATTTGATTGTTTCAAATCATTTCAGTATGCTTGGAAGAAAATAAGTAATTGAATATAACAAAAATAATTAATCCACTATGGTAGGTTTTATCCTCTTAATTCAAGCCAAATGATCACTATTACATGGTATTGGATGAATACTCCTCATAGTAGATCAAGAAACATAGGGGAATGTCCATAAGAGATAAGAGATGAGTATTAAGTAAATAATGCACTAATAATTGTTTAAGAGATGAATCTGATGAGTTTGATAGTTTTCTTTTTAATTATAATTGTTCTCGGGCGAGGAATTGGTGAATCACAAGACTACATTTCTTAGTTTTTTTCCTAAAATTGAAATTTTCCTATGGAACATGATGATTTAACATGTGGCCCGATAATATAATACATGTTCACAGTGCCCTTTCTCTTTTACACCCCTATCCCCATTCCCAATGGCTTTAGATACAAGATCACCTTGACTTAAGTATACATGAACCACTATCCCTTGAATATAAAAATTATTTCACTAAGACTAAAATTTTATCTCCCAGTGGAAAGGAATATACGATTACTTAGTACTATTTATTTAACAAATTTTTGTGAGGCTCCTTGTTGTTATAAAATGAATAGAGCATAGAAATAATAATTACCATAATGAATGAAATAATAATAGGATGACTTCTACAAAATTATTTTTAGGGAAATATATTAATGAATAATAAATTAATGATATTATGACTATGAACATTTTCCATATTCCATATTGAAACCAACCATTTTGTAAAAAAATTTGAAAGAGACCAAAACATTTTAAATTAAAACATCTTAATTTAATATTTCAAATCTCATATCAAAATATATTTTCAAATTCAAAAGGTTGTTTTTTGAATTTTTAAAACCCCACTTGATATCTGTTTTTTAATTCCACATAAAAATTGACCAATTTTTTCATAAGGATTAATGGGATACAAACCCCATTTTCTATAAAAACCATTAGCATCAACTGAAAAATTTTAGAATCATATTCAAAAACCATCAACAATAAATTAAAATTTTAAAACCATTTCCATGGAATTATTTACAATTTGAAATGTTTAAAACTTTTTAGGTTTACTCTAAATCACATCATGAGATTCAAAACACTAAATCCATTTTATTTAATTTTATGGTAAAACCTAATTTTTTTAATTTCAAACCCCACTATAATAGTTAAAACAAAGTTTTATTTTTCAAAACAGAAATTTAAAATAGGAATGAAAATAAAAATTATAAGAAATATTCCATCCAGTTTAAAAAAACATGATTAGTAAACATTTCATAAACAATTTATAAAGATAGAATGAATAAAACATTTTTCTGAAGACATGAGTAAATTGAAAATTTAAATCCAAACATTATTGTATTGGAATACCCAACTAAATACTAGGGTTCCCATGGGACTATTAAAATTCAATCAAGGAACTATTCATTAATAAAAAACCAGTTTCATCAAAAATCACACAAGAATCCACAAATCCAAGCTTTCACATGCGATAAAATGTATTCAGGAATCAACCCTGAGATTTTTTTACAGATATTCATGACATATCATTCTTAGGTTTGATTTTAATTTATCTGAGTGTGAGTTGAATTGGAAGTTCTCTAGTACCTAGGGTGAGATAATGATAGTGGATTTTATTTTTTTGGAAAGGAACAAACCATGAAGTTATAAAAATATTTGAGTTTGTACATTATTTTTTGTGTTTATAAAATCATGGGATGATTTTGGTTATTTAGGAATTATGAAAGAGTAATGAGATAGTGATTCTATGGATGCAACTGATCTTTTTTAGGGAAAATTTATACATAAGAGGACTGAATAATGTTTTTTTTCATGAGATTGAGTGTGGTGAGATGGAACTCACATTGAGCATGTTGTTCACATTATATATGTTCTTGGTTTATCATGTAAGGTCTTTTAAACAATTTTACTTGTTTTAAACTTATTTATTCTATGAAATTAATTTTTTTACTTGTATTATTTAATTATTTAAATTCTTTTATGTATATAAGTGCATTCTTAGAAATTATATAAGATCCAAATCATTTTAAGATCCATAAAAGAATGTAGTTATCATATGTTTTGGTTATGTTACCTCACTTTAGTTTGATAAAGTAACCTAGATATTCATATTTCATAGAACCTTTTTAAGAAAGTAAATTATTGTTTGGTACATGTTTATGTTATGATAATTTAAGTACTTTTAGTGAACCTTGATTTAGTTTTAAATTAATGGTTTAAATGGTATTAATGTTCTTAGTTAAGTATTCCCATTTATAACATGTCTTGTATTGCAATGAAATTAATTTCCTTTCACTATAAACTAATTGAACTATAATTCAAAAAACAATACTTAAACTTGATTTAGTTATTACATCAGTGATGAGATAATGGTTGGGTTGATTAAGTGGGAATGAATGATTTTTTAGGATAACTTATTAAGTATCATCAATGTGTTTGATTTTTTAAACTAAAACAAAAACATTTTAAGTACTAAATAACCAAACTCCACTCAATAACCTAGTCCCACTCTGACTAGACATAATCTAAACATGATTTTCACTCATCCAATATACCATTTAGTTAACTATCATTCCCATGACCAAGAAACCAAGTGATGATGTGATAATGTAATAAAAATATAAATACATGCTAACAAAAGAAATATTCTTCACCTCACCTCTAATAAACTTGAATAAAACAAAACCTTTCACATTATACATACATTTTAAATTGATAAACATCCCATAATAGCCACACCAAATATTGGGATGATCAATGAGGGTATCGTGGGCTATAATCCAATTTGAAAGTCCCAAATGGGCTATTAAAAAAATCTAACTCTAGGTGCCAAGTTATTTTCCTTTCATTTGAAATTAAAAAAATATAATACTTTGAAAATATTTAGAAATTCACCCCTTTTATATTTCAAACATTTATTTAAAACTATTTTTCTTCCTTTAAACCCAAAAATAAGTCCCAATCCATTCATTTGTCATAAAAACAACTTGAAATGACTCATAATCATATGATCAAAAATTTGGAATGATAAAACATTTAAATAAAAATAATTCAATCGAAATCCATTGAAAACACTTTATTCCAAGCATGTAATTCAACCAAAATGTTTTCCAAATCTATTATAAACATCACACATAGGAATAGATTAAGTAAAAATTAATTTAAAAAGACTCAGTAATTCAAGGATTTGTAAAATTAAGGATTATAAGAGAAAAAAACCTCAAGAAATAAAAAAATATAAGGGTAAGAAACATAAATCAAAAGGAATAATGAGGAAATTTACATTTGAAAACACAATAAAATTGAGGGAGGATATAAATAAATCAAAGTATAAGGATGTGTAAACCCTATTTGCAATCCAATGATGTTTGGATGATCATGAGGTAGAATAGAGGATCGGATCCAAGAAAACAATATAATAAGGAAACATATGGAACCCAAACAAGCAATCAATGAGACAAGAGAAAAAATAACATATCTTGGATTTGAAGCATGATTCATCTGATAAAAATTAGAGGAGGAGCATTAAAATTAGTGTACTACCATAAAATCTTGAGAATCATGACTGAAACAAATGCAGTTAAGGTTTTGTAAATATATCAGAGAGGTTTTTATGAGTGATTCCAAAAAAAACTAATAAATATACCTTTTATCAGTACTAAATAAATACATTATGATAAAATTTATCTTTTTGATTGATTATATAGAGATAATAAATACTGATATTTATCAACATTAAAAAAATTAGATAAAATACATCTTTATTAGTGCTAAACATTTAGAACTGATAAAGATACCTTTTATCAATGCTTCTTTATCCCTGATAAAAGGTATAAATTTATCAATTTAAAAAACCATATTTCTTGAAGGTATGGATTGTTGTTTTTTAAATTTAAATTCCTTTAAACAGACCTAATATTGATTAATAATAAATTCAAGGATGTATCAAGTGTGGGGGGGGATCATTTAGAGCCCAGATCCCCAAAATTGGCAGAAAAATACTGGGCAACATGGTTAGTAAAAATGTGCTTCCCATCTTACATGGCTTCCTTAAACCATGTTTTTATAGATAGTGGGAACCAGTAGGCCGCATGGTTTGTCTGAAACTAAGCAACCCAAGGCGCATGGACATATGAGGAACTAGAAGTTTTTTATCATGGTATTTCACATGGTTTACTCATGGTTTGGGAAACAATTCACCTTAACTATGAGAGAAAAATATTTAAGTAGTGGCTTGTACATGGTTTGGGTGTGGTCTATTAAATAATTAACCCTTATATTTTGAAGTAAAATTACCTTAAAGATCCAAATCATTTTAAGTTAATTTACTTTAAATATCCAAATCATTTTAAAATAATTTACAATAAAGATCCAAATAATTTAAAAATCTCCTACAATTCATTGATGATCCCCTTTTACGTTCCAGGAATAGTGGAAGCACGTTGGTGGGTGTACCCAACTTTAATTTTAGTGTTAACAATGATCAATCTAAGATCTGTCACGATAATAAAATTATGAATATTTGGAATAGAACGAAGAACAAAAATGAAAGATGGGATTCCCATAACCATATATAGGGTCATCATATGTTGGTTATAATAAATTTAATTAATTGGCAAGGATTACCATGATGGAATTCTTTCTTTGTTGATGTCTCCAGTCAAAATATGATGTGATCTGTCATTGCGTCGTAGAATCCAAGTGTAGGATTCCTCTAGCGGAGATCCAAATGTGCTTCACGTATCTTTGGACATCGTCGAAGGGATCTCCGGGTGCTAGCACAGAAGATCCTTCACTTCAGATGTACGCCTTCGATCTCCTTGATCCGGTGGAGGTGGAACTCTCTCTCATAGCGTGAGAGTGTTCTTGGGGGAAAACATTTTCTCTTGTCTTGAGAGATTTTCCAAATCCACTGTGCACAACCACACCAAATTTCTAGACTAATGAGAAATATATAATTGGGATTTTTAATTACATAGAATAATAAAATGAATTAATTACCCGAAAGAATTTATTCTTTTCAGTTAATTCTTAGTAGTACCCCATGTCTAATAATAATTGTTGACTTTTATTATTACTTGACATAAACCCAGTGAATTACACCTAATATTATTTAATTAAATAAATAATATTATTTCTCATAAATTTCGATAAAAACTACACGGAATATATATATTAATATACATGGCGTGTACTTTTTTCCATTTGTTCTAAATTTCCTCCACCACATTTATTACACCTTGAATAATGACTATTTATTTCTAAAATAAATATCACTACATTAATTGCTAATAAATATATTATTTTTTCCCCCAATATATTCACTCAAATAGCTAGTGTTGAAGTAAATGTGATCAGGCATCCTTGAATAATTATTAAACCATAGTCGGGAATAATCTTTATTCAACTTGTTAAATTAATATTTAACTGAGATACTTGGACACACTTAGTGTGTGACCCTCTAGGCCACTTTCTCAGTGGAATTAGGTGGATCCTGCTTAATTTCCAAGGTTAGCATCTAGAATCATTCCAAGGCACCCATTTAGAAAGAAGTTAACACTGTAATGATGTGTCACCACCTACAAAAGCTTACTATGTAATGTAATCCCTTTTTCACAATATTTTGAATCAAGCGGTTTGCATACTAGTGCCATCAACCCATGTGATCGATTATTCTTTCTTTTAATTTCCATAATTGAACTTTCCCATTCCTCACCATGGACATATATTTATTTAGGCTATATCAATTCCACCAAAGGGCATGAGACATCTACTTTCATTATGGAACAGAAGGTACAAATCCTTTCTCGCATTATCTATTAATGCAATATCACTCGCGACACACCCAACATATCTTACCTCACTACGAATAGTGTTTCATCACAGTTTTCATCAATACATCTAAGTGCGCGATTTTTAATACCCATTAATAATAATATTAAATTCTAAGGACCAATACACACGTCCGCAGATAGGAACATCTAATGAAACTATGAAATGTGGATTTCTTACTGGCCGGTCTCGTTCTTATAATATCATCCTAGACATTACCAAGGGCTCACACCATGAGTAGGTGCCACAAAGTTTTATGATTCCTCACCCCTAATGACCTATATTATTTGTTCCCCTCAAATAACATCATCTATCCATGTAACATATATTTAAGAATCGTGTTATAACACTTTCAGGATCTCATCATAGTAGGGATCCGCTATGACCCTTTAATGAAATAGCTATCTTTAAGACATTATCACATGAATTGTCATGTAGAAGAACAATAAATATGTGATAAGATATTTATTAATAAATAAAGTACAAAGTATTTGGTTCTAGGCCACCAACTCCAATAGTTTGGTAAACCATCAACCCTTATTTTTTGAGGTGAAATTATCTTTTTTACCACATAAACTTATAACCCCATTTTCCGTTCTATATTATTACATTAGTTTCTAAAATGAGATATTTCCTCCTATGAGATCAAAATCTTTATCAACTTAATAATCCAAGTATCTCCCATGTCTAGTTTTTCATTCAAGATATGTCAGAGACATTTTATTCCTTAAAGTGAGCTCTCAAAACCTCTCCCTTCCAAACTATGTATATCTTTGAATCTGTCATGCTATTTAGGTGAAAGCTCATTTTCCATATTTTCATGGAATTGGATCATTTCTTATATCTCTACCAACAAACACTAAATCTTAGGTCGATATTTAGTGAGGAGTCATATAAATCCTTGAAGTGGGTGGCCTCATTATTCTTCCCATTATTTTTAATGTCTCGTACCTTTGTCATTTTTCTAAATGCAAACTTTTGTCGATCATCTCCTTTTATTTGACTTACTCATATTAAATTGATCCCTACACCCTGATACATGATTATTAATACTTATTTAGTGAATTAGAGGTGGTTGATCTCATTTATGGACAACCCTTGGGTGTTCAAAGATGAATTTACCTTTTGAAGAAATGTATATATGCCTAGATCATCTCCTAAGCATTCGTTTTAGATTTAAAATTGATTTCCCCTCATTATATGAATGGGTAATTAAACCAATCCACCTCCTAAGTGCTTAACCCTTCTATACATTTAATTCTCTAAGTACTCAATTTAATAGCCCACCATGTCACCTTTTAAGTTCCCTTGGATCCTAATAAATGAAATTTATTTTTAATAGAAAATTAATGTGATTGGAATTTTGTGGGATGGATTATACATGTCAGTTTGGTTTTACTCAAATTAATTTACAAAATTAAATGAAATGGTTTATAAAGGTTGTTAAGGCCACACCTATTTATTATTCTTTATCAAATGATTATTGAGAGTTGAAATGCCTTGTATGTAATTGAACATGGATATTAAGACACATGAGAGATATTTCCTCATGTATTATATCATAAATATAATGAATCCTTTATAAAGGATTTGGTATGATGGTAAGGGATATGTTGAGCAAGATGGTATCATGCTTCCTTGCATCTGGTGTTGAGTATAACATATCACACCATTGAAACTAGTTGGATGTTAGGATTGATGTCTTGTGTCCCTTCTTCGAGTGTTAACATGATGGCACACTCACCATATTGAGTGAAGATCCTGACGTATAACACTTATTATGAGAAATAGGTAGTTTACCCTATAACATGAGCTTATAGACACATTATATTGGTTATAGATGTCTTAGTTGTACCCCAGTCAAGACAGAAACTAGTATTACAGGTATATAGACACTTACATTTGTATGTACTTTGTTCATATAGGTGGATGAAAAACATAAATTTACTATATATATTACTAATATATATAGTTACGGATCAAACATTCCATTTTGACAATGAGTTTTGCAATTACATCCACCATGTTTCCTCTAGGAACCTAAGAGGTGGTTGTTTATTTATTTAGTAAGATTGATTAATTATTTATACCTGCAAACTTCTTAGTTATGAGCACTGCTTGGATTACATGTAGACACCGTTAGTGATAGAAAACTGATATTTTTATTTCACACCCTACTCGGGTTGCCTTTGTTACCTGAGAAGATTATCTATCTACAGGTATTGATAAGACGAAGCACCCTTATACAAGTTTTTGATATGCATACTTATAGATCGAACATATGAGTAGAGGACCAAGAGTTCACTCATTATGTAAGTGGATCATCGTTCTATTATTTTTATACTTTTTGTATAACATGATTGAATGCATGTTCCCATGTTCTATTTTTTTATACCATCTTGTGATGAATTCATGAATTAACACTTTTATTGATAATTTTGATAATGTTATGCTATTTTTAAATTACTTTCACTTATGTACTTTTAATTTATTATGTATATTTTATCTTCTTCCACTATTGTATTTTTATGTATTTATCTGATGTGACACTCTGGTCAGAACGAATAGTCTCCTCATCATACCACCTTTACACTCACACTTCTAATCGGTAGCCTCTGGTATATGGTGATGTTCACTTAAATTCATGTGAGACATCAGCTCAAGGAATGGTTTAAGTGGACCCCATATCAGGACGTTACAAAGAGGTATCGTATCCAATTTTCCTTTACCTTGCTGTTTGGGTGTTATACTGGATACTAGGAGTTATAGGAAATTGGAATTTACCCTATTCCTAGATGTATCTAACCCATGTACATGGTAAACCAAAATTACTGAGGGTAGGAAATTTTTATTATTGATTATTCCATTTATAGTTTATATGTGGTCACCATTGGGTGATGCACTTGAGTTATGATGTTATTGATATTAGTGTTATTAAAATGATGATTTCTTTACCTAGGATGGATGAAATGACAGATGTTCATTAGTACAAGCATCATTATAGGGAAAATAATATTTATATGCCAAGAAGTTTTCCATGTTACCTCTATTTTGAGCATGATTTTTCCTGTTGCATATTGTCCATGCATTGAATATGCATTAAATTGTGCTAAAACTTCTTGAATGGATTGGAAAAACACAATCGATGCTTAAAGTGCCTACCATGACCTAATAGTGTTTTACTGAGTAGGTAAACGTAGGCACCTTAAGAAGTCAATTATGGAACATTGAACCTTGGACCGTTGGTCGGATGGCCTGGAACGTGTTATGGTATGGATTAAGTGGATGCCATATTTTTTATCATAAGAAGTATTGAACCTTATGGATCAGGAAGGTTAATCAATCTAATTAAACCATTTTATAGTGATTTAAATTTTTAAACAAGCACATGTTTAAACTAAACATGAAATTTAAAGTCAATGTATCTATCCTATATGTGTGAAATAGTGACATAGACTGAAACCCAATCTTATTTGTGGGTAGTGGGGTATCTCTTACATTCTTATGGTATTTATGTTCCCTTCTACTTCCTTGACCTGACTTGTTGAGTAGGAAGAGAGGTGTGATCATTCTTATAGGAAGGATTTCTACCGATCCTAGTTCCTATCTGTAATATTCCCAGTTTTTAAAATCTCTTCCAAGGTGAGTGTTTAGCATTTTAGTATCATGTTTCCATAAAGTCCTACAGTCACACACCCTAAAGTTGATGACGACCCAACACTTGAGGTGGCGGGACCTGAGTTTCCAGTGATTCCTCCTATAGTTCCACCTATAGAACCTCTTCTATTTCCTAATATGGTAATAGGCCTCTAGTTCTATTAGGTATTTAGACTAATGATGTATAATATAAAATTTGCCATTCGATCTTCCCCATGTATGGTAGAGTTGACTTGGTAATTTCAGTAGCAACAACCTCGCACCTTTTCCAAAGATAATAGACCACACACTAATGACTCATGGATCAAATCTATTTTATCTATATTGAACCATCTCAATATGCCTCCAAATCAAGAGGTTAAGCTATCTATGTATATGCTACATGATTATTTCAAGCAGTGGAGGGATGTTATCACCCAAGCATATTGGTATAGAGATATTGTCTCATCATATTTTCCAATGATCTTCTACGACCACTTAATTTCCTAGACTCTAAGGGCTGACAGAGCTAGATAATAAATGAACCTATAGTAGGGAATTATTTATATTATATAATAATATGCATTTTTCATCAATCTATTGTAGTTTTCTCCTAATCTTGCTGGTGATAAACTTATTACTGTTATGAGATTCAAGGATGGGTTGGTGTGTGTGATTCGGTCACTTGTAAATGTATTCAAGATGACCAATATTTCTGAAATATTCAACGAATACCTATCAGAGAACATAATATTATGGAAGATAATGGTGTGATTTAGGGCGGTTTGGCACCAAGATCTATCAACAATTCTTCTTTAGCATGGAAGAGATGTTTTGATGTTACTCACAGAGGTAGAAACAGTCAGGTTCCCCATACTGAAAGTTTCTTGATTTGTCCCTTGTTTAGGATGGAAGGACACATAAATCCTCACTACTTATGAGACCCGATGGAATACAAAGGCTATGGAAGGATGGTTCATATTTAGCAAATTTGAAAAACCTTTCCATCAGCACCTAGTAAGTGGGGATATACACCCACTCCATGATCAAGAGCAAGGATAGTAAGATCATGAAAGGAACACATCTGCAATACCACCAGCCAATCCATCTAGGTTAGATGTTGAGGAATAAGAAATAAAACTCATTATTCTTAGTGCAAGCAAAGTGGGATTGCTCCGGGAAGTTAGATAGTTACTCAAGGTCGTAGTACAGGCTAGTTACATTCATTGCAACCTACTCCATATGAGAAAATCATTGGACCTTATACTCTATGGGGTTTTATTCTTGTAGCCTCCACTATAGTTTCTTATATAGTTTTAATAGGTGCATCTCACTCATTTATATATAAGGCAATAAATGAGAATTTGGGCCTTAACATCGAGCAATTTAATGGAATTACGATTCTAGATACCTCATTAGGTATCCGATCAAAGAGTGTTCTCTATTGTAAGGATTGTCCCCTTGATATAAAAGGATATCTCTTTATATGGAATCTATTCAACCTCAACATGATGGGATTTAACGTAATAATTGTGATGGATTAGTTAGTTCTCTATAAAGTCCAAATTGGACACTATTATAATAGGGTGATGTTTACATCACCAGAGGGTGGTGCTCACATATATATGGGAGATTGTGATGTGTAAACTACCCAACTAGCACCCAAGCAACAGAGTCTAGGTAGTGTGATAGCTCAGATCACCATTATTTTCCTTGAATAATTGGGTTTACAAGCTGTTATATTTCCTCTTAATGAGGAATGTTTTAGGGAAATCTTTCTTGATAACTTCTTTAGTCTTCCCTCATTGCGTGAGGTAGAGTTCACTATTCCTATTATGCCAAGAGCATCTTCAGTGACCATTCCTCCTTATAGGATGACACTTAATGATATTCTATAACTTAAGAAACAATTATAGGACCCAAAGGCTAAATTATTCATCTGTCCTAGCACTTCTCATTTAAGTTCACTGGTACTTCCTTCCAAGAACGCAGACGGTACCCTTAGTCTCTATATGGATTACCATCATTTGAATAAACTCATAATAAAGAATCAATATCCACTGCCTAGAACATGGGAAATTTTTCATCATATATAAGAAGAGATATCATTTTTAAATATGGATTCAATGTCAATCTATCATCATGTACATGTTAGGTCATCAGACATACCTTGCATTGGTTTCAGGAGAAGTTATGGTATTTATGAGTACATAGTTATGATGTTCGGACTCATGAACGCACCTTCTATCTTCATTGCTCTTATGAATCAGATTTTCTACCCATATCTATATTAATTTGTGGTATTCATTGTTAAATATATCTTTTTGTATTCACTATCTGGAAATAACCATGACATGCATCTTGAGATATAGTTGAATAAACTGAGAGAGCATCAGCTCTATGCTAATATTAGTAAATTCCACTTTTTGATTAAAAAGGTACACTTATTAAGTCACATTATCTTGAAATTAATAGTTTCAATAGACCCATAGAAATTGAGAGCAATAATTTATGTGGAGCATCCCAAGAATGGTTTTGACATTTGAAGTTCCATGTAACTTTTCATAAATTATAAACACTTCTTCTAGGATTTCTCATGTCTTGCAATGATTCTTACTAGATTGATAAAGAATGGTTTGAAATTTATATGGTCAGAAGATTTGGAAGCATCTATTAAATATTTGAATTCTAATTTGACATCAATGTCGATATTGATTCTTTTAGAATGATTCATAAGTTATTTTTTATTTTGTGATGCATCAGGTATCATTTTTGGAACTGTTTTGATGTAAAATGAGTGAGCCTTCATGTATGGGTCTTGGAATTTTATGCCTCATAAACGGAATTACTCAACACATGGCATCAAGATCATTGTTGTGATTCATGCTTTATGATGTTGGCGACATTATCTACTTTGAGAGAATTTTGTGGTATTCACTGATCACAAAATCATCAAGTACATATTTACACAGCATGATCTAAATATTAGGTAGAGTAGGTAGTTTGAGTACCTATAGTCCTTTGATTTTGAGCTTAACTACATACGAGGTAAAGGTAATCAAGTGGTATTTACTCTGAGTTTGAATAGTTAGACTCAGGAAGTTCATTAATCCAGGGTTGAATCGAAACTCGTGGCCTTGTTCTCACTGATTCACATTGAGGTTCAGGAATATCATGGTCCTTCTATCCTATTGACCTTAGCAATTAAATTTACTCTTCTGGAATGGGTAAGAATGAGGAAGCTATCTGATCTCTAAGGCCTTGTCCTAAGGGAAAGTGTATTAGATGATGATATATATCTAGGTTAGACTATGGATGGGGATGACACCTTACTGTTCCATAGTAATTTGTGGGTCTCAGAAGACATCATATAGGAGCTAATGTGGTAATTTCATGCCTCAGTATGGTGGTTCACCCAAGTTTCACCAAAATGTATTAGGATCTACAGTTCCATTATTGGTGGCCTAGTATGAAAAGATAAATTTCTGAATCCATCACACAGTGTTCTACCTATCAGTAGGAGAAGGATTAGATTCAGTATCTAGAAGGGATTTTACAACTGTTTCCCATTCTTAAGTGGAAATGGGAAGATGTTTTGATGGACTTCATAACTGTTCTACCCAGATCACCTCTTGGAAATGATATTGTGTGGGTTTTCATTGATCATTTGATGAAGTTCTCACACTTCTCTCATGTGTGAGAGACCTTATAGGTAGACGAACAATGAATATTTTACATCATGGAGGTTATAAATCTTCATAGTGATCTTTGTTATATCATTTATGATAGAGACACTCTCTTCACATCATGGTTATGGTAGTAATTACATAAGAACTTCGGTAAATAGTTACTTTTGTTGACCACCTATCACCCACACATTGATGGTCAAATAGAGAATACAAATCATGTGCTATAAGAAGTACTTTGAACATGTTTCTTGGAATTTGTAGGTCCTTGGTAGAATCACATCCCCCTCATTGAGTTCACTTATTATAAAATATTTCATGGTTACATCGAGATGTTTCCTTATAAATATTTATATGGTAGGTCTTTCCTCTCAACTATATGCATGATAGAGGTAGGGGAGGCCTCTATTCTTGGACAATGTTTCATGCAGGAGATGACAGAGTAATCCAGCTAATCAGAAAGTGCATGTTGATAGCTCAATCTAGACAATAGTCATATGCCAACAGATACCGGCAACCTATTGAGTTTATAGTCAGAGACTAGGTTTTCATTCAAGTCTCTCCCAGGTTAGGCCATAGACATATTCAGAAGAAAGGTAAGCTCTCACTGAGGTTTATTTTACCCATTGAGATTGTGAAATTGATCATATTAGGGGCTTACCAATTGTTAATTCCTTAGATATACTAGTCAATGCCAGATTTTTTTCATATATCTCAATTTCCCTAATACTATCCAGACCCGAAGCATGTATTTCAGCCTGATGATGTTGAATTAAATGTAGATGCTTTCTTAGTGGACTATCCAGCTCATATTGTTGATCGGAGCATGAATACACTCAAAGGTTGGTTAGTTTCATTCGTACAAGTGCTATGGAAGAACAACCGAGTACATGATGAGACTTGGGAATGAGATTCTGATATACAAGATCAATGTCTAGAACTCCTTTCTAATGACACCTCTTTACCCTCATAAGGCCATCTCATGTATGAGTTTCTTTAAGGAGTGGAGGTCATAACAACCTGTCTTTTCATAAAGTTATGGCTCATTTTTTCTATTTAAATTCCATTAAAAACACCTAATATTGATTCCTAATCAATTCAAGGGGGTATCAGGTGTGTGTGGAGCTCATTCTAAGTTTGGATCCCAGAAATCAGAAGAAAAATATTGGTCTACATGGTTATTAAAAACCGTGCATCCTAGAATGCACAATTTCCCTAAATTGTGCAGTTGTAAATAGTGGAAACTTATTGGCCACACGGTTTGACTAAAACCATGAAACCCAAGGTACATGGACATGAGAGGAACTACATGTTTTTGATAGTGGTATTTCACATATTTTTTGTATATTTTTGGAAACTATGAACCTTAACCATGTAGGGAAAATCCTTAAGTACTTTTATTGTGCACGGTTTGTGCTTGGTTTGGTAAACTATGCACCTTAACTGTGCACCCTTATATTTTTGAGTTGAAATTACCATTTTGTCCATACATAAACTTATAACCCCTTTTCTTTTTCTATTTTCTTCATTAAATGGATAAAATGAGATTGTTAGGACCAATAGGGGCCTATATACCCTGAGAGGAGGGGTGAATCAGGGTATGGATATTCTTTTTCAAAATTCTTCCTTCCCCACTAGATCTTGACCTCTTTATTACAAGGGTCACTTTGTTTGCACTTGTGTGTTTATTATGATCACTTATTTTCATCTTTGTCTAATGATGGTGCTTCAAATGCAATGCAGGGAAGTAAGCAGGTAGACACAAAGATTTTTACTTTGTTCACCCTCACTGGGCTACGTCCAAGGAGCATACGCCGACAAGTTGCCGTGCGTACCAATTCCACTAAACTTCAATAGCTGTGGATTAAAATGTTCGGGCAAGATCACTTCTATGCCCAGGCTCACTGCCTATACAATGTTTAGGGTCAGCTCACTGCTTTCCCAAGGGTCACTCCCTATTTCTCTCTCTTTGGCTCACTACCGGTGGAGAGGATCACCTTCTACCTCTCCCTAAGCTCACTGCTCTTGGAAGGGATTCACTCACAGTTTATAGACATGTAGGTCTCTTCATTTCCATTATGGAATGAATCTTTCTCTGTATGTAGATGCTCTGTTGAAGTTCAACTTTCACCCGTAGATGAATACCCCTTTCCCACTATCCACTGGGCAAACCACTTTGGAAACACCTTCGTAAAACACTCAACTTCGCTAGGCTCCCAATTTCGCGAAGCTCAAACAAGCCTTCGCGAAGCTCCTACTTTTTCATGAAGCTCTCTCGTGAAGCACTCTCATGATGCACTCTCGCGATGCTCAAGCCGTCGCAAAGCAACGGCGCTCGCGAAGCTTAGTCCGTCGTGGAGCTCCTGCCTCTCCGCGAAGCTCACTAAGCCAACACGGTGCACACGCCTTTCACAGAGCTAGAATAGCTGCCGCGAAGCTCCCGTTTCATGAAGCACACTGCCTTTGCGATCCACCTCCGCGAACCGAGAGCAATGGATTTTCTCTGAAAATTCTCTCTCTACTTCGCTCGAAGGGGTCGGCCTCTATTTATAGGCGATTCCACCGACCCTCATCCCTTCCACACGAAGTCAACGCCACGTCATCTCAAATCGCGAAGCTCCAAAGATTCCGCCGGAATTCTGTCCAAATCGCGAAGCACCACCACACTTTGTCGTTCGTGAAGCTTGACGTAGTCATGAAGAATCACTGTCAACATACCTTCACGACTTCACCGCGAAGCTCCCTCGCGAAGCCCAACATTCCTTCGCACCTTCGCCGCGAAGCTCCCTCACAAAGCCCTTCACCGCCGCGATGTGCTTCAGCCTCTGCCGTTCGCGAAGCTTGACGTAATCGTGAAGACTCACCGCCTCCATTCTTCTGGTCTTCGCGATTTCCAAACAATGCATCCTATCTTCGTGAAATTCATGCCTTTGTCATATTAAATTATTATCTTCATGGAAATCCTATTTTCGCGATGCTCACCAAACTCCAAATTTTGGACCCCAAAAATATGGCAAACACTGGGAAACGTCGCCACCTTGTACTGCTCTTTTGTACCGCCTCCAGATCGTCCTTTCCTTTGTCATCGTTCTTTGTTAACAAGGATTGTCAACAAATTCTCAGGAACTCGACAATTATCCATGGAAACCTGCTTTGTCAACAAACACAATCAACCCAAAAATACTTCAATGTTACCTTGAGGGATTTTTTCCCAACAGAGTTCATTACTTCCATGATCTCAAAATATCCTTCAACTTAGGCATCCAAGTATCTCCCACATCTAATGTACGATTCAAGATCTATTACAGGCATTATATTTCTAAAGGTGATATATCAAATCCTATCCCTTCCTAACTATGTTTATCTTTGAATACATCACACTATTTAGGTGAAATCTTGTTTTCTCAATTTTTAGGGTGTTGGACCATTTCATAGATCTCTTTTAAACTCAACCAAAAATGAGCCTAATATCGAGCATAGAGTCATCTACGGCCTTGAGGTAGGTGGTCTCATCATTTTTTCAAAAACAAATTATGTCTCATAGCTATGTCGTTATGTCACAAGTATACTTTTGCGAAGAATAACCATTTATTTGAGTTAATCATATCAAATTGATCCTTATTTAGTTAATTAGAGGTGACTGATCTCATTTATAGACACCCCTTGGGTGTGCCATGTTGAATTGTCCCTTGTGTAGAAAAGTGTATGTTCCTAGATACCCTCCTAAAATTTCATCTTAGTTTGAAAATGGATTTTCATTAATTATATGTATTATTGGTTGAACCAATGCACCTCCCAAGTGTTTGGACCTTTTATACTTGGAATTTCCCATGTAGCTAATTTTCTTATCCACCAGGTCACTTTTTAAGTTCCCTTTGATCCTAATAAATGAAATTTCATTCTCTTGGTAAATTAAAGGGATTGGAATTATGTGAGATGTCTTATACATATCAGTTTTATTTTGCTTAAATGAATTTAATAAATTAAGTTAAATGTATAATAAATGGTGGTAAAGCCACACCTATTTCTTATGTTTTATCATTGAGAATTGAAATTCCTTGTATGTAATTAAACTTGGTTATTGAGACACATTAGAATTATTTCTAGGTGTATTATATCAAAAATTTAATGACAGTTTTTTATAGGAAGTGGTGTGATGATAAAGTAACTATTGAGCATGATGGTATCACACTCCCTTACGTCAGGTGTAGATCATGACATCTCAAACCATTGACACTAGTTGGATGTTGTCTTGACACACTGCATCCCTTGTTCGAGTGTTGACATGATGGCGCAATCACAATCTTGGGGGATGAGCATGACGTCTCACACTCATTATGATATTTAGGGAAGGTTCCCTATATCTTGAGTATATAGGCTCATTAGACTAGTAATGGATGTCTGAGTTAAACCCTGATCCATCCAGCAACTACTATTCTAGGTATATGACCACTTACTTCCACGCGTACTTGATTCATATAATTTTATGCAATATTTAACTATACTATATATATATATATATATTACTACTATATATATAGTGACAGATTAGACTTTCCATTGTATCCATAATCTGATGTAGGTAGAGACATCAGGTGTCCTCTAGGAACCTGAGTGGTGTTTGTTTATTTATTCATCATGGTTGATTAATTATTTATACCTGTATTCTATTTAGTTACAAGCACTGCTTGGATTATGTGTAGAAACTATTATTGGTGGCCTAAAAATATTTTTATCTCACACACTATGCAGGGTGCCTTTGGTACCTGAGAAGGTTATCTATTTGCATGTGTTTATAAGGGCAATCTCACTTCTACAAGTTGTTGATATGCTTACTTATAGATAGCGCATAAGAGCATAGGACCAATCATTTTATTGGGATGCTAGTGGAGTCGCGTTTTGATATTTTTGTACATTTTGTATAGCATGATTTTATGCATGCTCCCCTATTCCCTTTTTGTATACCATCATTCCATGCATCCATGTAGTGACACTACCATAAAGGATTTTAACATTGATATGTTTTTGTTCAGTTATTTACACTTCATACATTTTATATGTTTTGTTTATTATATATGCTTCTACCGTTGTATGCTTATGATTGTATCCACTATGCCACTCTGATCTAAGGGTATAGTCTCCCCATCGTACCAACTATACACCCTTTATACTATTTGATATCCTCATGAATATGGGGTTGTTCACCTAAGTCCACGTGACCCACTAGTATAGGGCACCGTTTAAGTGGACCCCGATTTGGGATGTTACAATTAGTGCTAAAGAAGCGCTGATAAAAGGAATATTTATTAGCACTAATTTTTTAGCTTTGATAAATGATTTATTATTATAATAATAAATAAAAATAATTGTAAATATATTTATGAATATTTTTACATGATTATAATTATATTTAGATCATTATATATATTTATATAATTACATATATATATATATATTAATTCTTTAAATATTTAAATATTTTTATTATATTTTTATAATTATTTAAATGTATAATTTTTTATTTATAATTATATAAATACTTTTAAAAAAATTTATATTTGTTATTTAGAATTATAAATATATAATTTTATAAATATAGTAAATACACATTTATAAATATATTTATAATTACATATTTATAATTTTAAATATATTTATACCATTATATATATTTATATAAATATATAAATATTTAATATATATATATATATATTTTGTAAGTATATTAATTATCTAAATATATTTATTATAATTTTATAATTATAAATATATTTATATCATTATATTTATACATATATATAATAAATATATATAAATATATATATATATATATTGTAAATATATTCATTATTTAAATATATTTATTAAAATTTTATAATTATTTAAATATATAATTAATTATTTATAATTATATAAATAGTTTTTTTAAATAATATTTATAAATTTATATCATTATATATATTTAAATAATTATATATATATTTAATAAATATATATAAGTATAAATATAGTAAATATATTCATAATTTAAATAAATTTATTATAATTTTATAATTATATATGTAATTATATATTTATAATTATATAAATAATTTTAGAAAAATAATATCTATTTATTTATATTTATAAATATACAAAGTAATAAATATAATAAATATACACTTATAAATATATTTATTTGTAAATATTCATTTACAAATATATATTTAACATTTTTAATGAATATATTATCGTAATTACATGCATGTTGAAAATGAGTGAAATTGAATAATTAAAAATGGGTACACTTTAAAAATTTTGAAAAATGGATAAGTTTTATTAATTAAATATAAATTATTAGAAAAATATGGATATATATTTAAATAAAGATGAATAAATAATGAGAATATTAAAAAAATGGTAAATATATGTGTAAATAAATATTATAAAATGATTAAATTGTAAAAAATAATATTAAAAATGAATAAATAATACCAAACTATAATAATATTAAAAATAAATAAATAAAATTTACTGGTTAAAAAATAATATATTAAATGTATCATGTTACTAAAAAAATTATTAAATGAATACTAAAATTTGAATAAATTTCATAAATAGTAGGTGTATGTGTCTCTATATAAGATTTCATTAATTACATAAATATTTTTTTGTGTGATGTATATAAAAATGCATTAATAATGTATATTTGTGTGTGAAATAAATCTTATGTACATTTTATATGTGTTAAATTAAAAAATTAAGTATCATTTAATTAATTTCCATTACTCGATGTAATTAGTCGATATTTTTAATTAATATTAATTTTTAATTATAATCCATTATTTACTAAATATATGTCTTATTTAAAATAAGAATAAATATTTTGTATTATACAAATCATAGTTTAGGAAATATTATATATATTGATATATATGTGTGTGTGTGTGTGATTATATTTCTATATTAAATGAATTAATGTATAATTTTGTATAAAAACTATTAAAATTTAATAACACATTAATATGATTTTAATTATTATATTTTATTAGTTTTCTATATGTATATTTAATAGATATTATTTATTAATATTTTAATTAATATCTATATATTAAAATTATTCATTTTTAATCGTAATTGTTTCATTAATAGCTTTTTAATAGTTTTTTTATTTATTCATTTTTAATTATTATTATTATTATTTATTCATTATATATATATTTATATATATTTAATATATATTTTTTATTAATATTTATAATATATATATACGTATATTAAATTTATTCATTTCTATCAGTAATTATTTATTTAATAAAATGTTTAATATTTTTATTAATTTACTCATTTTTAATATTTATTTGTTTAAATATTTAATTTTATTTATTTTATGTATCAATATTTAATATGTGAAATGTGTTAATATTTATAATATATATATATATAATTAAATTTATTTCTTTCAATAATTATTTAATTAAAAAAATGATTAATATTTTTTATAATTTACTCATTTTTAATTTTTATTTGTGTAATTATTTTATTTTATTCATTTTATATATCTATATTTAATATATACTATTCATTAATATTTTTAATTTGTATATATATATATATATTAAATTTATGAATAATTATTGAATTAATAAATTTATTATTATTAATTATATTCATTTTTAATTTTTACGTTTAAATATTTTAATTTTTTGTTATTTTTAATATTTATATTTTTTTATTGGTTTGTTTAAAAAAAATAGACTACACATCAGGTATTGTGCTTGAGGACCTAAATATAATGGTGGGCGGAGGGCCGGGTTAAAAAAGGGTGGTCCAAAGCCCACGTGGGCCTGTTGTAGTCCCATATAGCTATGTACAGTGTATGTGGGTGCCCATCCCTGCAGCAGGCTTTTGAGCAACGGATGTGGAAGAATGATATATAAAGGATCATCCTATCATGTGCTATTTCATTATGGGATTCACTCAGTGATCATGATATTTATTTGTGCTAAAAAGAGCTGATAAAGGGTTTGTTTTATCAGTACTTTTTTTAAGGATGATAAAAGGAGCCCTTTATCAACATTGATGAAGGGAATCTTTATCTATGCTTTTTTTCTGGCACTGATAAAGGCCAATGATGTTAAAGGCATGTTTTATAGTAGTTATGGTCATCGATCATTCTTTTCTTACATGTTCCATGACACATTTCCATATCTGAGAGCCTCAAGTTATGAGTAATAATGTCACTCCCCACATTCAATGTTTTTTGGGCCATTATTAAACTCTAATCCCCATTCGAGTCATTAATCCCATCTCATTGGTCTAAGCCCTAAGACATTAAACTGTGTGCATGACTTTTTTAATTTAATCCCATGAAACATCTACCCACCTTGAATATGTGACTAATACATAGTAATATAATTACCAAGGTTTTCGAATTATTCTTGAATAATCATTTCTCCATAAACTTAATTCATGACAGCAACGTTTAAATCCTCACAAACTTCCTTATATTATCGGTGAAAAGGGAATTCAACTCCAAGTGACGCCTCTTATTTTGACTATAAAAACTACACCCTTGATTTTTCTTATATATATGTGCCCCCAATATGGCCTATAAACCATAGGTATATGCATTCCAATGAGAAAATCATCTTATCTTCATATGATTTGGTAACATTATAGTAGAATATGTCTTTCGAACGTGGTCTTTTGTCATCCCTGACATACATTCCTCACCCCATCACCCCTAATTTAAGCTTCTTGATTTTTGATTTACAAAATCCATAATCAAAATATTCAATTACATACATCACCCATGATGTTACACAGTTGTGTATTGTACCCATTTATAGGACAGAGATCTAATGTTCCACACAAATGATATTTTTCATTTGAATTTAAAATATATAACACCATGTTTGAATATTCATGACCATAGATTGAATTACCCTTTATCTAGTGTAGTCCACTTCAATATTATCTCACTATTCATGTTTAGTTATTTCATTCCCTTTCTATTTGAATTTTACAAAGTATTTGGTCAAATAAAAATAACCTAAAACTATAGTAACCTTTGGTGAAAGCTATTCAACCTAAAATGCAAGAAAGTTTATCTATGTTATTTGGCCAAAATCATTATCTTTGTTAGTCTAATTCACATGGCTTCAAACTACCTAAGGTAATATAAATATTACTCTCTAGTCCAAAAACCCTTAAAGAGTGTTCTAGGAAAATTTGAGTCTCATCTCACTAAACATAAATCTTGCATGATTCAGGTAAAATTGAGCATCAAAAAATCACAAAAAATGTTAGGATAAAAATTCATAAAGGGTGAATTAAGTGAGAGATAATTATTTCCTGCTAATATTTCCTTCCATGGATCATAAGAAAAAGTTATGGCAATGAAATGATAAAAAGAAACAAAGAGTGTTGGGTCCACCATGTGGCCCCAGTAAAATTCAGGTCACACTCATTAAACCCCTTGCCCTAGGAAAAATCCAGAGTATTCATTTTTCCTTTATCCCTATTTTATCATAGAGGAATAGCTTCAAGATTTCCAAACCATTTTTAATAATGAATTATAAAAATCAAATTTCATATCGTGGTCCTTATCAAATTGATTTAACTTATTCATCCATGTGGGTTAACTCTAGTGTTACAATGATGGTATTTATACCTATACCCATCATTGATCCATGATTAGGTGGAAATCATCTAACTCGAATACTTTAGAACTATCATTATTCTTGAAGTAAAATCAAAAATAGGAAAATAAACAATCAAATACAAAACTGTTTTCAATAATGATAAAAAATGAGAGGAGCATCCACAAGTTGAAGTCACTTTCTCCATTATAATTATACACTACCAAATACCTTTAATATGATGATAGTTCCTATATATTGTTACTTAACCCTAATCAAATATCTGTTGAAGCCTGGTTAACTCTATAGCTTCAACATGCACATAAAAAATAAAACAATTCATCATAATAGTAGCAATATGTTTCCCTTTAGTTTTAATTTCCTCTAGTGACCAGTGAAGCTATATTAGATCATCCTTGGTTGATTCCAAATCTTTTTGGAGAAATATTTCCTAGAGAGATTTATCATCAAATTGGCGTTTTCATTTCTCTAGCTCCTTGGAATGATTAATTTCTACTTGAGACTATTCACATTAGAGATTAGTATATTTTTAAATCTATAACTCCTTGATTAAAATTATACTTTTTTCTCTTGTTCTCTTCAATGAATGACCTCTTTCTCAGTGTAATGAATATCTTTAAAATTAAACCCACCATATCCCATCATGGTAAATATACAACAAAGTTAATTAAGTTGCGAGGAAAAGTTATCTAGGGGCATCTCTAAAATCATCTGACATACCAAAAAAATCGTTTTAATGCACAGAAAGTGTTTTGAGCCTCAAAGTTCACCTAAAATATTCTCTCATAATGAGAGATGTTTTCTATAATATATTCACATAATTTAATGTATTTTTTATACCCATTAAATAATTATTCCCTAGAGTGGTTTCATCCCTAACTATGTCGATGGTAAAATTATAATACAAGCCTCTTTTTAAGACCTGGACACTACATCTGATGCCACTGAAGGTGATATATAAAAAAACACAACAGGTTAGGTAATTTAATGGAAGAAGTGGAAGGAATAGAAAAAATATATCAATACTTACTCATTGATTAATCAGTCGGTGGGTCAAGGTCTCCCCATATATCCTTGAATTCAAAGACATGTGATGTGGGGATCCCTTTAATGGGGATTCTTTTTTGAGTATCCATGGTTCCTATATTAAATGACCCTTGGGAGTCTCCTTTTCAGTATTTTGAGATTGTGATCACTCCATTACGTGATCATGAGAATCCTTGATGTCCTAGTTATGGATATCCTTTGTAACTTTATATGTGTATAAGGCTATATAAGTTAAGAATTTTGATCAACACACTTGGAATTTGGATGCTATATGATCATGAATAAAGTGACTTACAACCTTTAAACTCATTATTGAAATACTAAAACTTTTTTAAAGTTCCAGGGATATTGATTTGTGTGAGAATTTATTCCATTTTTAGTGACCCATAAAATGAGTCATTAAGTATTTCCACATCTCCAACACAGGGAACAATATATAGGATATTTGTATCATGACCCAAATTCATAATTTCATCAACTTCACCCACTATGGTCTCCGAAAGAACCCCTTTATAAGACAAGAGAGCCACATAGTCTAGAGGGGTTTACATTTTGGGGTACATAAGAGGATATGTTTCTAATGATTTCTCCTCCTTCCATTTTAGGACATTCTCAATAGTCCATGTAACACCCCAAGCTTCCACGGTACGTTTCCCTTCGAATAATGCGATAGCGTGTGTTGTACGCAACCTCGAGTTCTAACACACACCACAACTAATTAAACTAGCCGTTTTGAATATTAATACCTACTTTTTGAAATCATATATATTTTATATTTTAAAATGGACTTCATTTTTGGATTCGGAATATTGAAATTATCCTAGGGTGAAATTTTCGTACTTTTCAGATAACTTTTATATTTTTATGAATAGTGAAAATTAATAAATTTTAATTAAAATCAACTTTTTTAATCAAAATAATTAATATTGATAAATTATGAATTTGAGTGGTTTTAAAGTATATTAAGAATATATTTTTACCATTTAATTTAATGTTTGTCATTGGACATAATTTCACAATTAAACCAGACATAAACAAGTGTCAATCTTTTGATAGTAATTATCTCTTAAAAACACGCTTTTTATTTTAACAACGGGAATTAATTTTAAATTAATTTCTGCCACTTCTGTGTTTTGAATTTGGAAAAATAGATTACATATTTGGAATCAGGATGTCCAAATTATGTAAATAGGTAACTTTTATTTTTACACATTTTGAATAATTACTGCGGTAAATATTTTATTTACGATGGTTAAAGGGTAAATCCGGTAAATAAGGGTTAAAAATAATATTATAATAATACAAAATTACCCTAAAATGTGTCCTAACCTTATTTTTGGACACATACCCGACCATGGGCATCCTTGGGTCGATTTGGGGACCCCTTAGAGCCACTTGTATGTGGTAGGGACACATTATATTAATAAAGTTAAAATAAAAATAAAAATGGCATAAGCTTACATATTTTAGAAAAACAATTTTTACATAGGGTTATACATGTTGGATTTTCGATTATAAATATTCATTAGAAAGATAAAAATATTTCCTAAATAATGATATTTTATCTATAATTTTTAGACATCAAATAATTTAAATTATTAATGACACAATAATGATGCAATGTTTACCTCATTAATAAATCATTTAAATAAATAAGATTATAATGATTAAAATATTATCTAAAACCTGTCCAATTCTTATTTGTTGATGTTATTTAGAATATGAGTCATCGTATCTTCGACCTCAATGATTTTTGGACCATTATAAACCGAATATAATTATATTATAAAGTAATACTTTCACTCTTTCCTAAAGAGCCCCTCCTCTCCCCTATAAAAGGAGACCACTTCTACTCATTCCTCACTCCTCTAAAGCCACTTTTCTCGGCCAAACTCTGCCCAAATACTCTCACAACTTCCCTCACTACAACCTAGAGGCCTTAGTTTGATCACAAAGCCAACCTAAGGAGCCCTTTTGATCAAATCAAAAGGAATAACCCGAAGAAGAGGTAATGTTTTCACCACCCCTTTTCAAGTTCCTTTCTTATTCCACTTCTTCTTTCTTAGTTCTTACCATTCTAAAATAATAACTCCAGTATCTCACATATACTGTGATGTTATTATAAATATGGTACAACCATATTCATTATTCTATCCACCCTTTGAATAACATGTCACCATACGTGCGTACGTACGGCTTACCGTCTCCACGTCATGGTGTAATTGTTATTCAATATATTATTATTTGGATGGGTATAATAATGATGTGCAACTCATGTAAATAATAAATATAACATGTTAATTATTCTTTATATATGATATAACATCCATTTATATATTATTTTAATATCAAAAGAATGATATTGTCGCTCGTGCGTACGTACGGACTACCGTCTCCACAAACGCGATAAGATTCATTCTCCATCGTATCCATTCAAGTATAATTATCATTTGATGATTTAAAAATGATGTTTAAGGACTTGATATCATTCTGGATATGAATAATATACAACCTATCCTTTACAAACATGTCTTACGTAACAAAACATATAAAAGAAAACAAGTAAGTTAACACCCGAAGCAACGATAATACTAAGATATTATTATCAAATCACTATTAAAAGATCATATATGATATCATATTAATGTATATGATTCTTGTATAATTTAATAACAATTATTTCACCATTATAAAGGATTTTAACCTACCCCAACCAAGGAAAAGTACAAGGTAAGGGTTTATTTCGCAATCTCTTCATTATCCGAGGTTGTTTATACATAATTATCTACTGGGACCTCGTTACCATCCACGTCCATGTTTCTTCAAAATGTATTTCAAAAAATTTTTAATATTTAAAAGAATATGGGTTAAAGTCATTTATACCCTTGTTTGACTTTTTATAAGAGGTTTATAAGGGAATCTTTCCGTCGTTTTCCAAACAAGGTGCTTTTTAACCTTTTCGACAAAATTAAGATAAGAATGTTTTTTTAACTTATACGGCGGGTGTGGTTATTTTCCGCCGTTATAAAATCGTCAAAGCTTCCCTTACAAGCTTATAAGAGTATTTTAAAATAAAACGTTTTATTTTATATGGATATTAAATGATTTCAAAATAAAAAGAGATATTTCTTTAAAATGAATTTTGATTTCATCTATATCAACATCCTTTGATGGATTTTACACTTATTTAAAGTTGATTTGTTATGATACAAAACTTCTATATTATATTGAAGGTTTTGTGATTTTTTTGACTGTGGATGTTCTATTTTTATACCATTCATGGTTTATGGTGCAAGTATTGACATTTCGTATGCTAGTTTTAATACGAATGTTTATGTTATGTTTGAACCTTTTCATATGGGAATGCATTGGACTTAATATGTGACGGGTGGAGCCCGCTATAGCTCCTCGATGCATCGGTAGGTCTCATGAGACAAACTAGTGTCTTGGCACAAGGCCTTGGAAAAATATTATTTTTATTCTTGGCACGAGGCCTTGGCTATGTGGTTATGATAGTCTGGCATTATGCATTCCATCATTATGAAAGTGGTTATTGATATTGCATGTGATTATTCGATTATTAGAATATCCATGTGACTAAGTAAATAACATTATTTCATTTTATTTATACCATACTATGTTGAAGTTAAAGTTTAAAAGGCTTTTGTTTTAGTTATACATTGCCTTAAATGTTTATTCTTATTTATGAAAGTTTCTGCTATATTGTTATCCTTACTGGGAATTTGAGCTCACCCCTTTTCTATGTTTTATTTTCCCAGGATGTGAAGAAGTAAATTATGAATGACTTGCAGGGTTATTATGAGGGGTTAATAGCATGGACTATGGAGACAATATGTTGTTGTAGTAGTTTTTTTTTATTTTGATGATGTAATGTAAAACTTATGAATATATCTAGTGTTTCCAAGGCTACTAAACCAATCGGTCTTTCAAGATTTGATCTTTCTTGTGATCATGCCAATGTTATGTAATTAATGCACCGACTCTGGGTAACTGGGGTCGGGGCGTTACAGTTGGTATCAGAGGAAGTTTAGTACAAACCTTGGAAGCTAGATTTAGATAAACTCTGATTAGAGCACGTAGACCTAAGATGAACTTTGAGGATTAGTATAGAATAACTTCCTAGAATTTTGGTATTGTAGAGATTTTGTGAGTTTTCTGAGAAATACATCCCTGTCTGGATACGAGCAGGTAGAGGCGGCTCTGGAACAGATGTACCTAGGGGTAAAACCCGAAAACACCGCTTTGAGCTAGACTCGAACGGGAACTGGTGCACGACAACGGGCCTTGCTGCACTCTTGGTTACGACACTCCCGGTGGATATGCTTAGGATAACTCTCATTTTCTTTACAAATCATTATGAAGGGTTTATGAGTATATACTTCCTCAAAGAAAACATTTTTATGATTATGGATTATATCCATAAATAGTTCAATTTATGTTAAGTGTTTTATAAGTATGGGATTATGTATTTTGATTCATAAACTGATCTAGTTTATGCCATTTTTTAGAAATGGCGCCTAGTGGAAGAAATGGAAACCGTATAAATGCACGCACTCCATGTAGGGATTGCCCTCCTGCTCAAGATAATTATAGTGGAGCTGGTGATGCAACTGGAGCCGATCAGCTAATCACCATACTGGGACAACTTACTCAGGTTATGAATAATAACCTTACCCGTATGGAGCACCCTGATCCGCAGCGTGGAGGATCAATGTTAGATCGATTCATGAGGCAACAACCACCAACATTCAATGGGAGTACAAATCCCTTAGTAGCAGAGAAATGGATATTTTCCCTAGAGAAAATATTTCAGGCTTTGGGGAGCAGTGAAAGGGAAAAAGTTATCATGGCAGTTTACCGCCTCACTGGAGATGCTGATCAATGGTGGTCATTGATTCAAAATACGAAGGAAGGTGATGAAGTATCAAATATGGAATGGAGGGAGTTCAAAGATCTGTTTTTAGAAAAATACTTTCCTCGCGACCATTGAGCAGATATGGAAAGGCAATTTCTAAGTCTGAGACAGAAGGAGGATGAGAATGTCACAAAGTATGAGGCTAACTTTACAAGGTTAGCAAGGTACGCTGGTGATTATATACGTAACCAAAGAAGTAAGATTGATCGTTTCTTTGATGGGTTAAAACCATTTCTCCGTCGAGCATTAGTCTCACAATCCTTTTCGTCGTACGAAGACATTGTCTCATGTGCTATCAAGACCGAAAAGGAATTCTCTAAGTCTTATGACTTTAAAGCAAAGCAAGAGAAGAAGAGGCCTGCTGATCAATCTGGGAATGGAAATAAGGGGAAGAAAGGAAAGGTTGAATATCCATCCTGTGGTAAATGTGGGAAGAAACACCCCGGTGCTTGCTTGAAGGGAATGGGAGTCTCTTACAAGTGTGGTGAAAAAGGCCACCAAGCTCGTGATTGCAAAGGGAAGAAGGAAGCCACCAACGTTTAGTGCTACAATTGCAGGGAGATGGGACATTATGCGAAAGAATTTCCTAAGCGTCAGGAGAACTTACCTCAGAAAAGGCCAAGGGATCAAGGCCAAGCTTATGCTATCACTACTGCTGAGGTAGAAGCTCCGAAAGACGTGGTGGCAGGTAATTTAATGGTTTCCTCAAGTTTAGAAAATGCATTATTTGATTCTGGATCATCACATTGTTTCATATCTTCCCAGTTTGCTAAGAAAATTAGATATTTCCAATTTGATTTAATAAGGGAGTTGTCAGTTAAAACTCCTAAGGGAAGTATCATTGCAACAAAGTTTTGTGAATCAGTCCCCATTAGAGCACATAAATTTTCTTTATCTGTTGATCTCATCGTCATACCTATGATTGAGTTTGATATAATCCTCGGTATGGATTGGCTTTCGGACTATGATGCGAAGATTTATTGTAAGAAGAAATAGGTTACGATTCTTGATGATAATGATACGGAACACCTTATTTTTAGAGCAGAATCGTCACCACCTAATTCTTATTTAGATCCACCCCCAGTAGCTCAAATTAATTCAATTATTGGGGAGGAAGAGAATGAAATAACTGTCGGTGAGTAAAGGAATGTTCAAATAGAGGATGTACCTGTTGTGAAAGAATTTGTAGATGTATTTCCAGAAGATTTACCTGGACATCCTCCAGAACGAGAAGTTGAGTTTTCCATTGATTTGATTCCTGGATCAAGGCCTATATCGAAGACCCCTTATAGAATGGCCACTGTAGAATTAGTCGAAATAAAGAAACAACTAGAGGAATTGAGTAATAAGGGATTTATTCGCCCTGGTGTTTCTCCATGGGGAGCCCCTGTTCTTTTTGTTAAAAAGAAAGATGGATCTATGAGGTTATGTATTGACTACAGGGAGATCAATGCTATAACGATAAAGAACAAGTATCCCCTACCTCGTATTGATGATTTATTTGACCAACTGCATGGAGCTCAATACTTTTCAAAGATTGACCTTCGATCTGGATACCATCAGTTGTGTGTGAAGAAGGAAGACATTCCGAAGACAGCATTTCGAACCAGGTACGGGCATTACAAGTTTACTGTAATGCCGTTTGGATTGACTAATGCACCCTCTGTATTCATGGATCTGATGAATAGAGTTTTCAAGGAGTATCTCGATTAATTTGTGGTGGTATTTATTGATGATATCTTGGTATACTCCAAAACCTACGAAGATCATGAAAATCACTTGCGCATTATCTTGAAGACTCTGAGGAGGCATGAATTTTATGGGAAGTTTAGCAAATGTGAATTCTGGCTTCATGAGATTTCATTTCTTGGCCATATTGTCTCTAAAGATGGAATCTCGGTTGATCCTTCTAAGACCAAGGCAATCGATGAATGGCCAGCACCTACGAGTATAACTGAGGTACGTAGTTTTATTGGTTTGGCAGGTTATTATCGACATTTCGTCCAGAATGTTGCCCGATTGGCTAACCCATTAACGAAGCTCACACGTAAAGGGGTTAAATTTGTTTGGAAAAAAGAGTGTGAAGAATGTTTCGAAGAACTGAAGATAAGATTAGTCAATGCTCCTATATTGACTCTACCATCGGGGAATGATGGGTTCGTTATTTATAGTGATGCATCAAAGAAAGGACTTGGTTGTGTCCTTATGCAGAATGATAGAGTTATTGCCTATGCATCACGACAGTTGAAAATTCATGAACAAAACTATCCTACTCATGATCTTGAGTTAGCAGCTGTGATCTTTGATTTGAAGATATGGAGACACTACCTCTATGGTGAAAAATGTGAGATTTATACTGATCAGAAGAGTTTGAAGTATATTTTCTCACAAAAAGAACTCAACATGAGGCAAAGGAGATGGCTTCAATTACTCAAGGATTATGATTGCACGATACACTACCACCCGGGGAAAGCAAACAAGGTGGCAGATGCTTTGAGTAGAAAAGACCATGGAGTTTTGAACATGATGAGAATTGAAAGGGATCCAATTTTCATGGATCTAGTGAAGATGGACATGGGAATAACCAGGGAAGGTGAAACATCAATGCTTTTTCAAATGGTTGCCAAACCATCTTTACTAGAAAGGATTAAGATTTCTCAGATCGATGATGAAGAATTTCAGAAGAAGATTAAAGCTGTGAATGATGGGAGATTAAGAGACTTTGTGTATGAAGATGGAATTTTGAAATTCGGGAAGAGACTTTGTGTTCCCGATTTACCTGATCTGAAAAGGGAATTGCTGGATGATGCTCATAGTTCCAATTTCTCTATACACCCTGGGAGCACCAAAATGTATAGAGATTTGAAGGAACATTTTTGGTGGGACAACATGAAGAGGGAGATTGCTGATTTTGTGTCAAGATGTATGGTTTGTCAACAAGTGAAAGCTGGAAGGCAACAGCCTGGAGGAGTCATGAAACCTCTCCCCATACCGGAGTGGAAATGGGACAATATTACGATGGACTTTGTCATGGGGCTACCAAAGACTCCTAGAAGGAACGATACAATATGGGTTATTGTTGATCGTCTTACCAAGTCAGCACATTTTCTTGCTATAAGAGAAGATCTACCCCTGGAACGTCTAGCAAGACTATACATTAATGAAGTTGTGAGACTTCATGGAGTACCCCTATCGATTGTTTTTGATCGTGATCCCCGTTTTACTTCAAGATTTTGGAAAAGTCTTCAGAAATCTCTGGATACTGAACTTCATTTGAGCACTGCTTACCACCCTCAGACAGATGGACAATCAGAACGGACTATTCTAACCCTAGAAGACATGTTGAGATCTTGCTCACTTGACTTTCAGGGTATGTGGGATCAATATTTACCGCTGGTAGAATTTTCCTATAACAATAGCTTCCATTCGAGTATTCAGATGGCACCATATGAAGCGTTATACGGAAAGAGATGTCGTACACCAACCTGTTGGGATGAGGTTGGTGAAAGAAAACTTGTAGGCCCAGAACTGGTGGAGGAAACGGTGGAAAAGGTGAAGGTAATCCAAAATCACATCAAAGAAGCTCAAAGCAGGCAGAAGAGCTATGCCGATAATCGAAGGAAGGATTTGGAATTTCAAGTCGGTGATCATGTTTTCCTGAAGGTATCTCCATGGAAGGGAGTCATACGTTTTGGTAAGAAAGGTAAATTGAGTCCCAGGTACATCGGACCTTTCGAAATTCTAGAACGAATTGGGGCTGTAGCTTACCGATTGGCAATGCCGCCAAGTCTCTCCAAAGTTCACGATGTGTTCCACGTATCTCTGTTGAGAAAATACATGCCTGACCCAACGCATGTACTCACCTATGAGGAATTAGAACTGGAACCCGATCTGTCTTATTGTGAAGAGCCTGTCTGGATTCTTGATACAAGAGAACAAGTACTGAGAAACCGGACGACGCGTCTGGTAAAAGTTTTGTGGAGAAATCATAAGATGGAAGAGGCAACGTGGGAACCTGAGGAACTTATGATGAAGAACCACCCAAGTCTTTTTATGCAGTAATACCCTAGAAATTTCGAGGACGCAATTATTTGAAGGAGGGGAGAATGTAACACCCCAAGCTTCCATGGTACGTTTCCCTTCAAATAATGCGATAGCGTGTGTTGTACGCAACCTCGAGTTCTAACACACACCACAACTAATTAAACTAGCCATTGTGAAAAGTAATACCTACTTTTTGAAATCATATATATTTAATATTTCAAAATGGACTTCATTTTTGGATTTGGAATATTGAAATTAGCCTAGGGTGAAATTTTGGTACTTTTCGGATAACTTTTATATTTTGATGAATAGTGAAAATTACTAAATTTTAATTAAAATCAACTTTTTTAATCAAAATAATTAATATTGATAAATTATGAATTTGAGTGGTTTTAAAGTATATTTAGAATATATTTTTACCATTTAATTTAATGTTTGTCATTGGACATAATTTCACAATTAAACCAGACATAAAAAAGTGTCAATCTTTTGATAGTTACTATCTCTTAAAAACACGCTTTTTATTTTAACAACGTGAATTAATTTTAAATTAATTTCTTCCACTTCTGTGTTTTGAATTTGGAAAAATGGATTAAATATTTGGAATCAGGATGTCCAAATTATGTAAATAGGTAACTTTTATTTTTACACATTTTGAATAATTACTGCGGTAAATATTTTATTTACGATGGTTAAAGGGTAAATCCGGTAAATAAGGGTTAAAAAATAATATTATAATAATAAAAAATTACCCTAAAACGTGTCCTAACCTTATTGGTGGACACATACCCGACCATGGGCATCCTTGGGTCGATTTGGGGACCCCTTAGAGCCACTTGTATGTGGTAGGGACACATTATATTAATAAATTTAAAATAAAAATAAAAATGGCATAAGCTTACATCTTTTAGAAGAACAATTTTTACATAGGGTTATACATGTTGGATTTTCGATTATAAATATTCATTAGAAATATAAAACGATTTCCTACATAAGGATATTTTATTTATAATTTTTAGACATCAAATAATTTAAATTATTAATGACACAATAATGATGCAATGTTTACCTCATTAATAAATCATTTAAATAAATAAGATTATAATGATTAAAATTTTATCTAAAACCTGTCCAATTCTTATTGGTTGATGTTATTTAGAATATGAGTCATCGTATCTTCGACCTCAATGATTTTTGGACCATTATAAACTGAATAAAATTATATTATAAAGTAATACTTTCACTCTTTCCTAAAGAGCCCCTCATCTCCCTTATAAAAGGAGACCACTTCTACTCATTCCTCACACCTCTCAAGCCCGTTGGCTCGGCCAAACTCTGCCCAAATACTCTCCCAACTTCCCTCACTACAACCTAGAGGCCTTAGTTTGATCAGAAAGCCAACCTATGGAGCCCTTTTGATCAAATCAAAAGGAAGAACCCGAAGAAGAGGTAATGTTTTCACCACCCCTTTTCAAGTTCCTTTCTTCTTCCACTTCTTCTTTCTTTGTTCTTACCATTCTAAAATAATAACTCCAGTATGTCACATACACTGTGATGTTATTATAAATTTGGTACAACCATATTCAGTATTCTATCCACCCTTTGAATAACATGTCACCATACGTGCGTACGTACGGCTTACCGTCTCCACGTCGTCGTGTAATTGTTATTCAATATATTATTATTTGGATGGGTATAATAATGATGTGAAACTCATGTAAATAATAAATATAACATTTTAATTATTCTGTATATATGATATAACATCCATTTATATATTATTTTAATATCAAAATAATGATATTGTCGCTCGTGCGTACGTACGGACTACCGTCTCCACAAACGCGATAAGATTCATTCTCCATCGTATCCATTCAAGTATAATTATCATTTGATGATTTAAAAATGATATTTAAGTACTTGATATCATTCTGGATATGAATAATATACAACCTATCCTTTACAAACATGTCTTACGTAACAAAACATATAAAAGAAAACAAGTAAGTTAACACCCGAAGCAACGATAATACTAAGATATTATTATCAAATCACTATTAAAAGATCATATATGATATCATATTAATGTATATGATTCTTGTATAATTTAATAACAATTATTTCACCATTATACAGGAGGTTAACCTACCCCAACCAAGGAAAAGTACAAGGTAAGGGTTTATTTCGCAATCTCTTCATTATCCGAGGTTGTTTATACATAATTATCTACTGGGACCTCGTTATCATCCACGTCCATGTTTCTTAAAAATGTATTTCAAAACATTTTTAATATTTAAAAGAATATGGGTTAAAGTCATTTATACCCTTGTTTGACTTTTTATTAGAGGTTTATAAGGGAATCTTTCCGTCGTTTTCCAAACAAGGTGCTTTTTAACCTTTTCGACAAAATTAAGATAAGAATGTTTTTTTTATCTTATACGGCGGGTGCGGTTATTTTCCTCCGTTATAAAATCGTCAAAGCTTCCCTTACAAGCTTATAAGAGTATTTTCAAATAAAACGTTTTATTTTATATGGATCTTAAATGATTTCAAAATAAAAAGAGATATTTCTTTAAAATGAATTTTGATTTCATCTATGTCAACATCCTTTGATAGATTTTACACTTATTTAAAGTTGATTTGTTAGGATACAAAACTTCTATATTATATTGAAGGTTTTGTGATTTGTTTGACTGTGGATGTTCTATTTTTATACCATTCATGGTTTATGGTGAAAGTATTGACATTTCGTATGCTAGTTTAAATACGAATGTTTATGTTATGTTTAAACCTTTTCATATGGGAATGCATTGGACTTAATATGTGACGGGTGGAGCCCGTTATAGCTCCTCGATGCATCGGTAGGTCTCATGAGACAAACTAGTGTCTTGGCACAAGGCCTTGGCAAAATCTTATTTGTAGTCTTGGCACGAGGCCTTGGCTATGTGGTTATGATAGTCTGGCATTATGCATTCCGTCATTATTAAAGTGGTTATTGATATTGCATGTGATTATTCGATTAGTAGAATATCCATGTGAATAAGTAAATGGCATTATTTCATTTTATTTATACCATACTATGTTGAAGTTAAAGTTTAAAAGGCTTTTGTTTTAGTTATACATTTCCTTACATGTTTATTCTTATTTATGAAAGTTTCCGATATATTGTTATCCTTACTGGGCATTTGAGCTCACCCCTTTTCTATGTTTTATTTTCCCAGGATGTGAAGAAGTAAATTATGAATGACTTGTAGGGATATTATGAGGGGTTAATAGCATGGACTATGGAGACAATATGTTGTTGTAGTAGTTTTTTTTATTTTGATGATGTAATGTAAAAATTATGAATATATCTAGTGTTTCCAAGGCTACTAAACCAATCGGTCTTTCGAGATTTGATCTTTCTTGTGATCATGCCAATGTTATGTAATTAATGCACCGACTCTGGGTAACTGGGGTCGGGGCGTTACAGTCCACACATTAGAAAAAATGATTGGCATAACAATAATTTCCTAAGGATTGACAGTTTCTAACTCAATATTCCCTATTTAATTATGATCAACTTCATTCCCCATTGAAGATAGGAAACTCACTAAGTCTCGGTACCCCTCTGTGGTGACACCCCACTCAATATGCTGAAGGGGATTTCAAAATTTATTGAACCATAGATCGTAGTTTTATGACATGTTCCAGACTACCTTGGCTTCTTATCAACTCCTTTCAAGGTAGTAGGAGATTCTAATACACCAATGGTTGTTTCAGTATCCTTAAATGTATATTATTATTCTAGAAATGTAATGGAATTTATATGAGCCCGTAAGGGGCACATCGCTTGGCAAGGGTTTCTCTCACGCCGCCTCCCTCATCCCGGATTTGCGCTCCTTCTTCCTTGGTTCGGAGGTTTGAGGTGGTGTTTTCTATACTGCTGAGGCCTTGTATCGGCTTTTCTTGCGTGCATCGGGGTCTTCACAACTCAGTGTTGATTCTGATCCTGAGTCCCTAGCCTAACGATTCGAGACCAGCACTTTGGCCATCGATCTGGGTGTTTGGAGGTCGAGGGTTGCATCTATGGTTTTCTTGGATGGTGGCGTTGGGAGCTTGTTTTGTTTCGAGCTGATGAGGATGACATCAGGTGGGTTTTTCGGACAAACTCTTGTTCTTGGAGTTTGGTGTGTGATCGTTTGAGGCTGGTTTTTGCTTGAAACTGGTGTTATACTATGCTGTTTGTTCGTTTTGATTTTCTCTTTTGGGTTATTTCTGGGTTTTGGTGATGTTCTTCCTCTCACAATCTTCTATTCGAGTGATTATTGGATTTCACCGTTGGAAAGGTTTGGGTTTATGGGTTGTGAATGTGGTTGTTTTTTGGCCATGCTTGTTTTTTCTTCAACGGAGGTGGTGACGGTAGTTTGTGAAGATGGTGGAGAGGTCGGAACTCTCTTCAACATCCTCGAATAAAAGGTTTGATTTATTTCTCTAGGGGCCAATGGTTGTTCCGGCGATGGATCCTCCTTCTTCCCCTATGAATGGTAGTGCGTGGTGCTCCGAATTTCTCACTGGAAATCTGATGGGAGGCGACGTTGGATTACGTGCTGACACACGTCTCGAGGTGGTTGGGTGGCTCGAGGTAGACACGTGGTTCGAGCTGTTTTTGAATTTTGAAATTTTGATGTGGTTTTTCTTTTGGATGATGGGGTTTCGCGGATCCCGTGGTTTTTTGTGTGGGTGTGAGGTTACCGGTTATCCTAAACTGCCTTTATAGAAATAAAAAAAAGTATTTCCAGCATTAATGGACTTTATTATGAAAAGAGAAGTCAAAAATCACTACATGATATTCTATTATTCATTATTATCATACCTATACGTTTTTCTTATCATTCATTAACAAGATAAACTTGGTTCATATCACATTACATATTTTATGCCAAAGGTTTTCTCTCATTAGTAGGGGTTCATACATCATCTAAGACATTCTCCTTAATAACTATGGGATCGACATCAAATCCATTAAGGAAGGAAATAGTGGTAGATTTCAAAATCAATAATTATTATTTGAAATATATGTTGGATAGATCATGGGTGTTTTGTGTTGTAAAACTAATAGTGACTAAAGACACATATTGCCAATGTTTTTACTTTCTACTGACATTTCATTTCATATGGTGGAAGACTAATGATTGTTTTCTAAAATATACATATTGGAGGATATGGGTAATAATTGATCCCCTCCACCTCTTCTTATGTGAGACTTTAGCCTAGGTAAAATTCCCCTACCTCTAGATGAGATGACCACTTAACCTTGAAAGGGATTCCAAATTTAGTATATCTTGGTGATTTGATTCCCATTGATTCTCTTTCCTCCCTAAGAAAATTAACGCGAAATATTTTTTTAGCAACAATTTTCCATTAAATAAAATGGTTAAGATAATAATTATTCATTTAAGTGTATTACATCCTTAGGATTAACAAAATTCATCTCATTCATCTATGGATTAATTAACCACCACTTTAGTGATACCTTCCTCTATCATTTCCTTCAATAGTTTCATGGATGGGATTAGGCTTTTAGTGGCATAAACAAGAATCTATATCTCTCAAATATACTTTTCCACCTCTGTAAGATTAGTATCATAATTTAATTCTTAATTTTCATGTATATCTTTTAGTTTTGGAATATTCATTTCAAATTTATGAACCACTCGTAAGTCCCTCATATTGGAGGACATGTTCTTTTAAATTTGGCCACCTTAGACCATACGTGGTTTAATGAATCCTTAACCAGTTGTGAGTAGGACATGATATCATTAGAATTCACTGGTTCCCCTAACCTTTCCACTATAGTAGGATTATGAACAACCGGGACATGGTTGTGTTCCCAATGATGATTATGAGATTGTCTTAGTCCAAATTCAGTTGGAATGGCCTTTTATACTCTAGCCCACTACCCGTCCTATATTTTTTGGAATTTTGGGTGATTTTGGGACTTCACCATTACAACATGGAAGATGTACCTTTTTATCATCCCTTAAGAATATTTAATTCATAACATAAATAACATAAGAAATTATTTTTCTTACATCCCTTGATGATATAAATATATCCAAGAATTATCATATGTTGGAGTTAACCTGAATGATGTTCTCGGTGTAGGTAACTTGATCACCACCTGAGAGACATCCTAGGTCATTAGTATTCAAAGATACATGAGAGACTTCCTAAGCCTCAAGAATGATCTCACCATATATTCATGTTTTCAATAAGAAATATCGTAGATCCAGGTTATATGACCTCGACTCATATTCATCAAGGCCATTATCAATAATTGTACTAGTAGGTAGATCACTATACGAGAAGAAGTTGAACTCTATAAATAGATATAAAATATATAAATATTATCCATACTTTAAATTGAGGGGCCTAATGGTATAGATAACTTCAATGAATGGGAGGAAATAAAATCCAAGAATACCAACTTCACTGTTAACTACATATGCATTTTAATTCACTATTATTCATCCCCAAAACACTTAGAATAGTCATAAAATACTAAAAGAGAAATTACCTATTTATATATATGCATCAAGGATTGATGGATTTTTTCCAAAATAGGGGATTCCAATACCAACTTCTCCTTTTATGCAATATTTCATTCCATGAAGAATGATTACGTCCTCACACCACCAAAATAATCACAAACTGGAAGCAAATCAGTGTTAACAACATTGATAGGAAACCAATAAGATGGGTCCTCATAGGGACATCATGATCAGCTATGTAACATCACTTTCCATATCGACCAGGATCTAGTATAGGCCAATACGTTCCTAGGATTCACCGATTTTCCATTATGGGTCACCCTAGTGGGTTCTTAAAACTTGGTACCTAATCAAAGGTTGCAAGAAAGAATTAATCCATACACCATGATTAATATCATCCCATGTGTTAGGGTCATTCCCCATGACCTTTGAGGTTTATTTTCATAATTCTTAGGCTAAATCAGGTGTATGTTCAACATCTTACCATGTTTCCTTTGCTGGGATGAAATAATCATACACAGAACCAGTAATGGGCTCCACTGAGACTTTATAAACATCCCATTAACTAATGTCCACTTCCCTATACATCAGACGGAAAGTGTTGATATGAGGTCTTTATCATCATAACAATTATAGGAATTGGATAGGGTGCTTATACACATTTGTTTAATAAACATATATGGCTTCATAAAAAGAAACCATCATGATCCTAGCTTTGAATTCCTCATGTTTCATACACAACCAATAATCCTACATCCATTCAGGTCAAACTCCCCCTTTAACATGAAATTCATAATCTTTATTCTATTTCTTTTAATGATCAAAAGTAGAGGGATAGAGAATAGATGAGCAGTAAAGAGTCATCAACTCAAAAACATTAAGTCAGAGGTCTAGATTTCTTATACTATAGTGCATCTGGAACATGAATCTTGTCATCCCTTCATTGAGGTAGGATTAATTGTCATAAATATTGGATGTTGTACGGTGTGTATACTCACTAAAACAATATATTTCCTTCCAATTTTCCAACTATATATTGAGCATATCTTTCATGATCCTATGGTCATATATCGAAAGGAATTTTCATATAATATATTATGTATGGTACTTATTTATATGTTTTGTGAGACATGATAGGGTAATGACACATGATTCGTGATACCCTGGTCCGATAATTATTAACATCTCCTATATAAGAGAAAAAACCTAATCATCCCAAATAGGAAACTTATTTCTATCAGTCATAGTTCTATAAATTGACACATAAGGTTTCATCAGTGGCTAATTATCTATATAAAGAAATATTATTCAATCTAAGATGCAGATATATGACAAACCTTGTGTGGAAAATTTTCTAAGTCCATGTTTTACTTTCCCAAGTGCTTCACCCAAAACATTGGTGGAAAACTCAACTAGGTCAAAAATTCTCTTTACTAATGCACTCAAGGAAGTGGAATCACCTAAGTATCTCAGACCAGCAATCTCATATGAGTCACTTCATTCATTTTCTCCTCTCATCTAACTTATTTAAATCAAGTATACCTAGACAACTGCCTAATAAAATTCATAACTAAGTGTATCATGGATCACTTAAGTAAGAAGATACCCAGAATTATCTCCTTCTTGCAAATAATTACAAAACATATGGATGGAGGGACAACCACCGCTCTATTATTTATAGGCATTCCAAAGAAACATATAGAAATTGTGCAATCCACCTGATCATGTAGTTTGTGTGACACACTTATGTGAAAATGATTCATAGAATACAAGTTTGAACCATAAACATGGTAAAGGCCAAGCCTATAGCAGAAAATGACCCTATTTCAAGATTTAATTCACACAAAGTTACTTTTACCTTAGGATTGAATACTTTTTATTCTAATCAGATCAAATCCTATTGGTAGTAATTTTTTGGTTCTCTCTTTTTCCTAATGTAGGTAAAATATCTTGAAGGCATATTAATTCAAACACATAAAGAAAATAACATAGATAATGACAATAAAATCTTCCATAACACCCTTGAAGTGCACCAAAGTGAACCCTATAGGTGTAATTAGTGTGAAAATAACCTCATTAAAGTTCCATCTATGTAAATAATTAGCATGAATATATAACACATAGATTTCCATCCCTCACAGCCTACTAGTTAAAGATTCTACTTTCATCCTGGGTCCCAAATTTTCTTATAAATAAGGATATAGGGCTCTGTTTTTGTATCTTTTCACAGAAATAGTGACATCCCAAATCTTTTCATGCCCAAATCTCTCATCAAAATCCTAAAAAAATTAATTATATTATCTAAACTCTAAAATAAGAATAAATTATACAAAATAAATGGTATTTTAGTTCCCCAAGGATCTAAAACACCAAAAAACATTTCAAGAAACCACTTCTTCCCAAGTCCAATATCACTAGCACAAAGGATCCTTAATTAACCATACACTTTAATTTCATTCCTCTAAAATCATCAAAGGATATACCCTATAATTAAGGTGAATCTTCACCCAAGTGTTTTCACCTAGAATATCACTTCTCCCAAGTATCACTTAGGTGAAGTCCCCTTTGTTTCTCCCTAGTGTAACCAGGGAGAATTACCTTTCATTTCACCCTAATGTCACCTAGAAAAAGTTCACATTACTTAACCCAACTATCATATGGGATAAGATCCTTGAATATGACCTAGATCTATATGGTAATGACCCTTTTCGTCACCCTAATAACGCCTGGTTGAAGTATATTCCAAAATCATTATGTCATGGCCTTTTCTTTATTCAATGATTGAGTACTCTTTTATCCAAGCTTCCAATATAGAGATCCTATTATCATGACCTCCTCTAAAGAAACAAGGCCCACATGATCAAGGTATGGAACACACCAGTGTGTACTCCATTGATAAAATATTTCCCCCAAATGTCTCCATTAACTAATAAATTTATTAGGGTTTTTGTTATTATTCATACCCTTAGGAACAAGGGACGCAATCCTATTGGCGGCGGTGGGAATTTACCCATCTTAGATAGTGAAACTAATCAATTAAGTGATTCCTGAAATTTGAAGTGTGTTGGGAAACAAATAAACCTACTAGTTTCTAATTAGTGGAAATGTAAGATCCAATACAAGGTTTATAAACACAAAGGATGATAGGAATGGGGATCCCTCTTAGATTTAGTCCTTATTCCTTCGTCCTGGATATCCTATTAAGGCCCCTCCCTCGTCCATTTGTGTAAAATTAATGGATTCATATTGGGAATACCTGTTAGAGTAATCCCCTTGAATTTCTTGAAGTATTTAATACACATACCTCCTTCCATATCCCCTCCCTAATCCATCAGTGGATGAGGGAGGAAGTTCAACCTTGGGCGTCTAGTTCATGTGTAAGCCTCATATGAATGTGATTATACATACGGATATATATTACATTGTCTCTTATTTATCACACCAAGAATGAATCACTTGGTATTAGAGATCATTGAATATAATTCCTCTAGTGTAATAGAAATTCCTCTTAATGGAATTCCAGATCACTTGTAAGTCCCATTTAAAACCAGTTATGCAACGTAACAGTTCTGCAAGTATTCTTTATTTATCACACCGATCATGACTCGCATGAGCATAGAAACTTGAGTTGATAATCTTATTATAATAATCAAAATTAAATCCTTAGTACTCCTACATAGGTTTAAATCTTAACCGCACAAAACTACATGGTCTTTTATTATTTTCTCGATGGGTGATTACACTATGATTCACTATTTAATTTCACCCTTACACCAGTTTCAAATGGGTATTCTATTGTAAATTCCAAATATAAAAAAATTAAATGACATACTTCATTAAATTATGATATATTTAACACTATTAAAAATTCTAATTTTAATTTTTTTTATTAATTTGTAGGGGAGGTGATTTGGAAGGCCATAGATGATGAAGAAGTAATATGGGCCAAACTACATGGAATTCTGAACACTTAAAATTAAATTTTAATTTCAAAAGTACTTTTTAGGAAAAATTGAGAAACCTGACATAAAATCATACAAGAACAAACCCATATAAAGACTGCTAGGAACTTCCCTTACCTAGGGAATACATCATTATTTCAATCCATCACCTCACATGGATGCTTAGAAAGATTTCCCACATATGGTTGTATTGGCCTGGTGCCAATGGCAGAGACATACTGTCACGACCCAACCCTACCCGGGCTCAAGCCGCAACTACCCCAAGCCCGCCTCCATAGGCCAAGGGCTGGAGACCAGTGCTGAAGGCACAATAACTTGGGGAGGCCTTTTCCTAAGTACCTGTACACACACACACACACACAACACTCAATGCAAAAGTGCAGAGTAAAAATAAAAGCAAAGGGAAACTGCTATAAATAAACCACAAGAGTGTATCGACCTCTAAAAAGTACAAAGTAAAAGATGAAAAGAAAAGGGGCAAAACACACACCCAACCAAAAAAGTGCAACAACCCGGCAACATGTAAACAAAATAAAATGGCTAAAAGGGTCCCCCACCTGGAACCCGACTCCAACCACCACACGCGTTCCAAGGTCCCAAGCTCCTAAGCTCCACTGAAGTCACGACCAACCTGTTTTTCATCTGCAAGGGAACACCAAGTGCGGGAAAAGCCCAAGCAGGGGTGAGTATAAAAATACTCAGTAGGATGCCCCGAAGGCTCGAGGGAGAAACAAAGGAGGTACCGAAGAGTGAGCAGTAGATCGAACAGGGGAAAGTAGAGGAGTGCAACTGAAAGCTCCGTAAAGAGTCCAGCTCAACCCAACAAGAGAAAGGAAGTAGACTCGTCCAAACACAAGGAGCTAGAAATGGTGAGAATATGAACTTCTTGTCGATTCTTCTCTACCTATAGTAGGAGAGTAGAATCGTCCAACCACGAGCAGCTAGACACGGAAAGCAGGTGCCATACCCCGTGCGTCTTTGCCTCTCATGGAGGGAGAATAACCAAACCAAGATGTGGGTACTAGAACAAGGTATATACTTATTCATATTCTCAAACAAGAACCCCGAACAAGATCGTAAGGGGATCTACAACTCGTAGCTCATCCCAAGAAAAGGGAGTCGCCAACAGTCCTTGAAGTAACGCCCTTGATGCCTAGCATCACGCACATCTGCCCCAAACTACAAGTCAAAGGGGCTCAAATCACCTCACCTTGACACTATCCGCTTTGGGCGGCACTGACTCTCCTGTACAGTTTTAGGTCATTTCACAAGGACGCATCTCCGTGGAGAAAGAGCCCTTCGTACTTGAGGGTTCCGGGGGAATGTCAAACCACACCTCGTCACTGCCCCGCAGTCGAGAGGTCTCCTCAAAGTCGACAGGCGACCCCCTGCCCAGCCCCACTGGAGGGTCCCTGGAAGTCGACGGGTTCCCACTACAGGGAGACCTGGTAAGAGTTGACGGGTGGCCCACTGCCCAGTCCCGTAACAGGGTAATCTACTGAAGGTCGGACCTGCTAAAGTTGGCGACGGGATCACTGCCCAGCCTAGCTGGAGGTAACCCGGCATCGGGGACCACTGCCCAGCCCAGCTGGAGGTAAGCTCGGCATTGGGGACCATTGCCCAGCCTAGCTAGATTTAAGCCCGGCATCGGGGACCACTGTCCAGCCCCACTGGAGGTAAGCCCGGCATCAGGGACCACTGCCCAGCCCCACTAGTCGTAAACCCGGAACTGCTCTGGCCATCCCTGCTGGATGGTACTCCTCGATGAACACCGATGTACTGGACATCCCTACTGGATGGTAACCCACTGGCCATCCCTACTGGATGCTACAACTGGAGAGCCCTGCTCGAAATAACCTCAGCCCTGCTGGAAACAACCTCCTGGGTAGAGGATCGGTGCCCGCGTAAAGTGTTGGTCACACCGAATCCACAAGAACTCTACCAGGGAACACAAAGCAACGGGAAAACTCCCCAGGCCTCTCAGGGCGAACACGCTCCAATCTGTTGAGTCACTGTCGAAACGAACCGAGACAACTCATCCTAGAAAGTGGGAAAAAACCCACGTTGTACGAACACCCGTAGTCACAAATGGTGTCGCAGTCCGATGAAAGGGTCACGGTACTGAAACCCCTTACAACTGAAGAAACAGAGGAATCAAACCATCTCTGCCGTCCAAAACCATCGAGAAGATGACCAGGGGAAAACTCAACCCTGCTGGTCAAAAGTCGAGAACTGAGGAACCCTCTACGTCACGAGAGGTCAAAAGTACGTAAATCAAAACATGGCATGCATATGGGGCCCACACAACGTGTGGCCCAAAGTCAGCCCCAACCAAGCGCATGAATGTTCTTAGGTACAAACATCCACATGTACCTCTCATTGTTCTCGTATACTCCCAGAGTATACCACATTCCAGCCCAAAGCCTATCGTGCACAAGACACCCAACTCGAAGACGTAACGTAACAACTCCAACTAGCCACCTCAACGGCTGAGGCACAACCAATCACATCTCTTCAAGCATTTACATCACTCACATGGGAGTTCACGCAATCACACGCCAAAGGTCCACTACAAACACGGTAGAAGAACCGCCACCGGGGACCATCACATTTCCCCATTTAATAAAATCGCGTATGAGGCTCTGCTATCCTGAACAGATTACACCATTGTAATCCTCGCAGAAAAACACGCGAGATCGATTACTTACCCACCTCAAATGGATATCCGACAAAAAAGTCACCAACACCGCCTCACGACCGAACGACATCTCGTGATCCCGAGCCTCGGTCCCGAAAACAGTCGGGCGCATCGCACCATTGTGATACCCCTGGGAAAACACGTCAAAAGGACTACTCACTTGAGTGCAACAGATATCCGGAGAAAAAGATGCATTCTGGCGCACCGCACACAATCGGTGCTATGTGGGACCCGCATCCTGGTCCCAAAACACAAGGTACGGATCGCACCATTGTGATCCTCTCAAAAAAGTACACATGTTCGACTAATCACTTGTCCAAAATGGATACCCAGTGATAATGCTGTAAATCACCGTCAACCCCCGAAACGGCCCTCACGGGGCCCGCACTAGCGTGCGGAATTAAATCAGGCAGGCTACACCAATGAAATACCCTCAGAAAAACACCCAAAAACGATTGCTCGTACGCCCCAAACGGACGTCCGATGAAAAAGTCGTGAAACACTGCACGCAGCTCAAAACACGAGTCGTGGGGCCCGCACCTCATCTTCGACCACAACGCCTGAAACCACCCTAGAAAGCTCTGCCTCGGTGCCAGGGTCCCTAAGCCACTAACGACGCTTAAAACAGACGGAAGATGTGTCCGCACCACCCAAAACAAGAATTCTCAGGATGCCCACTAAGCTGCTTTATGCACGTGTCGTGACCCTGTGCCCCTCGTCTCGGAAGTTAAAACTCCCGAAACCACCTCAAAAACTCTGCCTCGACGTCAGGTCTACACCGCCATAGACAGCGCGCAAAATGGATGCATGTAGCTCAAAATATGGGCATCCAAAATTATAAGGGGGGTTACCCCTGGGCCGAACCGGCCCTATCCGGCCGGTCCGCCCCGCTCCGGCCGGCCCGCTGAACCGCGGCCCAGCCGCTGGGCCCGGTCCAGCCGGACCCGCGGGCTGCCTCACCGCGACACGCCACCTCCCGTGAGGCCCACACGCCTGCGCAGCCTCCTCCACCGACCGACTGACACGGCTGGTCTGCTTTCCATGCGGAGACCCGCGTCACATAGGTCCCGGTCTCCCCGCGGGGTTGCGCGCCTGCGACCCAGGATGCCCCCTCACCGGCACCCTCGGTCGGCACCCTATGACGGTCTGCCTACGCCGCCCTACACCAGCGAGGTGCCTCCCGGCCGACCGGATGGTCGGCCTCCTCTGCCGCCACCGAGCCCGCCGCCTGCCGGAGCCACCGCCTGGAGCCGCTCTGCCGCCGGAGCTCGCCAGAAACCGGCCTCGTGGCCGGAAAACTTCAGAGGACCACCGGAAACGATCCGGTGGTCGAAAATTCGATCCGGATAGCATTTCAGAAAGCTCATAACAGGATCTACACAACTATGGGCTTTGATCGAAGATCGGGAAACAATTTGACAATGCAAAATTAGGATGAACATGGTGCGGGAAATAAAAAGAAACAAAAATGACTCCTACCTCGTGGGACTAAGCCCTTCGCTTCGTCGTCAACCCGCCAGGGTGGCCGTGCCTTTTTGGAGTAGAGGAGGAGAGGGAGGCTGCGGCATGCTGCTGTCCAGGTGAGGAAGAAGACGAGGGAGGGGTGTGTTAATTGTTTAAATATAAAACACTTAACCACCCGCCCGTCGGCCCGAACCCGAACTCCCGACGGGGTCAGGATTAAGCCTCCCCTAGGCTAAAAACCATGCTTTGAACGCAACGACGGTCTCAGAATTTAAATCTGAGGCCCCGTTCAAATGTTATAAAACTGAACGCCCAAAGCCGCCAAATTACGAAAATTCCCCTGGGGCCATTTTTCACAGTCGGGCCACGCCCGCAAAACTTACACCCCTCCTAGGGTAAACGACATGTTCTAGACTCATCGTTGCACTCAGTTTTCCAATCTGAGCCACCATTTAATAGATACTTGAGTTTCACCATTAAAAGAAAAAATTAATTATTTAATTAATCCGTTTAACGATCTGAAAGCGAGCGAGGGGTCCAAACATCCCGCGCCGACATGTTTTATGTCGTTCCTAGGGTAAACACCCCATTCCGGACCCATCCGTACACTCGGATCTCTGATCTAGAGCACCATTTAGGAGTTATCCCATTTATTTGGTGTTTCTAGTGTGAACGCACTGAAAATTTAATTCCGGCCACTCAGGGGCTCGAAACTGCACGCCGTCTAAGGACGCTGCTCTGGAATAATATCAAGAATATTCCAAAGTTTTTTTCAGAAAAAACAGGGCTCTTACATCATTCCATCCTTCAAGCTCTTCATCCTCGAAAAGAAAAACCCGGGAAACTCAGGGTACTAAGCTCGCACCTGGCTCTTCCATACCCAGAAGAACTCTTGCACAGCTCCGCATTACCGCACACAGACCAAAGGATTTGATCCGTTCACGCGAGGTCGTCCCTTTTCGATGATGTGCATAGGAGAACGCACACATCTCTTCAGGTAAACCATGTGGGAGACATCGTGCACCCACTCTAGACTTTGGGGTTAGGGCAAGGCGGTAGGTAACATCGCCATCCCTTCGCACGGTCTCAAATGGCTCGAAGTCCCTCGGGGGTAGCTCACGTCCCAGACCAAACCTCTACATCGCATGTCGCAACTAGAATCACCACCCGCACCTGGAACAAGGCCCAGTGATTCCCTCCTTCAGAATATCCTTATGGAAAAACACCTAAGGTTATCTGGTCATGAAAGGTTCCACAGTCAAGGCTCTCTTAAACGCTCAAAAGGCAAAGGAGTCGACACCATTGATTAGAGAAAAAGGTCCCATGCCTTTTTCTTTACCAACATAGGGTTACACCGATGCCCTGCGCCACCTTGGTAACAACCCAAGCAAGGAGCAGGGAGAAAAATCAGTTCACACACAGAGTCTAACAATTCTACTACAAAAAGTAGAAGAGATGTAGAGAGTACCTCTTATCACCTCATGCTCTGTAGGATCATACACATTCAAGGCTTGTGGCTATCCGTGGTCCCAACTATCAGCTCCCGGAGCCTGATGTGGACCGCCTAGTGGTGATGGGAAGACCTCTTAAGGTCGTCCTCCACTTCCAGCTCATCCCGCTCCTCTACTAGCACCACCTCTCTAGGTACTACTTCAATCACAATGCTTCCTCCGTCATGGTGGTGCACCTGCTGCCTGCCCGAAGCTCTCTGCATGCCTGGTCGGGCAGTCCCATGCTAGGTGACCTCGCCCATCACAAGCATAGCACCGACTCTCAATGGGCGGCACTGGTTCCCTCTGGCGCCACTGTGGTTTATGACCACACCCCTGAGCCCAGTTGTCAGAAATCCACCTATGTCAAGGTTCTGCTTGTCGACGCCCACTAGTTGCGGCAGACGTCTCAGCTCCGACATGCCTGCTTCCACCACCAACTCTAGAACGTGATAGGAAGCCCTCTATCACCAGCGCCTGCTCTAGCACCCCAGAATATGTGGAAACTCCCAAGGGTACTATGACAGCACGAATCTATCGGCAGAGACCCTGCTCAAACTTCCGCACTCGGATGTTGTCGTCATGGACCAAGTCCAGGTAAAAGCATGCACAGTCTGTGAAACTATCCGTGTACTCAGCCACCGTCATCCCTCCCTGTTGAAACTACAGGAGATCCTGAATCCAAATGGAGCGCAAGAAGGAGGGGAAAAACTCCTCATGGAACAAAAACTGAAAGTCACCCCATGAAAGCGATGACTCGTCAAGAAACTGAGTCACAAAACTCCACCAACGCCAAGCTACTCCACGAAAAAGGTTGGCTGCCAAAGCCACTCACTGATTTGTTGGCGTCTGTACAAGCTTGAAAAGGTGAACCACTATCTCTATCCAAACCTATGCTGCCGGAGGGTCTATCTCACCACTGAACCTCAACGGTCTCTTCCGCTGGAACTCACGGAGCGTAGTCAACCTACGCTCAAGCTCAGTCTGCTCTGCTGAAGTTGTCTGCTGCTCAACAGGTGGGGGTACTTCTACCAGCCCATCCGGATAAAAGGGGCTCGCATAATGGGTCCTGGACTAAGGCCTCGTAGCTCACAAGTTCATCGTCATGCACCAAAGCTGGTATCTTAGCTGACTGTCTTCGCGGAGACATCCTGAATATTATCAAGGAGTGTCGCGGTCAGATGAGCATATATGTATATACCAATAACAACTATGGGGAGCTGACTCAAGAAGGACAGTCAAAGACTCAATACTATGTGATGCACAAACCAATTTTACCTGCAACAAGTGTCTCAGCATTCCAAGTTGACAAGCGGGTTACCAAGGTCCTAGTGAATGGATATGTCGGTCGCTGCACCATCACTGGACTCCCTGTCCTGAGAGCTGCTCTCGAGACACATTAACACTATTGCCCTAAATCCCAACCAATTCCTTTTATTTTAGGGACGTTCAAACAGCATCCCAAGGAACAAACCACCTTTGATACCACTTTGTCACAACCCGAACCTACCCGAGCTCGAGCCGAAACTACCCCAAGCCCGCCTCCATAGGCCAGGGGTCGGCGACCACGCCGAAGGCACAATAACTCAGGACGTCCTTTGCCTATGTAATTGTACACACACACAGCACACTCAATGAAAAAGTGCAGAGTAAAAAAAAGAAAAGCTATGGTAAACTACTATAAATAAACCACAAGAGTGCATCGACCTCTAAATAGTACAAAGTAAAAGCTGAAAAGAAAAGGGCAAAACACATGCCCAACCAGAAAAGTGCCACAACCCGACAATAGGTAAACAAAAGAAAATAGCTAGAAGGGTCCCCCACCTGGAACCCGACTCCGACCACCACAAGTGGTCTAAGATCCCAAGCTCCTAAGCTCCACTGAAGTCACGACCAACCTATCTATCGTCTGCAAGGGCACGCCAAGTGCGGGAAAATCCCAAGCAGGGGTGAGTATAAAAATATTCAGTAAGATACCCCGAAGGCTCGAGGGAGCAACAAAGGAGGTACCAAAGGGTGAGCAGTAGATCGAATAGGGGAAAGAATAAGAGTGCAACTGAAAGTGCATTAAAGAGTCCAGCTCAACCCAACAAGAGAAAGGAAGTAGACTCATCCAAACACAAGGAGCTGGAAACAGTGAGAAAATGAACTTCTCATCGAGTCTTCTCTACCTATAGCAGGAGAGTAGACTCGTCCAACCACAAGAACCTAGACACGGAAAACACGTGGCATACCCCGTGCATCTTTGCCTCTCCGGGAGGGAGACTAACCAAGCCCAAGAAGTGGGTACTGGAACAAGGTATATACTTATTCATATGCTCAAACAAGAAGCCTGGACAAGATCGTAAGGGGATCTCCATCCCGTAGCTCAGCCTAAAAAAAGTGAGTCGCCAACAGCCCTAGAAGTAACGCCATCGATGCCCAGCATCCCGCACGTCTTCCCCAAACTACAAGTCAAAGGGGCTCAAATCACCACACCTTGACACTATCCGCTTGGGGCGGCCCTCACTCGCCCACATGGTTTTAGGTCACGTTGCAAGGAGGCGTCTCGGTGGGGAAAACGCCCCTCGTACTTGAGGGTTCCCAGGGAACGTCGAACCACACCTCGTCACTACCCCGCAGTCGAGAGGTCTCCTCAAAGTCGACAGTTGATCCCCTTCCCAACCCCACTGGAGGGTCCCTGGAAGTCAACGAGTTCCCACTACATGGAGACCCGACAAGAGTGGATGGGTGCCACACTGCCCAGTCCCGTAACAGGGTAATCCACTGGAGGTCGAACCGGCTAAAATCTATGATGGGACCACTACCCAACCCAGCTTGAGGTAACCTGGCATCGGGGACCACTGCCCAGCCCAGCTAGAGGTAAGCCCGGCATCGGGGACCACTGCCCCGCCCATCTGGAGGTAAGCCCGGCATCAAGGACCACTTCCCAGCCCCACTAGAGGTAAGCTCGACATCGGGGACCACTACCCAGCCCCGCTGGAGGTAAACCGGGAACTGCTCTGGCCATTCCTGCTGGATGGTACTGCTCAGTGAACACTGCTGTACTGGCCATCCCTGCTAAATGGTAACCCACTAGCCATCCCTACCGGATGGTAAACTGGCGAGTCCTACTCGAAACAATCTCATCCTTGCTGTAAAAAACCTCCTAGGTAGAGGAACGGTGACCACATAAAGTGTTGGTCACACAAAATCCACAATAAATCTACCATGGAACACAAAGCAAGGGGAGAAACTCCCCAGGCCTCTAAGGGTGAACACGCTCCAATCCGCTGAGTCACTGTCGAAGCGGACCAAGACAAATCATCCCAGAAAGTGGGAAAACACCCACGCTATAGAAACACCCATAGTCGCAAAAGGTGGCGCAGTCTAATGAAAGGGGCACGGTACTGAAACCCCTTACAATTGAAGAAACAGAGGAACCAAACCATCTCTACTGGCCAAAACAATAGAGAAGAGGACCAGGGGAAAACTCAACCCTGCTGGTCAAAAGTCAAGAATGGAGGAACACTCTACATTGCGAGAGGTCAAAAGTATGTAAAGCATAACACGACACGCACATGGGGCCCACATGACGTGTGTCCCCAAGTCAACCCCAACCAAGTGCATGAACTTTCTCAGGTACAAACATTCACATGTACCTCCCAGTGTTCTCGTATACTACCAGAGTATACCACGTTCCATCCCAGAGGCTATCGTGCACACGACACCCAACACAAAGACGTAACGTAACAACTCCAACCAGCCACCTCAACGGCTGAGGCACAACCAACCACATCTCTTCAAGCCTTTACATCACTCACATGGGAGTGGATGCGATCACACACCAAGGGTCCACTAAAAACATGGTAGAAGAACCGCCAATGGGGCACCTTCATATTTACCCATTTAATAGGATCTCTTATGAGGCTCCTCTTGCCGGAAGAGATTACACCATTGTAATCCTCACAGAAAAACATGTGAGATCGACTACTTACTCGCCTCAAATGGATATCCGAAAAAAAAGTCACCAACACCGCCTCATGCCCGAACGGTGTCTCATGATCCCGAGCCTCGACCCCGAAAATAGTCGGGCGCATCGCACCATTGTGATCCCCCCGGGAAAACACGCCAAAGGACTGCCCACTTGAACACAACAGATATCCGGAGAAAAAGATTCATTCTGGCGCACCGCACATGAGCGGTGCTACGTGAGACCCACATCCCGGTCCTAAAACCCAACATATGGATCGCACCATTGCGATCCTCTCGAAAAAGTACACAAGTTCGACTAATCACTTGTCCAAAACTGACACCCGGCGATAATGCTGGAAATCACTGTCAACCCCTGAAACGGCTCTCGCGGGGCCCGCACAAGTGTGCGGAATTAAAGTAGGTAGACTACGCCAATGCAATTACCTCGGAAAAACACCTGAAAACGACTACTCGCATGCCCCGAACGGCCGTCCGATGAAAAAGTCATGAAATGCTGCACGCAGCTCAAAAGACGGGTCGTGGGGACCACGCCTCAACTTCGGTCAAAATGCCTGAAAACACCATGGAAATCTCCACCTAGGTGCTAGGGTCCCAACGCCACTGAAGGCACTTAAAACAGATTGCGGATGTGTCTATGCCGCCCAAAACAAGAATTCCCGGGAAGCCCGCTAAGCAGCGTTATGCACGTGTCGTGCCCCCATGCCCCTCGTCTCGGATGTTAAAACTCCTGAAACCTCCTCAAAAAGTATGCTCAACGTTAGGTCTGCACCGCCGTAGATGGCGCACAAAACGGATGCCCGTAACTTAAAATAAGGGCGTCCAAAATTCTAAGGGGGATTACCCCTGGGCCGGACCGGCCTGGTCCGGCCGGTCCGCCCCGCTCCGGCCGGCCCGATGAACCGTGGCTCGCGGTACCGTGGCCCTCCGCCTTCTGTGAGGCCCGCGCACCTGCGCGGCCTCCTCCACCGACCCACCGACATGGCCGGTCCTCTTTCCACGCGGAGACCCGCGTCACGCGGGTCCCGGTCTCCCCGTAGGGTCACGCGCCTGCGACTCTGGATGCCCCCTCACCGGCTCCCTTTGTTAGTCCGCCTATGCCGCCCCGCACCGGCGAGGTGCTGCCCAGACGACCGAATGGTTGGCCTCCTCCACCACCACTGAGCCCGCCGCCTGCCGGAGCCACCGCCTGGAGCCGCTCCGCCGCCGGAGCTCACCGGAAACCGGCCTCGTGGCCGGAAAACATTAGAGGACTACTAGAAACGATCTGGTGCTCAAATATTCAATTCGGATAGCATTCCGAAAAGCTCAGAACAAGATCTACACAACTATGGGCTTGGATCGAAGATCGGGCAGCAATTCGACAATGCAAAATTAGGACGAACATGGTGCGGTAAATAAAACGAAACAAAAATGACTCCAACCTCGTGGGACTAAGCCCGTCGCTTCACCGTCAACCCACCAGGGTGGCCGCGCCTCGCCGGAGCTGCCTCACCAGAGTGGAGGAGGAGAGGGAGGTTGCTGCCTGCTGTTGTCCAGGCGAGGAAGAAGATGAGGGAGGGGGTGGGTTATGTCTTTAAATAGAAAACACATAACCACCCGCCCGTCGGCCCGAACCCGAACTCCCAACAGGGTTGGGATTAAGCCTCCCCTAGGCTAAAAACCATGCTCTAAACGCTACGGCAATATCGAAATTTTAATCCGAGGCCCCGTTCAAAAGTTATAAAACTGAACACCCAAAGCCGTCAAATTACGAAAACGCCCCTGGGCCATTTTTCACAGACGGTCCGCGCCCGCAAAACTTACACCCCTCCTAGGGTAAATGGCGCGTTACGGACTCAACGGTTCCCTTGGTTTTCCAATCCGTGCCACCGTTTAAGAGATACTTGAGTTTCACTATTAAACGAATAAATTAATTAATTAATTTTTCCGTTTAACGTTCCGAAAGCGAGCGAGAGGTCCAAACATCCCACGCCGACATGTTTTATGTCGTTCCTAGGGTAAACACCCCATTCCAGGCCCATCCGTACACTCAGATCTCTTATCTGAAGCACCATTTAGGAGTTATCCCGTTTATTTGGCGTTTCTAGTGTGAATGCACTGAAAATTTAATTATGGCCACTCCAGGGCTCAAAACCGCACGCCGTCTGAGGGCGCCACTCTGGAATAATATCAAGAATATTCCAAAGTCTTTATCATCAAAAATAGGGTTCTCACACATACCCTCTCGTTCATCCAAATATGAATGGCCATGATCAGAATGAAGCTTCCAGCTTGGTATACTAATCAAGATCTGATTCTTATAGAGTGTTGGATTCTTCCACCATCAAATTCAAAAAACACCAAAATCCAAAAACTTCCTCAAATCCTACCCATTTAAGATTTTAGAAGCCACCACTTGGAAATATCCAAATTTCAAATACAAAAAGTCCTCAAACCGATAATTGTCATCGATCTCCCTAAACAGGCTGCTCAAACTCACATCCCAAAGGAAAAAGAAGACCATTTCACTACTTTTTCTTAGGGAGAATAGAGAAATCCTAGAACCATAGTTGATAACTAAGTAAACAGAGGTAGGATGAATCATTAGTGATACCACATCTCATCACCAACACATCACCTTCACTATCATCACAACAACTCAAGAATCACCATCATGAGGAAACATCATCATAACCAATACATGAAAAAACCATCAAAGTATCCCAAAATTCATTGCAGAGGCATCAAGATCAATGTAAATGTGCGTCATAGAGGCAATTGGAGTAGTAGAAATCGCGTCACAATGGAATCTATAGAAACAGGAGATGCACATCATAAAGTCCTCCGAAGCAGCATAAGAGAACATCAAAAGGTTGAGAACCACAACCACAGGGTCTTTACCCCCACTAAATCCATGAAAATACCTAGTGGGAGTGGAAAAAGACACTGGAGAAACCGGAAGCGCATCGCAAAGGAAACTAGAGAAACAGAAATGTTCATTACAGAGGCTACTAGAGCAGCAGAAAAGTGCATTGAAGAGTTAAATGGATAAGCTAGAGACGCACATCAAAGATTCCTGAATGCTTCTAACTGGCCTCAGTTTGAGGTCTTCTAAGAAGGATCAACTCAAATAGAACAAAAATAGTGAATCCAAAATAAAACATGGCTTTCCAATTCATCTAGCATCGGTGTCTCTATTTCATCAAAAGTAAAAAAGGTAAAAGTCTTCATTGAAATCCTTCATCGAGTTAGAGCATGAATATTTTGATTTGGGTTCAACAATAAATTCTTCTATAGTAAAAACCCCATAATCGATCCTCAAAATGTTGATTCCATAACAAAAGGAAAGCACAAAAACCATTCTATATATGAACTAGATTACATATCGAGTCAAGAACCTGAATTGATGAAAAGAAACTTGTATCTTCTGCGAAAATCCATCACCAACAAAGAATTAATCCCAACCACCCCAGATTAAAGAACATTGTCTGCATCACTTTTTTCCATTAGAAACCCCCACTACAACTTGTTCACAAAGATGATCATCAACACTAGGAAATCATCATCGCTGATGAAGCCAAAGGGACTTCATCAAAAAATGGATCCATCTATTTCCACTAAAAAGGATTAAAACACTAAACAATCCTAAGATCTCTCGACTGAAGCTGATATCCCCTATATCTATTTCTTGAATTCCAAGGACATATGTCCAATATTATTCATATTTAGAGAAATAAGTGCATCAAATTGGGTTGAAATTTTGTGAGAGAATACAAAAATTAGGGGGACAAAACTCATATCGATACACACAATCCCAATGCTCCCATATAAAGTCCCACCTAAACTGATCTGTCATGGGAACTAAATCTACTCGAAGTCAAAATTTTGGTTTCGTAATTTGAAAATATATCCCATTACAGATATCCAATTGCCTCCAAATTTGACATGGAGATATTCAAGAGGTGGAGAAAAAAATTTAGTTTTTTTCAAAAGTTAAATAATACTTTTTTTGACCAAAACCATGTTCTTTGTGGTATTTATAAATCAAGTTCCCAAAACCACCTTCCACTTTGCATATACATTGTAACTTTGGGTACCCCATTTGCACGTCCAACCAGGAGGAATGATTCATATATTTTGGAGTCCAAAATGATTCTATAAAGCAATAAAAGTTTCTAAAACTCCATATCCTCATAGGTATAACTTAAATGAATAAGGAGACCCTCATGTGCCTCATTTGCCTCTCAATGGAGGGCTAAAAGGTGGTCTTTTATTGTGAGGGAGCAACACACATGTAAAGGGAGTTCCAAAACTTATGTTAACTACTGTTTTAGATTAAATTAGGTTTCAAAAAATTTCAATAAAATTATCTTATATTATTTTATGTTTAAATTCTTGTTTCGATGAAAGTGAATGGCATGCTCTAAATTTCTAAATAATTTTTATGAGGGTTTCAGTGTGCAACTAGTGTTGTTATAATTAAAAAAATCCTTTTATTACACAATTTCATGATATTTAAATATTTATTTGAAGTTATTATACCATACATATTATCATTAACTTGTTAAAAGGATTTTTTTGTTAAGGTTTGGTTCTACATTCATTGATAGAGAAGCATAAAAATTAATTGGGATTCCTATTAATTTCAACCAAATATTTACTCTAAACCTAAATGAATATATAATAAAAACTAACCTGAAATGTGTGTGGTGAACTCACAATGGCCCCTTTATCTCATAGTTTTTAAAATACACTAATTTCAAATATTAAACTCTTTAAATTCAGTTATTTTCATAAAACTAATTTCAAAACACTACTAATTTTTAATTCATCTTATTAAAAATACACTCTATAAACAATAAAAACTCTTTTAGAGATGACCTAGGGTCAAAACTTGACTACATATAATCATATACAAGCAATTATATTTTATGTGTAAAGATAACGCATTCAAATTCTGGCACCATTGTCAGGGAATGCTTCGATTTTTAGTATGCATTTTTATTAAAACATCTATTAATTTTGTGAATATTTATTTTGTTTTATCTAATGAAATTACTTTACATTTATTTGTTTTAAATAATTTCCTATGTGGTTTATTTGAATTAAGTGTTATACTATGGGATATATACCTATTTTAACTCTAAATCATGGTGGATCCTACATCATTGACACCAAGACACACAAGATGATCTATTGAAGGAGGATGTGCAACACCTTGATTCTCTTCTATAACCCTCTTATTATGGAACTAAAATTAACAAGTATAACATGGTTAAAAATAATTGAACACCAAAATAACTCAGTTCTCCTAATTTTGATATTCAAATGGCATGTATTCAAGCATAATGTGAAGCCCCAAACATCAAACAAAAAACTGATTTAATTCACCTATTACAAAAATTTCATGGAATTTCAGGATAAGACCCACATAAGAACTTAAACGAATTTCATAATGTGTATTAAATTATAACACATGATAATGTGGATGAGGAATTGGTTAATCTTAGGGAATTTAATTTCTCATTATAAGACACTATAAAATATTGGTTGTACTTTTTTAACTCCCAAATTAGAGGCTAGCATGACATGAAATTACTTTTTCTTGAAAAATGCTTACCATACTCTTGAACTATAATAATAAGGAAGGGAATTTATAGAAGAATATAATATAATGGAGAATCACTTAATAAGTATAGATATTTTTTTTAAAAAAATTGTTCAATTTTTTCACCCCATCAAATAAGCAAAAAACATTTAATATAATAATTGTATGAATGTTTTAATTGCAATCGATCATAATATGTTTGAATCTACTATAAGTGGTGCCCTTATATACAAGACCATAATAACTATATGGAATCTCATAAAAAATGGAAAAAAACTCAAAAATTTGGTAAAAGGTCCAATGTACACATCAAAAGTGTTTATGAGGTGCAATGTTCTGAATTCTAGAAGATGGTGGATATAAAGTTTGAAGTGGTAAGTAAACTACTCTCAAGATTTTCTCTTTATGAAGGGAAATCCCAAAATTATCCAATTAATTGTGGTATATATGTTTTCCGCACCCAGTATTATGACCAATCCCTAAAATGAGAGAATATTTAGAGAATTATGATGAAATATTTCCAGGCCACCCCTATAACCAACCTATTAGAAAAGAACCATATTATCCATATAACTCTATATGGAAGGATAACTAGTCCTATAAGAAATTGGGTATCATAACCAACCTCAATAGTCCTAAAACTACCTAGGTATGGGTATTCAAACCCGAACATCACCCATAAATCACCAACCACTATAAATACCTTTCCAATAGTCCCCTCAAAACCCCAAGCCAATCTGAGAGGATATGATGAAAAAAATTTCTTAAAATAATCACAAATTCCAAAAAACCAACCTAGATTCCATAAAAGTCTTAAAATTCAATTATTCCAATTCTACAGCTCATTGGGTGAAATCCATAGTCAAGGTTTTAGACAACAACCATCCTAACCTATTTAATGTCTCAAGGAAAAAGGTAATGTATGTTCTATTACACTTCATATTGGTAAAGAACTTTCTCCTTCAATTGATTCTACACATGAGGTATGTCCTCCTCCTAAAAAATATCTCTGTGTACCCTCAAAATATTTAAGTGAATAAAAACAAATAAAAAATGGTAAAAAAATTATCATTAAGGATTTCCTTGAAAAATGCATTCCCCTATCTTTTCCCTAAAGACTCAATCTATGATATATTTTGATCGTGAAATTGATAAAGAGATAATACATACATTTAAAAATGTGACGTAAACATTCATCTCATATATGTAGTAAAAATATTCTTTTATATGCAAAATTGCTTAAGGAAATGTGTACCCATATGAATATAATAAAGGGGAATAAGATATTTAACCTTGGAAGGAGTTTCTTGGTCTTGATATAACTAGAGATTTCAACTAAATTCAAGTATCCAAGAAATTTTAAAATACCTTGAACCCTGGGGGGGATTCTTTTCTATTTCAATGATTGATTTTTGTTTATTGATTAATGATATTCTTAACATTATGTAAAATTCTCTATAGGTTTGAGATATTCAACCAATGGGAATCATCATGAAACTTTATAACTGAAGAATAATAAACCCAATAGGAGTGATCGAGGAAATAGTAGTGATCTAGGAAATCCTTATGTATATAAATAATCTCATCTTCCCTATAAAGTTCTACATTCTTGATATGGAAGTAACTCACGCACAATTACATTTTCCTATCATACATGGAAGACCATTCCTTGGAGAAAAAAATTCAATCATTAACATTCAAAATGGTAAACATTCCATTGAGTTTGGGGGGGGAATAAAAGTTTCAATATCCTTGATGCTATGAAACACTTTTTTTAAGAGCACTCCATTCTTTCTATCTATTTTATGGAATTTATCTTTGATTACACACATATGAAACATTCTATCCTCTAACAATACTTTGATTTGTTTTCATCTTATTAACTCTTTGAGGATTTGGGTGGTGATTAATATTTTAAGTGTTGTGTGGGTTTTGAAAAGTGTAGATATTGTGTTTAAATTGATGATTTCTTGATAACAGGGGATCCTATGGCCATCGATGATACTGATCAACTTGTAAAATCTTATTCCTAATATAGGGATGTTACCACTGAGTAGTTAGATGATATAATTGACCTCTCACTTTCACATTCACTCCCATCAATCCAAAATCCCCTTGACATGGAACTTAAACCACTTACTAAAAATTTGAAATATTTGTTTCCTAAGAATGGAAACAAGTTACCCATAATAATTTGTAATTTACTCCCTCTAGAGCATGAATTATGATTTCTTAACATTTTCATGGATTATAAACAAGAATTTTGATGAAAACATGAAAATATTCCCAGTATTAGACCAATAATTTTCATGCATCATATATTATTAAATGATGAGGATAAAATAGTGAGGCAGGCACAACACCAACTGAACACAACCCTACATGATGTTATTAAAATGAAGGAAAACAATTTATTGCTTTATGGAATCATTTATTCCTTCTTTTATTTCCCATGGTTTAGTCCATTAAATGTAGTTCTTAATAAAACTAGTCTTACAATAATCGAAAATGAAAATAAAAAATTGTTTCAAACCCATGTGAAGAATAGTTAGTGTGTTTTCATAGATTATCATTGACTAAACCAACACACTAGAAAGGACCATTTCCCATTGTCATTCATCGATCAAATTCTATAGATTCTAGAGGGGAATTCACACTACTATTTACTTGATGGGTATTCTGGATACTTTTATATCCATATTTTATCCAATGATTAGGAAATGAAAACCATTACTTTCCCCTTTGTAACATTTTCATATAATTTTATGTCATCCAGTTTATGTAATTATCCCAGCACATTCCAAAGATGCATGGTTAGTATTTTTTTCCTATTAAATATAGTATTTCATGGATGTTTTCATTAATTATTTCACTGTATATGGTTTCTCTTTTGATCATTGTATGATTAGTATTGGTTTTTTCCTACAACTTTGTATTGAAAAAAATATCGTATTAAATTTGGATAAATTCCATTTCATGCTATGACAAGGTATAGTACTTGGAAATTTAATTTTTTGGGATTGTATCAAAGCATATAAATCTAAATTGGATTTCATTTGTTTCCTACCATTCCTCAACAATGTGTGGTAGGTGATGTATTTCTTAGGTCATGTTATATTTTTTCATCATTTCAGTCATCACTTAAGTAAGATTTCACTTCCCCTCCCCCATTTACTATAAAAAGAAAAAAATTGATAAATACTATGAGGATGATTTTAACAAATTGAAATAGAGTCTCATATCACCCCTAATGATCAAACCTCCTCTCTGGGATTTACCATTTGATCTTATTTGTGACACCAATAACTATACACTTGGGGAACTCTTATCACAAAGTTTGATCGATCTCTTCATATCATAGCTTATAATTAACACACAATAGACACTAACTAAGAAAAATACACCACAACTGAAAAAGAATTACTTTCCATTGTTTTTTCCTTGTATAATTTATGGTCATTACATTTAGGGTCTAATGTAATTGTGTAATCATCCCATGAATCCCTCTAATATCTATATATTAAACTAGAATCCAAACCACATCACTTTCACTACATTCTCCTCCCTTATTAATTTAATCTATAAATTAGGTATAAAAAAGAGAAGAAAATGTGGTAGCTAACCACATTAGTAGGATTATCTAACCATTAGATCACCATATTGAACCTTCCCTCACCATTAGAGAATTATTCCCTGATGAGGACCTTTGTGATATAGTGGACCTTACACCTTAGAATGTGGACATTGTGAATTTTTGGTAGCATCTATAGTCTCCATAGATTTTATAACTTCACAATACTAAATAATTAAGTGTGAGTAATAATGGTAAAGTTTCGATGACCCATACTTTTGTATAATATTTAGTGACTAGGTTATTCATCATTGTGTCTCTGACCATGATTTCGCCTCCATTTTGTGTTTATTCCACACTTTGTCTTTTAGGGGCCACTTAGGATCTCAATGTATGGATCAAAAAAATTGACTCTGGACTTTATTAGAAAACATTATATAGGGATACCCATCAATTTTTTAATTCATGCACATGATTTCAATTCATTCAGAAAATATCCAAGAGGAATGAAATTCCCTAACAATTCATGTTATTTTGTGTGATCTTCAATGCATGGATAATTGATTTCATGGTGCCTTTTCCAAATTCAGTTGGATTTGTTTCCATCTTATTGGTTGTTTAATATGAATATAAATGGTTGTAGAAAAATTATACTAGAACTAATAAATTTTTATTGGTTTTTAATTTTGTGCGATCCCATATTTTTAGTAGGTTTGGTTTTCAAAGATTCATCATTTGCGATCAGAGTTCACATTTTTAAAATAAAAACAAGAAAAAATTTATTTGTATGTATGGGGTAGTACATAACGTATATACTTAATATAACCCCAAAACTAATGGTAAAGTGTAAATTTCAAATCAATAAGTTAAGAAAATTATGTAAAATGTATAACCCGATAGGAATGATTAGATTTTAGATTGGATGATTCTCTTTTGCTATACCATAAAACATTTAAAACACCCAATCATAATGTAATTTTATTAGATTGTGTTTTTAATGGATTTCAACCTAAGAAATGGAGGTAGATCACTATAAATAATGGGTTATAAAACAATTCAATATGAACCTCTCATATGTAGGTGAGCATAGGAAGTTTCATATTAATGAGATGGAGGAAATTCAAAGAGACTCATATGAGAACTCCAAGATCTATAAAGAGATAACCAAGGAATACCATTATTTTTTTATCCTTCATTTTCAATTATAAAATGGATAGAAGGTCCTACTTTACAATTTAAGGCTGATGTTACACCCATTTAAGCTTTGTTATGGATAAAATTTCATGCACGCTATTATAAAGGTCTGTATATTTAGTGTTATATAGGCCAAAAATGAGAAAACCAAAAAATAACACTTAATGGAAAGTGGTTGAATCACATTCATTAGACCATTCTGGAGTCCCCTATTGACTAACTCCACCTTCAAAAATCAACCTATCAATGAAACCTATCAAGTTTAATCCTTCTTTCCCACATTCTATTTTCTTAAAGTGAAGATATTGCACACACTAGGTGTTTGGGGTGGGTACATTCATGAGTTAATTAGTATTTTTTATCATATTTATTCCCTTTTATCTTTTTCACTTGCTTCATTTTATTTTTACTTTTCTCCTACATTCCTTTGTTTATTATAATTTTATTCAATATTTTTTTTGTCTTTTTCTTTTGTTACATAGTATTTTTACCTTAACCCCACTATGTTGTAATACTTATTTTTTATTCCCATCTAATAATAGAAATTATTTAAAATGAATGATAAATTTTCCAATTTCAAGTTGCTTTAATATTTAAATATAATTTTTTTACTGATGGCATGTAAGTTTTACCAATAATTTAATATTAAAGTGTAATTTTTATTAGCAAATTGGTTTTTTATTGATGATAAAAAGGGTTGTATCTCTATGAAGCCTTCTAAATTATTGATACCATCTATGTGAGTAGCTTATGGGTTAATAATTTCACTTAACGTCTCCACACATATTTACACACAACCAAGAATAGTGAACGTTTTTTATTTAATAGAAGGTAAATATAAGTTAGGTTAATATTCATCAACTTTCCAAAATTATTTTCCATATCATAGTTCTTTATTTGATCTGTTTCATTACTATACAAGATTGACCTACATGTGTGTACCAATTATCCAACTACTGTAACCCATAAAAAACCCAAAAAAACAAAACAAAAAAACAAATAAATAATGAGGGGATTGATGAAATGTTAAAAATATGGGGATATCTTGTTTTGGATATTATGTTTTTACTTTCAAGAATTCTTAATTGAGTGAATCTTGAAAATAAATTTCCAAGGATGTAGAGAAGGTTTGGTGGAATGATTATGGAGATAATAAAAATTTAAAAATAATCTGTATTTACTGGATATAAAATGTAATGAATAGAATGAAATTATTTTTAACACACACACATAGAGAGTTAATGACATGGTTAAATTTTTAACTCTTTTATAAGATTGGTTTCATACATCCTCTTGAATTTTGTTCTCACACAATTTATGAGACATATTTTTTTATGGTCAATAGGAATAACACTTTGGTGTGGTTTTTGATTTTATCACAATGATATCATGAAATAAATATTATATTAATGTTAAATATTCATGATTTGTTTATTATATTAATGCATAATTTTTTTAAATATGACTTTTCTTGGGTATGAAAATGATTATGAGTGGGGGTGTAATTGCATTGTGATTCACTATTTTATTTCACCCTTACACCACTATGTTGAACTGGTTGTGTATTGTAAATTGAAAATATAATAAAAAATTTTAACATAACATTTTTTTAAATTATTTAATTTTTATCAGTGTTAAAAATGTATATTATACTTTTTTATGATTACATTGTTGGAGGAGCTGATTTTGAGTATCAGAGATAGTGTAGAAGGAATTTGGGCCAAACTATATAGAATACTAATGACATATGTACACTACTTAATATATTTATAGAAATACATGAATCCCATTGGGAAGATATTTTTTTATTGGATCCCAAAATTATTGGGATACAATTCATCTCAAGACACCCAAGCCCAATTCATCCATCTGGTGTCCCAACTGAATTGATATGTCCATGGAATCAAATCTACTTGAAGTCAAAAGTTTGGTTTGGTAATTTGGAAAAATTTCTCATTATATATGAAAAATGGAAAATAAATGTGAAATAGAGATATTCATGTGTTTTTTAAATAACGTTTTAGTTTTTTCAAAAGTGATATAAGTCTGCCTGGTCATCCAAAACCATTCTCTAAGTGGTATTTAGAAATATAGGTTCCCAAAAGCACTATCCACATTGCCTATAAATAGGCACCTTTATCACACCATTTTCAAGTTCAATAATGAGGTATATTTATACTATTTTGGAGTCCTAAGGGACTCCTATAATCTATTTAGAGGTTTTTTAGCTTCCTATACTTGTAGAAAGATCTAAAATGAAGAAGGAGATCTACCCGAGCATCCTCCTCTCAATGGTGCAATAAACGATAGGAATTCATTGTATAAGAGATAAACACATGTAAAAGGATTTATAACACTTTTATTATATAATAGTTATATTAAATTGGGTTTTACAAAATTTAATCCCATGTATCTTACATTATTTTATATTTTAATGCATGTGTTGATGCATGTGATTAGTATACACTTAATTTCTAATTGATCGGTGTGAGATTTTAGTGTGTGACTTGTGTTGTTATTATTATATTACACAAAAATCCTCCTCTTACTCACTTTATTGAGATTTAAATCTTATTTGGAAGATCTTATACCATGCATAAGGTCTCAAACATGGTAAAACTATTTTTATTTCAATGTTTGGTTCTATATGAATTGAAATAAAATATTAGAAATTAATCAGGAATCTGATTAATTTCAACCAAATATTTACTCCAAACATAAATTAATATATAAGAAAAATTAACTTTAAATGTGTGTAGTGAAATCCCAACAACCCCTTTATCATATATTTTCAAAATCCATTTTTCTTTAAATTATTAAACTCTTTAAATTCAGTTATTTTCTTAAAAAAATCACTCCACACCTGAATTTTAGTTATTTTTATTGAATATACATAGTATAAACCACCAAAACTCATTAAGAGACAACATTATGTCTTCCCTAGACAATATATAATCATATAAAACAAATTTCATTTTATTGTTCATGAAAAATTGATCTACGGGATACATGGGATTCCACCCTGAGGTTTAATCCCAATATCTTCAACCCACTTCCATTCTTATTAGGTTATATTCTAAATGACCTCATTCCCCCACGCAAAGTGATACATTCCTTTTAGTTCCTTTAATCTCATCATCATTAGACCATATTCATAGTGAGATCCATATTTTGAGGTCTATATTCTCTATAATATTCCATATTCCATGTTAGATAAACCTATTATCATTGGGATACATTCCCCTTGAGGTTAAATATAAAATTTCATTCATGAATATTCCCAAGATCATTTTTTCTAGGAACCTTTTTATAAGATTTCCTTGAAAAATACAAAAAGTATACTGTATGGTCTTTATCACATGACCTTAAATGTTATGATGAGTCCCATTAAGTTTCACCATACTACATGGGTTCTGATTCCTTTCATGAGGATATATAGGAAACCCCATCTAGGGCCTGATCCCAACATCAAAACAATAATCACCTCCATGAATAAAAGAAATTCTAGAGTTCATAGCTGTAAGTCTTTAAAATATCATTGCTTAATGTCAACCATCATAAAGTTATAACAAAACAAGATGGAGAACCTATTAAATATACAGATGGTTTCATTGATAGAGAGATACAAAAACATAAAAATGATCATTTTTATATATGTTAATAACAAATTTTAGAAAATGTGGAACACATTACCATATTGGGATTTGGGAAGGATTCATGAAATTTTCAGGAATCAATAATAGATTCTCGAGGTAGGTAATAATTCCCCTCAATAAGGTATGATGAGCCTTCCCACACATCCCCTTGACCAATGGTAGTTCTCAAGATTCATTCGTTAGATATCCTGATGATCTATTTCCTTTAAAAATTAGGTTTATAGTTCTTTATCGATATGGGAACCACTGTGTTTTTTTTGTTATATAAATAACCCCCATTGTAATCCTTCCAAAGAGTGTCGGTAATTTCCCACATATAAATATAAACCACCCTTTAGGTTGAAATAGTTTAATAATCTTGTCTCAAATCATAACTGAGGGATATATCATAAGTAATCCCAAGATAAAAAGGAATTAAATCATTTTGGATTGAAATTCAATTGATGAAAATAACTCAGCAATCAATTGGTGTAATGGATCCCTCATATAGGATTTTTTGTTTCCTTTTGTGGTGTTTAGATTCTCCTCTCAGTTTTTTCAGTGGAGTTTGAGAATGTCTTTTCCCTATTAATCCTCTTTATCATATCATATGACATATGAATATCCTAATATTAATAGAATAAATCTCTCACATCATTATCTATGTTGAATATTTTGATATATTCTTCACACTTCTACTATTATTGAACTCCCATCCTGGCTTCCCTCATTCCTAAATATGGTTCATATATGGGTTCCCCTGGAATTTATCGAAGCTTTTATGAAGTTCAATGTATCATTCAAGTATCTTTGGTTTATGTTTGGGTGGTGGATACTTCTTAGTTGGTGTCTAATGTCTTCCACAGACACTGATGTCCGCATTCCAGGTAGTGGATTGGCTCTCTTCCATAAGATATGCTTGATGTTATGTGGTTTAGTTCAACTTATATTCTTTGATTGAAGGTTGTGTGAGGCGTGATGTAGAAAAATATGGATGAGGGAGGGGTTTGTGTGGATGTTGTCTGGTGGGTTAGGGGATCCAATGGTCCTCCAATTAGTGGTGGTTTATGGGTTCTGATTTTCAAGCATGGTGTTGTTGGGATCTTTCTAATTTCTTTAGACTATTTGTTGGATTGAAAATATGATGCCTTTTTCAGTTTTGAATTTAGTATTTTTTTTCCTTTTGTTTTGGTGCAGCTTTTTTTCTAGACTCACAATATGGGAAGCCTCGAAATAGGGATGGGTGTGCTAACACCGATCATCCATTCATTTTTCATCTTTCGGTTGGACTGGTGGAAACCATACCATTGATTTTTCATTGTGTTTTCTTTTTGTTTTTGTGTGACATTAGGTTGATAGGGTTGTGAGTATATCACATGATTTTATAGTTGTCTATCTCATTAGAGTGATAGGTTTGATGGAACTTATCTTCCAGACCTTTCTCTACATGTTTGTATATATGGGAGGGGTTCTATTCCTAGTTTTGTAGGTCCAACATGATGAAAATTATTAGCCATGGGTGTGCATTTCTGTGAAGCAGTTCACTATTTCATTTTCTAGTTGGGGGAAATGAGGACTTTTCAGTTCCATATATTTATTTTTTTCACTCATTGGACACTCGGGATCAGTATGTCCTTTAGTTCTTTATATTCTTAAATATTTTTCCTCTACATCTGTAATGGGCTCCATCTTCTCCTCATTTTCAAAAGAGGTTTCTTTTTTATGTTCAACTAATGGGTATTAGGCATCAACCTATTAAAAAATCATTTTGTATGTGCAAATTTTAATAAATAAACATGTTTATTTAACCATTGGATTACTGTGTACTAAAATTCATGATAATGATCAAGGAAAAGTAAGAATAAAATTAGACCTCATAAGTGATTATTTTCAAAATTAGTATAGAGTCTTTTAAGAAAATAAATAGTTTATTATTTACCTTTACACCAGAATTGAACTACGATATTTTTCCTAAAAATAATTAATTTTTAATCTATTAATGGTGAAAAACATTTTATGGTGGTGACACCTAAAATGAAATAATAAATCAAAACTTTACTTGAATACATCTTTACATAAAGGAGGGAATTTTGAAGGGAACTTAGAACATGTATTAAACCCAAAAAAATAAAGGTATAATGAATTTGATATATATGTAAGGAAAATATTTAAACCATATAGAATAAGTATATTGGAATAATATAGAGAAAACAGGGGAAAATAAAGATAATGTGTAACCCAAAAGTATCGAGGGTGGTTTCGAGAGATCCCTTTTATGATTTAAAATTACTTCATTGAAATACCACATCATATAAAGGATAAAACGTAATTTTTAAATTAGGATAATGTAAATAAAAAAATAAACATGATATAAAAAATAATTTTTCTTCCAATTGAAAAGGATAATGTTGGTGTGAAGGAAAATTAATGACAATGAGGGGAAACCATCGTTAAGGAGGATAGAAAATGTTCTCAATAATGATATAATTTTGGAGGAATAAATTCATAAAGGTGATATATTTGATTTTAAAAATTAAAATTTTCCATTTTAGAATAGATATTTATTATAATGTCATAGGGTGGAAGAAACCATACATAGAAGTTAAAAGTTCAAGATAAAACATAATAACTCAAAGAAATGGGGGTTTGAGTTAAATAAAAGACTTATAGAGTCTTATTCATTCAAATTAAAAATACATGGAAGTTACAACATGGTATGGATTTCTAAATACACTATATTTCATGAAAATTATGAAAAAATAAATTCATATCCAATACAAACACCATAAAAAATAAACAAATGGTGAATAAAAATAAGATCTCAATACAACAAAATTTGACATCAAAAACCCCTTTTATTTTATCTTGATTTATTGAAAAACAGTCTAACCTCATTTATAAAAAAACATGATAATATTAATCACCCATTTTAAAACATTTTTACTATCTATTACTATTTATACATCTCATTTATATTCATTATTTTAGTTATTATCTATTTTTAATATTGAGTGTGAGTAATCTGGATTGTTTTGAACTAGTTGCATGATAACGTTATTGATATTCATTATACTCCCAAATTTTATCATTATGAGAACATTAATGTTACTATAATTTATTATTTATAATTATTTATAAGGATATGATTTTATTCTTTTGGGAGTTTTTATTTTGATCCTTGATGATGAACTTGGGGATGTGCATGTTTCGGGAATTCTTAACAAATGACTGGTGGTATATTATTGAATGATTTTAATTTTAGTATTACCATTATATATAAAAATTAAAAAAATTATTTAATTATTTTTATCATATAATATATATATTAATGTTTTCATAGTCATAAATGATATTATTTTATAGCATTGTTCAAGTGGGTGGTAAAGCCAACCCAAATATAAATATATAACAGTTTAATGGATGGTTATAAAAAGGATTATTTATAATATTACTAATACATAATAAAAATAATTTATTTAGTGATTATTATTGTGATATATCATAATTAAAATAATTATATGAATAACATAGTTGATATAAATCTATTATATTGAATGAAGAGATCATTTTCCTCTTTGTATTCTTTTTTTAGACAGTTAAAATTATAGTGATTATTTATTGTTCTTATATTAATATGATGTAAATTTTTTATTACCATAACCTTAATAATTTCAAAAACATAATAATTATCTATTAAAATCATTCTTTTAACCATCCACGAAATATGGTAATTAAACTGAAACACATTTCTACATGGACGTGGTAGTTCACATAAACACATGATTGAAGTTTTCATTTTTTTTAATGGAAATGAAGAATTGTGGTTAATGATAATTAAATAAGAATAATAAAAGAAAATATAGAAAATATTAATTTCACTATATCATAATGAAAAAATTATAATTGAAAAAAATTGTTAGAAAGGAAGAAACATTAAGAAAAAATGAGTACTCATGTTGAGAACATGGAATTTTTTCCTTAAGATATTCCAAAACAAATAATAGGATAAGGATAATTCTTTATGACCAGAAGCTTATGGAATTGAAATAATATTCTAAGAGAAGGTAGATAAATTTTTTTAAGAGGAAATATAAATTTTGGAGTGATGTTAAGGGTTGTGAAATTCCCCTTTTATAAGTGAGGAGAATGACATTTTCATAAATACCCATTATAATAATTTCATTACATTATTCAAGGATAATGGCTCAAAAAGTGATAAATAATGTTTTAGCAGAGGGGAAAAGGTCAATATTATCTCAACTAGAAAATTATAGACCTGTTTTTAACATTTTCTAAGACTTTTACCACAATATTTGTTACTTTTATCATATTATATTTTACCATGCTAACTAGTTTTTTCCAACATAGTTTATCCTTTGTGCACAAAGATAAAATATAAATTTTTAAATAATTTTGAAATAATTATTAATAATATGAAATATTTTTATCAAATAAAAAAAATTGTAAAAATTAATTTTTACATTAGCACATGTAATGCATAAAGACACTTTTTTAGAAAAGGTGTATTTTTAAGATTAAAAATTATTTTTATAGTAAATTTATTAATGTTTTTTATTTTAATGATAAATATTGGAATAATATAAAATAAATAAATTTTATGTGTCTTTAAAATTTGACCAAAACCTAGTTTTACAAAAATAATATTTACTTTTAATAAAATACCAAAAATGGTTTTCATTAGACAATTATATTTAAGTTGTTAAATAATAGTTTTCTAAATTCATAATATTATTTTGAAATGTATATTTTAAATATTTTAATAAATATTTAATAATGAAAAATGTTTTATTTTTTTAAATTTATACTTACTTCTTCATATAGTCATAAAATATATTTACAAGAGGTTTTATTATTCATATAATTTTCTTTATAATATTCATATAATATATTAGAAGCTCACTTTAGATCAGTGTTGCATATGGAGAAATTTATTGAACACATTAAATTTATTTAAACAAAATATATATAGTAAATTCTTGTGGCATTCCATGTTGGTCTACATAAAGTGGTATAGAATAGTAATAGAAAACATTTTTTAAGGGGTGATTATGTCATTAAAATCTAAAAAATCAAAGTTATTTACAAAACAGTTTTTAGAATAATATCTCAAAATGCAATAAATATTAAACTTTTTATTTATTATGCACCAATAAAATAAATTTTTTAAAAGTAAATAGTAAATTATTAATAATATAGAAAATACAATTTTGATTGGAAAAGTAATTCCATTAAGGTTCCAAATTGATGTAGTGATGGAATCAATATATATATAATAAATATAGATTTATTGATCTGAGGGGAATAGGAGAAACTATTTGAGATGTGATATAATTAAAATTAAAGTCTAAAATATTTTTTAGAGTTTGGATGAAAGTGTTTTATTCTAAAAATGATATAAAAGGGGAAAATTAAGTAATAGAGCTCACTATATTTACAGTGTAATAACATAAAATTTAGACCAATATATGTTATAATAAAACAATTGGGATTATGGTTTAAATCAATGATATCACTATGATTTATGATCAGTAGGGTTATCAATAAAATAATGAATACACCTTTAAAGAAGGTAAATAAGATATGTTTCCCTAAAATTAAAATTAAATGTCTGTAATTTTGATGTTGAGTTAGAGGTGTAAGATTAAGATAATAATGTTTCAGTTTACCAAACTTTTGTAAAAATAAATAAAATAATGGTACTTCATAGTAAAATACTATTTGTGATAAAACATCTAATGTTAGAGAAAGGATAATGAATATATCATTAACTAAAACTTTATTATCATTAGTTAAACCAAATAACCTTAAAGAAATATAAAAATATGAAAGATATATAATTGCAATGATTGATATTTTTCATTAAATATAAAATAATTCAGCCTAGGATAATGTTCCAATATCAATAAACAAAAAGAATATTGTAAAAAATGGGGTTTTAAAAATAATATTGATGAGTATTGTGGTGTAATTAAATAAAAATCAAATCTTGTAAGTGGTATTCAAATATTTATAGAGTAAATATTGATGAAACATTCTCTTATGTGGCGTTAAAGAAGTTTCAAGATCTAAAAAATTGATGTGATGTTGTACTTTATAAATGATTTATTGTAAGTGGAAGTTTATATGGAGTATCCAGGTGATTTTGGATTATACAATTTTGAGAGTATAGTATGTAGACTTAAGAAGTTATTATATGGTATTTAGAAAGAACCAACATCATGGTACTCTAAATTTCATTTTTTAAAAAAGTTTTTATTTAAACATGGAGGATTTTATAACAACCACTTTGTGAAAAATAGAAGTAGAGAATGATTAATTTAATTAGTCTATGTGGATAAAACATATTTTGTTTATAAAATAATAAATTTTTAGTGACTTTGTATATATCATGAAAATTGAGTTTGAGATATCATTAATTGGTGATATTATATTTTTCTTAAATTATAAGTTATAAAAAAAATATTTGGGACTTTTATTTATCATAAAAAATGTATCTAATAGGTTTTTCAGGGATTTTAGTTGGAAAACATCAATCCAATACCACACCTATTTTAACTAGAAGAAACCTCACAAAATATTATAAAGGAAGACCAAGTAATATCCTATAGTACATGAATATAATCGGAATGCCACTCTATATGAATGCAATTAGACCTAATATTATGTTTATCAAATGATTAATCAAATGATACAAATGTAACCCAAAGGATAGATATTTAATAATTACAAAAATGATATTAAACTACATCAAATGAACATTAAACTATGTGTTATGTTATAATAAAAAAAATATCATAAGTTGGTAAATTTTATATATACTCATTAAGTTGATTTTTTGGATAATTGAAAATCCATATATAGATGAACATTCTTTTTAGGAATCAATTTAATGTCTTGGTTACTCAAGAAACAGGATAAGATATCATAAAATACATCAATGTTGAGTACATAACTGCATTTTAATAATGTATACTGTTATTTTAGATAATTTAATAATTGGATTATGTGAGAGAATAAATTTATATAGTTTTCTCTATTATGTGAGATAATAAAATGATCATAAATAGTATAAAACTCACTTTAATACTCAAGGGAATAAACCTAAATATAAAATATAATTTTACCAAATAAAAGGTAGAGAAATGTATTATGATTCTAATGTATCCACCAACATAGGATCAAGTTATACATGTGATAAAAAATTCAAAATCAATGGTAGTGTTTAAAAGGTATATGTCAAATCATGGATCCCAATCCCATACTTATACTTGAAATATTAGAGATAAATTTATTCTTTACAATCTATTAAATGTATTGACTATTATTTACATGTCCACATTTTGTTTTTAGATCGCAATAAATTAAATTAATTTAAAAAATAGTGAGAAATTAAAGTGTAAAAAATGTATACATATAATCACGTAAAAAATAATATAAGTTAAGAGGAATATTTTGGGATATACCTAACACTGAGAAGGGTGAATCAGTGTTTGGTAATTTTTAAAACAATTCCAACTTTCTTTTCATGTACCTCCTGACCTGTTAGGATCTTGATTCTCTTATTCTCTTTTCCTTGTCACGTGCAATAATAGAAAGCAGTAAAAATATGCACACAATATTTTTACAAGGTTCACCAATCAATAATAGTAGCTACGTCTTTACCATGCATGGATATGACCAGTTCATGGATTTTCCACTATGTTGTGATATTCAATTACAGTGGAGTGTCTAGGAAAACAATCCTCTAGCCAGTGTGAGTCCTTACACTTTAGAGGGGGGTGTGAAACAATCCTCTTCCCTATACTGGTGATAGCCTAGTCCAACTTGCAGCCTCTAGCTGGTTCTTTATATTTCCAATAGAGATAGTATTTTTCCTTCTTGATAAGGTAGGTTCTTCTCTTGGTCTTCTTTAGTTCTCTTCAATTGATTAATTTCAAAGTAGTAGGCAAGAAATTCTTCCTTCATTCTTTCTCTTCTTCTCTAGTGCAACACCAACTATCTTCGTTCTTCTTCTTTGTGCAACAACCAACTGCACTAAAAATTCTTCTCTATTCTTAGCTAGAATAACATACGGCAATGTGATTATTGAGTCAATGAAGATCAGTTCACTTGGCATAATCTGAGTTAATTATTTTCTTCTTGTTCATGTATGCATGTGATCATGCATATGACATTAGGTTGAACCTTTTCTTCCCTTTATTTATTCTTCTTCTTTACACACGTGCACACACTTATTTTTGTTTCATTATTTAAGTCACTTCACCTATGCATGTGCATGAATTCATGCATGCATTCGCTTATTCCACTTCTTATGTGTGAACCAAAATAGGTGTAGTTATTTTAAGAAAATGCACACTTGGACTTTTCCTCCTCTTCCTATTCTTTCTTCTCCTTTTTCCTTTTGCACTAGGTTAGGGTATTTGTTTAGGTTTATATTTGTGTGTTTATTCAAACCCAAATGGGTGAAACACTTTCTTTGTAAGAGATTATTCTTCAAACACTCAAAGTATGGCCAATGGATTCTTTAAACTATACACATGACTTTACATATGTGTGTTGGACTTCTCTCATTCTCCACCAGATAACAAACCCCTGCTAATAGTAGAGTGTAAAAATGCATACCTCAAATATTTTTTATTCATCTTATGAAACCGAGGTGGCCTCGGGTTTTTTCCTTCATGCAAGGATGCGTGGTTCTTCTTTGTGCATGAGGTGCACAGTTTTTCCTCTTCACAAAGCATAGTGAGAGAATATATCAAGTGCTAGCTCACGATGACATGTCTTTCGCGAAGCACAACGAGGGATTTTACAAAACCTATCAAGTGTTCGGGTGCCAGTTCTTTGCGATGCAATTCGAGGGTGTTTAGCACCTATCAAAGGCTTTTGGGAACTCTTATTTATAGAGTAGAAGGCTTGCGGGACACATGGTTTCTCTTTGAGAAGTGGTGCATAGGGAGATACTCTGTTTTTTAAAACATGAGCTCCTGGGTATAAGGGAGCAGTAACTCTTCTCATCTATGGATTCTCCTTTTATATAAAAGGGATACTTCCTCTTCCAGATTCAAAATATGTGTATCTAACATTAAGATCAGGGATTTTAATTCCCAAGATCATTGGCTTCATGATTTCAAATCCAAGGGTCAAGGATAAGCCGCAAGTGTCGGTTATTTCCTTTTTCAAATGAAGGATCCTATCTTCATGCATGAATTCAAGATCACGTGCACAATTCTCATGCATGAATCTCTCTCGAACTCAAGTGGCCTCGGAAACTCTTTTTTCCTCAGGTGATCCTTCTTCTTTGAGATATCACATGAATGAAAGACGTAGATTTCATGCATGGTCTCAATTCAATCTAGTAGCCTTCATGGTGCCGAAATGATCCTTCTCTGATAGTCAAAGGTCTTCCACGGTGATCAGGCATCTTCTCTGGTGAGATACAGTGATGCTGGAAAGTGGTGAAGGTTGAAGACGACAGTGCGGCTAGTTCAAATCCTTGGGAGGATCAGACGACTCGGATTCAAACGCACAGGGTGCCAGATCAGATGAATGGTAGAGATTAGATGATCGGGTGTCACGGCTGATCGAACGGTCAACCGAGATGCGGGATGATATGAGTGTTTGAGATTACATTCGTGTTATTAAAATGTTGTCCCAAATCGAAACAGACATGTGGGAGAGGTGTGGTTTATCAATCAACTCCCCTCATCATCATCTCATAATTCTCCTCTCCCCCCTCTAGTGCCACCCCACACTAGTTGTCTACATGTGTGCTTCTGCTCCCACCTATACATCCTACGGGTGCACTCCTAGTGCCCACTATGCATCACTGTGTATGGATTGATCATTATGTGCACAATCTTGTGTGTTTACACAAGGCCTGTATTCCCCTGCCTCATGGGGGGCTAGCCTTGAGGGCTTCCCTCGAGTACGGTTGACCCATGGGTCCTGCATGTTCTTGAGTTGAGGTCAGTGGAAAGCCTCTATGGTTGGCCCCTTAGTTTTAATTGAGAAACATAAAAAATAATTGGTATGAAACCATGTATACACAAAAATGCATGGTCATATTTAAAATATGTGCATGGACACCTCAAATTAAAACCCTCTTCTTCTCTAAATTTTAATCCCACACATCCCATTCTTCACCATTTCTTTTTTGAATTTTAATTCCAAAGTGAACTTCCAAAATCCTTAAGAGGATGCTACTTCAATATTGTAAAAAATTTATCACACATGATACAAGTTCTTTGAACTTTGGAGCAGCACATCAACCATATAATTTCCATTCTCAATTACACTTCGGAGAGTGTCTTTAACCATCATTGACATTAATTAACCGCATTGAAAAAAAAATACAACTCAATAACTAAATTGGTCCCAACAATCCCCCCCTTTCTATTTGTTGGCAATACCCAAAACTTTTATACTAAATGAATGTGTCAAAGTGAGTCTTAACTTTTTTATCTCTCTTAAACTTTCATTTCACTTCTCTCCCCCTTATTTAAAAGAAATAAAAAGTTCTTGTAAGTTAGGGTATCATTTCATACATAAGTAATGTTCCATCAATCATTTCACTCTAAGCCTACCTAACCAATTCTTAGGTTAGAAAACAAGAGGATTTTATTTAGACAACAATGTTGTCTATTACCAACTAAATATGACACCAAATGAGATAATAACTCATGAACATTACTTATAGGGGTTTCTACATTCATTGTACGCTTAGGATAATAATTTTGATATGAATTAATCAACCTGATACTTCTGCACTCCCTTTAGAAAATGGATCAAAAAAATTAGGTGTAATAGGCAGGACAAGTTACCTTGGAACACTTCCATTCTTATTATTTAACTGATTATTTTAGTTACTCCCCCTTTGAAAAATAATATTTATTTTGAGTAACCAAGGATGATATATTGAGAAATGACATAACTTTTCCAATGAAATGATCTTCATACAATATTCAGAGTAATTGAATTTTATACCAACGGATGTTGATACTGATTGAGATAATGACTCTGGCATCTTCTTCATGTGTTTCCCCCCCCAAAGAAACACTTCTAATAACTAAATCCCAGTTTATCCCCCTGAGATATTTCCTCACCTTCAATTCCATGTATGATAAGAACACATAAAATACACAGAGATTTAAAGGAATAAGGTGGATCCTTCTTGGTCCATCAATGCGAACAATAAGGTTGAGATGATTTTCTCAACCGAGATGCTCCATTCTTCATACATTCACAACTGATATTCAATGCTAACAGTGATGGTTTGGACCTTACTATTTATTCCATCTATTTTTATGTGAATCTTATTAAATCAAGGGCTTTAAAATCACTAGAATATCTTGGTGTGACATTCATATTTTTGAGGAATTCTTGTTGGTATAGAGTAAATTAAAAGAATCTTCTAATAATATAACCATCCTTGTTGCACCTTACACACAGAATTTCTTCTGCATCATATAGAATTTTCTTTTTTTATCACTCGCCTTAGCCTGTGTTTCCTTAATATTTCTCATTATTTCCAAATATTTTGGCCATACCACTAATATATCATTAGGGATTGAGGCATCAATATTAGATCTTCTACATGGCTTCTTCTGAGTGTCGTCCTTATTAGTAATTCTTTTTGATGCATTACCCTTTAACTTCATGGATTTAGAATCTAAGGACTTTTCAGCTTTTCTATTTCTAGCCACTTTTTATGATCTTTTTTTCATATCATCTTTGGGTATCTGTTGAAATGAACACGCACCATTCATATGACCACTCATATTGCATACATCACAGATTTTATCTATCAATCCAAATCGGTTGGCAGTATACAGATGCTTCCAGATCTTTGGATGTTTCTTCTTCTTCTCTGAATTTCTCCCCCTTGAGATGGGCTTTCTCTATACTTTTACATTTAATGGGTTGTACCCAAAATCCAGTTCATAGTGAACAAATCTATTACAGCACCATCATTGACCAACAAAACATGACATATTCCCATCTTCTTTGTAAGGTTTCTAAATCTTATTCTTGAATTTTTGTGCTTTCTGTGGAGAGATATCTTCAACACTATTTCCCATATCCACCATATCCATAATGGTAGTTTTATTCTCAATTTTCTTCATCCATACTTGTTTATAATTTTTCTTCCAACCTGTACTATTTGTAGAATCGGTTTTAGAAACATTAGTCCAAGTTGGTGTGGATGGTACCTTTACCTCTTTAGCTTCTTGTTAGAGATCAATGAGTGAATCTATGGTCTTCTTTTCACATGTTGGAGGTATTTTGAGAGTAGAATCCTCCAGTGAGCATTGAGTATTAGCAGCAACTATTTCCTTATTTTGTTAAAACTCAATATGTGTCTTCTCAAGATTGGTCAACTGAGCTTCAAATTCTAGACTTCTCATATTGAGGATGATATCATGTTCTTCAATCATAGTCATATTCTCCTCAGAAGCCTTCTTTATTCTTTCAACATCATCTTCATGCTTCCTTACTTTGTTTTGTAACAAAGAGTCTATTTCTTTGATCTTCTTGGAGTCTTCTTCTAAATATACCTCCTTGAATTCAGTGATTTTTTTCATCTCATCTTCAAGTGCATGGATCTTCTTTTATAGAGTCTTTTTTACTCCCTATTTTTCTTCAACATCATTGAGACACATTGAATAACTTACTTAAAAATCCCCTATTTTTTTCATCAGAGGGTCCAAACTATCTGTAGAGCGTTAAAAATTCAACAATTTTTTATTGTAAGAATTTCCCCAAAACATCAGTTTCTTCTTCCAACTGAGTGAATTTTTTTTATGCATTAAAATAATCCACAAACCAGGAATGTACTTTCTTCAAGAATACCATTTAGAATCATTCTTAATCAATCAAATGATATTTCTTGAGATTTTTTAAATTGATCATCACCACTTCTGCTATAATTTTCATCATGAGAATAATTTCCAAATTTAATAACACATACCTCTTGATAAGTTGAGGTGGGAAGGTTTTACATACTCTTGGTGGGAACATTATCCACCTTCTCATTACTTTCCATGTCTAGTGTGCCTTAAATGTTGGGCAGATATGGAGAACCAGATGTTACCTCTTCTTTAGATAAGAGGGACTTCTTCTTCAACTTTCTCTTATCCTTCATTTTCTTATTCATCATGGTCTTGGTAGATATATCCTTCTATCCATAGTTAACTAAATCTTTAACAAAATTTCACTTCATTGATAACTTAGGAAAGAAACTCAGGTCTTCAAAATAAAATAACTTAACTGTAGATAATCCAACAAAGGTGAGCTTGTCCCTCTGATACTAATTGAGAGGACCATTTTAGTATATAACTAACACTGAGAGGGGGTGAATCAGTGTTGGGGAATTTTTAAAACAATTCCAACTTTCTATCCATGTACCTCTTGACCTATTAGGATATTGATTCTATTATTCTCTTGTCCCTGTCGCATGCAATAATAGAAAACAGTAAAAATATGCACATGATATTTTTACAAGGTTCACCACTCAATAAGAGTAGATACATCCTTTCCATGAATGGATATGACTAATTCATGTATTTTTTACTATGATTTGATATTCTATTATAGAGGAGTGGCTAGAAAAAAAATCCTCTAGCCCCTGTGAGTCCCTACACTTTAGAGGGGGGTGGGAAACAATCCTCTTCCCGAGACTGGTGATAGCCTAGTCCAACGTGCAGCCTCTAGCTGGTTCTTTATACTGCCTATAGAGATAGTATTATTCCTTCTTAATAAGGTAGATTCTGCTCTTGGTCTTCTTTAGTGATCTTCACTTGATTACTTACAAATTAGTCAGTAGGAAATTCTACCTTCTTTCTTTCTCTTCTTATCAAGTGCAATAAAAACTTCACTAGACATCTTCTTTCTTCTTCGTAGAGCAACAACCAACTATAATAAAACTTCTTCTCTCTTCTTGGATAGAATCACATACTCCAATGTGATTATTCAGACAATGAAGATCAGTTAACTTGGCATCATCTGAGTTAATTATTTTCTTCTAGTTCATGTATGCATGTGATCATGAATATGACATTAGGTTGAAACTTTTATTACCTTTATTTCTTCTTCCTCTTTACACATGAGCACACACATATTTTTGTTTCTTTTTTTAAGTCAATTCACGTGTTCATGTGCATGCATGCACGCATGCATTCACTTCTTCTTCTACTTGTGTGAGAACCCAAATAGGTGTAGATCTTTTAAGCACACACACACTTAGACACTTCCTCCTCTTCGTATTATTTATTATCCTTATTACTCTTTCACTAGGTTAGGGTATTGTTTTAGGTTTATATGTGTGTGTTTCTTCAAAACTAAATGGGTGAAACCCTTTCTTTGTGCGAGATGCTTCTTCAAACACTCAAATTATGGCCTCATGATTCTTTAAACAATAAACATGCATGTATGAATATGTGTTGTCAATATCTCATTTTCCAAAAAAGCAAAAACCCCTAAAAATAGTTGAGTGTAAAAATGAAAACCTAAAAGAGTTATTCTCCACCTTATAAAACTGAGGTGGCCTCTAGTTTGATTCTTCAAGAAAAGATGCACAGTTCTTTTTTGTTCATGTGGTGCACAGTTTTTCCTCTTTGCAAATCACAGTGAGATAATATCTCAAGAACAGGCTCACGATAGCATGGCTTTAGAGAAGTAGAGTGAGGGTTTTTACAAAACCTATTGCGTGTTTGGGTGCCAATTCTTCTTGAAGAAATTTGAGGGTGTGTATCACTTATCAGATACTTGCGGGATCTCTTCTTTGAAGATCATAAGGCTTGAGGTAATTCTGGTTTTTCTTCTCTAAGTGGTGCATATAGAGATTCTCTGTTTTTCGAAATAGGATCCCTCAGGTATAAGGGAGTAGCAACACTTCTCGTCTTCGGATCCTACTTTTATAGGCAATGGATACTTCGTATTCCACATTCAAAATCCACGTATCTAATATTATGATTAGGTCTTTTAATGCCCGAGATCTTTGTCTTCATGATTTTGAAGTCATGGGTAAAGGATAGGCTGCAAGTCTCAGGTGTTTCCTTTTTCATACGTGGGATCCTATCTTCATGTATTAAGTCAAGATCGCGTGCACAATTCTTGCGCATGAATCACGCTTGAACACACATGGCCTCGGCAACTCCGTTTGCCTCATCTGATCCTTCTTCTTCGAGATATCACATATATGCAAGACGTAGATTGCATGCATGGTCTCGGTTTGATGTAGTATCCTTAATGGTGCTGAAATCATCCTTCTTTGATAGTAAAAGGTCATCCAAGGTGATCGGGGTTCTTCTCTGGTGAGATACAGTGGTGCTGGTAAGTGCTGGAGGTTGAAGATGACAGCACAGCTAGTTAAAATCCACGGGAGGATCAGAAGACTCAGATTCAATTGTGTAGGGCACTAGATTAGATGAGTAGTGAAGATTAGATGATCAAATGCTGCAGTTGATCAGACAGTCAACCAATATGTGGGATGAGATGAGCGGCTGAGATTACATCTGTGTTATTAAAATGTTGTGTCATATAGAAATGAACATTTGGGAGAGGTGTAGTTTATCAATCAACTCCCTCAAAATTGGCTCAAAATTCTCCTCTCTCCCCTCAGGTGTCGCCCCTCACCGATTCTCTACATGCACACTTCTACACCCACCCATGCCTCCTGCGGGTGTTCTCCTAACACCCACTATGCATCCCTATGCAACAGATTTATCATCGTGCGCGCACTCCTGTGGGTTTACACATGGCCCGCATGCCCCTTCCTCATGCCGGGATGGCCTTGAGGGCTTCCCTCAAGCACAGTTGACCCTTGGATCTTACATGTGCTTGAGGTGAGGTCCTTGGATAGCCTCCAGGGGTGGCCGGTTATTTTTAATTGAGCCACATATAAAATACTTGGTATGAAACCGAGTATACACAAAAATGCATGGCCATCTTTAAAATATGTTCCTGGCCACCTCAAAGTCCAACCCTCTTCTTCTTCAAATGACAATCCCATGAATACCCTTCTTCACCATTTTTTTTTTGATCTTGAATTACAAAGATTACTTCAATCACCCTTAATAAGATGCTATATCAATTTTGTAATCAATGTATCACACGTGATACATGTTTTTTGAACTTAAGAGCATCACATCAATTGTCTGAATTTCATTCTCCATTTCACATAGGAGTGTGTATTTAACCATCATTGTCTTTCATTGACCACATTGATAACAAATAAAACTCAATAACTAACGTTATCCCAACATAATTAATATATGTAAACAGAATCTAGTTGGGATGATTTATTTTAAGGGGGAATTGTGAAACTAGTATTCAAGATTGGAAGAGTTTTTTAAATGAGGGTAATAAATAAAAAAATGATTTTTTATCTAATTGATGAATACTGTTGAAATATTTTTATCAATTTTCATTCTTATACTAATATTTCCTCAGGTAGTATTAGATGTGAAAAATATTGTTTATTAGATATTTGATAACTTTGTAAATGGTCTTTTCTCTTCAGGTGTTATCAACAAACCCCAATGGGGATATTTTTTAACCTATATTTTAATGTTATATTTTTTGTTGTGTTTATCAATTAATATTTTTGGATACATATTAAAGTAAAGAGAATATGGATGGAATAATAAATGAGTGACCAAAATGAATTATGGAGTGTGAAAAATGTGTTTTTTAGAATTGATAAATCATTTGATTTAATAAGTACACATTGTCCCCAATCCATGGGAGGTTTAATGACTAATAAATGTGTTTATATATGTTAGGGATATATTTTTGGAGTGATATTATAGTCTATAAGTAATTTAATTTTTTTTTAAAGTATGATTTAAGATTTAATATGTTTACATGAAATAAATATCAAATTAATAAACGAAAAATATCATTCCTTAGAGGATAGGAAATTGTGCCCTAAAGGATAAGATAATATTCCTAAGGCATATATAATCATAAAGTGTAAAAAATATGGAAAATGTATAGATAATTTACCATTAAGTGAAATTGAATTCATTATTCCTGAGGAAAAAATTAAAATATATAATGAAAAGTTGAAAAGTAATGGATAAGAAACTATGTAGTTAAAATGAAGTAACCATGTTTAAGGCACAGGAGACCATGTAATTAATCTAAATCAAACATACCAAAGAAAAAAGTATATTTTTAAAAATATATTTTATATGATGATTTTTCATTATCATACTGTTAAAATGAAATATTAATGAATAATTAAGGGTAATATAGAATATTAATAGAAAAATAATTCATGGGATAACTGGTAGACAATATAATAAAAAAATTAATAATGTAAATTAAATGAGAGATAATATTTTAAAAATTAATAGTACACATCATTTCCTTATTTAAAGAGAAAAATTATCCTAGATTTGAGGATAACATTATAGAGATTTAAAATATAATATTTCAACAAATCAAAGTTAATTTAAGTTATAGAAAATCATAGATACTATGTTTAATTGAAAATCATGTGGAATATCTAGATTAAATATATAAATGTAAATATATATATATATATGTATATATATGTGAAATTGTGCTATGAGATAATGAAATAGTGTGATGAATATTAAGAATCAGTTTTCTTTGCGAATAATTATAGAAGTATATATTATTCAACATAAAATAGTTAAATTTTTTAATATGATGATAATGTCACTAATAACATTCTAAAAAGGGTATAATATTTAATTATTCATTCTTAAATATAATTAATATGTGATATTTTGTTTCTAGATAGGTTGGGAGTTTTCTTTAAACCAAGTTAATCAATGTGATTAGTGATTAAAAACAAAATTTTATTTTTTCTTACTCTCTGAGTTATCCTCTATATTGTAGGTGAACCTTGAATTTTTTTTCATGATTTATTATTTATATCATCGTATACATTTTTAAATGTTGAGAGAAATATGTTCTATAAAACTAGGGGAATACTAAAATAGGGAAATGATGTTTAATGGAATTAAATGTGTATAACCTAGTACACCCTCCAAGAATCTCTCATGTTAGACCTAACAACTAGAAATTATAATGTACTAAACCAATACCTTCAACTGTAAAGTAATGATAAAATTTTCAATCATTCATCAAACCATGTTTAAAACCCATTATCACATAATTCTATACTATATAATCATTTATTAATATATTTAGTTGAAAATTTAATCATCTAAGCCATTATTTCATAGTTATTATTATATAACTCATTATATATGGAAAAAAACAAAAAATAAGGTAAATTTAAAAAAAATTCTCAAAAATGATTTATAGAAAAAAATTCCCAAAACATGATTTTAAAATTTCAGTGAAACATTTAATTTTTTTATCATCTTCTATATAATTTTTTTTAAAATATTTTTTTATTTTTTTATTTACATTTATATATATAAGAAAATTTAAATGGTATTTAACTATTTTATGTTTGATATTGGTTACATCAATATATTCTAAAAATATTATTTAAAAACTCACAAAATTTTCCCTACAATTAAGAATATTTTTCTAAAATCCTTCCTAGTGACAATACTGGCTTATTTTAGATTGCTTGCTATCATAGTGGGGTGAACACCCATTATTAAATGGATTAATTAATAGTGATATTTAATAGATATTATAGTTAATTTAAATCATATTTCACTCATGGAATAAGGGATCTTATTCTAACTTCATAAGGGTGTTTATTTATGTGATTACTATATAGTTTGAATCCATATATAAATAAATTATTAAATTTATCACTTTCCAGGGAGGTGTAAAATAATTTTATTTATACAATTATCAAAATAATAGACGCATTAATTTACTATCCCTCCACCAAGAAAACATTTTATTTACTAACTGGTCACCAGTATATTTGAGAATAAATTAGCTCATCACCATTAAGATTTTAGGACTTACACACTCATCAATAGCAAGGTTTAATGATTCTTTGTCTCATCACTAGTGGGATTGGCTCAATGGCTCATCATTAAAAAAGGTATGGGTTTATTATCTCTCTACAAGTACATTGTTCTATTGGATAATCACTAACAATGGTGTTAGTTAACTGGTTCACCCCTGACATATTGTTCTATTAGCTCATCAATAATAGGAGTAAGGATTATATGGATCATCTTCAGTGAGGATTTAAGTGAACATTAGATCATCACAAATATAATAATTTAAAATAGAGTATCTATTTAAGAGTATATTATATAGTATGTTGGAGTCTTGTTCTATCTATAAAGGGTTAACATTTCAAAGAAATACATTCTAGATCATCACCAGTAAGAGTTATGGAATTTTTGGGATTGGACCCACGATATGGTATTCTTATATATCCCAGTAAATGGAATAAAAACCCATATATTTTGATTCTATATAATAAATAATTTTATTCATTTTTATTTTATATGATAGGGAAAATTTTGGTTCCTTTTAAGATCATGCACTCATGATCATTATTATGCCTTTTGAGTTCATATATCTAATAAAATTTTCTTGGAGTTTAAGGTTATATGGTTATGACAAATTTTTATTATAGTCTAAGGTCAAAAAAATACCCTTATATATTTTAGTTTAAGTTTATACAGTTAGGTCCTTTAAGATAAAAATTCCTATCATTGGTTTAGTTTTGGCCTTATGAATGAGTGACCCATTTATTATTATCTGCAAAATGAGTCTAGTGAAGGAATGGGTCTTATAACAGGTTGAAGGACATTAAATCATGAGACCTTAGGAAAACTTAGTGAATGTATATAGGTATATCTCTATAATGATGGTCCATTTATAATAACCTCTTATCTCTTGGTAATAAGATAAGGGGGGGTGACTGGATCGATGGGATATAGAAACCAATGATAGAAAATTTGAGATTACAATGGATAATTATTCATTTTTAGGAGGGTTCTTGGTAAAATATATGGTTTATATCATGGTTAGTTCCACCATGAAACATGCCTATCTACTAGATTTTTTAGGAGATAGAGACTGTCATAAGGCTTACACTAGATAATCAACCAGTCTCTTGCTCAGGAAAAGAGTATCAGCAATTTGACCAAAAGAAGCATTATTATGAATCCCAGGTAACATGATTAGTTCTTATATAAGGATTCCATAATATATATTAGAAATAAAGTTTAAAGGATAATTTGGTAACAAACCATATGAGGGTAATGTATAACATGAGTGGGGATTATAAAATAGTAACCTAGAGTTTGGGGCCTTTTTATGATCTTGGGAAAAGTGTGGTAAAACACTATAAATTATCATTGAGTAATCTTCTGTCCATAGGTGATAAACAAGGATCAGATAGATCTAAAGTAAAAAGTTATATCATTATAGAAAAATTTAATGAATTAATATTCAATGGGTTTTACCTACAATGAGAAAGTTTTAATTTATGGGGATTTCATTTCAAAGGTAGCCCTTTATGTTTAGAATTTATGAAAATGATCCTCATGAATCATGGGAACTTTTAATGAAAATTTTTATTTCTCAACATTAGTAACTTATTTGAAGTGTGTGTAAATTATCCTTGGGTTTTCCTATGCTATATGTATCAGAAATGTTTATGTGTTTCAAAAATTCATTTATCCTTGGGTTCCTTGATAGTAAATTCTTTAATTATTTCCTAAAGGAGCTTAGTATGCTAGTCTAATATAGACACTGGTTCTAGGTATTATGTGTGATGTGTCAAGGTATTATTATTCCTTAATTTTTTATTATTTAAAAAAATAATGGAAATAGGAAATAAAATAATTATTTAAGTTCCAAGGAGGATCATTAAATTGTTGGGGGTACAAAAGTGGTAATCTTAGTACAGAAAAATCCTTTTCCCTTTTTGGATGGATAAAAATTATCCACCCCAAAAAATATTATTCTTCCAATTTATTTATAGGAATTTTGAGTTATTCATTATTTAGTAGTGAAATAAGATATTAAGTGGAAAGGGTGAACTAAAAAATATGTGTATATGATATTCTCAAGTATGCATGAATGATCATGCATGGATTATACCTTCACTAAAACCAAAGTTATATTAGAGGTGGGAATGTTCAGTGGGGACATATACTAAGAACACATATTTTCCCAATAAAATAACATCATTCTCTAGATAATTTGAATTGTTCCTTTGAATTTGGAAACCTGGAATCACCTGGGTCACTTGACCTTAGTGAGGTAAATATTTGTCCTAACTATTTAGACATGAGAAATGGGATCATCACCTTAGAATTTATGATACCTCTTATTAATTTTGAGGTGTATCAACACTTAAATCACTAAATTAAATTTTTAGGATCTTTTTAAGTACCTAAAAGTAATCCCCCCTATATAATTAGATTCATTCAGAATGAAAATAATCCTATTCTAAGGAAAATGGAGAATTTTCTAGAATTTTTTACACTTTAGTGAAAAACTAAGGAGATTAAGGATATCTTATACCCCTATATATATGGGTCCATATACTTCAATAGACTAATAAATTTTGATAAATTATAGAGTGAGTTTTCTATTTTCACTAAAATGTTTCACTACATGTGAAAATATTTTCATTTTTTCATGTTCACATGGAATTGAATCCGGTTTAAGTTTATTGGTGTTGTTAATTTTGGAATATTGATTCTACCATCTCACCATTCCATTGGAATAGACCAATACATTGTAATAATTGAGTGAATTAATCATAATTTTAGATGTTTTAAAATTTATCACAATTTTAAACTTTCTCATACTCACCTAAATCTTCTCTTTCTTTTATATAAGAAATGGTCACTATTTTATTTTAGCATACTACATTAAGCCTACCTGAAAGGATAACTATGATTGTTAACAATATTGATTCTAGTTAATGAAACAATATTCTTTCGCATCATGAATTATATAAAACATTATTATAATTTTATCAATTTTACTTCCCATTTTCATAGAGGATACCCCTATAGGAATTTAACCTTCAAGATGACCCTTTGACCCCCACTCCCAATCACAACCTACCACGGGCATGATGCATAAAACCATTGGTTAATGATCAGGTGAATATTTCCTCAGGATAACATCTTTTTCAAGTTTATAATAATTATTAAGTTTACATTATAATTCATTTCCCATGAACTATAGGCAATAAAGACCTTAGTCACCGACCCACTTCTTTATATTATTCTATGAGCCTTACTTCTTCACTAAATAAATTGAGGGAGGGATTGATCTCACAATGGTATCTTCACCCTATGGTAATTTATTTAATGAATGGGATTAATTAAACTAGGTCCATCAGAATTGTGAGGAATATTTTGTACAACCATGAATAGTTTACTTGGCTTGTGAAACTTGGGTCAAACAATTCATGGTCTATTAGAAAAATAACACTTTCTTCAAATTATTTAGTCATTAGTACACAAAGATTAACACCATTCATCTATTGCATGTGATAATTAGGATAATCCTTTGGGATAAATATAATACTATAAAAATACCATTTATAGGTGATATAAACGATAAATTCATTCTAGTTTCCAATGACTAGAGTGATCTTGAACAGATATGTTTCCCGGTGAAAGAGTTGTTAACTATATTTGGGACCCAACTAAGAATGCATATTTAACACTATTAAATTGTCCAATTTAGTGATTTTTTCACAATATTTACTAATACTAATGGATCAAAACTAATTTTAAATAACTCAAGTAAATTATTCTATAAAAATTACTATGATATATCGGGATTGTAGTGGTCTATTCTTGAATATGTCCTTTATAACACTTGGTATTATTGGATCAAGCCATGGGTATCCTTGATCCTTCATCTTATGGGTTTAATAGAAAATTTTCATTGAATATTGATCTTCCCACCAAAAGATACTCATTTAGAAGTAAAAAATAGTAATTTTTTATGTCCACTCAACTAGAACAATAGTAGATAATAAACCTCATGGAAATAGTTTCAATATAATTTTATTAGATGTTAGAAAATGTCTAATAGGGAAAAACCAAGTACTAGAATTTTTATCCACTTATATTATTATAAATATGGATATTAAATGTTTGAAATTGTTATGAGCCTTAAATTATGGTGTTTATCTCTTGTTTCTCCTTTTTTCCTTATTTTTCACAATGTTTCCTGTATTCTATCGATTAAAATAGATTCCAAAGAGATTTCAAACATAAGGATGCATCATTATCTCTTCACTTTCATCCCTAATGGTACTCTAAATTTATATTTATTAAAAAAATCATGATATATGTATGGATTTCCCTATGTTACCTTCCTTTGAGATGGGGTTCTGGTGGTCCAAATTAACAACTCCATTATTTATGAACCCTTTTCACCATAAAATAGTTATGTGAAAATTTAAATTCCTTTAGGAAATTTCTTTATTAACCTATAATGAGGTTTGGGGTGAGAAGCATTATAATGAGGTGTGTCAGTTATGATTCATTATAATACATGATGATAAAAATTATCATGTTTTTTTCAATATAAATACACCCCAACTAATCTATCTCTATAATATGGGGAAACCTAGATGTTATGGAATATAAATGAGAACTAAGAGAGAAGGTTTGTAGAATACCTAGGACACCTATTGTATGAGGATTATATCAAGGAATTTCTTTAGATCAAACCCCTTAGGTGGTTCCCTCATCTAAGAACCCAAGAAAACATGGGAAACCCTCTCCTATGGTAACTCCCTTGGTAATTTTTGAAGAGTGTATCATATCAATGAAAACTTATTCCCCTAAACCACTCATTGTGTCTAAAAAACCCATCACTATTGATAGCTCATATCCTTCAATTAAAATTTAAATTAGGAGGGATTCTATGATTTATTTATTTCTAAACTACATACTTGTGAGCGGGATGTGATTAGAATCTAAATTGATCACTAAGAATTTTATCATAAGAAGGTAGTCCTGGAATAATTTTTATACCATAATTATGAATACTGCATTAGTGGAAATCCAAAATAAAGTAGATAGATTTCACCAAATATTTAATGGTTTGGGTGTAGGAAGGTTTGATTACCAAGTAATTTATAATATTATCATAGCTAAAATTTTGATTATAGAGTGTCTCACAATATAATTGAATGATACCCTAACATCAAAAGGTAAAGGTAGATTCATAGTGTACTTATTTAAGCTAAAAAATGTTATGTCGGTGGGAGGAGGTTATGGCTCCACTCCATAATTGGTATAATAATTAGAAGGTTAAAATATATTGACTTAAACTATAAGTAGCCTATCCTATTGAATAATTTATCAAATTTATGGTTGGTTTAGAATTATCCCAATAGGTTATAGAGGTTTTAGCTTTATAGATCAAATAACTTTGAAAATTAATATACTTTTATGGTACTGAATTAACAAACCTCCAACAACCAGTCAATTATTTTCAATGAATACTATATAATTTGAAATAATCATCTAAAATAAACTTTTAGTAAATAAATTCTGGGTTTGAAGAGGTCATACAATGTTGGTATCCTCTCAGTTACTATCTTTATACTTGTTACATTATTTATTCTTCCTTAAATTTGTGAACAATTTTCATTTATTTATAGAATCATACATTTTATATGATTCTTTGAAAATTTTAAAGCGTTAAAAATTTTATTTCTTGGGAAGTAAAAAATTCATTATCCATTTAATTCTTCTTATTGAATCATCTCTTAAAGATCAAAAATATTAATCTAACTTAATGTATTTTAAATATCAATGGGGAATAATCCATAATTCAATTGAATTATCATAATCATAAAGAGAATGAATTTTTTCTAAATTATGATTTAATTGACATAACTTTAGGATATATGAGATCCATTTTTATACTCATATTTGTATTAGATAGTCTTTAATACTTATATTATCACCATGAACTGAGATTATTCAATTAAATAGAAATCAAAAATTCACTCTCCCCTAGGTTTGTTCTATTTGATTGCTATTGGATTATCATGTGTAATTATACCATAACATTAAACCAAGGTTGATGTATTTGGAAAAATAATGGGGATGATTCACTCTATGAAGTATTTACAAGGATATAAATAAGCAAGTTATATATATGGAATATGTGTCATCATCACAAAACAAGTTTATTCTTAAAGTATTAAAATGTTTATGGGATAAAATCAATTATGATTATAATTTTTTTAAAATTGAGATTAGGGTTTCCTCATGATAGGTAAGGGTGCTTTAGAAAAGTATCACCATTCCCTTTTCAAGACACTAGAATTGGTTTATATGAGATATTACAAAGAAACTCTAAATTTTTCTTAGTTTCATTGTTTTAGAGAGTATGAATCAAATCTTTTTGAAGCCAAGTATCAAACCCATTGGATTTTTATCCATTTTTTCCAAGTGCTATAATTTTTTCCTAATATTTTTATTGATTACAACTTATAAATAAAAGAATTTACTTTTTCTTATGCTTTCATTTCTAGGTTTTTAATTAGATAAGTTTTTCTTCTCTTTTGTGGTTTTATATTAGGATTTTTATACTGAGTTGTGGATTTTGTATATGGTTATAAAACTTTGACCAAAAAGGTTTTCATTTTTTAATGTTTCATAGATTTTAAAAATATGGTTCTATATGTTTAAAGGTTATACATATTTGACCAAAAAGGTATTGTTTTCCTTGAATAATAATAATTTTCCCAACATTAATAATGAATAAAATTAAATTGAAATAAAGTTTGGTTTTTTCATAGGTATAAAGTTACTTGTATTGATATTTCAGAAATGTGATGTCCCCCTATTTAATTTTGTGTAAGTGTAGAACTACTTTATAAATCCAATTGTTCACTAGGACTTTACCAGTGACATTGGGTTGCACATTAGTTAAGAGGATGGGAGTTTAGTCTCATATCACCCTTTTGGGTGGAATTATATTCTAATATTATACCCCCTTATTGATTTAAGACATGTTAATGAATTATTCTCAATTCCATTATAGGACTAGATATACCATTGTTTTAGTGATCGTTTATTCACATGAATTAATGTAAACATTTTTATGTATCATAGGTTCTTTATATTTATTTTAATTTGTAATTATATTTTGTTTCAAAGCTGCATAACTAGGCACTATAGAGTTTATTTCTATATAGGAAGATATTAGGTACTTTGGGGTTGGGATTAGGCCCCTGAAAAAGGATTCCAATGTATCCCAGTAATGGGAATCAATATCTATATAGTTTACTGATGGATATTAGGTCTTAACCTCAAAGAAGAATATGATGTATCTAAGATAATAAGAATCAAAGACTGTATAGTTCAGGTCACAAAATTTATGGTCATGTGACAATACCAATCCCTACACTTTAGTGTCATACGATAAGTATGTGTGATTTTCATTTTAAAATAACTAATAAAGGATTAATATATGAAGTTTTAAAAAAAATAATTAGTGTGGGACTTATATATGAGTGGCCTTTTATATTTTTTCCTATTTATTGGTAACTAAACTGAAAAGGTATGATGACTCATAGGGAATATGGTCGATTAAGAGAATTAAGCTTATAGAGAATATAGTCCATTGAGATAAGTTTAAAGGGGGATATATCCCTATGAGGATGAGCTTGGGAATACACAAAGGATATCCATATGGTCGTGGTTCAATAATATATCACCACATTGAGATCATTAATTAGGTTCTGATTGAGGCTTACACTAAAGGAAGAAGCTCGCATACATGTCTGATTCTAATCGGTTAATGGTTAGATAAGGAAGGATGGATGAACATATAAAAGATATAGTCCCATGAGGAAAAGGATGGGACATACACTATATTAGAGGCATGGTTCGTACTAGGGATCATGGATGATAACTATGAGGCTTACATATATGCTTCCCAAATATTCCTAACCTAGTAAATTAGTTGGGAAAAGGTAGGATATTAAGGGATAACTTCAAGTATGAGTACCTAATCATATCCCTAGCTCCTTGAGTGGACCAAAGGGTGGTCAAATTGATATTTATGTGGTCAGAATTAGCGTTTATATCCAAGAGGGGTTTCACCAATAACCCCATGATAGTATCCCTCGATATCAAGGGACTATATGAACCTGAATACCCTAAGGATTCTATTGGTAAAGGAGGATTTATCAAGTTATGTTCATTATCAAAATAATACATTATTTAAAGGGGGCACATTTATGTGAACAATATCTTTACCATGAAATTCTAGTGGTTTCAGATGAATCCTTTATGGAATGAAATTTTTCTAGTTTGAACATTTAATAATGAAATCTAGGAAATTCATTTGAGTTGATTTAGCCTAGATAGATGAATTGAGTGAAAGAATGGGTGAAAAAGAGGATTTATTACCCATAATTATGTTTCTTTATGAAGTGGAAAAGAAGAGTTCATAATATTATCTATCAAATACCACTTTGAAGAGGGGATTGAGTACCGTAAGTGGTCCCTATTTCATATAGAATCAAATTTTTATGTGAATGGATTATAGTTTGTATAGAGATTGGGAAAAAGTCTACGTGTGAGTGGTTCTATGTAATAGGACCTTTTCAAATTGTGTTCTTATGTAATTCCTTGAAAATGATCCCTATGAAAGAGGCCCACTAATGAGCCTCTACAAAGGAGTCTCATAAATGGAGCCTCCCAACGTATTTTCATGAATTTTTTCCTATATTTCCTTTTTGGGTAATTGAATTAGTAATTACCTAGAAGATTTGATCATATATGATTCATGATCTAAATAAATATACACTATTTTCCTAAAGGAGAAATATATATCTTAAATTGGGGAAATTTTTTCAAATGATTTTCCTGATATTTATAGGAAAAATCTTCCTAAAATATACATCTTTATAGAAAACATGTTTCCACAAAATGGTATGTGCCTAGGTAGAAATTTAATTACCTAGAATAAAATGACTGTTGTTCTATAATGAAATAATAGGAATATAAAGGGATGCATCAATTTGCTACAAATAGACCCTGGTCCATAAACATATGGTGTGATCACAAAAAGAACCATGCTTCATGAATGGCCATTTTTTTAGGAATATTTTTTTTATATTTTACTCTTATAGAGGTTTTGAACATAAATATTTCTTCAAATTAATCACCATAAAATTTATCACCTAAATTTCATAGGAATCTAAAAAAGACCCCACTTGGAATTGGGTTTTATCAATATGAATAAAAGGTAATTCTGTGGATGATAAATATCCCACATAGTCTCTTCACTGTGTACGCAAGATAGGGGGAGCACATGAGGTTTTCACTATCTTTATACATAGGTTATGGGGACCCCATTTTATACTTCTATGTGTATTTAAAAAAATAATGTATGAAACCCTTTAAAATTGAACAGGAATATCATTGTAAACAATGTCCTTTATATCATATTCTATTCATTAATTGATATCTTTTTCAAATATAATATTTCACAAAAATATCTACTTCATGAATAAAATAGAGGTAACTTTTAACTAATTATATAAAGAATTTCCTTCATGGATTCCACTTTACATGAATTATTTCTTGTATAGTTCTTATGTGGTGATCTATTCTTGGAAGTTATGCATGTAAAATATAACACTGCTAGAAAATGAACCTTTAGAGACTACCAAAATTGGTCACTAGAGGTCTTTAGAGACCTCCCTATGATTGCCAATGGCGATTGCATATATTTCATCAGTAATACCCTTTAGTGAATACCATTGGTGGCCCCTAAAGGCCCCACCCAAAACCATGAACAAAATTTTCATATTGGAAGCTCAACGCTGCGCAGCAGCCAGGGGTGTTTCCCAACCTTGGATTCGTCGGCCATGGCATATTCACAGTGGTCAGAAAATGTTTTGAGTGGTGATAGGGGGTCGGGATGGTAGGTCACTGGTCGAGATAGATGATAGAGGGTCGGGGTCACCAGTGGGAGGATAGAGGATCATCAAGCGGTGGTTTATGGGTGGAAACTTATGACGTATGGAGCGGTGGTGTAGGGTTGTAGAAGGTGCTGGTAAATCTAGAGGTAGATCAGTAGGTAGAAGAAAGGATGAGCCAGAAAAATCCCATGTGAAAATGAAAAGCTCTTCGAGACTGCTTTTTGTAATATCTATTACCACTAATAGCAACCGCCAAAGGTAGTTGCCCACTATCACAGCTGCAAAAACTAAAAATTCTAGTAGTGTCACTTTTAAATTTTTTATTGATCTACTCCATGTGACCCTAATAATATATTTCTATCTATCAGTACCATGACTTCTTATTTGGATAATTTTTTGATCTTGGTTAATGTAAATGAAATTAGGGCCACTATAATTGTAAATACATGTGAATCTCGTATCTAAGCTATCCTACATAGTGGTGGTATTGTGAATAACCCTCAGGGTTATTTTTTTATTGCCTTCTTGGATTTATTTGTGGAGTTAAACTCCATTCAAGATGAATCCAAAGAAATACTCACTAGTATCACTCTTTGTAAGATGAAAATCTCAATATCTCTATCGTTAAATATGACTCTACCATGGTAATTGATGCTTTGATGGGATGATCAACCCATCCTTGGACCATAAATTATTTTCTCAAGTCATACAAATTATTTCTCATTCTAAATGTGTAAATTATTCACACCTTGAAAATGGGAATATGGTGGTTGATTTATTTTCTTCAAAGAGTGAACAGATGGGGACACCCACTTCCATTATAGGATGAATCTTTTCTAAAGACCATTGGTGATTATCTATAGATATTTATATGTACATATGATTCCACCAAGAAAAAGAATTGTTGGATAGGTTATGTTTTGAGATGGATATATCTAAACCTATCTCATATCATATTTTCTATCCTGTTCAGAATTCCTTTGAATGGATCCACGTTTTGGTATACCCATCGCCTCCTAGATTTTCTTCTTTCTTCAATATTCAAGAGCACATTTTCCATTTATAGGAAACATGTCCAAGGTGCATCAGGGGGTGGCCACAGGGACCCCCAAAATATTCTTATACTTCACTGTAAAAAAGGATGTTACTCTCCTGTGTGGGGGAGAAGATTAATGGTAAGGTGGTTTCAAATATTATAGATGCTTACTACTAGGGTACCTTGGTGGAACGGGGTCCAGCTTCTAATACCCTGGGTGATGGTGTTTCTTCTTTCCTATAGACAGAACCATATATTAAACCGATCCTATTTTCCCATAGTGATGGGAACCCTCGGGTCAAGTCTTGCTTGCTTCTCTAGAAATACCTAAGTAAAGGTGTTTCTTGTTACTTATCCACTAATGATGTTCCTCTTCGTGAACAAGGTCCTTTTGATCAGGATATATGCCAAGTACTTCTCCTCCTTGATTTTACACCACATGTGTAGGAACCTATGATTCCCTTGGGCTGATATCCTACCCATCTATATCATAAGTCATCTCTTGAGTTTGATACTTCCCTTTCTCTAGATCCATCAGGTATGTATACTAATTCTATTTACAAATTTGTTTCATCTATTTATTTTATAGAAGTATTTCACAATTATCTTAGGGGGTAAACCTCAGAATCAATATTCTACAAACTCAAGTCTCATACAATCTTCTCCTTTTTCCAGTAGGGTGTTTACCAAATCACAATCCAGCAATAGTAGCATGTGATCTTACCCTCGGATGAAAGGTTCCAAGTTGCTGAGTTCCAAAGTCAGGCAGTGTTTTTTCAAATTATCTCCTTATTAATTTGGAATGACCAAGGCTTTCCAACGTGAGTTAAAACTGAATTCATTGCTATAGAAGTCCAAAATAATTTGGTCTCTCTTATTATTACACTAGACCCTAAGAAATGATCCTCTAAAATTTTTGAGTACATGAAAAGGATGTGTATGAATGTATGAATCCATTTTAATCCACAAAGTATGAATATTTGGATCTTTTGGAAACACAACATCATTGTTAATCTAGATAATGCTTTCAAGATGATGTTCATCATGAATATTTCTTTTGGGTTTCATATCATTTTTTATCCATTGTATATGGAAACCATGATGTGTAGATAATAAAGTTATTGTGTAATAATATGGAATCTAGTGATCTATGATCATTTCCATGGATTGAAGGAGGTGACTTCAATATTATAGCTGACCCGAAGGAAAATAAAGGGAGTGGTGAGTTTCCATGGAAGTAGAGTGGGGAGTTTTTGAAATGCATGGCCGGAATTGGTATCATGGATATGGGCTACTCAGGAGACCGATTTATGTGGTGTAACAACCATAAAGGGGGTTATCGCACATGGTGTCTCCTTGATTTTTGTCTATCCAATGATCATGCTATTGAATCCTTCCTGAATTCTAAGGTTACCTATATAGTATTAATTCTATCTGAACATTCTCACCTCCATATTTCTTTATCCCATAGTCTTGAGATAGGAGGTCATTTTATATTCTCCCAGATGTGGACTGAAACTCTGGGATATCACCATGTGGTGAGTGCTTTATAAAAAAATTCAACCTATGGGATTTCATGGTTAAGGCTCCATAATAAGATCAAATGTCTCAAATGTGACCTCTTCTCATTTATTTTAAATTATCCTCCAAATTTTCAATACATTCATACTGTTAAGAGGGATATCGAGCAGATAGATCTCATACTCGATGATGAATATAATGACACGCAATTTGGTAAGCTTTCGAGCAAGGAGGATATCTTGGTGGATATGATATTGAGGTAAGAGGGTGTGGTATGTAAATAGTAAATAATAAATTGGATTCATGAGGGTGATCTAAATACATATTTTTTTTATTATTGAATAAAGGGGAAACAAATTATAAGAATAACCAATATCTTTCTAAAGGATGGAAATTATATTGATGACCAGGATGTGGTTAGGGGCATAAATGAATCTTATTTCAAATCACTTCTATCTGGACCCAATCCTTGCATGAGTGAGAGATGTCTATAGGGATATACTAACTTTCTTGATGTACTTCTTTCCCTAGTTTCTAGTGCAGACAATGATCTATTTGAAGCAATTCCAAGGAGGTTGAAGTTAATAAGGCGACGAGGGTTCTTAACCCGAAAAGTGCACCAAGGCTTGGTGGCTTCCTAGGAGCCTTCTACAGAACCTCATGGAACATGTTAAGGTATGATGTGGTAAGGGATATACAATATTTCTTTCATGGTGGTACATTTCCTCCTATTTATTTTGATACTTCCTTGGTCCTCATTCTAAAGATCAAGGATCCATGTTATCTCAATCACTATAGACATGTTAGCATGTGTAATTTTCCGTATAAGCTATATTATAGAGTAATCAATCATAGGATATCATATTATCTTTCTTTTTGGATATCAAAAGAGTAATATGGGTTTTTTAAAGGAAGGATGATCCATAGATCAATTTCAATGGTGTAAGAAGTGATCAACTACATCAACAACATGTTCTTTGGTTCAAATACGGTAATTATGTTAGACATGAATAAGGATTATGTTAGAATTGAATGGAATTTTATTATTAAGGTATCGAAAATGATGGGTTTTCCACACGATATGTTGATCTCACATTATTATTATTTATTTACTTATTATTGACCATCTCTTTTTTGGGGAATAATTATGGATTTTTTGAAGAAACATGTAGGTTGAGGTAAGGAGATACCCTATCCCCAACTATCTTCACACTATCTCAAGATTTTCTAAGTGGTATTATAAACAAAATCATATCGAGTGGTAGTAATCTCCCCTACCATGGTAAGATGCTCCCCCTTTTCATCACCAATATAATGTTTGTGAATGAAACAATTATATTCATGAATTCCAGCAAGAGGTTAGTTCATAATATGAATAGGTTTCTTGAAAATTGTTGAAAATTGTGTGGTAAAGTAATCAATCGAATGAATAAAAACTTTTATATATCAAGTAGGTGTCTAAATAGTATGGCATGCACACCGAGTAATAGTTTGGATATGAAATGAACTATTTTACCCATGTATTTTCTGGGGGATCCTATTTCCTCAATTAGGTTGCATATACACCACTTTGACCAGATCGTGGGTAGGATTATGGGTCAAATAATGAACTGGAAGAACCAATATTTATCATTCGATTGGAGAATAACACTGGTAAATAGTGTGCTTGCATCAATACCGATTCATGCACTTTATATTATTAGAATACTGAAAACTATAATTTCTAATATTAAAATTATTTTTTCATCAATTATCTACGATGAAAATTCTTATGGGAAACATCATTGTGAATCTAGTAGGAGAATGGAAAGATCAACATAGTAGGGATGTATAAACGTGATGAACATATTGGACACCATGCATGGAATGCCTGAAAATATTAAATAGGATATGGTATAAGAAAGAACCGTCTGGGGAAGAGCAATGCAGGTATATAGTTTGGGGGAGAGGGATGGAGTGGGAGGATCCATTTTTTTCATGATTCATCCTCATTACTCAACTCTAAAACTCCATGAACACTGGATATTGGGTAAGGGGGTATCTCATTCTATAACCATAACTAGGCTAGTTATGATATTGGGTTTACAAGGTGTCTGGTAATGGTTATCACTTTTAAGTATCCAAGAAAACACATGATCTTCAATGATTCATTTCTGGATGAAAATCAACATGAGATATTTGATCTCATTGATGTTAAAACTAATCTGGATAAGTGTGTTTTCATAGAGTCTTCTTCAGGGGCCTTCTCTGTGAAGGATTACCACATTGTTGTGATATACTCAAGAAAATGATAATCATGGGGTGATCTTATCTGGTGTAAGGAGGTTCCAGAAATTTATAATTTCATTATTTTATGGATATGAAACTAAGAACTACCCGTAGATTACAATACGAAAAGAACCGACATCATCATGGTTTCCGAGTGTATGTGATGAAAAGAATGAAAGGAGTAAAGATCATATCATTTTTTTGAGTGAGACTAGTCCCATATTGTCTAATGTTTCTTTAGTGTCTTTACTAGTATCTATTCATAATACTATTTGAGTATACCTTTTCTCAACTGTTGGTTATAGGGAGTGGAATAGGCTGGTCTTGAGAGGAAGTAAAGATTTGTTGTATTGATTGCAGGGTGTTGGTGTATATGGCATGTAAGGAATAATACACATATTGATACATGTATTTTCTTGGGAAAGGATATAGTTAACAGAACAAATAATATCTAGATGGACCTGATGAGGCATGTGAATAATTGTAAAGAAGAACCCACCCTTAGACTATTTCAAGATTGAATTTCATCTTCCCACCTGGTTTCCTGTATCATCCAGGGGTACTGGGTTAGTTGGAGTCCCCACTGTTTGGGTCCCAAACTTAACATAGAATGATTTAGTAGAATGGGATCTATGAGAGGAGGTTGTGTGGTTCATGATCCCTAGGGAAATATTATTTTTAAGTAAACTGTGTATTTTTGGTGTAAGAACTCCCTTAAAGATGAATCCATGGAAAATGCTCAAAGGCCTCCATCTATGAAAGAAATGAAAATTAAATTTAGCAGTGGTAGAGAAAACACCTTATTTCATTATAGTTCCCTGAAGAACACTTATGAATCCTTGTGTTCTATTGGTTATATACTTAGAAGGTTCGGGGGTTTTATTTTCAACCATATGGAAGTACTACTAACATGGAATGATGGTAACAAGGTGTAAAACTATCTCGCCTCCATAACAGGTCATGAGGTTAATATCAAATGATATCCTAGTGAGAATTTATTTCCACCTGAGGGGGTGGATCTCGTTATTGGTGATTCCCTTTGGATTCATCACCTCGGACCACCTTAAGGGGTCATGCTCTTGTTATTTTTGGTTTCTTATTTATTGTCTCTTATTTTATTTGAATTCAGTGCCCTACTTTAAAATAAATAAATGGTATGATTATGATAGTTACCTTCCTTTTGATTGTATTAGTATTTTTGATGGGACACCATCATAGATCATCATTTTCTTCCTCCTTTAATTTCCCCCACTTTATGCCAACATCTTTCCTTGAATGAAAAATTTTAATTATTGTTCATCTCGTCTATTAAAAATCTTCTCATGTTGGAGTTTCATAATGACCTACTGTCTAGAAATATTCCAACATATAGCATCATTATTCAACCAAAATCTAATTAATGCACCTGATCATATCTTACCATCAATACAGATCACATATTCCCTAGATTATATCCAAAATATATATATATCTGTTTAACAGAAACATATCCTAGAGTTGTATTAGGAAAGATTATATATCTTGAATAGAACCCTGATAAATAAATATAATCATGACCAGTGTGAGCATCCCATCACTTAAGATTATTCATCCATATTCAACATCTCTCTAGATAATCCTAATGAATAATAGAGAATGAAGTGGTATTTTCACTCTTATGAAATCTTCTATGAGGAATGTGATTAGGCCTTATAGGATAATTAGAGATATAAATAATTCAAGAAAAAAGGTGATGGAAATTGACATATATTAGGTAGAAAATATTTCTGAATTCATGATATACTTTCCAGTAGATCTCTTCCCAGAATTGGTCTGACAATGGTGTTTGAACACAAACACTTTTCACCAACCACGTGGTGAGGTAGAGACTCTTTTTTTATATTCATAAGCTAGGGGAACTGCATTTCTTTATAGTGTTTATAATGAGGTTTTCCCATGGATGATTTTTGGGAATAAATAGAGAAATATCCTTCACTAGAATGAGATTTTCTTTCCAAAATAGAGAGGATTATATGTAAGGATCTTCAACTACACTTGATTATACCTTTTATGGAAGCAATGGATTCCATTCTATGTCCTGGTTGAGTGAAAAACATTTCTTATGAATCTTTCATTCCTTTAGTTTTGGAAATCACAAACTCTTTCTTAAATACTTGATTTATAACTTTTTTTGTCCAAAGTATTTTTAGAATGTTTTTATAGAAAAAATATAATTTTACCTTACTTAAAATTACTTTTTAAGTATTCATGAATATAAACTAACCTTTATCATTATGATTATTGTAATGAGTATGGATACGATAAACATTGGATTCACTATTATCAAATCAGAGTTAATAATTTCTGTCATGACATCATATGGAAAAATTATTTATAATATAACTAATTTTGAAACCAATAAACATAATATTCACACTCTTAATTATAATCATAATGACATTTGGTAAGCAAGTCCATTGGAATAAACAAGTTAAAATTATAAATATTTAAAACTAATTTATATCTTAAGGGAACACTTTTTACACTGTATTGGTATAAATCAATATGATTTCGGAAGTTCAGTTGAAAAAGATCCATTGATGTGACATGTATCCAAGTCATTGAGAAAAACTCATATAAATATGATCATTGGGAAAGAAATATGACCATTGGATATTTTCCCATAAATAAATAGTTATTCAAATAGTTTTAAGTTGATACATAAAAGAAAGAATTGTGAATGCTCTACTGATTTTTCTTCTGTGTGAGAGATATAAAAATTTTTAAAATCATGAATATATTGTTCTTATAATTTGATAATTGTTTACATTATTTTTGTTCCAAAGGAATCCCTGTCTGGGTTGTTTTTTATAAAGAAAATTTAATTGTTTTTTCATCTGATCTGTGATTACGATCAAGGGATTGTGGGGATAGTAAGATAGAGAATACGATCATCATATTTTTTGAGGGTTTGTAGGGATATCAAGATAGATAATTCAATCCATTAGATTGAGGGATTAAAGTATAGTTAGACATATCAATGTCGATATTCATATCAATGGATTTCCTTACTGAGGAAAGGAAAACTTTCTTGTAAGAATAAAACAATAGATTCCTCTAGAAAATGTTTGGGAATACCTTACTCTTAAGGTTAAAGAGATCAATTATTTTTTAATAATTATAATTCATTATTACATTATTGTTATTCTTTTACTTTTTTCTTACAATTATTATATTCCACAAATATAATTTGAATTTTTTTATCATAATGATTCCAAATATGATAAAAAAAATTTACTATTAATCAGACCTTTTGTAACATTCTATTATAATATGATTAATATATTTAGAATTAATCATATTTTATTATGATTCTTTTACTCTTATAATATTGTAATCATTTTGATTATGATTCTTTGGTAATTAGACTGAGGGCCAAGTCCATATCAGATATTTTACTTAAAAGAGATTCTTGAATTTGTTTAGTTTAATTATTTTAAACTAATGTTTTTAAAACTAAAATTCACCCCCAACCATTTTTGTAATTTATCCATCAAGAACATATTATTTTAATCCTAATAAATTATATTTACCATATATCAATCAAATAATTGGTATCAGAATATGATTACACTACTCAAATACTGAGTTTTTATTTTTATTACTATTCAATGGTTGTTAAATTTTGTTATACACTTTTTTTGGTAAATATTTTTTACACTAACGTGTATTTTGGAAAATAATTTTTGTATATTTTTTCAAAATATGGAAGGACACAATGTCAGATCAATAAAAAATCAGAATCCAAATATACCTATTAATTCTGATGGAGCTGACTATGAATATTGGAAAGATAGAATGAAGACCTTCATTATCAACCCTAGGGTTGATAATTTTTTGAATCTCACTGGATATTTAAAAATACCTAATAAGGACGTTAGAGCCTTTACTAATCAAGAAAAGATATAATATCAGTTGAATTACAATGTAAGGAATACTTTTTTGTGATCAATGACTAGAAGAATTTATCGTCAAATTTCTTCTTGTTAATATTCTAATTATATCTTGAAGAATTTAGAGGTCTCATACATTGGAACATCAAAATTTGTTTAAAATATGTGAGTAATGCTTAAAGATGACTATAAATCTTTTGAATAATTATAAGGTGAATCGATTTCTAAGATACATAAAATATCTATGAAAATTATTAATAGTCTTAAAACTATTGGTGAGAAATTATTAGATGATGATATTATTTTTGATAAAATCATAGATATTCTACCCAATTCTTGGGAATCTAAGAGAACATATTTTGATTAAACAATAAATATTAGTAATATCACTCTAGATGATCTTATTGGAACCTTGATGTAGTATGAAAGTAAACTAAAAATAGATTTTGATAAAGCAAAGAATAAAAATGTTAGTGTTTCTTTCTCTGAAACATATACCTTACCTCCTAAATCTCAATCTCTATAAAAAGTTGTTAGATCTTGAAGAAAGGATAAAGTGATTTTCCAATCTGATTTAGAAACATTTGAGAATTCATAAATTGAACTACAAAATATTGTTTAGAGGATTAAAAATATAGTTGGTAAGAAAAAAATTAGTATATATATAATAATTTTAATAAGGATGTTAATGAAAAGAAAGATTCTGAAGTCAGTTGTTATGAGTGTATGAAAGCTGGACATATTAGACTAGATTTTCCAAGGATGAAATGGAAAGACATGAAGGATAATAATTCTAAAAGGAATAATAGAAATCTTTATAAGTCGAAAGGAAATAAATTGCATAAATAAAATGACTCTTGTAGTTTAAGTGGAGGACATTCCTCGAATAAATATTCTGATAATAATCATTTGGGATAGAAGAACATTGGCCTTCTTTCCAGAATACCAAAAGAATTTGTTTTCTTATAGATAAGGTACACACTACTAAGAACCGTACAAACTTATCTTGAAATAGAAATTATCTAGAATCAAATAATGATAAAAATTATAAAAATTCATATAAATAATCTTCCTTAGTAGAGGATAATTCTATTCATTCATATAATTATGTTTCTCATTTTTCAAAAAACCTTGTAAATGAAAATCGAAAATTTAGTAAAGAACATGATTAGTAAAATTCAAGGGTAAATGTTTTTAAAAAATAATTATCAAGTCTCTTTAAAGATATTTATATGGAATATTTTGAAAAAGAAAATATTTCTAAAGATCTAGAAAATTTAATTTCTAAAAAGGACAGTTTACAAACTAATTTTTATAAACTCAATTCTGAAACTATTACTAAAAAGAATAAGAATTTAGTTATTAAACTAACGTATGAAATTTCTTATTTGAATAAAAACTTATCAAAAATTACCACTGGAAAAGAAATTTTTTTTAAGGTGTGTAAACAAATTCACTCTCATGGAACTATTTTCAAAATGGGTTATACCCATAAAAACTAGTTTTTAGTGACAACTTCTTTTTCCTAAAAATTACCCCTATTGTACAAAGTTTCAAAGTGGAGTTCATTGGAAAAATAATTTTTCTTTAAATAAATTTAATTATCTATGATTCCACAAATACTATTTTTCAAAAAAAATGTGGATTCCGAAAGTTTTATTTTTTAACATTTCTAGACCAAAGAATTTTTGGGTTCCAAAAGCCTAATTTTATTATTTTTAGGATAATAAAGAAAGTACTAGAAACTAGAATACTTGGTATCTATATTGTGGATGTTCTCTACATATGACTAGTAAAAAAGACTTTTTTTATAAATATAATCAAGAAGAAAGGTGTAAAAGTTACCTTCATAGATAATGATCAAAGAGAGATTATTGGAATATATAATATAGTTTTTCTTAGTAAATCATTAATTTCAATAGTTTTATTTGTCAATGGTCTTAATAACAACCTTATAATCATAATCCAATTATTTGATAAAGGTTACCTTTTTAATTTTAGGAATAATAAATGTGTTATCCATAATTCCAAGGATGAATTCATTCTTTCTGACAATCAGAATGAGAATGTTTATACACTATACTTAGAAAAACTTAGGATCCAAAACATACCTCGCCTTAGTGTAATGGAAGATCACACTTATTTATTCTGGGTTGTATGTAATGTTTGAAGCCAGTGGGAAATTAATTCCTCTAAGGACTACGGGCCACGTAATACTTAAATATACAGGGCTTGTAAGGGTTCCACCTCACACCTTGAAAGGAGGATTATGAAAAATCAATAAAAAAATGAAGGCCTTTGGGCCATTGGAAGGATGGTTAGTGAAATATCAACTTAGGGTGATTTATATTTAGTGCACATGGATTTATTTGTTCTGACAAAAACTGGTAGTATTGGAGAAAAATACTATATATATGTCATGGTTGATGATTAAACTAAATATGCATGGGTATATTTTCTAGAAAAGAAATTTGAAGCCTTTTTTATTTTAAAACTTTTTTAGCCAAATTTTAAAATGAGAAAACCATTCTCGTGATAACTATTCATAGTGATCATGGTAGAGAATTTTTTATTTCCAATTTTAAAATTTTTTGTATTAAGAAAGGTATTGGACATAAATTTTTATCTTCTAAAAATTCTCAGCAAAATGGTGTTGTTAAAAGAATAAATTGTATTCTTTAATAAATAATATAAACCATGTTGAGTGATTACTCAATTGTTAAAAACTTTTGGGGTGAAGTGATTAGTACTTCATGTTATACAATAAATCATGTTTTAATTTGACCTTTTCTTAGTAAAACTCCTTTTGATTTATGGATAGGCTTAAAACCAAAACATTCTTACTTTGGAGCTTTTGGATGTAAATAATTCATCTTAAATATTAAATATAACTTACATAAATTTGCACCAAATACTATGAAGGAATTATTATAGGTTATTCCCCTAATTCTAAGGCATGTGCAGTTTTTAATAAAAAAAATATTGTACTATTTAGGAAAGAGTACATGTTAAATTTGATAAAATCAGCCATTTTATTTTCAAACAACCCTAACCTACATCCTCCTAAGATGTGTTTTCAAAAACGTTTTTTTAGCCATTGTTGGAAAATTATTCTTATAAGGAAAATATCCAAGAAATAGTATCTGTAGTATTTACTCAGGAATATATTCTACCTTATATTGATGAATAGGGTTTAAAAACCCCAAGTTAGTTGTTTCTAAGGAATCAAACTAGTGATAATATCATTGGTGATGTTGACCAACCAGTTAGGACTAGAAGTAACCTAAATAATGAAATAGAACATAATTTTTTTCCCAATTTAAACCTAAAAAATCCTGAAGGGGATTTAGGTCCTTAGGATTGGATTATGCCTATGCAATATGAGATAAATTAATTTGATAGGAACAAAGTCTAGAACTTGGATAAAAGACCTAAATAAACTTTTATAATTGGAGTAAAATGGGTTTTTAGAGACAATTGTGATGAAAATAGCATAATAATTATAAATAAATGAAGACTTTTTACAAAAGTTTACATCCAACAAGAAGACATAAACTATGAAGAAACTAATGCATCAGTAGCTAGACTAGAAGTTATTCATGTTCTACCAGACTTTGAAATATTATTAATTTAAAACATTTTTAAATAGATGTGAAGTCTTCTTTTCTTAAAGGATATTTTTAGTATTAAGTTTATATTGAACTACCCCATGGTTTTGAAAATAAAAAATATCCTGAATGTGTTTATAAAATTAAAAAATATTTATATGGACTTAAAAAATACCCTAGAACTTAGTATGATAGGTTAAAAGGATTTTTGTTACAAAAAAATTTTGTTAAGGGAGCTTCAGATCCTACTCTTTTTATGAAATATGTTAATAAAAATATTAGAAATGTTTAAATCTATGTTGGTGACATTATATTCAGATCAACTCCAAAATATTTAACTAATTCCTTTGTGGATCTTATGAAATCTAAGTTTGAGATAAATATGATGGTTGAGTTAATATTTTTTCTTGGTTTTCAAATTTCTAAAAAATATAAAAGTTACTCATATATCTCAACATTAGAATATAAAATATCTTATTAAAAATTTTGGATACGAAAATACCAAAATTATTAATACTCCCATTGGTACCTCAAATACACTTTATTTTGATGAGGTTGGGGAACCATTTGATCAAACAACTTTTAGATATATGATGGGAAGTTTAAAATATTTAACCACTAGTCAAAGATACTTAATGTTTCTACATTCTTATTTGAAATATATCAGAAAAATAAAATGGAATCCCATATAAAATATATGAAATGAATTTTTATTGTCTTAAGGGAACTATGGATTTATTACTTTTCTATTCCTTTGGAAATGATTTTGAATTAATAATTTTTTTATATGTTGAATTTGGTCATTATAGAATGGATAGGAAAAGTAACTCAGAAAAATGTCATATCTTAGAAGATTAATATGTTTTTTTTGGTATTGTATGAAAAAACACTTGGTATGCATTCCACTACTGAAGCTGAATATGTGCTAGCTGGAAGCTGTTGTTTTCAAGTGTTGTGGATGCAAAACACACTCACTGACTATATCATGAGTTTTACTAAAACTCAAATACATTGTGATAATACTAGTTTTGGTTCATTAAGTAAGAACCCTAAAAATAATTTTCATGAAAACACATAGGTAATAGGCATCACTTTCTTAGGGATTACACACTTAAAGAATATATCATTTTACAATTTATCGAAATGAAAGATAAAATTGGTTATACTTTTACAAAACCATTACCTTTTAAAATATTTGAATACATTAAATATAATATTGGAATTATCAATGCAAATTGATCATTCATATCTACTTTTTTTAATAGTATCCTTACACTAAATAACTCTTTTTCATTAGGGGAGTACATATGTTTGGTTTTTTCAAAAAAATTAATTTTTTCCAAATGTTAATTTTTTTTGTAATGTATTTTCTAGAAACATGCTTCCTTAAAAAAATTTAGAGTCGGAATTACTAAAATGATCAACATATTCAAAAAATATTATGAATTTTCTAGACTCTTGTGTTCTAAAAATTTTCAGTTTTAGAAAATTTATTCGTAATAAGTTTTTATATCGTATTTAGTTTTGATATCATAAACCTAATAAAGTTTTTATTTCAAAAAAAATATATTTTTTATATTAAAAATATCATATATTATATTTTAAAACTAATTTAATCTAAATAGTTTACAAAATTCATGAATAACATTGGTATCATTATGATAAGTCTTTTCAACTTCCAGAGGTATTCTTCTTATCTCTTGATTTTTTTACTTTTTCATTACATTCATTATCTTTTTTTTTGTTACAATTTCATTTATATTCTATAAAAACTTTTTTTTCCAAATTCTCTAATCGTATTGTATCTCAATACGATAAAGTGTATATAACCTCAAGATTTAATTTTTTTTAAATCTTCCTCAGATAATTCACAGTCATCAAATCAAATAAGATCAAATATCAACCATTGGATTATATATAAAAGATGAACCATCTCATCAACTACCTATACAAAGGGATGACCCCCATATCCCACATCAAAAATATCTTCCTCTTTGAGTCCATGTATTTCACCTTCAAAATCCTCCAATCCAAATGTTATAATCTCCAACAACTTCCCAAAATACGATGTCGGTAGTCAAATATTTTGATTTTTGTTTTTGTTTTTATAAAAAGGTTTGTGGAGAAATATTTTTATGAAATGTATGATTCTATCTTAAATAAAGATATATAATTTCAAGTACGGGAATCTTTATGTCTATAAAAATCAAATGAGGATCATAATAGTGATTTTTGATATTTTTCAAGAATTCTATAACTCATTTAAATCTTTCAATATGGATGGAAAACAAAATATTTCTATCAAAATTTATGGGAAAGTTTATCAGATGACTTATAGAAAATCTGAAATTCTTCTTGGAATCCCATTAGATGGATAATCATTTTCTCCATGTTATAATTTTCTTGGTAGTCTTGATTATTTTAAAAAGATGAAATTTGATGAATATTTGTTTTATCATTATGATAAGGTTAGGAAATATTATCACCTAGCAAAAAATAATCAGATTGTTTCTTTATGGAAGTAAGGTTTCATGATAGCGAGAAAAGGGGATTGTGACACCCTAAAAGTCACTAATGTATTTGTTTTTTATTTCCTTATAAATATGAGAAATATATATCTCATCAGGTAAATCTTTATTACCATAAAAAAAATTAATGTCTAGTTCTATAAGTCTTGTATCATTATGTTTCTAACTGTAATAAAAAATTTATGATAGAGTTTATGATTTTCATGAATATTGAAAATAATCCATTACCCAAGAAGATGAAATTTATTTTCATTAGTGATGATAATATGAAAATAATGAAGTTCAATTTTAATGAAGAAACGAATTTATTTGTAGATAAATCTGGTGGTAGTAATCGGGAAGCAGAATCTTCTAAGAGACAGAAGAAAAGGGTTCAGAAGATGATGGAGAAGAAAGTCGATCCGGGCGGTCAGGAAAAGAAACGAAAAGCAGAATCTTCTGAGCGTCAAAAGGTTAAAAAAAGTATATACCAGATGAAGTAGCTAAATATTGATGAAAGAAAATAATACATAAGAAAGAAGGAGATCATAAAATCAAAATATACCCAACAGAATCATTGGCTATAAGAATACATGGTCCTGACATTTTGTAAAAATAAGAAAAATAAAATAAGTAAAAGAAGAAGTTATTAGAAGATTGTCTATGTAATAAATTGATGAAATTATTAGAGGAATTCTCAAAATGTGTTGTTCTTCCTTCCACCTAGGCTGAAAAAATAATTCCATATGATAGTTTATCTTTTCAAGAAATTGTAATTATTGATGCCTAAGTTCCCTCTATTTCAAAAAAGGTTAAAGATAATTTTTTTGATGAATCAATACCATCTGATAAATATGATTCAAGAACAAATTCTCAGAAATAGGAATTATTTATTAAATCAATGGAATAAGGTGTTGCATTCGTTGAATTTTAACCAAATCTATATAAGGATAAGAAAATGAATATGAATAATAGTTTATAAAAGAATAAGTGTATGATGATGAACATGAAGAAGGTGAAGATGAGGAAGAAGAATATGAAGAAGAAAAAGGAAATGAAATAAAGGAATCCAATGATAGAGAAGAGGATGAGGAAAATGAAGAAAATAAAAATTATTATAAGATGTTCAATCAATAATATTTCTTGAATAAAATTACAAGAATCTTCAGTGAAACTACCTTTAATTTCCAATCAAAAAGATAAATCTAATATTTCAAAGAAGGAAAAGCCTCCATGAGATAAAGATGTTAAATCCTCATTCAAGACGATTGAGAAAGATCAAAACTCAAAAATAGAAGGTAATAAATATGTTGATGATAATGATAAAATCAATGAAATTTATAATGTAAAACAAGTTAGAGATACATTTTTTAAATTAGTTTCAAAGAAACATGACAAATGAAGGGGAAATTAAGTGGAAGTTGGAACCAATCATCCTTAACTTCCTGATATTGAGATATCCAATTCAATTAAAATGATTACAACTCAAAGAGTTAATTATATCATATAGACTTTAAAAATAATTGAAGGAAATATTCCTTACATACCAATATTATAAGCAAAGGTCAATCTGATTCATGAAAATAAAATTCAAAAATTAGTTTTAATAAATATTTTGACAGATAGAGTGATTTGTAATGAAGCTGATCTTAAAGTCCTTCAATAAATATCCCAATCTCATAATAAGGCATGCAAGAAAATTATGAAGTGGACTCAAAATATTGATGATGGTGTAAATAAGCATTACAGGGACCCTCAAGATATGAAAAATATTATGGATGAATCCACTTAATCTTTCAATTACTTAACTAAATCCATTTTAGATAGGGTGAAATTTTTGGAACAGTTCAAGTACCCAACTAATAAATAGAATTAGGATATCAAATTGTAACATTGGAAGCAAAAATATGTGCTGATGGAAGTTTCAAGACTCAAGAATTATAAAGTGGAAATCATTATCTTGAAAAATAAGAATGAATAAATATCTGAAAAGCTTCATATTGAAGATTAAATAATTTGGAATCAAGATGAAAGACTACAATTTTAAGAATAAAATAGTCGATCCCAATAAGATATTAAAGAGAAACTACAAGATGATTGAAAGGAGTTCATAAAGCCAAATACCATTTTGAGATCCTTGATAAAGAATGATTTAAATATTTTCTATTGTGTACTATTGTTGTAAGTATATTTTGAGAACCCTTTTTAAATGAATGAATTCATCATCCAAATATGATTGTTTGAATTTTTTTCCCAATTCTAATTGGTCTAGTGTTCTTTCAAATTTTTTATGGATGATTATTTAGTTCATTATTTTGTTTTATATAGTTGTTTATCTAACCCTTTTTAGGTATTTCAAGAATTTTTTCCATTCCTTTTTTGAAAATCACAAAGGGGGTTTGTATTAATTAAGGGGGATATTTTATTCAGAGGAAGTGAAATTCCATTAAGGGTAAGAATATAATCCTTAGGGATAAATTTTATCCTAAGGGATAGTTAGTCGTATTCATCATTTTATTTAGATGAGTCATAAAAATTGGAGGTAATTAAGATAAATTTTTTATTATGAATATGAATTAATTAAAGGTAATATACTATAAGTTTTCATAGTGGTTTTTTATGTCTTATGCTTTGTGATTTCCAAAAGGTGGGATTTTTGAGTCAATAGTTTTTCTTATAAATTTTTCATTCCATTAGTTTTGGAAATCACGACTCTTTATTTAATACTTGATTACTAAGTTTTTTTCCAATGTATTTTTATAATGTTTTTTTAGAAAACTTATACATTTACCTTACTTGGAAATATTTCTTAAATTATTCATGAATATAAACTAACCTTCATCATTATGATTATCATATTGACTATGGATATGATAAAAATGGATTCACTATTATCAAATCCTATTTAATAATTTTTGTCTTGTCATCATATTGAAAAAGTATTTATAATCAAACTGATGTTAGAATGAAAAAACATCATATTCAAACTCAAATAGATTATCGTAATGACATTTTTTATGGAAGTCCATTGGGCAGACCATGATTAAATTTTGAATAAAAGAAACTAATTTCTATTGTAATGGAACACTTTTTACACAATAATTGTCTAAATAAATATGATGTCATAACTTCAGTTAAAAAAGATCCGTTCATGTTCCATGTGTCCAAGTTGTTGTGAAAAACATATAGAAATATGACTATTGGGAAGGAAATATGACCATTGGGGATTTTCCTATAAATACTTCGTCGTTCAAAGAGTTTGAGGCAGATACATAGAAGACATAATTGATAATGCTCTACTGATTTTGATATTGTGTGAGAGCTTTAATAATTGTGAAAAGTGTGAAAAAGTTGTTCTTATACTTTTTTAAATATTTAGAGTCTTTTTGATCTAAATTAATCCCTATTTGGGTTGTTTTCTTTAGATCCTTTGAATTTTTTTCATCCAATATATGATTGCGATCAAGGGCTAGTAGGGATAGTAAGAGATATTTTATGATCATTGTATTGATCATGGGATTGTGGGGATAGAAAGATAGAGAAGTCAATCCATCGAGTTGAGGTTTTCTGAGGATAGTTAGATAGATCAAATTCAATATTCATATCAAGGACTTTCCTTGGTGAGTAAAGATAGACTTGCTTGTAAGTATAAAAAAGGGATACATTTATATATGGTTTGTGGATACCTTACTCTTTTGGTTAAAATAGATCTATTATTTTTTAATAATTTTAAGTCATTCTTAAAGTGTTGTTATTATTTTACTTGTTTTATACAAGTACTATATCCCACTTTACATATTTGAATTTTTTTATCATAAGGATTCAAAATATGATAAAACAGAATCTATACTATTAATCGGATCATCTGTAATATTCTGTTATATTTTGATTACAATCTCATTAATCTGTTTTTAATTGATCATATTTGATTAAAATTATTTTACTCTAATAATATCATAAACATTTTGATTATGATACTTTGGTAATCATACTAAGGATGATGTCTAAATCCAATCTTTTACATAAAATATATTTTTGAATTAGTTTAGTTTAATTATTTTAAACTAAATTTTTTAAAAATACAATTTACACCCCTATTATAAGTGATTTGTCAAGAACATATTATTTCAATCCTAATCAGGATACTTTCAATATACTGATCCAATATGATGGTTCCAATCCAATAGTGATGCTCTCAGGGAGTTTTCCTTCTCAGTGATCCAAAAATGTTGAAGTCTCATATTGTGCCACCCAAGAGGAAAGCTAGTAAACCTCATAGGGATATATAATCTATCTAAATATGGTTCTTGACTTCCAATTAGAATGGTTTTTTTCTATGTTATTGAGTGGTTGTATTTTATATGTTGGGTATTCCCACTCAAGTGTTGGGGTTGGAACCTTAGGGGTGAAGGCACACTTGTATTAAAGACAAACCATCAATTGGGTGGTGTCTTACCTTCCTCAAATTTATCATATATAAGGCCATGTTAAAAAGGGGGTGACCCCATATCAGATCGATGGACTATTAAAATTATTTTATTGATTTTTGGTATACCACTAATAGAGTTATGATTTTCAGTAAAACAAAGAAATCCATCACTCTTCATATCTTTCTAGACTACACAACATTGCTTACATTCATATATAGACATTATATGTTAACAAGGTCACTGATATGTTAATTAACCCTTCCTTTTTTCCCTTTTCTCATTACAATGTGCCTTCTTCCGTAGTTATCTACAATGGTGGAGGCACCTTGGACAAGAATTACTTCATCATTTCTTTATGAGACGGGGTTTTAGAATCTAAATTATATAACATGGTCATTTTTTAGCCTTATTTCCTAGATATATTTTCATGTTATTTTAGATTTTTATAAAGGATTCCTTTTTTCCTCTTCACGGGTGTAAAAATAAAATGACATATTATCATCTTTCAAAAGCTTTAAATGATGTTGCGATGTGATTATATAAATATTAAAATTTCATTTCTATTTATTGATTCTTAGGAAAACATATCATAGGACTATACTGAATCATGAGTAGATAACTAGTTGGATAGTGGGATAAAATAGGTGGTTCGATGGATGAATAGACTACTCCCCTCTCTGGGTCAATTTTTCATAACAATTTTGGAATAGAACATCAAAATAGAGGATCCTATAGAAAATTGCCCCAGTCATCATGGTGAATTATCATCCTCTAAGACTATTTCTTTTAAAGGGGTAAAAATATACTTCTATTAGTAAAAATCAATAATTATATCAATGGCGTTCAGTTTGTTATACTGGAGTAAAGTGATCCACTGGTGGGGATTACTCTTGATGAATAAATCTCTATAACCAACCACAGAATGTTAGTTGAAGATTACTTTGTTTTTTTCCCCCTAAATAGAAATTTTTTCCCATGGTGGATATACTCCTAAATTACATACTTATAGTAGTAAGTGACCTAAATTAAAAATATAAAGTTGTTTTTGAAGATCATGTGGTGAGGAAATTGTCTTTGTGCCAGGTTTACATCATCATCAATGAGAACCAATTATAGGATATTAGTAATAAGTCCAACATCTTTTACTCTAGTAAAACCCATAATCATGATATTTTCCACTATAGGCACAATTTTCCTTAGGTTTTTGTTCTTTACAAGGACATGGATAAAAGTTTCCGCTATAAAATTCCTCATTATGGTGGAGGTATCTACACCACCTTATAAAGTGGAATTTCATTCACCTCCAACTCTAATATAGGAATCACCCATTGGCCCATCACCCCCTGGAGGTTTCATCATCCTTATTATCACATCATCTAGGAAATATCTCTTATACCACATTATAACACCCTAGGATTGTGACCGATCGACATTTTTAGGACCGATGCAAAAACTATACCTTGGGATCGTCTCTTTATACCCAATAGGCTACCGAATGGAAGTAAGGTTATATGGTGTAACCTTGTGGGGGAAATATCCACATATCAAAATGTGATAACAGTAGAAATAATAAAAATATAATACATCCACATAAACAGGAAAACATGCATCATATAAATAGCTAATAATAACACAAATATCACGTGCTATAAAAAATTATTTCCATAAATGTCATGAAAGTCATACATACACAGAAGATCCCCCATGGTAAATTAATGACATAAAAATTCAAAAATAAAAAAAATATTAAAAAATAGAAACCATAAAAATTATCACAATTCCTAGATCAGTCCCATTTCCCATGTTATATTCCAGTTATCATCACAGCCCTCAGTTATAGGGTGCCTTACCATGTCCTACCTTTCAACCATGTTGTCTACTCTGGTGCCTAAGGAATCCCATGTAGGGTGTGAGAATAACACATTATTACTCCACCAATGGTTTCTATAAATAAATCTAGTATGATTAGAATTTTATTATTTTGTTCATAATAAATAAATGAAATCATAATAAATGAACCACCATTAATACACAGGTTTTAATTTGACGTTCAGAATTGGCCAAAACTACTTCAATTGGTGTCATAGGTCTCTTAGAATAATAGGTCATCAAGCATAATCATGGAACCTAGGATGTAATATAAGGAGTGTTATATCAAAAATCATATAATTGGATCTAAGGAAGATATCCATGGAATCCATAGGTCACCAAGCATAATCGTTGGATCTAAGGAAGGTAACCAAGGAATTTATATATCAGGAATATCTACAAAATTAAAAAAGGTAATCCAAATAATATATATTGTTAGTAATAACCATCATATTTAAGGAGGTGAACTAAGGAATCCATGTTATCAGGCATAAACACCATATCTAAAGAGTTAACCAAAGGAACCCATGTTATCAAGAATAGTGTCTAGATCCCAGGAGGTAACATAAGGCATCCATGTTATTATTAGGAAAGTCTTCTAGATCCAAGAAAGATATCTAATTCAACCATATATAATTAGGCATATCTACCAGATCCAGGGAAGATATTCAAGGCATACCATATCAATAAAAACCAATTTAGACTTGAGCAAGTTATCCATGGCTTCCCTATATCACCATTTTTTATGTTTTTCCAACATGATAGTTATTACTACTTATTCTTAAGAGAATCAAATTCATATTCATTCATTTATTAGGTGAAACTCTATCTAAGATACCCCTTAGGTCACTTCTTGAATTACCATTTTCATAAAAAATTATCTTAAATCATAGGTATGCAGAAGGAATAGCCTCAATACTCATCAAAGAGACACTTATAGCCTAATAAGGAATTTATCACAAAAAAACAACCATTTAATTTATATATTAGAGTTTTGGTTCAATGCATAGTAATTTTAGGAAAAAACCCATCACAGACTAATAAAATGGGTTATACTTGAGGTATGAATTAAAGAAAATATTCCTTAGGTTTTTAGAAGTCTTATCATATGGTATCATTCACTAGTTTAGGAGAGAATGTAAGGAATCAAAATAGCTGAAAAACCCCCAAAATAGGGCACAAAAATCTAAAATTGACATGACACCACTAGGTAGTGAATGAAGTAGATAAAGGTATGATATGGGATAATAACCCAACCATAATCACTTAATATTAAGAAATATTTCATGATTTTGAAAATATTTAAGAGAAAAATCTCCATGAAATGGGAAAAGGGAAAGAGAAAGACAAGTTGGGAGGGGGTTGTTCATGAAAGGGAATGGAGAAAGGGGGTTTGGGATTTTAAAACTAAGTTTTATCTTAGTAAATTTCTATTTTTAATGTCACTAAGAATACTAAATGGTTTGGACCCATAGTTTTAAAAACTATACACCAACTTTGTCATTCCCATAGTTTAAGGGAAATGTAACCTTTCATGGTTGGGGTATACAGTTTGGTAATTCATAAGCTATAAATATGATTGTGTATGTTTTTTATTGAACGTTTTTATGGTTTATCCTGGTGATCCACATGATTTTAGGAACCATTCGATGGGATTTTTTCCTTCGATATGGTAGGGTTCAATATTATAACTAATTGTGTATTAACTATGCACCCATCGTGGAATCTCAATTTTTTACAATTATGGGACTCTAAATCACAAAACATTGTCAAAACCACTAAAACTCCCCTTGAGTAGTAAATACATGAATAAACAATGGAAAAAATACAAGTTTTGGTGTAGATTTAAATAAAATTATACCTTAATGATACAGGGAGTTTCAAATATCTATCCAATTTAGGGTTATGTGGGATAGACTATATATTGTTTAGTTTAAAATCATGTGACATAGACTCAATTTCATGTATTTTAACATCATGAAACATGTATTTATTTCTCTATGGTTGAAATTAAATTAGTTAGGACTATGAAACCAATGTTAATTTGTGTGAAATATTTCTTTAGGAACCTTTTATTGGTGGTGAGTGTCATACTCTCTATATCTATTGTAATTAGGTATTAGGCTCCATTAACGTAGACTATGTGTATAGAAAATGATCCTTACAATTTTGTATCTAGTTTTGTTTTTTTCTTTCTTGTTATAATGAGAGTTATCAATACTAGTACCAATTCTCCTTAGATGAATGAGAGGAAGTGTTCCTTTATATTGAATGTTATCATGATTTAGTTTTGATGGATCACCAGGCTATGAAATGTGTGTAACTATTTTTCATCAAGTTATTCTCACTCAAAAATTCATATCTAGGAATAATCATCTTTGAAAAACCAATTTCCTATGGTGATAAAAAGAGTGGGAATACAAACTTCAATGAGTATGACCACCTTTTTCTCAAATACATGTGAATATAGGACCTCTTGTGTAGTAGTGTGGGTTGTGGTGTGATAATCCCACAAAGAATGTAAGATTTTATATAACCAAGACTTCTTATCTTTATACACCATATTCTAAAGGATATTATAGAGAGTTTTCTATAAATTCTATTTTTTTTCATTCACCATTTCATGATAATGGGATGAGTGGATGGATTGGATATTATATTCTTGATAAAGCCTCTATAACTCAGAATAGTAGAAATTAGTATCATTTTCAATCAATATTTTACAAGGGAGATCAAATTTTGTGATGATATTATAATTCAAAAAGTTAATAATAAACTTTGTTTTTAATCTTGGAGATATATGGTCTAAACATACATGGAGAAGAAATCATTAAGGGTAAGGATGTACTTGAACTGCCTGGATATAAATGGGTATATGGACCCATGAAATCAATTCCCCGCATGGAAATTGACCAAGAGTACTTAGTAGTGTAAAAAACTCTAGGGTTTTTTGGATGAAATTAACATTCATTTTAAAATAATGTACTATTTTTTAAACTCTATGAAATATTATATCATCGATAGATTGAAGTATCCAAGTATAACATCCCTGAACCAACACTCCTGGATCTGTTGTTGAAAACATAAGACTTAAATTTGCATATTTTATACTGATGAAGGTGACCCAATTTTCACTATACCAAACTTACAACATCAGAAGGAAAATATTGGATCAATTACATTCTCAATTAACTTTTAGTTTCAATGTTATAGATAATTAAGACAAACTCTTAACATAATAGATTTATAAACAAGTTCATAAGGATGAAAATCATCTCCCATTGTAACCAAATTCTCATATTCCACATTAGTTCATCATCATAATCCATATAGAAACCTTCTAGACATAATTCATTAAACCAAAATATTTATAACCAAGGTAAAATAAAACATAATAGGGGTGATCTTAAATTCTTAATAAGGTTAAACATAAGAATTAGTAATTTAATTTCATCAGGAATCATAAGAAGATCATAAGGGTGGGATGATAAAATCAAATTTATTTAGTATAACATAATAATTTTCATACCCATAAATATCTGGATCAAAAAAAATGAAACATGGCATAAGGATTTAATAAATGAAAGATTCATTAGAATCAATAACAATGACACATGTGAAATTAATCTTGATCAATGGAAACATTATAAACACCTAACTGTTATATTAAAATTATTTTTATATTTGAAAATTATCTTCACATCACTTATTACAAATTCAATAACCAATTTGCTTGAATTCCATCTCTGGAGTACCCAATTCATTGGAGCGATATGACAAAACCACCCTCGGTTATCCATGGAACCACCCATCCTTGATTAATGACATTTCCACTCATCATTGGTTTATAACAGAACCACATGTACTTAGTTTATAACAGAACCACCAGTCATTATAAACAATTTCAAAGAAAAGTATAATAGATAAAGTACAATAAGCATTAATTTCATCATAAACTCATTGAAAAAACCTTTATTATTTTAAGAAATTTATTAACTCGTAGAGAATAAATAGGTTCCATAACAATGTCATTGTAACATGATTAACCCATGGAAAAGAAACTAGTTCTATAAAAATATCTTTGAAATATTATTATCCATTTAAAAAGAAAAGAGTTCCATAAAAATCACTTTGAAAAATTATTAGCTTGTGGAACAGGAATGGGTTCTATAATAGTCTCTCTGAAACATGATTAACTCATAGAAAGAAAATGGGTAACATAAAAATCACTTTAAAACATTATTAACCCATAGAAAAGAAATGGGTTACATAAAAATCTCATTGAAATTTTCATAATCCATCTAGAGAAAGAATGTGGATGGAATCATTAAAAAATATATCCGTTGGATCTTAACTAACAAAAAAATTGACATTAATAAATTAAAATTATAATAAAATATCATTAAAAAATTAATAAAATAACATTTTCATTGTGAATATCACATTTAAAACATAAAATTCACAAAATACTTTGATAATAATTTTCTTTGAAGAAAACCATGGAAACATAAAAAGTATGGTTTAAATAAAATAATGGTTTGGAAGGTGGTAAAATCTATTCATCCTTTAATTAAAAAAAATTAATTATTCTTCTCAAAACATTTTTTAAAAGGGAGTTATAAATGACTCATTTGAAAAATGTTAGGAAAATTATTTTTAAAATATTTTAAAAGAAGTTGAAAGACCATGTAAAATGGATTTAGTAAGTAATTTGTTTTTATAAAATAATTTTTTTTAAAAAATTCTAGAAAACAATGATATTGAAGAGAAAGATACCCAAACAAAAATAAAATAAAAGATTGGAATCACTTACAAATGACTTTCTTGATATTTATTAAATAAATAAGTGAGGAAATTGATATTAAATAAGTGATCCAAATTCATAAATCGAGTAGAATAAAATATAAAATGTTTAAAAAATTAATATCATATTATTTCTTTCAAAGGAACTATGAACATAAAAAATCTTGAAAGGAGGGAGATTGTAACATAAAGCCTTAGCCACTTTGGTAACTCTTCAATCGTAATACCTATTAAATAATAAAAAAATTGATACTTTAAATATAATTATCATAAGTAATTTCATGATCTAACATATAAAATGGAAATATATACACCTTAAAAATTAATATAGGTTCATATTATAAATGTATATCTCAAAGAAATAGAATTTGAGAAGAATAACCATTACAAAAATCAAATCATTGAATTTGAGAATTAGTCAATGAATTAATTATGTGTACAAAATTTAAATCCACATAAAACAAGTGGAATTAAAAAATAATATAATCAAAATTCATTATACATAAAATCATATAACATAAAATACAATTAATAATTAATATAACCCAAATAAAATAAATTAAGTTATTAAATTATTTACCACTTGATAACATTCAAGTCAAAACCATTTGGATGAAATAATTAAAATTAAAACATAAAATATCATTATGTATGAATATTTCATGATATTACATATAAAAATGGTATTATATACACCCCAAAATATAAATAAGTGGTGAATATGTCATATTTCTAACAAAAATAACAAGTGAGATGAGAAACCCCTTACCTCGAGTTCAGACTTTCCTTGTTTGTACTTTAACTCCTATATAATAAGATCAAATAAATTATTTTATTTATTAATAAAATTTTAATGGTTTAATACCTTATACTTAAATAATTTATTTTATTTATTTTTAATGATATATTTAAATATTTATTCATCTAATACCACGTCGGGTGTTTTAAGGAAACTTGGTTCATTGTATCAGAACAACTTCATTGTATTAGTCATAATCAAAGAGGTAATTATTTCAAAATCTCTAGAATAATAATCATGAAATAATTATCATATTTATTCATAAATTATAGTCTTAAAATAAATAATTAAAATAGTTATGAAAAATGAATTGTGTTAACATCATGGAGACAGTAGGTCGTATGAACAAATGAGTACTGTTTCCATTTTTCAATAATCATTATGGAAAGGAGGTATGTATTATTTTATTTTTAAATAATGATACAAATATAATAAATACCATATTATTTCATTAAATATACTTATGTATATCATTCTTTTGATGTGGTGATGAGAAAAATAATCACATCGCTTTGTGGAGGTGGTGGTCCACACGTACACAAACTACGTTATAAGTTTCTACTGTAATAAGGAAAATGATATATTATATTTTAAGAATTATAAAAATGTTCTTAATATTATTAATATTTATTATATATAACATATATTAATTAATAAATACATTATTTCCTTCCATTTAAAGTGTTAGTGAAAAACAAATCACATTGTTTCGTGAGGCGGTAGTCTTCCATACACACGAGTGACGTTATCGTATCCCCCACAGAATGGAAATTAAAAATGTATATTTGATATTATAAATATATAAGTATAAATATTTTACAAATATAATATATATACATACATTAAATCCATCATTAAAAAAATTGAGGGGTGATAATGGAAAACAAATGACATCAGTTCGTGAGGTTGTAGTCTGCCACACACATGAATAATGATTTTGTATCCCATTTGATGGAAGAGGAGATGTATTTTAATTATTAAATTAATATAATATAATATTAGTATATATTATATTTTTTTTATCATATTATCATCGTTAAATAATATTTTAAGGATGTTGATGAATATATAAAAAATCATAGTTAGGAATTTTACCTCTTCTCAGACCACCTATTTAGGATTATACCTAATGTATTCCTAGAATGGAATTATGAAAAAAATGATTATATAATAATTTTATATATTTTTAGGATTTATTGGGTATGTATTTTCCAAAAAAAAATTGTTTTAAGGTTTGAATAAGAGTAAATTGGGGTGTCCTTTTATAAGTGAGGTGAGTGGAACACTTGTATGTTTTGAAAAGAAATGGTTGTGACCGTGTTTTTCACAGAAAAAAGGATCCAAAATGGATTATTATCAATATTTATACATTATAAGGTCTAAATAAATCCATAAAATTGTTTTTATACATGTTTTTTTGTCTTTTAACCCTAAATATATAGTTTAACCCCCAGGTAAACTCATTTTCACCTTAATCGTGGTAATTTTTTTTAATTTTTTCACTGTAAATTATGGTAAAAATTTAATTTTAAATAATTATATAATATAAATTATTATTAATAAAAATATTGAATCCATTTTACAAAAAATTAATTCCCTGAATTGGATAATTTTAACTTAAAATTAAACTAAAAGACATGAAGAAAATGGGGGTTTTCAAGAAGTGTATTTTGCAAGAAAAATATGATTTTATATTAACTATATGAATAATAATCATATTTGAGTGAATTTAAATTAATATTTATTGACATATTTTCTATTAATTTCATTTAAATCATAAATTATTAGTGTTTGTTTTAATTAATTAAAAATTGGAAACATTTTTCCCTTTAAAACAGTTTTTAGAAAAAACATTAGTTTTTTAAACAAGGAAAAACTTATAAAAAAATTCAATATGAAGTTGATCCAAAACAAATTAATTGGATTAACTATAAATATATTATTTTTATTTTACTTTAAATCATATTGAAAACATATTGTGTCTTTAAAATTGTTTAATTTATTTAAAATAAATGACATTTTGAGAAAAATCGGTATTTTTCACTCTTACCTGAAAAATCAATTTTTTTCAAAAAATATAAAACTTTTAATCAAAGTAAATTTTGATATTATGATTTAAAAAATATATTTAATTTTATCAAAATACATTTTATTTGAGTTTCAAAACGTAATTATAATATTTTTTCATGAAAAAAAGTAAAAATTATTTTTGAAGAAATCATATTTTTAAAGAATAAAATTACTTAGAAAAAATCGATTGATTATCTACTATACATTTATCGATAATTTATAATGAGAATAAAATTTATATAAATATATATATTTCAAAAAATATTTAATACTATTCATACCTACCAATTTAATGGGTAGGTTATAATGGTTATATATATCATGGGTCGTTTAATCTCGGTGTTACGTATTGAATATTGTATCAGACAAAGTTTTCTTTTTTTAAATATAGGGGTGCTACACTAAGTATACTGATTTTATTGAAGATATTGGTTCCATAATGATGATAATCATAGGTACTATCATGTAATTCCAACATAACTGTGAGGTTCTCTCCTCTTACAATGCATCTAAGGATAAATCCATCAAAGACTCTCTTATAAATGCCTTTCCTAGAATTAAAGATATCAAAAATGATGAAATTTTCTACCCACAATCAGATTTATTTATCATCTTAATCTGATGGTTGTATACCATTTGTGATATAGTTCATTATAGTTATATCTATCAAATTGTGGCATCATTTTTCATTGTTATCGGATCACCCTTGTCAAGGGTAGTGTTAATTTCATTGATCTCCACTATATTAAGGTTGATGAATTGTGATACCACCATACAGTGCATGATAAAAATGATTATTTCCACATGGTATAGATCTACCATGGTTTTTATTATTTTATAAAATTCATCAACTGGTCATTTTTGAATACGTAACGTGATATAGTTTGGTCTTAGAGTAGAATTCAGCCATCAACACTTATACATAATCAATAAGGGGGTAAATTCTTATTTTTAACGATATATTCACCATTGATCTACTTAATTTCCACCTCTATATAAAACTTTATGTTCAAATAGTTCATCGATATCTATAGTTATAGTTCCAAACCTATTATAAGGACTTGGTATTCTACTTTATTTTTAGAGAAAGTTCTCAATGGGAGGAATGAATATAGAAGAATTTATTTTGTTGGAGAGATGTGTCCAATCCTTAGGAAAACCCTATTGAGATTCAGATTTCCAATTATCATTCTTATCCATATTTTGGAGGCATTGTTAATATACATCTCCCATATTTGGTAATTTTCATGGATAGATAAAACATCTTCATTGAGATGATATGTATTCACCTGAAAAGTTTCTATGGTAAGGTTCACTATGAGGAAATATACTAGAACCTACCTTTAAACTACCTTCTATGAAAAGAAATTTTTCTCAAACCATTTCAGAATAACCACCCATCATAATAGATTCTTGATTGACGTTTATTATATAAGGCCTCGGCCTTAAACATTATATAATCTTGAGTTATTTCAATAATACACGTTGAGGATCTTTTGAGGTTTAGAGTTTTAGAGAATTAGGTCATAAATCATGCATTACATTCCACATTTAAACAAAGTGGTTTCAGAAAAGATAGTACCCATTTTTTCCATCAAAAGAAACATATTTAAAATAAAACATGGATTCTTTCTTGACACTTCCTTGACATTATCATCACATCATGTACCTTTCCCTTGACCTGTGAAAAACATTTCAAAAACTTGGGATGAGCATAAAAAACTTAGTAAGGGATATAAAAGTACAAAATGAAAACATTAGTCCATGTATGAAATCATACTTTACTCATAAAACATAAGCATTTTAACATACCTCATCAAATCATGAATAAATCATAGAAATCATAAGACATAAAGGTAACTTGGGGCATTCATAACATTCTTACGTAGGGAGTAACCCTCGTGGTTACGTTTGGAATACCCATCACAGTATATTCCCTAAATCTCTTCAGAGAAACCTTAACGTTTAACCCCTTCGCGTTACCCAAAGCATTGGAGAGCTATATCAGGCTCACCCGCCCTTAGTTTATCATGGAACCACCCGTCTTCATAACAATGCCCAAGAACCATAACATAATCGTATCACATAAAACATGTATAAAGGAAACATAACATTTCCACATTTCAATCACAAGATATCAATACAACACATTGATATAATAAAAACATTATGAAAACCATTTTCAATTCCAAAATAAAAGAAAATTATTACATGGTATTTATTTTTCATTTTAAGAAAAAGTTAGGTTATGGCTTGTAGAGGAATCCGAAACTCAAATAATGGTCACGGCGGCAGAGAAGTTGTTGTTGCCGCATACATACGAAAAAAAAATCCTTTTGTCATTTAGTAAAATTCTTCTTATAAAAAAATCCTTTTGAATATGCGTAAAAGTCAAAGGGGTTTATACACCCTATAAAATAAAGTTGTGTATAAAACAAAATATGCCTCAATGAAAGGAGATTGAGACAAAGTCTCTTACCTCATGTCTGACATGACCCGATTTCTCTTTAATCTCATGAATAATAAACTTGAGTTAATTTATAATTGCTTAAGAACCTTTTTCAAGTTCATTATTCCTTTCATATCACTTATTACCATGTCATGAACACTATGTAATTATTTAAGTTAATAACGGTCGTTTTAACGATCATTGGTACTTGAGACAAAAATAAACTCTTTATAATTACAATTTTTTCATGTATCCATTATATACAGAGTCATATTCATTATGTATATATCATATATATCATATATATCCATTATATACATGCATTTATAATATTACATAACATTTAGAGGTAAGAAATGAAATGCACCGTTCATGGAGACGGTAAGCCGTACGTACGCATGAACGCTACTTTCATTTATATTTCATATTTTATGGAATGGAATCATAATGACATAAAGGTATATTATAATTCCAGTATAATTTCATATATAATATCATTAACTCCATCCTTTATACGTCTCACATATGTCATTAATGAATCAAATCACTTTGAGGGGCGGTAGTCCGCACTTCCTAAAATGAAGATATTGCGTTTACCCATAATGGAAGCCATAAAGGTATGCCACAAATGAAAAATACAGAAGCTTAAGGAAAACATAAACATATTATATATCATATATAAATATATTGTCATCTTAATGGCCACCTTTGAAGGTGTTAGAAGAATATTGAACAATCATCGTTTCGTGAGGCAGAAATTCACCATCCTCGGAAACAGTATGCTCTTTAAGCATTAGATGAAAGTGTGTGTAAGTTTAGCTCAAATAATTCTCATAAAAACATCCGAGTATATTTAAGATATTGTTATTGTTACAAAATAAAGGAATAAAAAGAGTTTAGGGGGTTGGAGAAGCAAAATAAAACATAAGAACACAAGAGAAGGCAATACCTTTAAAACGGGTAACTCTTTTTGATTTGAGCTCAAAGGCTTCCTTGGAAAGACTTGTGCCCAAACTGAGGCTTTTAGGAGTAAGAGAGGGATGTGGAGAGACCAAATGGGTAGGGTTTGGCCGAGCCAAAGGCTTGAGAAGTGTGGGTAAGGTGGTAGAGGTGGGGGCCTTTTATAATAGGAGAGGAGGGGCACTATTGGAAAGTTATAAAAGGTTACTTTATTATAAAATTCTTTTCGGATTTTAAAGGTCCCAAAATTATATATTTATAGGATAAGGTGATAATAGTTCTAAATCCACCCATCCAATAGGTTTTTTACAAGTGTAGGTCTTATATTTGACATTATCTTTTCATTTTATTTAAATCATTATATAATGAGGTAATTGTTGCATCATCATGGTGTCATAAATAATTTAATTTATTTAATGTCTAAAAATTATAAAAAAAAACTATAATTATGTAATAAATCCTTTTATCTTTCTAATGAATATTTATAGTCAAAATTATGACTTGTATAGCCCTATTTAAAAAAAAATTAGTAAAACAACACATGTTTGTGACATTTTTATTTTAACATTAAATAAAAAGTTATTAATGTCATTTTCCTACCAAAGTGGCTCCATGGGGTCCCCAAGTTGACCCATGGATTTTCTTGGTCGGCCATGACACATCCAATAATGGTAGGACATGTGTCAAGGTCATTTCATATTATTAAAACATTATTTTTACCTTAAATTACACTAATTACCTCTAATCGCGATTAAAAACTTACAAGTTACTATTCACCAAAAAATTATTTTAAAACCATTGAACCAAGTTTTACTTCTTAATGACAACCATGAATGTCAGATTTTTTAAATTCAAAACACAGAGGTGGTAAATTTTCATTTAAACGAAAAATCAGTTTTTTTAAGTACCACTTAGGGGTTTCACTATTCATCAAAAATTGAAGTTTTTCAGAAAAATACAAAAACTTCACCCTAAGATATATTTGATATTCTTAATTCAAAAATGATGTCTATTTTACAAAATTCAAAACATATAAGTTACATTAATTAATTTAATAATTAATTCTGGTTGTCAGAACAAATAGCGTGTTTTTATGAAACAATATATATCATAAGATTGGCACTAGTTTAAGTCCAATTTGAAATTAATTCCAATGACCACTATTGGATTAAATGGTAAAAATATATTCTAATTTCACTTTAAAACCAATTCAAAAGATAATATAATAATATAAATAAATTATATTAAAAAGAGGTTTTGAATTAAAATACAACATTTTTAACTATTCATTAATAAAAATAAACTTTATGAGAAAAATACCAAAAAATTACACAATGTAAATTTTGATGTCCCGATTCTAAAGAAGAATTTTATTTTTTCAAAAATAATTTATAAGAGTGAAAAAAACTATATTTAAAGAGGGTTCTCCATCAAAATGCGATAAGTGGACCTTTAGTGTAAATTAGAGTATATATGCCTAAAATTGAATTCTTTTCGTATTTTAAGCCTTTATCCGTTATTGGATAAATGTAAAAACATTTAACAAACATATATAATCATATTTTAGTTATTTATATTCATTCCCACCAATACAACGGCTACGTGTTAACTACCATTTAAAATAATATTATTTTATTACTAGTGTGCAACGTAAGATTTCAAAGAAACACTTTGTTGCGTATCGAGTACGCTATCGAACATAGCAACCCATTTAAAGTAAAATTACTATTTAATTTGTTAATATTAATAAGTATGAAAATGTATTATTCTTTATTTACCTGTGATGTTACATCCTTCCCCCCTTTTGATAATTGCGTCCTCACAATTTTATTCACTTATCAAAATAAGTGGGGGTATTTATCCCTCATAGAATTTTTAGATTCCCACATTGCCTCTTCAACCATATGGTTTTTCCACAAAACCATTACCTAATTAATTACCTTATTCCGCAACACTTGCTCTCTATGGTCAAAAATCTGGACTGGTTGTTCTTCATAATAGAGATTCTCTTCCAACTGAACTACCTCTGGGCCCAAAACATGAGATGGATCTAGCATATACTTTATCAACATCGAAACATGAAAAACATTGTGTACCTGAGATAAACTCGGAGGTAAAGCCACTCAGTAAGCAACTGATCCAACTTTTTCCAGAATTTCATATGGTTAAATGACCCTTGGACTCATCTTTCCTTTCTTACCAAATTGCATCACACTTTTCCACAGTGAAACTTTGAGAAAAACATGATCACCTACCTCGAAAGATAGATCCTTCCTCCAGTAATCTGCATAACTCTTCTTCCTGCTCTGAGCTATTCTCATGTGTTTCTGAATCAACTGAACTTTTTCTGCCATCTCTTCTACCAATTCTGGTCCCATCAGCTTCCTTTCACCCACTTCATCCCAAAAAGCTGTAGTTCGACACCGGTTCCCATATAATGCCTCAAACGGTGCCATCTGTATACTTGAATTAAAACTATTATTATATGAAAATTCAACCGAAGAATGATTTTGGTCCCAACTTCCCTGATAATCCATCGAACAAGCACGTAGCATATCCTCCAAAGTCTGAATTGTTCATTCTGATTGCCCATCTGATTGAGGATGAAAAGCTGTACTAAAATTTAATTCAGTACCCAATGACTTCTGAAGGCCTTTCCAAAAGTTAGAAGTAATCCTGAGATTATGATCAGATATAATGGATAGGAGAACTCCATGCAACCTGACTGTCTCTTTAAGATAAAATTGAGAAAGTTGATCTAGAGAGAAAGTATCTCGAATAGGAAGGAAATGAGCAGATTTAGTCAAGCGATCAACAATAACCCAGATTGCATTATTACCTCGAGATGTCTTCGGTAATCCCACAACAAATTCCATGGATATATTTTCCCATTTCCACTCTGGTACTGGTAAAGGCTGAAGCATCCCTTTTGGTAACTGCCACTCCACTTTAACCTGCTGACAAGTCAAACACTTCACAGTAAAATCAACAATATCTCTTTTCATTCCATCCCACCAGTAGTACTTCCAAAGATCTCTATACATCTTAGTACTGCCTAAATGAACTGAAAATGGAGAACTATGAGCTTCACATAAAAACTTTCTCTTCAACTGTGAATCACACAACACACACAATCTCCTCCCAAATCTCAAAACACAATCATTATCAATGTTGAATTTAGGCAACTTACCCTTCTGAACCAGCTCTACCTTTTTCTGCAACTTGCTGTCTTGCTTCTGTGCTTGCTTAATTCTGTCTGATAGAGAAGATTACACTGATTCCTGAAACAAAACAGAAGAACATCCTACACCAACAAATTATATTCCAAAGTTCATTAAATCCTTAACCAAAGGATCATGTTCCAAACGCAACATTGTTAATTAAGCATTACTTTTTCGACTCAAAGAATCAGCAACTTTATTTGCTTTTCCCGGATGGTAATGAATTGTAAAATCATAATCCTTGATTAATTCTAGCCATCTCCTCTGTCTCATGCTCAATTATTTCTAAGTGAATATATACTTTAAACTTTTGTAATCAGTATATATTTCACACTTTACTCCATACAAATGATGCCTCCAAATTTTTAAAGAGAAAACAACAGCAGCTAATTCCAAATCATGTGTAGGGTAATTTACCTCATTAGTTTTCAACTGACGTGAAGCATATGCAATTACCTGATCATTCTGCATAAGAAAACAGCCAATTCCCTTCAACAAAGCATCATTGTATATAACAAACTCACCATTCCTGGAAGGAAGTGCCAAAACTAGAGCATTCACCAATCTTCTTTTCAACTCCTGAAAACAATCATCACATTCTTTTTTCTAGATAAACTTAACACCCTTCCGAGTTATCTTAGTCATTGGACTAGATAACCCTGAAAACTTTTCAACAAACCTTCAGTAGTAACCTGCCAAACCAAAAAAACTATAGGTCTTGGTTACATTTGTGGGTCTTTTCCATTCTTCAACAACTTTTTTTTGCAGGATCCACAGTTATTCCATCTTTAGAAACAATATGACCAAGGAAATAAATTTGTTGCAACCAAAACTCACACTTGCGGAATTTCCCATACAATTTATTTTCTTTTAAGGTTTGAAAAAAACCCTTAAATGTCTTTCATTCTCCTCTTTACTTTTAGAAAACACCAAAATATCATCAATGAAAACAACCACAAACTTATCAAAGAACTCATGGAAAATTATATTCATAAGGTCCATGAATACAGTAGGTGCATTGGTTAGCCCAAAAGGCATTACTACAAATTCATAATGGCCATATCTTGTATGAAATACGGTCTTCGGAATATCTTCTTCCTTTACATTCAACTGATGGTACCCCGATCTCAGGTCAATCTTTGAAAAAAACTGAACTCCCTGGAGCTGATCAAACAAATCATCGATATGATGCAAAGGATATCTGTTCTTAACAGGGATGTTATTCAAGGCTCTATAATCAATGAAAAGTCTCATTGAACCATATTTCTTTTTAACAAATAAAACAGGACCACCCCATGGTGATGTGCTAGGTCGAATGAAACCTTTATATAATAAATATTGCAATTTCTCCTTCAACTCTAAAAGTTCAGTTTGAGCCATTCGATAAGGGGGTTTTGAAATTGGCTTAGCATCAGGAACTAAGTCAACAGTAAATTCAACTTCCTGATCTGGTATTATTCCAGGAAACTCATCAGGAAAAACATTAGGATACTCATTTACCACTAGCACATCATTAATCGGAATAGTTCCCTTGTTTTCAATGATATGTGCAAGGTAACATTCATTTCCATATTTTACAAGTTTCTCGGCCTCTTGATATGTTATCAACAGTAAGGGTTCATTCTTGTACACAAACTGAAATTCTTTCTGAAAAGAAACTTCTTTAGCTCTACAGTCAATATTATCATGGTAAATAGATATCCAATCCATACCCAGGATAACATCAAACTCTACTAGAGGTAAAAAAATAAGGTTTGCAAGTAGGTTCTTTCCACGAATAAGGATAGGAAGATTATTATAAATTCTTTTTTCCTCAACATTTCCCCCCAGGTGTTTTTACCACAAGTTCAGGAGTCATTTCTTGAGATGGTATTCCAATTTTACTAGAAATGTTTTCAGAGACGAAAGAATTGTAGACCCCGAATCAAACAACACACTGGAATAATCTGAAAAACAAACAAAGTACCTGATACAACTTCATTTTATGGCCCGATATCTACTGAAGTAGTTGCAAAGGATTTCACCACCCCTTTCTGCTTGTATTCTAACTTCTTCCCATCACTCAAGCTCTTTGTCAGACACTCGTTTGCATAGTGACCCATCTCATTGCACTGAAAACATTTCACTAACTATAAATCAACTTTGGACTTACCATCCCCTTGATCTTTTTCAGTGCAATCACGAGCCTTATGTCCCATCTTACTACATCGGTAGAACTTTCCAGAATTCAGAATACATTCCCCAGCATTCCTTTTACCACATTTATCACAAACTGGATACTTATTTTTCTTACCATCATACCTTTTTGAAGAATTCTTTCCCTTCTCCTGCCACCTCGGTCTCTTCTTCTGCTGGTTGTTATAAAACACTTGATCATCGGAAAACTCCATTTCCACCTTCTCAGCACATCAAAAAGTATTTTCATAACTTTTGAACTCACGAGAAGCTAAATCCCTTCTATATTTTGGCTTTAATCTTGACTAAAAACGATTAATTTTACTATAAAGGTCTCGGATAAAATTTGGAGCATACCTTGCCAATCGAGTGAACCTTTCTTCATAGGCAGCCACTGAGTCTTCCTCTTGCCTCAATTCCAGGAATTGTTTTTCCATCCTAAGTCGAACAACCTTAGGAAAATACTTCTCAAGAAACATACCTTTGAATTCATCCCAGTCGAGAGAATCAATCTCATCAGTGTCCCTGATATTTTTAACCATCGACCACCACTGATCTGCTTCACCCTCCAAACGGTAAATAGCAAGACTAACCTTTTGATTTTCTGAACACCCCATGACATCGAAAATCTTCTCCAGTTAATTAATCCACCCTTTAGCTAGCACAGGGTCAGATGATCCTTTGAATGACGGGGGATGTTTCCTCATGAAATGTTCCACCACTGACATGTTCCTCTGCGTTTGATCTGGCTGATCTCGTGCACGGATACCGCCACCATTTATCGCTTGAGTCAACTACGCCATTACTGCAACAAACCTTTCAGTTCCAATTCCAACCATCTCAGAATGCTGATTCAGAAGGTTATTTCCTTCTGTATGCATTCCTTGCACTGCTTCCCTGTTTCCTCTGCAGAAAACCATTCTGAAAAAACATGTCTTAGATGAAGCAACATGGTAATCTTGAAATGATATATCATTTAAATTTGACCATTAAAAAATGGATAATCATTTAATATAATTCTAACTCCTAAAGTTATCTAAACTAACCTCTGATACCAACTGTAAGGCCCCGGCCCTAAACATTACTTAATCTTGAGTTATTTCAATAATACACGTTGAGGATCTTTTCAGGTTTCGAGTTTTAGATAATTAGATCATAAATCATGGATTACATTCCACAATTAAATAAATTGGTTACATAAAAGATAGTAATAATTTTTTCCATCAACGGAAACATATTTAAAATAAAACATGGATTCTTTCTTGACACTTCCTGGACACTATCATCACATCATGTACCTTTCCCTTGACATGTGAAAAACATTTCAAAAACTTGGGATGAGTATAAAAAGCTCAGTAAGGGATATAAAAGTACGAAATGAAAACATTAGTCCATGTATGAAATCATACTTTACTCATAAAACATAATCATTTTAACATACCTCATCAAATCATGAATAAATCATAGAAATCATAAGACATAAAGGTAACTTAGGGCATTCATAACATTCTTACGTAGGGAGTAACCATCATGGTTACGTTTGGAATACCCATCATAGTATATTCCCTAAATCTCTTCAGAGAAACCTTAACGTTTAACCCCTTCACGTTACCCAATGCATTGGAGAGCTATATCGGGCTCACCTGCCCTTAGTTTATCATAGAATCACTCGTCTTCATAACAATTCCCAAGAACCATAACATAATCGTATCACGTAAAACATGCATAAAGGAAACATAACATTTCCACATTTCAATCACAAGATATCAATACAACACATTGATATAATAAAAACATTATGAAAACCATTTTCAATACCAAAATAAAAGAAAAGTAATACATGGTATTAGTTTTTCATTTTAAAAAAAGGTTAGGTTATGGCTTGTAGAGGAAGTCGAAACTCAAATAATGGTCATGGCGGCGGAGAACTCGTTGTCGCCACATACATATGACAAAAAAACATTCCTTTTGTCGTTTAGTAAAACGCTTCGTATAAAAAAATTCATTTTGAGTAAGCGTAAAATTCAAAGGGGTTTATACACCGTATAAAAGAAATTTTTGTATAAAACAAAATATGCCTCAATGAAAGGAGATTGAGACGAAGTCCCTTACCTCGTGTCCGACGTGACTCGCTTGCTCTTTAATCTCCTGAATAATAAACTTGAGTTAATTTATACTTGCTTAAGAACCTTTTTCAAGTTAATTATTCCTTTTATATCACTTATTACCTTGTCATGAACACTGTAATTATTTAAGTTAATAACGGCCATTTTAACGATCATTGGTACTTGAGTCAAAAATAAACTATTTATAATTACAATTTTTTCATGTATCCATTATATCCAGAGTTATATTCACTATTTAGATATCATATATATCATATATATCTATTATATAAGTTCATTTATAATATTACATAACATTTAGAGGTGAGAAATGAAATGCACCGTTCATGGAGACGGTAAGCTGTACGTACGCATGAACGCTACTTTCATTTATATTTCGTATTTTATGGAATGGAATCATAATGAAATAAAGTTTAATTATAATTCCAGTATAATGTAATATATAATATCATTAACTTCATCCTTCATACGTCCCACATATGGAATTAACGAGTCAAATCACTTTGAGGGGGCGGTAGTCCGCACTTCCTAAAATGAAGATATCGTGTATACCCATAATGGAAGTCATAAAGGTATTACATAAATGAAAAATAAAGAATCTTAAGGAAAAATTAAACATATTATATATCATATATAAATATATTGTCATCTTAATGGCCACCTTTGAAGGTGTTAGAAGAATATTGAACAATCATCGTTTCGTGAGGCAGAAATTCGCCATCCACGGAAACAGTATGTTGTTTAACCATTAGATGAAGGTGTGTGTAAGTGTAGCTCTAATACTTCTCATAAAAACATCCTAGTATATTGAAGATACTGTTTTTGTTACAAAAAAAAGGAATAAAAAGATTTTAGGGGGTTGGAGAAGCAAAATAAAACATAAGAACACAAGAGAAGACACTACCTTTAAAACGGGTAACTCTTTTTGATTTGAGCTCAAGGCCTTCCTTGGAAAGACTTCTGCCCAAAGTGAGGATTATAGGAGTAAGATAGGGATGTGGAGAGAAAAAATGGGAAGGTTTTGGCTGAGCCAAAGTCTTGAGAAGTGTGGGTAAGGTGGTAGAGGTGTGGGCCTTTTATAATAGGAGAGGAGGGGCACTCTTGGAAAGTTATAAAAGGTTACTTTATTATAAAATGATTTTCAGATTTTAAAGGTCCCAAAATTATATATTTCGAGTATAAGGTGATAAGAGTTCTAAATCCACCCATCCAATAGGTTTTTGATAAGTTTAGGTCTTAGATTTTATATTATCATTTCATTTTATTTAAATCATTAAATAATGAGGTAATTGCTGCATCATCATGGTGTCATAAATAATTTAATTTATTTAATGTATAAAAATTATAAAAAAATATCATGATGTAGGAAATATTTTTATATTTCTAATAAATATTTATAGTCAAAATTATGAGTTGTATAACCCCATTTAAAATTTTTTTTAGTAAAACTACACATGTTTGTGACATTTTTATTTTAACATTAAATAAAAAGTTATTAATGGAATTTTCCTACCAAAGTGGCTCCATGGGGTCCCCAAGTTTACCCATGGATTGTCTTGGTCAGCCATGACACATCCAATAATGGTAGTACATGTGTCAATGTCATTTCATATTATTAAAACATTATTTTTACCTTAAATTACACTAACTACCTCTAATCGCGATTAAAAACTTAAAAGTTACTATTCAAAAAAAATTATTTTAATCCCATTGAACCACATTTTACTTCTTAATGAAAACCATGAGTGTCATAGTTTTGAAATTCAAAACACAGAGGTGGTAAAATTTCATTTAAACAAAAAATCAGTTTTTTTAAGTACCACTTAGTGGTTTCACTATTCATCAAAAATTGAAGTTTTTCAGAAAAATACCAAAACTTCACCCTAAGATATATTTGATATTCTGAATTCAAAACTGATGTCTATTTTAAAAAATTAAAAACATATAAGTTACATTAATTAATTTAATAATTAATTCCCACTGTCATAACAAATAGCGTGTTTTTATGAAACAATATATATATATCAAAAGATTGACACTAGTTTAAGTCCAATTTCAAAGTGAAATTAATTCCAACGACCACTATTGGATTAAATGGTAAAAATATCTTCTAGTTTCACTTTAAAACCAATTCAAAAGATAATATAATAATATAAATATATTATATTAAAAAGAGTTTTTGAATTAAAATACAACATTTTTCACTATTCATTAATAAAAATAAACTTTATCAGAAAAATACCAAAAATTTACACAAAGTAAATTTTGATGTCATGATTCTAAAGAGGAATTGTATTTGGTCCAAAAGAAAGTATAAGAGTGACCAAAACTATATTTAAAGAGGGTTCGCCAACAAAAGGCGATAAGTGGACCTTTAGTGAAAATTAGAGTATATATTCCTAAAATTGAATTATTTTCATATTTTAAGACTTTATCCATTAATGGATAAATGTAAAAACATTTAAAAAAATATATAATAATATTTTAGTTATTTATTTTAATTCCCACCAATACAACAGCTACGTGTTAACTACCATTTAAAATAATATTATTTTATTACTAGTGTGCAACGTAATATTTAAAAGAAACTCTTCGTTGCGTATCGAGTAGGCTATCGAAAATAGGAACCCCTTTAAAGTAAAATTAATATTTAATTAGTAAATATTAATAAGTATGAAAATGTATTATTCTTTATTTACTTGGGATGTTACATATTAACTGAGGATGTACATAATAAGATCAACATAAGGGATAAGGTGAAACTCATGATAATGAAAATAATGTCTCAAATTATTCACTAAAAATATCAATTCCAAAAATTTATTATTTATGTTTTAATTTCAATTATATGTATAAAGTATCATTATTCTAATGTGTTGGAGGCTATTTTCTATTCTTGCATCATTTTTTTGTGAAAGGAGTGCACTGAGCTATCACTCTAGGGTCTCCACATAAAGTATGAGTAGCTTACCTTAAACCTATAGCATCAAAACTGGTGGGGGTAGAAGATATTTTTTGATACAATAAAAAATTCTATAAATATTCATTCCATTTGTTGGTTACCCCCTTTTCATCAACCTTATAAATGGAAAAAAAAATTAATGAGTTTGTCTATGAAATTTCTGATATAAGTGACATATCCCTAGATTCCCAAAAAGTCCTTCAGGATTCAAGGAGGATAGATATCAATGATTTCCTTGGTAATATTGGGGAAAAATTAGATACCATGATATAATTACCTGAATCCAAGAAATTTATCTAATGTTACCCTAAAATCACACTTTATGGGATTCATCATTAAGCTATGTTGCTATAGTTTACTGAAATTAGTTTCACGATCACATATATGATCACATTATTGCTGAGACTTAACCATGAGATCTTCTATATATAATTTTAATGTTTTATACTAGAATAAATTAAATATATGTTGAATGTATCATTGATATACAACACCAGTGTTCTTTAATTAAAAATGGATTACTCATTAGAAATATTCCCCTTAGAGTACTCTATTGTAAATTACATCCTCAACATTAAGGGAAATTTGGATCTAGATATATCCTGAATTTCAATTTATAAAGGAGACAACCTGGGATCTATTGATCATATTGATTATTAATTTTATGATTGGGATTGGTGGATCATCTTTTATGGAGTTCCAGTTTAGATACTTTAAGTTGATATATACTCTAATTTTCCCATTATTCTTCTTGTTGGGGACAATATTAGTGTGACATTTTGGGTACTAAAAATCCTAGATGAATTTTTATTTTATAATTTTTTTAATTTGGATTCTACCTTAGTAACATGGGTCAAATTCATTTTACTCGTTGTCTATTTATAGTGATGATAGTTATCTGGAAAACCTGAGTGATGGGTTTCTAAAATGAAAACTAACCTGATAATTTCAGTATAGTTATATGTAAATACATATTGATGTTTTTTGATAAAGAAGATATATATCTCTCTAATTTTATTTGGGTTTTATGTTAGTACTAATCAATTTAGGATATAGATATTTCTATATACCCATATTAACTTCTTTCATCTCATCAACAACTGTGGAGACACCTTCCTCAAATAATGGAGGAGAATCTATGAGGTATTTTTCTTTTTCTTCATCTATTGAATTCCTATCATCAAAGGTATATTTTTTATAGGAATATTTTGATATATTATATGATTTTTAGAAACCTTTAAATCTAGTAGATTATATAAGGGAATATATATATATATTGGGATGATAACCCTTCTTTTAATTGATGGGATATTTTAGTGAAATAGATATCATGATGACAAGGGTGAAAATTCATAAACTTAATGCCTTTATTATTCTCCTGATATTCATATATAATTGTTAAAATATTCTTTATTATGTTTATCAAATATCAGTTAAACCTACATGACATTAAATAATCTCAAGTTCAATATTGGTACACATAGACTAGGTAGCTGTATTTTTTCCTTAGTGGTGGTTTCTCCCCAAGTATGTTATCCTAACTAGAATATGAAAGGAAAGTTATTTGATGATTCAGTTTATTAGACAATGGAACTTGAGTGACCTAATGACTTCTTAGATTGGGAGTTTTCACCTCAATCCAATTGATGGGAATCATGTACTCTTCACTGATTTCATTCAATAGAAAACATGTCTAACTTCTAGGTTACCTGGGGAACTTAGCTAGATTATTTTATATACCATAGGTTTTTAACCTCCACCCCCCCCCCCCATAGAACCTTGAATCTATATATTGTGTTTCATGTAACTCAAATGGGGAACTATCACCGTAAATTACTCTAACTTTTTCATTGATAGAGTACTTGAGGCACTGATAGTATGATGATGGAACTGTAACATAAATATGAAGCGATAACCATCCTACAAGAGCATTAAAATTCATATCTTGGTGAAATAAAATAAACTTTTATTTATAAATGATATATTCAAATTGGTCTCTATGTTTAATCCCCCAAAGTATCCTTTTTCACTCTTATCATACCCTTGGATGATATAGTTGAAAGGAGTCAAGTTAGCTTCACTGTAAACCAAATGTTAGAGGGTCATGGATGGTATGAGGTTTATCCCAGCATCATTATCAATTAGATATATATAAAAATAAATATCATCCATATTTATAGATATATACAAGCATCTAATGTTACTATATATGGAATCTTCCTGGTCTCGTTCTGTATGATTGTGTGGCATTTAATGGAACTGATCTCTTCACAATAAACCTCATCCACATAAAATTATTCATTGAACATTTGATAAATTAAAATTTAATCAATGAGTGACTCCTTTAGCTCCTTTGAAAGGTGAAGTTAATCCAGAATTTAGAGATTTTCTGAAATGATCTAAATTTATATCTAGATGTCATATTTCTATAACAAGGTCATAAAATTCTTATTATCACATTTCTCTCTAGCATGATATTTAGCTGCTGATGCTTCTTATTCTTAAAAGTCTTGTGATTGACTATAACATGAGGTTATTTTTATCATTTCCAGGTTTGGTTGAGATATCCTTCCCATAGGTATACAATGATGAGAAAATTTCATACCTTCCAGTCGTTCCTCTAGTATGATTGGAACCAAATGAGCCTTGTAACATTTAGTAATATATATCTATTCTTGATAAGATTTATGGAATGATCATATCTATTTTTTAGTTTCATTCATATCTTTAAAGGAAATTCTTCCTCATTTTTGCGGTCCATTATGACATCATATAACTCAAATTCCGTGACCTTTTTGACCTCCCCCTAATTATAGATAATGTATTAGTATTCATATAAATTATCCTCATCGGTTAAGGTTCCTACCAAATGGGAGACATTGACTAAGACACATTGTGACTTTTTATCTAATGATGGTTCTATTTTTAGGGGCCATTCCCATCCTCCCAATGATGGGAGAAATAAATACTAAAGAGTTTATAAAGGATTAGGAGTATAGAATAGTTCTTCTTCTTATTCCATGTTTTTCTTTCATCAATTATGTTGAACCATTTAATAATATAATGTTGGAGAAACCAAATAGGGTATAGAATAAAGAATTAAGGTCATAATTAGTTGATTTAGTTTCACCCTAAGTATTCCATACACCATATTGACTGATTTTACTTTTATAAAATCATGAAATTTTGTGAGACATTGTTTGAAACATTATATCATTCTTTTTTCACCTTATATGGGATGGAAGAGAAAAATATTACTTGTATTGGAGGCTTAATCAATTTCAGTTTCTCAAATTCAACCATATTATGAATTATTTATTTAAATAAAAAACATTCTTAGATATTTTTACCTAGAATATGATGGTAGGGTTAATAGTAAAGGAAGTTATGGAGACCAAATTCATTAGTTTTACTATATTTTGGAATATTGAGAAATCTATTTTATGAAGAGGAAATGAAATTTCCAAGAACTTGATCTCTTCAAATTGGATTAGGCTTATTGTTAAAGACTTTAAACATTGAGAGACTCGGTTATTTTTCCCCCTTCTTGTGAGGAAACTACTACTACTACTATTGAGGTTTAGGAGGATTCCCTACATTATATTGAGAATATTGAGGTATTAGAGCTGGTATTGGAACTTTTTTGAGTGTATCGACCACTATTTTTATTTTACCAACCCTTTTTCATTATATCAATGGTTTTGGATGATATTTATCCATTGATAATCATATAGAATCCTTTAAACATTTTGAAAATATTACAAAATTATAAAATAAAACAATATAGTTTGGTGGAATGAGTTGTATTTGATTCTCAACATGATTAGTTTCTATACAAATATGAAAAAAATACTCCCATCTATATTACATATTTAGGGAGGGATTCAGTCTCTTCTATCAATATTTCATGTTCGAGGAGTTATTCATGCTCTTCTATCTAGAGAGGAAATCCAAAACCCTCTAATTTTTATGATGCTTTAAATTTAAAAGGTTTAATATTATCATATTTATCATCATGGATCTGAATTGGTATAGTAATTGTCAATGTCAGGCCATATTTTTCATTTTAACATCAGACAACATCCTCCATTCATTTTGAAATAGGTGAAAACTATTGTAATATTTCATGACATTTGATTTAAATAAGTACTGTTTATAATTCATCATGGAGACTCTCTCTAAAAATATCAAGTATTTACTCTTTAAAAACAACATGTCCATTGAGTAATTTATGCCTTTTAATCTAGTGATGAAGTCTGAGAAAATATCATTTTTAAATTTCTTATAGTTTAAGAGATATAATATTGAAATCTTTCTTGATGTATAGCCTAACATGTAGAGGATATTTATTCCAACGTCTTCCTAATTCACAATAGACCTAGATAGTAATTTTATATACCATATAAATGTTGGTACCTCAAGAATTTACACAATGAGTTAAATATTTTCTAACTATTTTATTTTATCTTTCTTATCATGGGGCCATGTTGGGATACAAAGTGAATTAAGTGATGTTGTGGTATCATTTTCCATTGAAGGTAGAAAAAGTTTGTGTTTCAATGTTTAGTATAGTAGGAGTTACATTCATCCACTCATGCTAGGGATTCATCTATAATTGCACTGGTGTGCACCGTTACTCCATGGATTCCATTAAATAAGAAAGGGACTTAATACAGTTAACCAGTATTGGTGGAACTATTTTTTTATCTATCGTTTAAGAGGGTGTGGTGGGAGGATCCAAATATGGTTAGCTTGCATATTCTATCTATTCATATCCTTCTAGAGTTATCATGGTGTGTATTTCTTCGAATTATTGTGTTCATTGTCCCAATGTAAGAAACTTCTGATAATCATTGATCACTATAATTACATAAATAGTTTTTCTAGACCTAGAACTAGTTGGGTGGTCAGAATATTCTCATATGGGATGATTAGCTTCTTTATGTTGAAGGAAATTTTCTAGATTAGAAATAACATCCACTATATATAAGTTTTATTAAATAGGAATATTACCTTAGGTTAATTCTACATTGAATTACTTTAATCACTCCAACCTAGATTCATATTGAGCTAGTTTCTCATTGATAGATAAGGGTTTGGTCTCTTTAGGTTTTGGGTGTTATATAGACACACATTTTCCCTTTTCTTTGGTTGAAGCTTTTTGAGCAAGTGGTTGCTGAGAATTTAGAGGAACTCCAAAATTTTGAGTTTTCCTCTAATATTGGTATGCACACCTCCTTCAAATAATTTAGTTTAGACCATGTTTTGAATACATGTTTCATCAGTATTGTCCATCATTTTAACACCAAGTTTCATTCTATTTATAAGATTTATGTCAATGAAATTCATGGATGTGAAGTACACCACTAGAATAATATCCTCATCCACCTTAGATTAATGAGGGGATCTGTCACTATTTGAATACTCACCAAGATACAAGGTGTGATCCCTCATGATATTTATCTCATTAGTTGAATTTTTCATCTTACAACCCTTATGATTATTTGTCATTCCCCCATGATGTTCCCAAGAAATTATCTTTTAGAGTGTTATATTGAGTAAATCTCCAGTGAATTTCACTAAACATGCACCTAATAATGAATTTGGATCATGTAGTGGGAGAAAATGTGAGGTTTATTCCTATTAATTAGACCCCAATCTAGAGAACATATACTTATTTATAATAGGTTTGGGTAATAATGTACTCATACCCATGGGTTTCGGTTGAATTGGATCTACCAGAAACACATACTAGTGTTATTATGGATTTAATTATGCCATGGGAGTGGTTCGGGTAAAAATTCCCAAAGCTTTATGGGTTGGTGATACTCTTTTATTATTGTTAAGGAAGCTACTACCATGGATTCCCTTGATTTTAGTTCCTCTATTTAGACTTGGTATGGGTTCATTGCTTTTGTAGTGAGATATTTTCTTACTGTAGATGGCTACTTGATGGTTATAGGATTGTTTTTCCACAAATGGGATGCATATTTAACCTTATTGGAGGCTTTTTGAGAGATACTATCAATGGTATAATCTCATCGGGTATATCATTTTAACACTTTGTAGATAGTAGTATTTCATTAGATAGACCTATTTGAATATGTATAACCTAGTCCCTAGAATTGACCTAAGGTGATGGAATTTCAATCTACCTTTCTTGGTGGACTATTTTGGCCACTAAGCATAGAAAACTAAAGTGCTCCATTTTTTTCTAACCCTATGATGTGCACGTTATTCAGGGAATTAGTGATTATCTAGTGGATTTCCTTCATGTTTTTAATGAATTCCATTTAGTGTGAATCATTAAATATGTCTACATAAGGGTTTCAATACACTAATAAGGAATTAAAATCAATTGAATAGAATAGTTGGTTTATCACCATGATGTTATTTTCATAATATATGTAATATGTATGGATTTCACCTAACATAGACGAAATTTTACCACAAATTATTGAATATATAAGGTATAAAATCATCTTTTAATGACTTTATAATGTTATACTATAGAGTGTTCATTGGTTTGAAAATTACTAGTATATTTCCCTTAGATATAACCTTTCATATGATCATGGAATTATAATTATCATCGTAAAGGGATTCCTTAATTTGGTTTATCCATGAAGTTTATTTCCCTGCCATTTTATCAAGGGGTGTTAAGTCATTTGGGACATAAATAGTTTCATTAAAGGGAAATAAATATGATGTAGGTGAAAATAATGACTAAGTCCTTAAAATATCATTTAGTTAGGATGACATTTCTCTAATTAGTGATGAGGTGCTTCATGTAGTTAGAAAAAACAGTGCTCAATTTTCTCTTGATATGATGGAAATCATATTACAATTTTTACAAGGGGAGGACCTTCATTCCAAAATGAGATTTCATTATAGGGATAACCTTCAAAATGAGCACCATGGGGAGGACCTTTATAATTTATTACATGGATTCCATAGGGAGTAATTCTTAGTTTACCAGTGTAAGATTAAACTTTTTCTATGAGGTATAGATCCTTTGAATTAATGTTTAAATATCTTGGATTATCTATATAAATATTCTTAATTGTTTAAAAAAGTGTTCAAGTGTGTCTTGGGCCTATTTGGAGCCTGATTCTCTAGTTTTTAGAGAAAAGTGGAGGTGCATGGTTTTCCAAAATGTTCCCCCTATGTCACATGGTCATGCGAACTACTATAGAGTATGTAGATGGGGCTGCATGGGTCATGCCTGATTTTCCAAAACTATTTGATACAACCTTTCAAGGGGTCTTTCCCTGGGTAGTGGTTGGTGCATGGTTGGCACACGGTTTGGCCAACCACATGGTCAAACCATGCACCCATTAAAATTTGGGTAAATTGTTGTTTCCTTTTACTTACTTTAATCTAATTTTCCTCTATTCTCTCTTCACTTTTCATGCACAACACCCCTCCTCCTCCACTTGAGCTCCTCCCTCCATCAAATATAGTATTTGAGATAGGTTCTTAATCCATATATGTAAATGATCATCATATGTCATGTTTTATATTCATCGGTAATACTTTTAATACTCTCCTTTACCTTCTTCGTTTATCTCACCATATGTAATGAAAAATCTATGCAACCTAATATTCCCTATTCTTATGGAATTTTTCTATTTCTATAAATTTTTCCATCCTAACACAAATTTTAAGCTTATACTGGATGAGGGATCATCTACAACAATAAGTTTGGTGGACTATAATTTTCTCTAAAGTCTCATTGATTATATTTTTCACTATCCTGTTCCATGCCAGTTTTACCTAGGAGTTTCCCCTAATGTGAATCTGCCTAAAATTAGTTTCCTAATTTGAAATATAAATACCCTAATAGACCCCATACAATCGTTGGAGGAAAATGGTCTCAATTTGAGCCACCCCTTGGGTGTTCCATTTATATTCTTATATGACCTTTTCCTAGTATTAACTAGAACACCCTTAGGTGTGTTTGGTTTGACATCCAAAATGGGATTAAATTATATTAAATAGATGAACCATTTCATTTTAATAGATAAATAATGTTTCACCTAGCACTTATTAATTTTTAATAATATTTTAAATTCTATGACACATCCTATGATCATTTATCAATTATAAATGAAAATTATCTAACTTAAATTAAATGGAAATATTAAAATGGTATGGTTTTTACATGGTCATTGGATGTTAATTAAATTGAAGTCTTCTATTGTTTTTATGGACCTTTTTAATATTAGAGGTTTGGTTAGACTTTAGGTGAACTTGGATTCTTAAGGGAATTCTATGAGTACACAAAGAAAGTTACCCGTATTCATTAAGTCATTTTACAATGGAGATACAAACCTTATAATTCACTCTTTTTCTTATTAGTATATGAATACTCATCATAGTACCAAAAATTCACTCTATTTGTATCTAGAAATTAGAATGATTTGGATTATATTCTTATATTTAGATTGATGTCCTCATACATGTGATTCCTTGTATTATAACATTTTTCTCCAGTCATGCTTAGCCTGGTATTTTCTATGGAAATGTTCCATGGACGCAGTTTGACACTTTTCCAGTGGAATGTTGAAGGTGTACCCTTTGATAAAACTTAGACCCATATATCTAGGTCACATGGTTTATTGTTGTTGTAAATCTAAAACTTATAAGTTCTAGGATACCTTTATATCAACTTAGTTCTAATTTATTTATTTATTCTACTTGGACACCTTTGTTAAATATAAATTATACCCTAACCACATACAGTTCGTCTATTCAGACACATTCATCTTAGGCCGAATCATGTATAATCTCTTGGGAATCCCATGGGGAGTCCAAGACCAAAATTTTTAGTATTTATAAATTTATTTCCACTGCTTGTTCATATACATGAACATTTTTACATTAGAATTCCTATATAGGACTTGTACTGACATAGTTGGAGGTGGACTACAAAGTATATATCACACCCTGTTCAGGCCATTTATTAGTACCCAGATACACTTTATGAATGCAGGTACGGACTAGGGAAAGCGACTAGATGTGAATTCTTTATTTATATTCTAGGATGAAGTATTTGATCATAGGATCGAGCTAGCACTCATAATGTTATTTTTTCTATTTTGGATCTTTATTTGTATTTTTATAGAGAATGTTCTGTGTATGATTGCTAAATGATTTTCTAATGTATCCCCCATTATTATTTAGCATCAACATCATGACATGATCATCATTTTGTAAATGATACTGGATTTTTTTTGATTAATTATTTTGGTATGTTTTACATATTACATTTTTTTACAATTATATAAATTAATCTTCTTCTAATTTACATATTATCTTTTATTGTGTTAACCTCTGATCATGAGGGTATAGTCTCCCCATTATACCATCATAGACCCTTGCTTTTTCAGCCTCTGGAATATGGGTAGGTATGATTGAGGCCATGTGGCCAACAGGGTTTGGTTACTTATGAGTGAACCAGGTTCTGGATGTCACAGCCAACAATTGATGGGTTTGTGAGGGGATAAACTTCATGCATATTGATCTCCATGCTATAGGGAGGACCTCTTCAGCTTATTCCATGTGAAGGAACTCCATGATTGATCTTCATGTCACTATGAGGGGGAACTCTATGTTGGGTACATTAGGGAGGAACTCAAGAGTTGTTGATCACTATACCATGGGGAAGTCCTTTATTACAATAGTTTCTCTCTCATATTCCTAGGGAGTTGGTAAATTATTGGTCCATTATCAAAATATATTGAAGGGACTTAAGAATATCAGTGATTTTTTAGGTATAAATAAGATATTTCTCCTTGGTTATATGATATGATTGTTGAGACCTTATATATCTTCATCACAAGGTGATCAGGGTCAGAACCTTAATCATGATCTGATTTTCATAGTACGATAAGTAACCTTTGTGCATAATAACCCTCCATGGAGACCCCATAACTATCATCAAAATATGTTGTGGACTTTCTTGGATGGTTTCTAGAATATATCAACATTCCTTTTAATATTTCTTTGGAATGAGGAGATAGTACTAACTTTAATATTTAGTCACTGTTAGAGTACAATGATAAGTTTCTAGGGTGTGCGAAAGAATATGGACCTTTCCCTTGATGAGGACCATAGGGATATGTTGATCGGATATATACACATGGGAATGGATATATGTCTGACCTTGTTTTGTTTCCATTACATGTTTTCAATCTTATATGGGTGGGATAGGGATATGAGCCTACCTTTAAGTGACTGTGGATATATTCTAGAAAAATCATAGAGGAATTTTAACTTGAGCCCACCCCTAGTCTTCATTATTTATCGAGATATACCAATGATCCTCTATAATGGGAATGGGGATATTTCCTCAATCTGGAGTATCCATTGGGATATGCTGAAATGATACTTTGATGATAAAAGTAATAATATTATTTTACCTACTGGTGGTTGTGGGAATATGTTGATGGGTGTCATAAATTGATACCAATATCTACTGGTAGGATTATAAGGTTGGAACTAGGATATGATCCGACTCTTCAATTTCTTATAGAATATAATGATGAGATTCATATATGGGAGAATGGGTATGGTATTGATCCCTAGCTACATTTATGATATGGTGGGATTCTCTTTCTAATGATGCCAAAATATATTGGTGATATTTTTTTTGTGTGATAAGGTTTATGGGCATCTTCATCCATCATATCAAGGATTTGTTAATGGAATTATTCAATAGGAATAGGAATATATATTTTCCAAAAATTTATATGGTTATTAAATTCAGTAAAACGTCCTTCTAGGTGACCTATTTTGGATTACTATGTTTGGGATCTCTTGGGTGTCTTCTATAGTATATTCCTGAGCAGCTGGGGTCATATGGTGTTGGTGGAAATTAAGTATAATTGAAGGATCAATCCATGGTAGCTCTTGAATAGTATTATACATACTGATAGGATCATCTACCTCCCTAAGGTAAGGGAGATTAGTATTTTTATACTCTATGTAGATACTCTTAAATAGGTTTGACGTAGATACCGGTGATACTAATTTTTCACAGTCCGACATTGGTGGGATAGTACATGGTGTTTCATTACCTATAAGATTTCCTAGGATTTCACCAAGGTTAATATAGATTCATTGAGGCAATAATACCACACTAGGGTGTTTACCACCAGATGATGATAATTTTCGGTTATTTATAGTGTTATTCTAATTCATGGAGGAACTGAATTCATTCTAGAAGAGGTATATGTTGAGAACCTTTGGTAGCAAGTAGTAATGTATTGGGGAGCTTCGTGATGACTAATAATTTGTATCAATAGTCCTACATGAGATGAGTTGTGGATTTATGGTACCATTTGTATTGAATGGATATCTATAGGGATTCCTAAAAGTATTATTATGATCAAAAACCACTAATAAGGAACTCGTCAATGTATCATATCAAGTAAGATCATGGAGAATTGATCAATTTCATTGGTAAAAGATTCACAACAGGTTCATCATTTTTTTCCCAACATGTGATATGCCCTTATTAGGTTTTAGTTAAAAGTGGACATGCTTTCTTATGGTAGGCAGTTATAGGGACTACAACTATAACACTTAGGTTGGACAGTGGTTTAGTGGATGGAAAGTTAACCCCATATAACCCTTTTAGGGGGAATTATTTCCTACTATGTGACTCTCTTATAGATTTAATAGATGGTCATGAATCATTTTCAAATCCCGGTATAGGACGGGTTACCACTATACTAGTGATCTATTGTTTACATGAATCAATGTGAATATTTTTATTTATCATAGGTTCTCTATGATTATTTTATCTGGTAATTATATTATGGTTTAAAGTAGTATATTTGGGAACTTTAAAGTTTATCTACATCTAAGAAGGTGGTGTGTTTTGTGGAGTTGGGATCAGGCTCATGAAAGTGGATTACAACATATCTATATGAAGGATATCAAAATCCACATATTTTTGTGGTGGGGTATTGTCTTCGAACCTCAAAGAGGTGTCATGCATATCCTATTTAATAGGAATCAAATCCCATATTGTTCAGATTTCATAGTTTAGGGTCATTTGACACAACTAATCCATGTAATTTAATTTTATATGGTAAGACTATGTGTTATAAAGTTTACTTTCATATAGATATAATTATAGATGAAGTAAAACCTATAATGGTTGGGGTGGGACTTCCACATGAGAATCCTTCTCTAATTTATCCAGTTTATTAGAAAATAAACATGAAGGGTATGATGAATCATACATAATATAGACCATTTAGAAATGGTAAGTTATAGGGAATATGACCCATTGAGATAGGTTTCATGGGGGGATATGGCCCCCTAAGGAAGATTTAGGGTGCACACATGGGCAATCTATATGGGGTTGGATCACTAATGAATCATCAAAATGAGAATAGTAATGAGGGAATGATTGGGGACTACATCTAAGGAGGAGGCCCATATATGAATCTACATTGATTGATGGTTAAAAACTAAATAATAACTATATATTTTCAGTATATGGTCCCATGAAGAAGATTTTGGGGCTTACACTAGATTGGAGGCTCGGTTCCTGCTAAGTATCAAGAAGTATACATGTGTTTAGTATGCATATTCTTCCTAGAGATGTATGATATAGTAAACAAGTTAGGCGAGGAAAGAATTTTCAAGGTTTAACCCTAGTAGGTGGCCATGGTCATATCCCAAAATAACTAAGTGTCCCAAAGGGTGACCAACTCGAAATTTTGGAACTCAGGATGAGCATGTGGATCCAAGAGGGGTTTCACTGGTATCCCCATGATAGGAGACCGTTTTATTAAGGGATTACATGATCATGAATACCCAAAGGGTCCTGTTTATTAAGTAAAATTTCTCAATAGAGGAACATTATCAAAGAAATTCAGGATTGATGGGGTTCATGTTTATGTTCAAAATAATTTAACCATATAATTCCAGTGGTTTTGGAGGAATCCTTGATGGAATGACCTTTTTTATGTTTTGAACTTAGAAAAAGGAATGCATTCAGTTCATTTGATTTGATTCAACATATATAGATAGCTTGAGTAAAGGAATGAGTGAAGAATGTTCTCAGTTTCCTATAATTGGTTTTCTTCATTAAGTGACTAGAAATGGGTCACACACTTCATAGTTAATTAATACTTGGAATAGTATAATGAGAACCTTAGTAGGCCCCCATTTCACATAGGAGTAATGTGTTATAAAAATGGTGAATATCCTATATATGGATTGCCTTAAAATCCAAATGTGAAGGTTTCTATGTAATAGGCCTTCGTGGAATATTGTTTATGGGGAATACCTCATGAAGGATTCATGAAAATGAGTCTTATGGATAAACCTTAATAAAGGAGGCTCACCAATGAATCATTGTAAATGAGAATCCCAAATTATTTCCACTTTATTCTATTTTTGGGTCATTAGATCAAGAATTGCCTACTATATTTCTTTTTGAATGAACAAATAACATAATTTAAGACACATTCTATTCCTAAAGAGTAAATTTCTCTCTAAAATGTGGGTAAAATCTAATGTAATACCCTGAATTTATTGGAAAAATCCTCTTGAAATATAAGGTCCCATGGTAAACATGTGTTTTCAAAACATTATATGCCCATGTAGAAATCATGTTTCATGGATGAAAATAAATTTTAGTCTATGGAATGGTCATGTGAGTGTGAAGGGTTGTGTTCTCCCCCCATATATGGACCATAATCCATGAAATAATTGTTATTTTCAAACAATCCTATGTGATAAAATTTATTCTATACATTTTTTCCTCCTATATTTTTGAACTTATATCTTTCTAAAAATTGATCATTCGAATTTTGTGGGAATCAAAAACATCTTTGACTAAGATGGTCAAAATTTTATTCATCTAGAATAATGAGAAATAAACTAATGTGAATGAGGATCCAAATAGAAATGTGAGTAGCCTATGGAAGATATATGTGCATATATAGTTTAGGTTCATGTTTGTATGGACCAAATAATGTTGGGAGTTTAAGCTTATACAACTTTGTATAAAAAATTATTAGTTTTAGTCCATAGTGTTTTGACTAGAATAACGATAGGTCAACTCACCCAACGTAATGAGGGCTAACCTAACATGAATAAATAATCAAATATTTGTATAAGAAACCTTGGTTTTTTAATTCATCAGATGTATGTGACCACCCTTATATTGGTTTAATAAAATTTCTCATAACTAAAAATGGGGAATTTAAAATTAAATGTTAGTTTATCCTAATAAGGTGTAATTTGAATGATGGAAAGAGAAATATAGGCAGTCTTATTCATTAAAATTTAAAATTGTGGATGATTTAAATAATATCTAAAATAAATTGAATTAGCTATAATAGAATGACAAAAAAATATTATAAGATAACCAATAATAGTGTTCGAATAATGGTCCCATTACCATATCATTATAAAGACATACAAATGATTAATATTGGCCATATTTGAATGATGGGTTCCACTAAACTATTTTCATAGGTATATGGGGTTATAAAGTCTTTTCCTTAGGGAAAATACTATAGGATGTGCACTAAAATTATATTAATTTGATGCATATGGATTAAGTATTTGTTGGTGACAACGTATCCTTAATCCCAAGCCTAAGGATATGTTGGTTTCAATATAGTCTGGTGTGAATATGTTATAGCATGATTCTACATTGAAACCAAAGTAGTATATTATTTTAGATGGCTCTACAACTACATAATTTCTCATATGGTTGTTTTTTTATAATTAATTATTAATGGATTAAACATATCCTATTGGATTCTTTAAATGATTTTATTTAATGAAATCAATGGGAAGTAATGCATATGTTCCATGAGATGGAACCTAATATGTTTTATATGGTCGATGCTCTTTATTAAATTATAGCATTGAGGATGGATATATAATGGGTTGTGATCCCTACTATTGTGTTATATCTATTCCACTCAAAGTTTTTAAAATATCTCTTCCTTATTATAGCATCATTCATCACAAACAGTGAAGGCGCTACCACCCCTCTCGATGTATAAGAATATTCAAGTTACGATCTGTGATCTTAAGTCCAGTGTAATCCCTCAAAGTAAGGAAGCATAGTCTTTCTAGTAATTGTATCCTAGAAAAGAGTAATATACAGTGAAAAATATATACTACTAGATGATAAAGTTGTGTATTTTTCATCATTAAATGTTCCATGTTTAATTACTTGAGTATAGATCAGACAAATTTGGGTTTTTTCCATTTCTAATGATCATAGGATGATCCCCAAAGACCCATGAGTGGTATCAAAGTAAGTTTGTTCAAGGATTTATTAATGTAAATAGATCTTATGAATATATAAGGAGCCAGTATATTAGTATCACTTTTCTTATTATAGTTTCTTTTTCATTGTAAATAAAACCCTTTGACCGATTAAGATATAATTATATCACTAGAAAATTTTTATTTTAATCCTTTCAAAAAAATGAAAAAATAAAGTGAACCAGGAACACAAAATTTTTAAAATATCCAGCCACAATGTGCGATACTACTTCTTATGGTATACATTTATTACCTTGTATATATATTTTCCACTATAATTCAATAAATAACTTATAATTGTTAGGTAGGAATCACCCATCACCTACAATTTCATCATATCCCATTAATACCATCATGTAGCATCCCATTGGTTATACTCAACATCCTATTGGTTAAATTGAGTTAGAATAAATAAAAAAGATCCCTTGATGTTTTAGGTTAATTTGGAAAATTATGAATATCCTTATCTAATGAAAACATGATATACAAAACTAAATATACACAATTTCATTTAGAAATAAAACTATTTATGATAATAATGAAGGATCTAGTTTTTTTCTCTTAGTGTATACAAACCCTTGCAAATATATACTTCTTCATATATTAATCATAAAAGGTTTGAAATTAAAACCATTATTTAGATGAAAGAATAAACATATTCAAGTTCACTCATTTTCTCTTATTTCTCACAAAAACATAGATTGTTAATGGAAAACCATGGCTTATGCTATTCTCAACACACTATTATTCTTTCTTGACATATTCTATATTATATTCCTCATATATAACTCATTTTTCTTTGAGAAGCCACTTTTCTAGTATGATCAAACATTAATTTCATATATATTTTTTATATAACCCAATTGATATAAAATAAGGTTTCTTGATCCTACCAAAATAAAATTACATGACTATTATAATATTCTAAGCTTCCTCAGACTTTTTTCCCAAGACCCATTAATGATTGTCATGTGATACTTATTCCCTATATTCTCAACCAAATACCAAAAATACCTATATATTATTCCTTATAAAAATAATAGTATGGAGATCTACAAAAACATATCAATGATCCATCTATGAATATAAATGATACTTAAAATAAATTTACACTATGGTTAAATGGGTCAGTTTACTTTATATCTTATTCAATCTTTTATAACATAATGGAAATAGTTTTGGAATACCACTTTTTAACACATAGTTTAATAAAATATCCCAATAATTTAAAACACTCAACTTGAATCACTAAACTAATAGCACTTTATTTTAAAAACTAAGGAATGGTAAATAATCATCACAATAATATTTTCATTATTCTTGAAGATAGAATTGATGCACATTATTTTGAGTTCATCTCATCTTGTTGATCATATTCATGAAATTTGTTTCTTTGAAAAATCATTGGAAAATTTTTATAATACATTAATAACTATTTAATTATGATATTTTAGATAATAAGGATCATCTTGAGAAGCATCTGATTAAATTTCTTTAGAAACATTATTTTTTTGAGACTATATTTTTCATAAAGGTAAATTATCTTATAATATATAACTTTCCTTTATATTTCATCCAACTCAAATCACTTATGTGATGAACTTCATATCTCAATTTACCTATGTACAAAACTTATAATAATATTTTATTATGTCTTATAACATAGTTAAATTTCATTTTCTAATTCAAAAAAAATGCACGCTAGAAAATTCCAACTGTATAACTCAATTATCCTATGTTTTGTCCTTGTGGGAGAATTTAATTTTCAAAAATAATCATATGTGGAATAAATTATCATCTATATTTCAATTACCCTATATGATATACTTGTAAGAGAATTTACTTAGCCATAAATTTGATAACTAGCACAATGATTCTATTTTCCCATTAAACACTCATAGAACCTTATGAAATCCTCTAAGATCATCTCAAAACATCTCAAAAACATTATTCACTGGTTTAAAAAACAACTAAAAAATATACAATGATTCTCAAAAATGACTGACAAAAAAATCAAACCATCATTAATAACATCAGTAAATTCAAGGTTACGGTAATCTCACCCTTTTGTATTTTTTGGAAAATTTACTAAATTATTCCCAATAACTTCAGATATATTTAGAATTCCCCAAGTTTCAGGTTAATAATATAAGAATATACTTTCACTAATGATAATTTTCTTTCACCACACTATCAAATATGGTAATGTTTGTAAGATAATTTCATCCCGTAGTAACAATCAATTTTAACCTTAGTGAAAAATATAAACTCACCCTCAATGAATAAATCCAAGGCCCATATCTATAAATCAACATAATTATTATTATATGCAGCTATATATAAACAATAGTGTAAAATCATATTTGGATAAAGATATGGATTTGAGGCACTATATATCTCCCTTCATTAACACAATTCAACGAAAATTGGGGTTATTCCTTCCATGCTTATTTATGATAGAGGGGAATACTGAAAATGAAGTTTCAATATTAAATCATAGAACTTATCCTTTTTTAATTATTTGGTAAAAAGATATATAATTTTTTCTATGGTACTGACAAACTCAAGCTTCATTTAAAATTATTCCATATTTCCTTTAATAAAATGATATTGATGATAAAAAATTTTTGATCTCAAATTCTGATTAAAATTATTAGAAAGATCTATAGCACTTCTATTATTATAAGAAATGCATAAAATATTCTTAACCTTAAATAAAAATTCCAATAACTATACTTTCATCCATATCATCTGAGTTAATTCATGTGTTACAATAGTTTATTTGTCCCCAACTATGTTCAATACCACTATACTCTATTTCCTGTTATTCATTACCATACTTATTTCACTAATAATTAATGTGAAAACTGAGGTGGGGTTCCTATAAATATATTCTCTAACCCAATTAGCATCACAAATGACCTAAAATGTAAAATCTATACATTATTTATACAACAAGATGAAATTCAGTATATTCTTAATATATCTCAAAATCTTCTTAACTTATTATATGTGATGTTATTTAGGTTCACTCTGAAATCTAGTACATATTGTCACAAAAAAACATAATATCAAGTATGAAATTTTATAGGAAGCGAAGGATTCAATCAATTTTCAGAACTCCCTTTGATATATATTATGTCCAGACTCATATTTGGTCAGTTTAGTTCCAATAGCCATAGAGGTATAAATACATTTTTATTATTCTATGGAAAAACTCTTTAATAATTTTTTACAACACTTTTCTTGATATACATAGATATTATGAGTTACATGAACAATTTTAACCCCAAAAAATCTTAAATCCTACCAAGAATGAACATTTCAAAATGTCCCTTTATCTATTTATAAAATTCCTCATGAAGTAGCTCTCTATCACCCATATAAATGATTCATTATACATATACTATAAAATAAGATTACACGTAGATAGGACATTCACATAAAGATTACTATAAACATTATATTTTGAAAAATACATACTTCTCAAGAATCCAAAAAGTTTATTAATTCTAGTATTTTGGACCCTAATTTAGCATATGTGAATCCTATTTAATTTTTAACACCATACTTTCATATTTATCAAGAATAAAACCCTCAAGTTGTTTAATGGAAACCTATTCTTAAATATCTCCATAAATTAAAGAATAATTCACATCCATTTGATAGATTTTATCATTTATGTGAGATTTCTTAACTAGGAAATTCAAATGGTCTCAATACCTTCCAGAAGTGAAAATATTTCCTCAAAATATACCCCTTATGATAAAATAATATTTTATTGATAATAAATGATATAATTTCCTCACATTGTGTTAAATATGTTTAATTAGAATGTATTTGGGATTAGATCATTCATTTGAATATTTGATGTAAATCCCAGTTTTACCCTTTATAGTTCACTGTAGTATTTCGAAGATACATATTTTTATATTTGAAATTTTGTAACAGTGTTCCTCACTTAATTATATACAACTTGTATTCAGGGAACTAGAGCTAAATAGTGCATTTGGGTGTTGAACATGGGCCATGAAGTCATAGTTGGGCTGGAATCGTCAGAATAAAAAAGCTTATGTATTTCGGCCATAACGCCTTCATCTGGGACTGGATTGGGCCCCACTTTGGAGAGGAGATAGAGGACCCATATCCTCACATTTGATCCTTCTGGAAGGCCGGCCAATGCACGAGTTTTGGTGGTCAAATTGGCGTTGAAATGTAGAATAAAATATTTGGCCGAGATTCCCCATTCACACTTGAAACCACTTTGAACCTAGCCTCCCCACCACTATATAAATTGGTGTTTTTCTCATTTTGTAGAGTCGTTATGTGAATTAGGATATTTCATGCAGAGGATAATTTGTTTCACCCAAATTATCCAACCATTGTAAGAGGGGTAGCTCTTGAAGCAAGGATCCCCTCATTGAAGCCTTCTTCTTCTCCTTCACGTTGTAATGATTTTGTTTGTGTAATAAACTTATTTGTTCTTCTTTTATTTCTTCTTTTTTCTTCTGTTTTGTTTCAATTTATTCTTATATTAATCTTCCTATTTGATCTGAATTCTTGAGTAGAATTGTTATTGGTTTATACTGATTATAAACCTTTGCACATGCAAAACGCTTCTACGATGATTACGCCACCCATGGAAGAGTAGTTGTTTTTAGTAATAGATCGACCTCTATCCTTCTTCATTCATTTATTTTAAATAAATGAGATAATTTAATTCAGATATTATGATCTATTAATTGAGTTTTTAATTTAAATGAAACTAAGCAAGCAATTGAATAGTTAACACAAAACACGCGAGGTCGGGAATTGTGTGAACTGTGAGAGCGCAACCTTAACTGGTAATTCAAAACCACACAGGATCAATTTGTAGAGTTCAAATACAATCTCTAAACTCAATTAATCCTCATTTATAGAGTTTTTATGTGCCTTAATTTACCACTGACCATAATCTAATCTTATAACATCAATCAAAGCAGGGTGTTGCGATTGCATGTTCCGAAGTTAGCCGAAGGTTAAATTCACTTCATCTTCGTGGTAAAGTTAATTGTCGTAGGGTTTGGGATTTAACAAATTAAGGGATCATAATTAAGTGAATATTAATTTAAATTATAATGATTAATAAATTATTGAATAGGTAGAGTTAGATCGATTATGCCTTTTAAATATTGTCTAAAAAACATCTTTTTGTTGTGTCCTTTTAATCGAACTTCATTTCAAAACTAAAAACAAAAAAAAATACAATCTTCTTCCAGAAAAATTATTCTAGATTCATAAACTATAACCAACCCCCATCCTTTCAAGTAGTGTTTTTATTCACTTTTATACTATTTTTAGAATACCATTAAAAAGTTGTTTTAAATATACTTCCTCCTTTGAGAGACGACCTTGGTCAGCCACTCTGCTGCACCTAAGTACCCCAAAATTGCATTAATCATTTGAGGGCACCCACGATAGCGCTCTATAAAATTGGCGTCTTTGCTGGGGAGGCAAGTAATTATTTCAACCAATTAGAGGTATTTATTTTATTTTACATTTTATTCTCTTCCTCTATTCTTTCTTCCTTCTTTACCCAATCTGATTTTTCTTCTTCTTCTTTTATTTTCTTCTACTTCTTTTTGGACCATCAACTCAAACTTCTCATTTTTATTTTACTATGGTCCAATTTCCTTCTTTTCAACATTCATTGATTGATGATACGAACTAATCCCAAAGATCTCTTAGATCTTGACCCTGAGATTGAATGCAGCCTTAGGGCATGAATCAAACATTCTCAATCTACGGGAAGTTTCAATATTCAACCAGTTGGTGAATTCCTCTCTTCTGGAAACATTGAAAATGGAAGCAATTCAAATTCAAACCTAAAATAGGAACCAATGGCTGGAAATAATGGAAATAAACTTAATAGAACCATTAGAGAATTGGTTGTACCAAATATTAACTATCAAACAAATTGTATTGCATACCCAAACCTCGAATCAGACTTTGAATTGAAATCTGGATTAATTCACCTTCTTCCAAAGTTTCATGGCTTATCTGGTGAGGATCCCAATAAACACCTTAAGGAATTTAATGTGGTTTCCTTAACCCTAAAACCTAGAAATTTCTCAGAAGATCAAATTAAACTAAGAGCATTCTCA